>OY757022.1:82370401-83570401 GCA_963580285.1 Lucinisca nassula | reverse complement strand
TTTCTCATTGAGTCAGACTTTGGAGTTTCAAGTTTGGGCTTAGAAGAAAAGTTATTTCTAAATTCTGTGTTTGATTGTTAAAGGATATTACTTTTCATTTTGGACTGTGAATTCTGTGGGATCAAGGAAATAGATTCATTCAGGATATTTCATAACAGAGCTAAGTACATTTAATTTTCTTACTTCTACAGGTTTAAGTTAACTTGTAAATAAATTTTGTTAAATTTTTCCAAAAGGCTTGTTTGCTTTTTCTTTCTGCTACGCCTGGCTCGTAACAATATACTCATCACCAACAATCTATTCACCAACTTTCAAGGCTTTAGCTCCAATAGTGTTTGAGATATCTTGCTGACAAGATTTTATTAAAAAAATTTCAAAGGGCAATAACTCTTGAAAGGGGCATATTCCGGACGAGAAAAAAAATACGCCTCAGCTAATTTTCCATGAGGAATCCATATATGAAATTTCAAAACCCTAGCATACACGGTTCTAAAGTTATGCTACGCATCACTTTTAGCATACATTACAATGGGCACAAATTACCAAAATGACAAAGGGCCATAACTCACAAAGTATTTTTCGGAATTTTGTCAAAAGTTAATCAGTTCATCTACTCATCACCATCAATATATTCACCAACTTTCAAGGCTCTAGCTCCAATAGTTTTTGAGATATCTTGCTGACAAGATTTTATCAAAAAAAAATTCAAAGGGCAATAACTCTTGAAGGGGGCATAATCCGGACGAGAAAAAAAATACGCATCAGCTAATTTTCCATGAGGAATCCATATATGAAATTTCAAAACCCTAGCATACATGGTTCTTTAGTTATGCTATGCATTAAAAGCGTAATGGACGGACGAACGGACAAACGAACCAGAACCAATATGCCCCTCCAACTTTTTCAAAGTTGGGGGCATAATAAGAAAGTTATTGACAGAACACAAAAAAGGCCCTTTTTTTACCTTTAACCTCTATATATGACCTTGACCTTTCAGGTATTAAACTGGGTCATGCGTGCAACACATCATCTCATGGTGGTTAACATTTCTGCCTAGCAATTTCAAAATCCATCTAAAAATAAGAAAGTTATTGACCAAACACGAAAAAAGACCCCTTTTTTACCTTTGACCTCTATGTATGACCTTGACATTTTAGATACCAAACTAAATCATGCATGCAACACATCGTCCCATGATAGTTAACATGTTTGCCAAGTAACTTCAAATTCTATTTAAAAATAGGCAAGTTATTGACAAAACCCGAAAAAAGGGCCCTTTTTTTACCTTTGACCTCTAAGTATGACCTTGACCTTTGAGGTACCAACCTGGGTCATGCGCCCAACACATCGCCTTATATTGGTTCACATTTCTGCCATGTGATTTCAAAATCCATCTCAAAATAAGAAAGTTATTGACAAAATACAAAAAAAAGGCCCACTTTTTGACCTTTGACCTCTAAGTATGACCTTGACCTTTGAGGTACCGACCTGCCTCATGTGCACCACACATCGTCTCATGATTGTTAATAATTATGCCAAGTAATTTTAAAATCCATCTCAAAATTAGAAAGTTATTGACCAAATAGGAAAAAAGGCCCCTTTTTTGACCTTTGACCTCTAAGTATGACCTTGACCTTTGAAGAACCGACCTGCCTCATGCGCACCACACATCGTCTTATGGTTGTTAATAATTATGCCAAGTAAATCTAAAATCCATCTCAAAATAAGAAAGTTATTGACCAAATACGAAAAAAGGCCCCTTTTTTGACCTTTGACCTCTAAGTATGACCTTGACCTTTGAGGTACCGACCTGCCTCATGCGCACAACACATTGTCTAATGGTTGTTAATATTTCTGCCGAGTAATTTTAAAATCCATCAAAAAATAAGAAAGTTATTGACCGGACACGAATTGCTCATACATATATACATACCAACAAACTTCCAAGGGAGATAATTCAAAAAGTATAAATGCGAGAGTTATGGTTCTTGCGCACTGCATGTCCTCTAATGCTGATTAATATTTATACGAAGTTTCGTGAAGATAGCTCTAACGGTTTTCAAGTTACAGAGCGGACACGAATGTGTGACAAACGGACAGACAGACGCCCGGGGGAAAAACAATATGTCTCTCCGAAAAATTTTTTTTCGGGGGAGACATAAATATTTAGCAGGCCAAGGGTTAAGGAAGCAAAACTAGAACTGTCAGAGGATCTGACTATAGCCCCGCTATAGCCCTGTCAGAGGAGAAAGACTCATGAATTAAAGGTAAAGACTTGTGAGAGGGTTAAATCCCTAACAAGGTACCTACGCCTTGTCTAAGTTAAAAAATAAGTTTTGGATAATGAAAAAAGCATATGCACATCTTCAGACCTATATGAAAACACCTGTTAAGTTTCAAAAGGATTGACCTAGAACTGTAAGTGGAGTTGCGATCACAAGGTAGCTACTCCCTATACATTTTAACATTAGTAGATCTCAAAAATTGTCTAAGTTAAAAAAGGTGAAATAAGTGAAAAAAATTATTTAAGGATAATGAAAAAAGAATATGCACATCTTCAGACCTATATGAAAACACCTGTAAAGTTTCAAAAGGATTGACCTAGAACTGTAAGAGGAGTTGCGGTAACAAGGTAGCTACTACCTATACATTTTAACATTAGTAGATCTCAAAAATTGTCTAAGTTAAAAAAGGTGAAATAAGTGAAAAAAATTATTTAAGGATAATGAAAATAGAATATGCACATCTTCAGACCTATATGAAAACACCTGTAAAGTTTCAAAAGGATTGACCTAGAACTGTAAGAGGAGTTGCGGTAACAAGGTAGCTACTCCCTATACATTTTAACATTAGTAGATCTCAAAAATTGTCTAAGTTAAAAAAGGTGAAATAAGTGAAAAAAATTATTTAAGGATAATGAAAAAAGAATATGCACATCTTCAGACCTATATGAAAACACCTGTAAAGTTTCAAAAGGATTGACCTAGAACTGTAAGAGGAGTTGCGGTAACAAGGTACCCACTATCAAATATTACAGACAGACAGACAGACGGAATTCCGGACAAGATTACAGACGGAATTCCGGACAAGCCAAATCCAATATAGCCCCCACTTTTTCAAAGCGGGGCTATAAATATTTCTGAAATAGTTCTTCTTGGAATTGTATCCCTTCACCAAAACATTTCCTAATAGTTTGGGTAGCATGCTAGTCACTACTCCTGTTTGCCAAGTTATCAACATAATCACATGTTAAAGCCCAAAAGTCTTCGCGAGTTGATGATGTTGCTAAGCAACGATGGTCCGAGCTAGAAGATGATGTTGCTAAGCAACATCAAGGTCAAAGGTCATGATCTGCCACACTCTGTTTAAGGTAGTCAGAATACAGGGCTTGCTGAAAAGAGAAAAAAACATACACTGTAATAGTTGGTATTTTTATTGGCACATAAAAAGTGCTCCTCAAATCTAGAATTGACATTAACATTTTGTTATATAAATCTCTCATAATTTTTTGTAACAAAGGTCATTCACAGGCCCAGTTAATAGCAGTATTTAAAGACAGATTTTACTGGAAACCTATGCATAACATTCAAGATACCCAGATCTGATTAACTCCTCTCCCTAATTTTATTTAAATTTAAACAAGAAGGCAGTCTGAGGGACAGCTATATCCACTGCCGCAGTTTCATGACCTTCAATTCTGACCTAGACCTTGATTTATCATGGTGTGGTTATGGGTTCTGCACATCAGCACACTGATGCAAATATTTGACCAAAGTTTAATGAAAACCTTTTAAGGGGTAAAAGAGATATAGAGCATACAGGAAATTCAAGGCTCAAACTTGTGCCCTTCAACTGTGACCTTCACCTTCAGTCAGCATGGTTGGGTTATGGGTTGTGGACCAAAGTATATTGAAAATCCTTCATGTGGTGAAGGGATTATGGCACAGACGAAAAATTCAAGGATCAAACTTGTGACCTTCAATTGTGACCTCCACCTTGACTTGGTTGGCACGGCTGAGTTATAGGTTCTACATATCATGTCACTTAGGCCAACAACTGACATAGTTTTAATGAAAATGCTTCCAGGGGTAAAGGAGATATGGAATGACATAAACTTTAAGGTTTAAGTCAGGAGGCCTTCATGTGAAATGAACAAATTATTTGTCTTAATCACGACTGAAGTAAGGGTGAGGATTGTGGCCATGTAAAATTGATTTAAGCCCCCCCAGTGGAATTCGTTTCACTGACCGTTCCAAGGAGGTTCTTCTGTCGTGGTTCATTTCTGTTATGGCTTGTCTTTTACCAGTACTCTTATGCGGTCGGTTTCAGCTCTGCATGGAAGCATCATGCAGCCGATCTATTTCTCCAAGCCCTGATGGGCAGGGGTCATTAAGCAGCTTGATAAATATACTCATCATTCATTAAAATGAATCATTATTTATGTATTTATTTTTTGTTTCAAAAGTTTTATAAATTCATATGATCTCCTTAATCAATTAAATGTGAGCTTTTTTATGTGTATCACCTAACGTTGGTGATTTGTTTGTTTGTATTGGAGTTTAACGGCCCAGTCAACACTATTTAGGTCATTTTTGAGCCGGTCAGTTTACCTATCAACACTTTCCTGGGCAGGCTTATACGTAAGCGGTTAACCAGTACAGTGCACATTCTTTCGCCAGAAACTGACAACTGCCCTTCTTGAATCAGCAGAAGGGAGAGAATGACCGTAGAAAAGATTTCATGATCAATCTCCACGAAAGAATGTTGCCGACCCCGGCGGGAGTCGAACCCGCGACCTCCTGATCACCAGTCAGACGCGCATCCGACTGAACCAACGAGGCCGGCTTAACGTTGGTGATATGATTCAATTTAATTACTTAATGTTATTAATAAACTACTTATGTTTCAATTATCACTAACTAGTTGAAATCCATTTATCACTAATTAGCTGAAACCCAAAGGAAAAATAGTTCCCATAATTATAGATGATATAAAAATAAAATCATGAAAAAAAATGTGTTGTGAGCAATTGTCCTATTTTCCTTTTAGGTTGTGGGCAATTGTCTTGTGAGCAATTGTCTTGTGAGCAACTGTCTTGTGGGCAATTGTCTTGTGAGCAAATGTCTGCGCACCGTGTATCACTTATATTATTTTGCTTTGGATAGCAAATTGGCCATTTTTTTTAAGTAACTGTCCTTTTGGCTTTCAGCTGCTGATGTTTCCATTAGGGTCTAGTTGTTTCATGTTTGTGTTTCTTTCTCTTGGTGGCTCTGATGGGAGCTGTGGGTTAATTAGATTGATTCTTGATCATTGCCTTCACTTCTATTTATCAAACATGTGTCCTTCAACTTTGACCTTGCCCTTCGAGTCTGCATGGGGTAGTTACAGGCTCTGCACATCAGCACACTGAGGTGAATATTTCACCAAAGTTTAAAATCTTTCCTGGGGTAAAAGAGATATAGAGCTCAAACTCCTGACCTTCAATTATGACCGTCACCTTGAGTCAACATGGTTGAATTATGGGTTCTGCACATCAGCTCACTTAGGCAAAAATTTAACATAAGTTAAATGAAAATCCTTCCAGGGGTAAAGGAGTTATGGAACAAACAAAAAATTCAAAGCTCATACTTGTACTGAGATCTCGAGTCGGCAGGGTTTATTTATGGGTTCTGCACATCAGCTCACTGAAGAGAATATTTTACCAAAGTGTAAAGAAAATCTATCAAAGGGTTCATGAGATACGGATTTGTTTGTTTGTATTGGAGTTTAATGGCCCAGTCAACACTTTGAGCCGGTAAGTATACCTATCAACACTTTTCCTGGGAAGGCTTTTATGTAAGCGGTTAACCAGTACAGTGCACATTCTTTCGCCCTTCTTGAATCCGCGGAAGGGAGAGAATGACCATAGAAAAGATTTCATGATCAATCTCCATGAAAGAATGTTGCCGACCCCGGCAGGAATCGAACCCGCATCCACCTGATCACCCGTCAGACACGCATCCAACTGAGCTTCCATGGGTCATGAGATATGTAGCGGACAAGAAAGTCTTACAGATAGATGGCTCCAAATCGTGACCTTCAATTGTGACCTTCACCTGAGTTGACAGGGTTGAATTATGGGTTCTCCACATCATCTCAGGCAAACATTTGACCAAAATTTAATGAAAATCCTTCCAGGAGTAAAGGATATGGACAAAAAATTCAAGGCTCTAAGTTGTAACCTTCAACTTGACCTTGACTTTGAGTTGGCATGGTTTGTTTACAGGTTCTGCACATCAGCTCACTGAGGTGAGTATTTGACTAAAATTTAATGGAATTCTATAGAAGGGTTCAAGAGATACTGAGCAGACAAGAAAGTGTTAAGGACAGACAGATGGGCAGACAGAAAGACAAAGGCCATTCCTATAATCCCTGCTCCGCTTTGCAGCAGGGGATTAACCAGAGATTAAGATTAAGTCAGCCCTTGGCATTAATGCAAATCCACAAGATACATCAGTTTTAAACATTTTACTCAACACAGTATACTGTATTAAACACATGAAGCTTATTTAGCTTTGACAGAAAAAATCAAGGCCAGTAGAGCAGTACAAGTATTGCATATACAGTGAAATTCCACTATTAGAACCAGCTAAATAGGACCAGCTGAAATTATTACTTATTCTTTTCAATACATGCTGTAAAGGTTTCAATTTTCTTTATTGTTTCAATACCCAGTGTCCTCTGCTATGAGATCACCTATGGAATTGAACTTTTGAAAAGGTGCTGTTCAAAAGTGGTCTTTAATTCAAAAGTGGTCTTTAACTTTTGAAAGGTGGTTTTAATATAGGAATTTTACTGTATCTAACCCAGTGACATTTCGCCCCCAACAAACTGGGCTTCTTCCTAGGAGCAATCTGATAAGGGTTCACAATGTTTGCCTTTATGCAAATATAGGCTTGCAAAATTTGCAAGAATATGCAGCAGACAAAAAACACATTTTTTTCTTGGAATCCTAAGGGGAATGGAAAAGTATTTCTGTCTCCCATATCAATAGAGGTCAACTCTTAAAGGGAAGAATTTGCTCCTGAGGTGCAAATTCTTTTTTTTTAAGAGTAGACCCCTTTTTCAGTGGGACAGGGCTTATAGTTAACTGAATAGGAAGTCCTGAAAGTTGTCTCCCTTTGAAAAATAGTGGACAAATCTGCCAGGTATTCCCATTCCCCTTAAGTAGGACTTGTCTCATTTTGCCTTGAAGAATTCTGTTTTCTGAACTAATCTGTATCACATCAATAAGGATCTTATATGGCTGTGAGGGGTGGATGGAAAAATTAGTCCAGAGGGTCACTGTCAGACATCATGAGGCTTGCCGAGTGATGCCAGACTGTGATCCCAAGCGAGATTTTCTATCCACACCTCACACCCATTTAGGATTCTTTTACTGCATACCTTCCATTTCTGAGCATAGGTTTTTAATACTGCAGTCACTTCGGTTGCCGATATCCGCCATATTGTGATGACACTAAAGTGATATTTAGTGACATCAGGTAACCTGCTGTGACATCAACCTTAACAATGGCGCATATGAGGTAGTATTCAATCAGTGCGTTTATCAAACACACGAGAATTATTCGATTTTGGGTAAGAACACCAAGGTTAGAACAAAATTTCTATCCCAAGCTAAAACTATTGATTTCCTTACCGGGTGTGCAAGAATAAATTTTTCAGTTCGCAAACATGTATGAGCCAATGAAGTTGGACTGTTTTTAGCTGATCTAAGTGTAGGGTGAACATGTATTTACCTTTTTGACTTTGACTGTTTGTTGAACATAGTCTTTTACTTCCAACATTGTCCGTCTTTGCTTCTTTGATAAGGTTGGCTTTGTTCTGTAAATTCAAAGTAAGCCGGACAGTTAAAGTGACTGCTAAATTCATCTAGGAGACATTCCTTAATAGAGCTTCCTACATGCTTTCATTATTTTATCAGTTACCCCATATGTATATTGCATTGTAACACACACACATGACCTGATTAAGAAATGCTGACTCCGGACCAGAGAGCTTTATCATGTCAACGTGATATTCCACTTTTATGAATGAACCAGACTACTGAAACTGGAAAAACTGGAAAAATTACATGGGAAGAATTGCTGTCAGACGATACTAGAAATATGGACCGATTACTGCATGCCGGAATGTTAAGACGCACTAAGCATAATCAATAACTGATCGTAAATTGCATATTTGAAGAGTGAATAAGGGGATAAACTGATAAAGAGAATGCCAGATTCGTGGCATTTGATATCAAGTTTATCAGGCTCGGCTTCGAGAATGCAAGCCTCGTGATGCTACAAGCGTTCTCAAAGCCTTGCCTGATGAACTTGAAATCAAAAGACACTATCAAAAGATTCTCTATATTTCGGCCAATGCATAACAAAACCTACATCAAGAATTATGCAACTATATATCATGGCTCGCATGCACGTCTGCTCAGATTCTTCGCAGTTTGCAAGAGCTTTCCATACCCTCTGGGCTATTGAAAGAGAGATAAACAAAAGCCTGATACACAGACTGATCAGTCCTGCGGGTCGCACAGGTCTTATTGCAGGTTTTGTCATGTGCTGGCTCCTATATGGAAGCATGAAAGAGTTGCAATGGCTTGCTTTTAGCCAGAGATGTTGCTTCTGTTTTTTTTTTTTTTTTAATTTTTGCTAAACTCATTGTATACTATAGGACTTCCATTGCTATATGTTGGACAAGTCCATTTGTCCTTTTAGGGGTGTCATGCCAATTTTTTCGTTTTTATTCTATTTTTGCTGGAAAATTTCTGTTAGCAAATAGTGCAGGCCCTGATCAGACACCGCGTTTTGCGGCGTCTGATCTTGGCCTGCACTGTTTGCCAAGGTAGCCCTTTAGGGGTTTCCCGCATGCAATGGGATAACTGCCAGTTCCAGAAAATTTCTTATAACAAGCTGTTTGTTAATCAGAGGTAAAAATCGCAGTAACTAATATTTAAGATACAATGTTTTAACCTGTAAGCTGATGAACGGTATAATTAGGGATAGTGTGTGTGTGTGAATTCGGGTTTAACGTCGCTTTCAACAATTTTTCAGTCATATCACGACAGGGTCTGGTTGCGACAGGGAGCTCAATGCTCACTTTTATAATATTGTGCTGCCTCACTGAAGTATCATGTCCCAGACACACTGCATGATACCACACCCAGTCACATTATCCTGACACTGGGTTGACCAGTCCTAGCTCTACCCCGTAAATCTGAGTGCCAAGCGAGGAGCAGCTAGTACCATTTTTAACGACTTTGGTATGTCGCGGCCCAGGATTGAACCCGTGACCTCCTGTTCCCCGGAGCGGACACTCTACCAACTGAGCTATCGGGGCCGGTAATTAGGGATAGTGATAAAACTGCAAGTGTCCAGAGTATTTCAGATTGTAAACTAGAACTGTCAGAGGGTCTGACTGCTATACCCCCGTTCTAGTGCATTTTACTGAAATGGGGATATAGACCTGTTAACGTGATGATATTTCATCATACAGCTATTATCTTTACAGTGTTGACGGGGTCATTAAACCTCAAATCAAACAAACAAACAAACAAGACCTGACCCATATCAAGTTTATGTCACCCACATATAGACCTCATTAAGAGTGCATATGCAAAATTTGAAGTAGATAACATCACAAGATTATTCTTTTTTTAGCAATAGTGACTTGACATTGACATGATGCATAACATCAAGAAAACAGGCCTATATAATTAAGACCCCATGAAAATCACTAATATTGTAAAACTGGGGTTTACAGGGGTGTACATTATTTTTCTTATTTCTGCTCTAACATATAGATCGTGGGAACTCGTTAGAACCACCTCATCAATATATATTTTGAGCAGAAATAAGAAAAATATCACAATTTTTCATCTTAAAATTTTCTTTTTTCCAGCAGTAAAATTTACAATGGATTTTTACAGACGTGTTTTAGTCTTGTGAAATTTATGTCATACACATCTACCTCTCACAGGCTTTCAAGTGACTCCTGGTGAAAAAGTAGGAGAAAAGTAGGAGCCTGAGATATCAAAAAGTAGGAGAAAAGTAGGAAAAAAGTAGGAACCTGATATAAAAAGTAGGATCTAATAGACACGAACGTACCTTCATATGTCATACATTTTACCAGTTTTTCATTTTGGGCAGTTTTATTTGTGCATTTGAGTCTAATGTTTTTACATCAGTTAGCAGGCACCTGTAAAATGTTAGTGGCTAACCCATCTAGTACAGTTATTCATGACTGCAGCCTGAACTTCCAATGCTTTTGTCAAGAGTTTGCCACTGGCAGATATCTGTACCTAGATATTGACATATGTCAAAGAATTAATGAATTTTGAAAATTTATGTTTGTGAGAAGCATCAGCTACAAGATGTCCAGGTGAAGGCATCATAGCACTGCTACAATGAATTCCTGTCAGGCAAACTAAGACAGCATTTTAGATGCTCACTGAAGTCAAGGCTTTAAAGTATTGCTGCAATGAATTTCTGTCATGCTAAACAGAGCTCTAGTTGGTCACCCCAGACATCACAGCACTGGTGCAATGAATTTCTGTCAAGCTAAACAAGACAGAGCTCTAGTTGGTCACTTCAGTCATCACAGCATTGCTGAAATGAATTTCTGTCATGCTAAACAAGACAGGGCTCTAGCTGGTCACTTCAGTCATCACAGAATTGCTGAAATGAATTTCTGTCAAGCTAAACAAGACAGAGCTCTAGTTGGTCACTTCAGTCATCACAGCACTGCTGCAATAAATTTCTGTCATGCTAGACAAGAAAGATCTCCTGCTGGTCGATCACTGCAGTTAAGACATTGCATTACTGCTGCTTTGCATTCCTGTCATCCTCCATAAGACAGATCTCAGATTTTTCACTGCAGTTAAGGCATCATAGCACTGCTTCAATGTTTTTCTGTCAAGCCAAACAAGACACAGCTCTATTTGGTCACTTCAATTAAGGCAACACAGCACTGCTGCAATGAATTCCTTTCATGCTAAACAAGACAGAACTCTAGTTGGTCACTTCAATAAAGGCAACACAGCACTGCTGTAATGAATTCCTGCCATGCTCAACAAGACAGAACTCTAGTTGGTCACTTCACTTAAGGCACCA
The DNA here is from genome assembly GCA_963580285.1 of Lucinisca nassula. NCBI lineage: Eukaryota > Metazoa > Mollusca > Bivalvia > Lucinida > Lucinidae > Lucinisca > Lucinisca nassula. The sequence continues at coordinate 83,559,254 of OY757022.1, read as the reverse complement.
CAGCACTGCTGCAATGAATTCCTGTCATGCTCAATAAGACAGAACTCTAACTGGTCATTGCAGTTAAAGGCATCAAAGAATAGCAAGAATGAATTACTTTCATACTTATCAAGACAATAATTCTAGTTGGTCATTGCATTTAAGGTAAATTTAAGCAGCACTACTGCAAGGAATTCCTGTCATGCTCAATAAGACAGAACTCTAAATAGCCATTGCAGTTAAAGGCATCAAAGAATAGCAAGAATGAATTACTTTCATACTTATCAAGACAATAATTCTAGTTGGTCAATGCATTTAAGGCAAATTTAAGCAGCACTACTGCAATGAATTTCTGCAATGCTCAAAAAGTCATAGCTTTAGTTGGTAACCAGTTAAGGCACCACAGAAGTGCTGCAATAAATTGATGCCAGGCTCAACAAGACAGAACCCTAGTGGATAACTGCAGTTAAGGCATCATAGTACTGCTGCAGTGTATCCCTTTCATGCTCAAGACAGAACTCTTATTGGTCACTTCAGTCAAGGCATCACAGCATTGCTGCAATGAATTTCTGTCTTGCTCAACAAGACTGAGCTCCAGTGGGTCTCTGCAGTTTAGTCATCAGAGCACTGCTGTATTGTATTTCTGTCATGTTCAACAAGACATAGCTCTAGATGGTAACCACAGTTAAGGCATCACAGCATGGCTGCTACAATGAGTTTCTATCAAGCTTAACAAGACAGAACTCTAATTTGTCACTGCAGTTAAGGTGTCACAGCACTAAGGAAATGAATTCCTCTTGTGCTAAAGACAGAGATCTAGTTGATCACTGCAATTAAGGTGTCAAAGCATTGCTGCAATGAACTCCTGTGATGCTAAACAAGACGGGAGCCCTAGTAAGGCATCAAAGACATCGTATCAAAGCATTGCTGCTATGAAATGCTGGTCAGTTAAGGCCTCAAAACACTGCTGCAATGAATTCCATGCATGCTTACCAAAACATAGCTCTAGCTGATCACTGCAGTTAAAAAATCAAACCACTGCTGCTATGAACTCCTGCCATGCTTACCATAACATAGCTCTAGCTGATCACTGCAGTTAAGAAATCAAACTACTGCTGCTATGAACTCCTGCCATGCTTACCAAAACATAGCTCTAGCTGATCACTGCAGTTAAGAAATCAAACCACTTCTGCTATAAACTCCTGCCATGCTTACCAAAACATAGCTGATCACTGCAGTTAAGAAATCAAACCACTGCTGCTATGTACTCCTGCCTTGCTTACCAAAACATAGCTCTAGCTGATCACTGCAGTTAAGAAATCAAACCACTGCTGCTATGAACTCCTGCCATGCTTACCATAACATAGCTCTAGCTGATCACTGCAGTTAAGAAATCAAACTACTGCTGCTATGAACTCCTGCCATGCTTACCAAAACATAGCTCTAGCTGATCACTGCAGTTAAGAAATCAAACCACTGCTGCTATGAACTCCTGCCTTGCTTACCAAAACATAGCTCTAGCTGATCACTGCAGTTTAGAAATTAAACCACTGCTGCTATGAACTCCTGCCTTGCTTATCAAAACATAGCTCTAGCTGATCACTGCAGTTACGAAATTAATACACTGCTGCTATGAACTCCTGCCATGCTTACCAAGACAGAGCTCTAGCTGAGTAATGCAGCTGAGGCATCAAAATATTGCTGCAATGAATTTTTGTCATGCTAAACAAGACAAAGCTCAAGCTGGCTACTGCAGTTAAGGCATCGCTGCACTGCTGAAGTGAATGTTTGTCATGCTAACAAGACAGAGTTAAAGCTGGTCACTGCAGTTAAGGAATCACTGAACTGCTGCAATGAATTTCTGTAATGCTAAACAAGACAGAACAGTTTGTCACAGCAGTTAGGGCATCAAAGCATTGCTGTAGTGAATTTTCTACCATTCTCCAGTTGGTCATTTAGTTAAAACATCACTACACTACTGACTGCAAAAATTCTTGTCATGTTCAACAAGACAAAACTGTAGATGGTCATTGCAGTTTTGCTTTACATCAACATATTCCAATTAGTGGTACAGCTAAAAACAGCAGATGAATGCCGAGGATCATCACTACATTTGTCATGTAACAAAATGCATTCTACAAATAGTTTGAGATACAATTTATACTTTTAAATGTTTAATTTGTTTATTTTTTTATTTGGGATCTTAGTTTTTGTTTTGGACAAATCAAAAAAGTAGGAGAAGTAGGAGTTTTTCTGGAAAAAGTAGGAATAAAGTAGGAAGAGACCCAAAAAGTAGGAAAAGTAGGAAAAAGTAGGAAAAAGTAGGACTACTTGAAAGCCTGCTCTCATTGTGAATGCATATGCAAAATATGAACTCAATCGGTGAAAAAATGTGTAAAGAGTGCGCATCAAAAGATTACCGGTATCCATTTTTTTAGAAATAATGACCTTGATCCATATGAAATGTATGTCACGCACCTCTACACTTCATTGTGAATGTATATGCAAAATTTGAACTCCACATGCAAAGAAATGTGGAAGTATTTCACATAAGATTGTTGTCATGGATTACTACTCTAGTTTTAGCAACAGTGACCTTGTCCTTGATTTGACGCATATGAAATTTACATTGTGAATGCTTATGCAAAATTCGAAGTTGCTGGTGAAGAATTGCGGAAGAAGTTTGCTCATGGATTTCTATTCTACTTTTAGCAACAGTGACCTTGAGACTTATAAAATTAGTGTCATGTACATCTACACCACATTGTGAATGCCTGTGCAAAATTTGAAGTCAATCAGTGAAAAAGCATCACAAGATCGTTCTATTCCTTGATCTGGAATTGACGCACATGAATTTTATGTCACATACATCAACACCACATTGTGAATGCATATGTAAAATTTGAAGTATACACCATATTGTGAATGCATATGTAAAATTTGATGGAAAAATCCGTCCCGAGGGAGCCTTGTGATGACGGACAGTGATCCCCAGGGATGGATTTTTCTTTCCACCACTCACAACCATATTGGATTCTTTTTTTGCATACCTTCCATTTCTTAGCGCGAATTTTTAATGCTGCAGTCACTTCGGTTACCAACATCCGCCATATTGTGTTAACACTGCAGGAATGTTTAGTGACGGCGCATATGAGGTCGTTATCAACCAGTGCATTTTTCAAACACGCGTTTATATTTGATTTTGGGTCGGCACACCTGGGTCAGAACATAAGTTTCTATCCCAGGGTAAAATCATGGACTTCCTTGTCTGGTGTGCAAGAACCAAAATTACGTCCATTCTTGTAAATAGTGGTGGGGTTAGTCAAAATCATGAACAGGATAGCAAACAGTGTCGATCTAGATGAGGTAGCTCAGTCTGAACTGTCTTGCCAGGGTCTATACTGTTTGCATTAGGTATCTGTACCAGGCTACTGGGCTGAAAGGTTTAATATTTTAACCCTTATCCTGCTGTTCACCACAACCGCCACCTTTGAAAACAGTGTAGATCCAGATCAGATGGATCAGGATCTACACTGTTTGACAATCAGTTTGTGGCGTTGCAGGAATAAATTACATCAAGAATCTGATTGGTTCAATGTCAGAAACAGGTGTGGCTAAATAAAATTTTCAGCTGGATAAAGGTTAAGTTTTAACTTTACCTTGAGGCAAATTTAGCAATGAGTAACATCACCAGTGCCACTCCAACTATACCAAATAGCACATAAACAGAGTACTCTTTAGGTATGGCATTCCAGGCTGTATTTAGTGGTCCCTGAAAATTGAAATTCATATCTTTATACGGCGTAGGAATACATCCATGCATAGCTCTAGATAGGAAGGAATAATAAGGATAATTTTTCATAATTCTCCCCCCAGCCCTTCCAGGAACTTGCCAGAATCTAATCGATTCTAACAAGTACAGTGAAATTCCGCTAAGCCTTTTTTTTCTGCTTTTAAAAGCTTGTTTAGTAGGCTGCAGTTATTCTTTCTTTGAGTTTTCTGCACACAGTGTCCAATGGTCAGAGACAACCTTTTGGACTATTCAAAAGTGGTATTAAGACAGTCCCAAAGGTGGTCTTAATATAGGAATTTTACTGTACTTGCGTATTTCTTTCTTTCTTCTCATACTGCCACTTGTCATATTTGACCATTACTAGCAGGTGTGTGTGTGTGTGTGTGTGTGTGTGTGTGTATGTGTGTGTGAATTCGGGTTTAACGTCACGTTCAACAATTTTTCAGTCATATCACGACAGTGTCTGATTGTGACAGGGAGCTCAATGCTCACTTTTATAGTGCTGCCTCACTGAAGTATCATGCCCCAGACACATTACATGATACCACACCCAGCCGCATTATCCTTACACTGGGTCGACCAGTCCTAGCTCTACCCCGTAAATCTGAGTGCCAAGCGAGGAGCAGCTAGTACCATTTTTAACGACTTTGGTATGTCGCGGCCAAGGATCGAACCCGTGACCTCCCTTCCCCGGAGCGGACACTCCACCAACTGAGCTATCGGGGCCAGTCACTAGCAGGTGTACATTACCTACACCTTAACAGGAAGTAAAGAAAACTATCCTTTAATTATCCTTTTTATTTCTCCTTTAATATCTAGAACTATGATACAATGTATTACACCATTTTTGCACAAAAAGACAACTTAATATGACTTCCTGTCCAACTTCCTGTAATTCTGTCTTCCATACTCTTAAAATTAAGATTCTCTGCCTAAAACTTGCATATTAGGGAGTGTAAAATGTTGTTTTAACCCTTAACCTGCTGAATAATTGATAAAGCCACACCTACTGCTGACTTTGAACCAATCAGATCACTTGATGTAATTTCTCATGCAAATTCACAAACTAGATGTCAAACAGTGTAGATCTTGATCAGATGGCTTCTGAAGAAGCCATCTGTTCTGGATCTACACTGTTTGCAAAGATAGGGTTGTCGTGAACAGCAGGATAAGGGTTAAAATGCCAATCACAACAATGGTAGTCTGCTTTGTCATCTGACAGTTACTTTAAAAGTCATTGTTGCAAACAATGTGGACCAAACTGTAAGGAGCAGTCTGATCTGGGTCCACACTGTTTGCCAGTGCGCAAAAATATTTTAAAAAAGTTTTCAAGAAGATTCAGCAGACAACTTAAACAGATGACAAGTTCAGATGCAGTTTTTCTCGGCATCTTAACCCATTTTGTACCGGAAGCCCCAAAACGGGTAGTTGGCAAACAGTGCAGGGCCAGATCAGAAGTCTGATCAGGGCCTACTCTGTTTGCAAGATTTTCAGCCATTTGAAGAAAACACAACCTGACACCCCTGAATTTTGAAATGGACTCCTGCTGTATACAAGGAGGAAGATTCCATTTGGTACAATAGTGTTGTGAGCTGCACAAAATTCTTACTTTGTTCAGGTGAGCATGAGTGAAGTTTCAAATCTGAGGATTTGTACTCACCAAATATATAGCTAGAGTGTCCACCAGATTTCTCCCAAGGACTGACTGCAGTAACTTGTGTTGTGTGCTGATTAAGAAGGTCATCAACAAAAGGAGAGGGAGCGTCATACCAAGTAGACCATACAAAGTTCCTCTAACACGTGACTTCATGTTGTTAGATGAGGTAGCACTGAAAGGGGAAAGAAAAGGTATCCCTGAGAAATAATGGCAGTATGAATTATCATCACGTAAACATGCCTATATATTTTTGACCCCCTTGAACCCCACTTCTATATGGTAAAACTGGGGTTTAAAGGGGTAAACCTTATTTTTCTTATTTCTGCTCTAAAATATAGATTGTGGGTACTCGTTAGAACTGCCTCGATGAGGCGGTTCTAATGAGTACCTGCATTCTATATTTTGAACAGAAATAAGAAAAATATCAAAATTTTTCATAAAGTTTACAATGTATTTGTATATGCGTGTTTTCGTAATGCACATTTACTTTTCAGATGACTGCTTGTGTTGAGGCATGTCAACCATTGTGGGTCATTTCATGTCATCTCCTAGAGAAAGAGAAAGAAGAGATAGTACAGGAGATGAAAGAGAGGGGTAGGGAAAAAACAGCAACCTTACCTGCTGCAAGGACAGCAGGCCATGCCCATCTGTAAGCCAATATCAGTTGAGTGCCCCAGTGACAAAGGATAAAGAACACCTTAGCCTCACCCAACCACCCCAACTTCTCAGATGAAAATCTGTTTTCTGATCCAAGACACACATAAACCTCTTTCATACCTGTGATAATTTTTTGAAGTGTCTGAGGGAGATTTGCCATTGTGATGAGGGAGGGAAATTCTCAGTTCAAATGAGGGAGACTAATATTTCACTAAAATTTTGTCATAAATTTGGAAAAAATTAGCATCAAAATGAGAAAGTCTCCCTCATGATGAGAGAGGTATCATGGGTATGCTCTTTGTGATTCTGAGTATTACATCACAGTTTTGGTTTTAACACAATTCAAAAATGGATCTCCAAACTGATGCTGACGCAATTGTTAATCAGAGGTAGGTGAAAACTGGAGTACCCAGACCAAAAACACCTCACCTTGTCTATACTGTTTGACCCAGCACTTTCCAATGTATAGTATATTTCTTCTGCTGGGAACCAGTTAGTGTGATAAGACATAAACCTTTCCTTTGATGCTAGATACCAGCTGCCGTGATGAGATACCAGCTGGGTACCAGCTACTGTGTGATGGGGTCAACCATTTTTTTTGGCTGTGATGACACAGCAACCATTCTTGCTGGGTACCAGCTACTGCTTTTTTATTTGCTAGTTTCCAGCACCCATTAGAAGACATCAGCTGAGTACCAGTTACTGTGATGAGACATCAACCTTTCTCTAAATGATTTTCATACTGTCTGGAAATCTAACAAACCTGATTAACCCATAAAATGCCAATCACAACTATTGTCGTCTGCTTTGCCGTCTGCCGGTTACCTTAAAAGTATTTTTTTTTGCAAACAGTGTGGACCCAGATTAGACTGAGCAGTCTGATCTGGGCCCACACTGTTTGCCTGTATGCAAAAATATTTTTAAAAAGTTTGCAAAAAAATTCAGCAGATGACATATTGTTGGCCATCCAAACCACGAAAAAATACTTCTGATGGCAAAATTGAGTAGAGTTTGGCATCCATGCTAATTGTGTTCTTTTGTATGTTGCAAAAGTGATAGGGGTGGATGCCCCTGAGCCTCAGAATTAGGTCAAAGGTCAAATGAGTGCAAAAATTTCAATAAAATTTGTACATACTGGTATTTGTACCCTCTCTCTATCTAAAGAGACCAAATAAAGTTAATTAAAACACCAGCAATGTACTTAGGACATATTACTTATGCATTGTATGTGAGAAAAGAAGTTATATCATAAATTTGGTCAGGGTCAAAGGTCATTTAAGTACAAATTTTCTTTAAATATGCATCAATATTTATTGTACAAAGGGATATCTAGTATGTCAACTGAAACAAAGTCACATGAGTTCCCATTTCCTTATCTAGGAAGCATAAAACCCAAACATTATACAAACAGCATACTGACCAACCTAATCCGCCATAGGTCAAAGGTCGTTTAAGTACAAAATTGGCAAAATATGTTTATTTTGCAAAATACATTGATTCTTCACGTCATCCATTATTATAAGTAACATTCCAAATCGTCTGAGTTCTTTCTAAACGTCACCATGATATCTTAATGATATAGTATATGATGAAGATATATCTAATAATAACATAACTGGGTCATCATCAAAGGCCACGTGCAGCTGCCGTAAAACATTATTTTTGGCGGTCATTTTATTCTGGCACTATTTGCAGTCAAGGAAAAAAACGCCAAAATAAAAATCTGCCATTAAATCTTAACAAGAGGGCCCAGAGGGCCCTGGTTCGCTCACCTGATCCAAAGCATAACAAGTGGGCCCCGGGCAGGGTCAATTTTGGCCCCAGGGCTAAAATTTGAACAATCTTGGTAGAGGTCCACAAGATGATGCTTCATATCGAATATGAAAGACCTGGGCTTTCTGGTTTCAGAGAAGAAGATTTTAAAGGTTTACCCTGCATATAGAAGTCTATGTAAAACAAGATTTTCCCTATATCAGTCTATGTTAAACCAAAGGGCCCCGGAGCGGGGGCATTTTTGGCCCCAGGGCTATAATTTGAACAATCTTGGTAGAGGTCCACTAGCTAAAGCTTCATAACAAATATCAAAGACCTAAGCCTTGTGTTTCAGAGAAGATGATTTTTAAAGATTTTCCCTATATAAGTCTATGTAAAACCAAAGGGCCACATGGCGATGGCATTTTTGGTCTCAGGGCTATAATTTGAACAATCTTTATAGAGGTCCACTAGCTGAAGCTTCATAACAAATATCAAAGACCTAAGCCTTGTGGTTTCAGAGAAGAAGATTTTTCAAGATTTTCCCTATATAAGTCTATGTAAAACCAAAGGGCCCCGGAGCGGGGGCATTTTTGGCCCCAGGGCTATAATTTGAATAATCTTGGTAGAGGTCCACAAGATGAAGCTTCATACCAAATATCAAAGACCTGGGCCTTGCAGTTTCAGAGAAGAAGATTTTTCAAGATTTTCCCTACATAAGCCTATGTAAAACAAAAGGGCCCTGGTGCGGGGGCATTTTCGGCCCCAGCACTATAATTTGAACAATCTTGGTAGGGGTCTACTAGATGAAGCTTCATACCAAATATCAAAGACCTGGGCCTTGCGGTTTCAGAGAAAAAGATTTTTAAAGATTTTCCCTATATAAGCCTATGTAAAACAAAAGGGCCCTGGTGCGGGGGCATTTTTGGCCCCAGCACTATAATTTGAACAATCTTGGTAGGGGTCCACTAGATGAAGCTTCATACCAAATATCAAAGACCTGGGCCTAGCGATTTCAGAGAAGAAGATTTTTAAAGATTTTCCCTATATAAGCCCATGTAAAACCAAAGGGCCCCCGTGCGGGGGCATTTTTAGCTCCAGCACTATAATTTGAACAATCTTGGTAGGGGTCCACTAGATGAAGCTTCATACCAAATATCAAAGATCTGGGCCTTGCGGTTTCAGAGAAGAAGATTTTTAAAGATTTTCCCTATATAAGCCCATGTAAAACCAAAGGGCCCCCCGTGCGGGGGCATTTTTGGCCCCAGCACTATAATTTGAACATTCTTGGTAGGGGTCCACTAGATGAAGCTTCATACCAAATATCAAAGACCGGGGCCTTGCGGTTTCAGAGAAGAAGATTTTTTAAGTTTTCGGTGAAAAAAATCTATTTTTGGCTACTGTGACCTATATGTGCAACAGACCGGAACCATTTGAACAACTTTGAAAGGGGACCACCTAAGGATCATTCCTGTGAAGTTTGGTCAAAATCCGATCAGTGGTTTAGGAGGAGATGTCGTTTGAAGAAAAGTTTACGGATGCACGGACGCACGCACGGACGGACGCACGACGGACAAAAAGTGATCCCAAAAGCTCACCTTGTCACTACGTGACAGGTGAGCTAAAAATAGTGCAAGAAAAGATATTCTACACATCACAATTATGATGTGCCAGTTGGTCATAGGCATCATCGGTGACAAAAGAAAAAGTGTATTTACTTCTTTAGAAGTCGAAATAAAGAAAGACAATGTCCTAGTCATAAGACAGCTCAAAACGGCTGAATCAAGAGAGTTATTGTCAAAATTGTGGATATAATTGGTAATTGATTGATGGCTTTAACTATGAGCTCAATAGGATGGGCAAACCAATCAGATAAGAGCAAAGTGATACACCTCCAGACAAACATTTGGATTGTCAAGGTAGCACATTAGGTTAATCATGCGGTGAACACAAAACTTTTAACTAATTACCACAGTTTCTGCATGACGCTGTTGATGATCAACTCCGATGATTTTTTTGTCGTCCTACATTTGACCGATTTTTTTTTCTTCGGAAATCGAAAATCCACGGAAATATAAATCCACGAAAAGGTCTACTCATAAAAAGCGTTAAAATTTGCAGCTGCTTAATTTAAGTGTTTAACAGTATTCAAAGTTTGTATTTTACAAGTAAGAGCCGATCGGATCACTACAATGTAAAGCATTTGAGCCCATATGATTTGAGTGTTTTTACTTCAACATTGACAAGTCTATGCTATGCAAACCAAATAGGGGTTTCTCCGATATCACTGCTACGAGCTTTCTTCCGCATAATCTGAAATGATAGACCTAGTCATAAATAACATGACATTTTAACTTCATAGCTCTAGGTATTTTGATGGTTCATTAAATATTGACAATACCTATTTCGATGGTTTGATCAGTCAAATTTACCCCCAGAACTGCAGTTAAATAAAACATTTTTTTCTGATACCGAGGCCCCGTTTTTTGGATTTACATCTGTCTATTGTTACACGTAGATGGGTTTGTTTCCTGCAAAATTTATGACAAACGCGATGATTTTGAATTTGAGATTGTAAATTTTCCTTTGTTGGTCGGTGATGGTCCTATGGCGTTTATATTTCGTAATTAATTCGATTTGCCAGAGTGTATAGTCATGTAGCTGACTTCAATACTCGTAGTAAATTGTTAACTGCTAAACTTCTTAATCAGGGTTATCGGTATCATAAACTACGCAAAGCCTTTTCAAAATTTGATTAAGGTCATTCCGATTTAATTTCAAACTCGATGTTGGACTTAATCTCTTGTGCAACCAGGTCTATCCGAACACGAATTTTATGGTGACTTAGTGTGTAAATTCAGAAAAAATATAATTGCAATGACTTCAGCACCCAATTTCGTAAAACCCATTCTTCGATATAAAAAAAGATTGTTTTTTTTAGGTTTAACGTCCCCGTCAATACTGTAGAGGTAATTTTGGAGACGTTGCTTGAGGTGAAATGACACCACAAAATAGAAATGGAGGCGATGATCAGGAATCGATACAATCAACCCACAGCTCCCATCAGAGACACCGAAAGGAAAGAAACACAAACATGAAACAACAGACCTAATGGAAACATCAATAGCGGAAAGCCAAAAGGACAGTTACTTTCCCACAAAATGGCCAATAGTCTATCCAAAATAGAATAATATAAGCGATGCATACACCCAAAGACAAACCATAACAAAAATAAACCGCGACAGAAGAACCGCCTTGGAACGGTCAGCGGAAACGAATTCCACTAGCGGGCTTAAATCGATTTTACGTGGCCACAATCCTCGCCCTTACGTCTGTCGTGATTTAAACAAATAATTTGTTCAGTCTGCATGAAGGCCACCTAACTCATCAGTGGAACATCTCCGTGAACACAAATAATCAAACAACCTTAGAGATGACAAGCCTTGTCGCCCAATGAAACCAATAGGGTTTATAAGCATGGACGGTCCGACTCGCACCACTTTGCCAGGGCAGGCTCAGATCCTCTCAGCCGTTTACCAGTATTCATGTGCGGTCGGTTTCAGCTCTGCGTGGAAGCATCATGCAGCCCAACTATTTCTTCAAGCCTCGATTGGGTACAACATAAATGTTATACAACAGACTGCATGCATGGTATTTAACCCAATCACGATTGGCAACTTTGCTTCCCCCTTTAATTGTACGTTGGTGGGTCAGGCCTCAGATTCTACGTTGCTTCCAATTTTGTGGGACTTTGCCCGACATTGAGATGAAATGGAGTCTCAAGCCCTGCCGCCCAATGAAACCAATTTAATGTTAATATGCATGCACGGTCCGACTCGCACAACTTTGCCTTGGCAGGCCTCAGATTCTATGATGGTTCCAGTGTAAAGGCTTACCGACAATTAGAAAGAATTTAATTTTATGTAATGTTGGTTGGTGCCTGATGCATTGTCTCTGGTCGGGTCGATCGGAGTGCATTTCAGTGGTTCTTGCTGTCCAGTCCTCACCATTGTTTCACCTCTGTGGTTGTTTGATTTTTGTGTTCTTAGAGATGTTGCACTGATGAGTTAGGAGGCCTTCATGCGGACAGAACAAATTATTTGTCTAAATCGCGACGGAAATAAGGGCGAGGACTGCAGCTGCATAAAATCGATTCCCCCCCGCCAGTTGAATTCGTTCCACTGACCATTCCAAGGCCGTTCTTCTGTTTTTCGTTTGTCTTTGAGTGCTTGTAATGCTTATATTATTTTGTTTTGGATAGCCAATTGGTCATTTTGTGGGAAAGTAACTGTCCTTTTGGCTTTCCGCTATTGATGTTTCAATTCGGGTCTAGTTATTTCATTTTTGTGTTTCTTTCCCTCTGGTGCCATTGATGGGAGCTTTTATAAGAGAAGTGAATAACTGTCTAACAGCCATCTTTGATAGCAACTTAAGGAATTCAAATCTGTGTTTGACAACCAAATACACGTAACAAATGTATTTTTAATTTTCTGATGATAAATACTTGTCATCAACACAGCCTTATGCTAAATATGACAAAATTTGATTAGCAAACATCCTTTTTTTCACGGTTTTGTTCTTAAATGACCCCTGACCTATAAGACTGACATACTTTGAGGGCACATTTAAAATAATTTTCCATTGTTCACTGCACCTGAATAGTTTTATGGTGATTTTAAGCAAGCACTTTCCCCAAATATACGTTAAAAAAGTTATGAGTAGTTTCATGTTTATTCTGCACTCATTTGACCTTTGACCTACTTCTGAGCCTTGGACGCATTTTCAGACGTGGCACCCACACCTATGATTGTTGACACACATCAAGGATTACATTTAGCATGGGTGCTATACTCTACTCAATTTTTCCATCAAAAGTAAAAATATCGATCTTTTTGCATCTGCTTAGTCACGCATAAAGTTTGTCAATTGGTTTATCTATTGCCGATTATCCGAGATGCGACATTTTAATTAAGGGGATAAGGTTAAAGTTTGATGTTTAATTGTCTAATACAAAGAAATGTGTTAAAATCGGTCCTGCTCGTAATAGAGTAACAGTTTAATGCTTGTGAAATCGTTTTATATCGCCTTTTCTGTTTTAGCAATGGCTGTCTATGTTGTAGAAGATAAATCATGATAAAACCGGCCTGGCAACCCAGTTCAGTCAGCTGGGGGTGGGGACTGACTAAAAAGACCTGTCTACGGACAGGATAGCTCACCGGAAGTCACGCTTTGACTTAGTTGTGCAAAGGAAATGTTTCAGACCCATGGCAGAAACAAAGTCACAAAGAAAGAATCCAGTACTATATCAATATCGTGGATCATCAATGATTCAAGTCTGTAACATTAGTGTCTCTTTTTATCCCATTTAACCCATATCCATGTATTCAGGCAGATTTTCTAATCAAATAAACGTAAAAAATGTATTTTTAATAGTTTGATAATAAATACTGGTCATTAACACATCTTTATACTGAATATGAAAAAATTTGATAAAAAAAAAAAACATCCATTTTTCAAGCGTTTTGCACTTAAATGACCGCTGACCTCATAAGACTGACATACTTTGAGGGTACATGTAAAATAATTTTCCATTGTTCACTGCACCTGAATAGTTTTGTGGTGATTTTAAGCAAATAATTTCCTTAAATATGTGTTAAAAGAGAGTTATGAGTAGTTTTATGTTTATTTTGCACTCATTTGACCTTTGACCTACTTCTGAGCCCCACACACATTTCCAGACGTGGTATCCACCCCTATGACTGTTGACACACGTCAAGGATTACATTTAGCATGTGTGTCATACTCTACTCAATTTTGCCATCAAAAGTAAAAATATCAATCTTTTTTGGGAATTGGATGGTCAACTAATAAGCAGACAACATTTTCAGATGTAGTTTTTCTTTGGGGTGGTTTCAAATTGTGTATTTGGTACCAATTGATTTAGGCATTTTTATATAAAACAAAAGGAGTAGAACTTTTTAGCCCACTTTTCCTTCAGCAGATATGTCCTTCATGCTTCCAGAATGTTTATCATATGATTGAGCCTTTGAAGATAACAGAAGAATTTTCATCTGGCTGCCACATATCTGCGTCCAGTTTGTTTGGTTTAAGGTATAACGTCCCCATCAACACTGTGAAGGTCATTTTGGAGACGCTGCTTCCAATTTTGTGGGACTTTTACCCAACATTGAGATGAAATGACATTTCAAGCCCTATGACATGGGAGACAAAATACTTTTGCAGGAGTTGCCTCCCCTGAAGGTGTTCCCATTCCCCTTAAGGGGGTGGTTTTACACAGACTTGTTAACATGATGACAACTGCCCTCTCTGAATCTGCAGAAGGGAGAAATGGCCGTAGTTATCTCTTTTCTCTTGATATTACTCAATTTCATGCCAAATTTATTGTTGTTAGAAGTTCCAATAGCAACATTTCAGACACATTAATAGTCTGGCACTTCCTTTCACCAATATAAATGAGTGTCGGGCTGACAAAAACGTGAAATCCCCAGCTAAATTATATTTGTTAGCAAACCATTCTTACGTTTAACACTATGAGCAGGGGCTAAAATCTCGAGATTTTTTATGATCTAAAGGTTTTTCAACTTCCAACGATCCCCCAACCCCAAAATTAAACAGAAGAAAATCTGTGTAACTTATCAAATTTCAAACAGAGTACATGTCCTATGATGTTGCATAATTGTATTGTCATGGAAGGTAAGAGACACCTTAGCTACTTAGTAACGAGGATAATAAAGGGATAACCATCACATCACGCAAACACGGCTATATAATTTTGACCCCCTTGAACCCCACTTTTATATAGTAAAACGGGTTTCTGGGGGTATACATTATTTTTCTTATTCCTGCTCTAAAATATAGATTGTAGGTACTCGTTAGAACAGCCTCGATGAGGCGGTTCTAACGAGTGCCCACAATCTATATTTTGAGCATAAATATGAACAAGAGCACCACATGCGGGTGCCAACGCTCGTCTGCAGTTTCTTTTAGAAAACCAAAGTTCTAAGTCAAACAAGAGCAATCAAATTGCAAGATGGAGTTATAAAACTTGTAGGGAATGTAGCTCTTGTGATGGTGAGTATGTGTATGAAGTTTCATGAAGGTAGGCCAAATACTTTTGGAAATATGGTCAAGGTTAAGGTTTTCGGTTAAATTTTCGAAAAATAGGTCAAAGTTCAAAGGTCAAGGTCACAGATCAAAAAGTGTGGTATCACTGAAAAGGTCTTGTCCCAAGGAACATTCATGTGAAGTTTGAAGGCTCTGTTGTGAACAGTATTAAAATGAGAGCAAAAATGTGTTTCAGAAAAAAATTGGAAAAGGGGAGATAATTCAGCCAAAATCAACAATGTTGTTATGGTCCTTGGTCAAAATGTAGCTCTTGTGATGATGAGTGTGTGTATGAAGTTTCATGAGGCTGGGTCTAATAGTTTTTAAGTTATAGCCAAGGTTAAGTTTAACACGACGCCGGAGTGATGACAATAGCTCGAAAGTTTTTTTTCAAAAAACAGACGAGCTAAAAATATCACAATTTTTCATCATAAAATTTTCGTTTTTCCGGCAATAAAGGTGGCAATGTATTTGTATAGGCGTGTTTGTGTAACAATTATTTCTTATTAGAAAGGTATGTTGTGGGTACTTGTTAGAAGTGCCTTAATGAGGCTATTCTATTAAGTACCCACAACATGCATGTTCCTATGGAGTAATACAAAAAATATCCCCAAATGATGCTCATTATTCCTCGTAGCTGCAGCTAGACACTGCAATAACTACAGCAGTCCAATTAAAATATGAAACACAAGAATCATACAGCTGCCATCCCCATAGAAACATATCTGCACCTCAGGAGCAACTTTATTTCCCAACCCTTTCAACCCTGTAGACCAGCACAGATACACTTGCAAGCAGGGTAGATACAGATGAGCTGGCTCATAATGATCTACACTGTTGTCACACTGTTCATAATTACTGACCTGGCTCATAATGAGCCATCACATAATTATCTACACTGTTGTCACTCTGTTCATGATCTATACTGTTGTTACACTGTTCATGATTACTGACCTGGCTCATAATCAGCCATCTTATAATGATCTATACTGTTTCCACACTGTTCGAGATTTCTTACCTTGCTCATACCATCTCATCATGATCTACACTGTTGTCACGCTGTTCATGATTACTGACCTGGCTCATAATGAGCCATCTCATAATGATCTACACTGTTGTCACACTGTTCATGATTACAGACTTGGCTCATAATGAGCCATCTCATAATGAACTAGAGCTGTCAGTGAAACTGACTAGGGCCCCGGCAGCGCTATCAGAAATTTGTGGACGGACAGACGGACAGACAGACAGACGGACGGACAGAGTGATTACTATAGGGCACCCACACTTTCAGCGCAGGGCCCTAACTACACTGTTGTCACACTGTTCATGATCCATAATGAGCCATCTCATCATGATCTACACTGTTTCCATGCTGTCCATGATTACTGACATGGCTCATAATGAGCCATCTCATAATGAACTACACTGTTGTGAAGCTGTATATGATTACTGACCTGGCTCATAATGAGCCATCTAACAATGATCTACACTGTTGTCAGGCTGTTCATGATAACTCACCTGGCCCATAATGAGCCATCTCATCATGTACTACACTGTTGTGAAGCTGTATATGATTACGCTCATAATGAGCCATCTAACAATGATCTACACTGTTGTCAGGCTGTTCATGATAACTCACCTGGCCCATAATGAGCCATCTCATCATGTACTACACTGTTGTCACGCTGTTCTTGATTACTGACCTGGCTCATAATTCATAATGATCTCCACTGTTGTCATGCTGTTCATGATTACTGACCTGGCTCATAATGAGCCATCTCATAATGATCTCCACTGTTGTCATGCTGTTCATGATTACTGACCTGGCTCATAATGAGCCATCTCATCATGATCTACACTGTTGTCACGCTGTTCATAATTACTGACCTGGCTCATAATGAACAACACTGTTGTCACGCTGTTCATGATTACTGACCTGGATCATAATGAGCTATCTCATAATGAACTACACTGTTGTCACGCTGTTCACGATTACTGACCTGGCTCATAATGAGCCATCTCATAATGATCTCCACTGATGTCATGCTGTTCATGATTACTGACCTGGCTCATAATGAGCCATCTCATCATGATCTACACTGTTGTCACGCTGTTCATAATTACTGACCTGGCTCATAATGAACAACACTGTTGTCACGCTGTTCATGATTACTGACCTGGATCATAATGAGCTATCTCATAATGAACTACACTGTTGTCACGCTGTTCACGATTACTGACCTGGCTCATAATGAGCCATCTCATAATGATCTCCACTGATGTCATGCTGTTCATGATTACTGACCTGGCTCATAATGAGCCATCTCATCATGATCTACACTGTTGTCACGCTGTTCATAATTACTGACCTGGCTCATAATGAACAACACTGTTGTCACGCTGTTCATGATTACTGACCTGGATCATAATGAGCTATCTCATAATGAACTACACTGTTGTCACGCTGTTCACGATTACTGACCTGGCTCATAATGAGCCATCTCATAATGATCTCCACTGATGTCATGCTGTTCATGATTACTGACCTGGCTCATAATGAGCCATCTCATCATGATCTACACTGTTGTCACGCTGTTCATAATTACTGACCTGGCTCATAATGAACAACACTGTTGTCACGCTGTTCATGATTACTGACCTGGATCATAATGAGCCATCTCATAATGATCTCCACTGATGTCACACTGTTCATGATTACTGACCTGGCTCATAATGAGCCATCTCATAATGATCTACACTGTTGTCACTCTGTTCATGATTACTGACCTGGCTCATAATGAGCCATCTCATAATGAACTACACTGTTGTTCAAAACTAACAATGAGTTAACAAGTCATTAAAACTTCTTAATACGGCATCTATGCGAATATCTTTGCTGAAAAATTTGAGCAGCTTTTGCTGCTCACATTTTCAGCAAAAATAACACTATTTTAGATATTGTACTTGCTAGAACAGTTAACAATTTGACCACTAATGAGCTTGTTAAGCTAAGGATGCTCTGAACGACTGGGCCCAGATCTTCCAGAACACTTTAAAAAGTCAATGTGAAGTAAAATAAGTAGTTTAAACTTTACCTGTCCTCTGCCAGCTTTCTCTCGACTGTGGAGGCTATGAGATCACAATCCCGTTCTAGTGAGTTTAGCGTTGTCTGTATGGTCTGGTTAATTGTTTTCTCAATGTCTCTGCAAACCTCTTCTATTTGGTTCACACAACGACTCCCCTAGAAAACATCAACATCTGGGTCTAGTTGTTCAAAGCTAACGATATTTTAAGTTACTTTATCATATGAGCCCCGCCAAGTGAATTTATGTCTTCGATCATTCCGTCATGACAAATTTTAACTGCGCATGCCTAGCCATTCAGAGGGGCCAGGGCAATGGCTTTCTGTCTGAAGGTTCCTCTTGATTCACTGCTTGTACTTATCGTTCGCTGCTCGCATAGGCGATAAGTACCAAAATCGATTGACGGGGCCCATATGATGTCGCGTCTGAGAATGTAATAACACAATGTAATAAATTTGATAATCCACTAGTGGATTAAATATGCAAATTAGTTAGATATGCCCCTAACGTTACACGTACAACATCCTAAACGATGTCACGTTTATTAATGACAGAATATTGACGCTTTTGTGACAAAATCGGGAATAAAATGCATTTTAAATGTCATATGATATATCAAATCTAGCATTCGTGCTCATGTATTATTGAATTTATTAAACTCGTTGAGCAAAAGGGATAAAATGCTCGGCGAAGGCGAAGTTACTTGTTCAAAACTGACGATGCTGTAAGTTAATGTATTGTTAAAACCATCACAAAAACATACCGATATAATTTTGACCCCCTTGAACCCCACTTTTATATAGTAAAACTGGGTTTACAGGGGTAAACCTGATTTTTCTTATTTCTGCTCTAAAATATAGATTGTGGATACTGGATAGAACTGCCTCAATGAGGCAGTTCTAAAGAGTACCCAGAATCGATATTTCCAGCAGAAATAAGAAAAATATCACAATTTTTCATCTTAAAATTTTAGTTTTTCCGGTGGTAAAGATTACAACGTATATATATAGGCATGTTTTTGTAACACTTTCATTATTTTTCATGGGTATTACAGACTGTTCAATATTATACTTGCCAGAACAGTAAACAATTTGGCCCAAAACGAAGTTTACAGATGGATGGATAGACAGATTGATGCTGAGAGGCATAACATAATACAATCTTTTTTTCAGAAGTGCGTATAAAAACAGTTTTCAAACTTTGGATACAGAAACTACAGACATTGTGCCATCCAATCAGCTCACAAAGGTGCTGATCAGATTACATGGATGCAAGGGCAGATCTGCACCTTTGGTGTTGGCAAATGCCAGAAACTGACGTGGCTCATCTATTTTCAGTTCGTGTCAAATGCAAACTGACATAAATTAACCCTTTATGTACCAAATGGAATCTTCCTCCTTATATAAAGGAGTTCATTTCAAAATTTTGGGGTGTCAGGTTGTATTTTCATCAAAACTCATTTGGAAAATGGCTGAACTTTTAGCAAACAGTGCAGGCCCTGATCAGACGCCACATTGCGGCGTCTGATCTGGGCCTACACTGTTTGCCAGGGTACCCATTTTGGGGGTTCTGGTACTAAATGGGTTAAGAATTAACAGAATTACTGTAGCAGCAGAAATACTGCTTTTCACGTATTCCTTCAAATAGCATGTACATCTGGAGCTATCTAGACCGAAGAGTTTGCTATTCTGTGGCAAGTTTAGACTTTCCCAGCTTACACTCAGAGACAATAGCATGTACATCTGGAGCTATATAGATTGAAGAGTTTGCTATTCTGTGGCAAGTTTAGACTTTCCCAGCTTACACTCAGAGACAATCTTCCTATCAATGCTATCAGTGCTTTGATTTGAGGATGACAATGAGGTGATTCTAACAAGTTCCTAATACTCTACAGTGAAATTCCTATATTAAGACTACCTTTGGGAATGTTCAAAAGTGGTCTTTAAGACCACTTTTGAACAGTCCCAAAGGTGGTCTCTGACCAGATGACATTGTGTGCAGAAAATGCAAAGAAAGAATATCTGCAACTTTCTAAATAAGCTGTTTAAAGCAGAATTAGTCTAATATTTGGTCTTTATAGCGGAATTTTACTGTACATGATTTATGAAGAAAAAAAAAGAATCAAAAACTATCGCCAATACAACTACTTTTCTTTTGAATTAATTTTAGATACATACCTTCGTGTTTGCTGAAGGAACATAGATTGTGGGCATATCAAAACCAGTTCGGTTCAGCCCCGGACGTTTACACAACTCTTGAACAATCTGCATCATAACACGCTGAAAAATACAACTTTGATTATCAGGGACTATTTATGTAACATGGTTTAGGGCTGGAGATCTGAACGGTTCTGAGATGAATAGCTTTTTATGAAGTGGGGGGTGGGGCATGACCTAAGGCACCTCTGGGGACCTCCAGGTTGGTGCCACTAAATGTGTCTTATCATAAGGAATATGAATATATATGGATGAGGCGTGGGGCTCTGGAGTTTCTCAGATATTTGGCCTTTTGTGGAGGCTTGGTGCATGGTCCCTGCACAACCTGTGAGACCTCTAGGTTGCTATCACTGACTGGCCCCGGTGCACCCTGTAGACCCCAAGGTTGGTGTCACTGAATGTGTCTTATCATAAGGAACAAGAATATATATGGTTTAGGGGTGGGGATCTGAACGGTTTCTGAGATATAAGGCTTTTTATGAAGTGGAGAGGTGGGGCATGACCCAGGGCACCCCAGAGGACCCCCATGTTGGTGTCACTGAATGTGTCTTATCATAAGGAACATAAATATATATGGTTGAGGGGTGGGGCTCTGAAAATTTTCTCAGATATATGGCCTTTTGTGAAGTGGAGGGTGGGTCATGGGCCAGTGCATCCTGTAGACCCCAAGGTTGGGGTCACTGAATGTGTCTTATCATAAGGAAAAAGAATATATATGGTTAAGAGGTGGGGCTCTGAACAGTTTCTCAGATATCTGGCCTTTTTTCAAGTGGAGGGATGAGGTATGGCCCCGGCCCAACCCCCCGCAGACCCCTAGGTTGGTGTCACTGAATGTGTCTTGTCATAAGGAACAAGACTATAAATGGTTTATGGTTTTGTTTGTTTGATTTGATGTTTAACGTCCACATCAACACTATAGTTTAGAGGTGGGGATGTGTAAGACTTCAGAGATATTGGGCCTTTTGTGAAGTGGAGGGGGTGAAGCAATGCACCGGCCAATTCCGGGGGACTCCCAGGTTGGTGTCACTGAATGCATCTATACACAAGGAACAAGAATATGTATGGTTAAACTGAGTGGAGATCTGAATGGTTTCCGAGATAGAAGGCTTTTTATGAAGTGGAGGGGGTGGGGCATGGATCTGGGAAAACCTGGGGGACCTTCAGGTTGGCATAAAAGCATACGGGTGAGACAGGTGTACTCAAGAAACATTTCAATAGAAGTTTTGTCAAAATATCTGTAATGACTTGGCAGTAAAAACCGTTTTTCATATTTTCCCCATTATAAGTCTATGGAAACTCTAAGTTGTCATAGCAACCAAACTAAAAGGCTGATTGTCATAAAAAACACAAACTTTCAATCCCCCAGCCCAAGGATTGAAAATGTTGACGCAGACGCAAGATGCCAATGACGGACAACTGCCTATCCTATAAGCTCCCTCGGAGCCTTTGGCTCTGGTGAGCTAATAACCCCAAATGGTCACTTTTCTATATAACCTATACATTTTTGTTTGGATATAGCATTGTTGTTAAACTAACACTGTTTCTGATTTCAATCCCAACTGTAGTGTTGGTTTAAACATATTTTATTCAGATAGGTTTACAATACAAGAATCATATACTAATACAAACAGTGACTTATTGAAAGGATTAGAACGAAAGCAGCAGCTTATAGAGTTCCTCTCCTTAACTGTAGTGTTGTAAAGAGGTTGTGGTGTACTAAGGTAAATCTTTCTACACAAATAGTAAAGACATACCTAAACAGTAAATAATCATGACAATGTTCTGGAATGGTATTGGCAGGATGGTTGGAGTTCCAAAATGACTTCCAAAAGCAGTATGGTGCAAGTCATTTCTTTCTTTTTTTTTATTCTTTTGCTCCTTTAAAGGTGCATTATTGAGGTATCTGGAAAAAATGCTTCCAAAAATAAAATACATATAGCCGGTATTTTTCTTTAAAACAATACAAATGAATGCATTTCATGCAAAAATGCGAACAATTATGATGACGGGTAAACGAGTTTAAGAGGGATTCCCTAACTAGGTTTCGAACACTAGTTAGATCTATTTTTAGTTCGTGACAAAAATAGAATCCCCATATATGACGTTATGCGACGTTCAATTTGGCCTTGTTTGCTTAGGCCATGCATGAATCGAAAAAAAATATGATGCTGAATAGCATGCCAAAAGTAACGACACTCAGAGATGATACTGTCTCCATGTATGTGTAAAGCGACAGATTTATTTTTAGAACAGAAATTCCGAACACATGTGCAGAGCGAAGGGTAAACACGAATGAAAACGACCATTTTCACAAAAATTCTGAAGCTGTATTTGGCTCCAAAAGTGTACACATGACAAAGGAGTATGCACTGAAGATTAAACCCAGAAAAAAAAAATTGAGACCCGGTAGGTCAATAATGCACCTTTAACCCTTGTCCTGCTGAGCCCTGATATGTCTTATCTTTCAAACAATGTAGATCCAGATCAGATGGCTTCTGAAGACATCTGATCAGATCTTCAATGTTTGTCATTCAGATTATGAATTTGATGCAATGATTTGCATCAAGAAATCTGATTGGTTGATATCAGGGGTGGGTGTGGCATATTTAAATATTCAGCAGGTCAAGGGTTAAGGGTTAAGATTATTTTACTTATCTCGAGCTGTTAAATAACAGGTGGTCAAAATACCCCCGAGAAAAAAGACAGGACATTCTGAACTTTGCAGAACTTGGAATCTCACAAGTGACCAAAGCAAAACTATAACTCACAGCAGATGGTCTGGGTCTATTCTGTTTGCTCCAGCATTAATCTTCACAAATACTGGCTGATTATTGTGTGTGTGTGTGTGTGTGAATTCGGGTTTAACGTCGCTTTCAATAATTTTTCAGTCATATCACGACGGTGTCTGGTTGCGACAGGAAGCTCAATGCTCACTTTTATAGTGCTGCCTCACTGAAGTATCATGTCCCAGACACATTACATGATACCACACCCAGTCACATTATCCTGACACTGGGTCGACCAGTCCTAGCTCTACCCGGTAAATCTGAGTGCCAAGCGAGGAGCAGCTAGTACCATTTTTAACGACTTTGGTATGTCGCGGCCCGGGATCGAACCCGTGACCTCCCGTTCCCCGGAGCGGACACTCTACCAACTGAGCTATCGGGGCTGGTGGCTGATTATTGTAACAAAAACATCTTGAGCAAAATGATTTTTATAATCAGGTGATGTGTAATAAAAGTGAACCTCAGCATAATACAAGCATGTGTTTTATGATCTTTGCAGCCAATGATGATGTTACAAAATGAACATTAGCTTCCCATAGCGCAGGCAATCTTATACTTAACCCATTGTATTCTAGTGGACTCTTCCATTGCTATATGTTGGACAAGTCCATTTATTTTTATTCTATTTTTGACAGAAAATTCTGTTGGCAAATAGTGCAGGCCCTGATCATATGCCGCGTTCTGCGGCGTCTGATCTTGGCCTGCACTGTTTGCCAAGGTATCACTATAGGGGTTGCCCACATGCAATGGGTCAATACTTACCTGTGTACATAGGCTGACCTCTTTCTGAGATTTCTCTAGGCTCATACAGGTTTGATGAGACCATTGGCACATGCTAGTTCAGTCTGTCTCTGTTATAACTACTTTTTGTACTGGATCTAGGCTCATATTACATGAAAGGTTTGGTCAGACCACGGGTATATGCTCTGTGACAGGTATCTGACGTAAACTGACCGGCTCAAATTGACCTAAATAGTGTTGACTGGGCCATTAAACCCCAATACAAACGAACAAAATTGGCTTGTGCTAGTTCAGTCTGTCCCTGTTGTAACTACTTTTTTTACTGGATCTAGGTTCATATTACATGAAGGGTTTGGTCAGACCATGGGAATGTGCTCTGTGACAGGTACCTGGCCATTTTTATTTTTTTTTATTTTTGAGAAATAAGAAGCCGGCCTCGGTAGCTCAGTTGGAAGCACGTCTGACTGGTGATCAGGAGGACGCGGGTTCAATACCTGCCAGGATCGGCAACATTCTTTCCTGGAGATTGATCATGAAATCTTTTCTACGGTCATTCTCTCCCTTGCGCTGATTCAAGAAGGGCAGTTGTCAGTTTCTGGCGAAAGAATTTGCACTGTACTGGTTAACCGCTTATGTATAAGCCTGTCCAGAAATAGTGTGTATAGGCAAACTGACCCACTCAAAAATGACCTAAATAATGTTGACTGGGACGTTAAACTCCAATACAAACAATTTGAGAAATAAGAACAGGGGCCAATTGTTCAAAACTAACGACGTCGTTAGTTAACGTATCGTTAAAACTTTGATCATTAAATATGGCAAATATGCTGACATTTTTGCTGAAAAAATGTGAGCAGCTTTTGCGGACGCAAAAGCTGCTGACATTTTTTCAGTAAAAATACCAAAATTTACGATATTGTACTTGCTAGAAGAGATAACAATATGACCACTAACGAGCTCGTTAAGCTAACGATGCTTTGAACAACTTGCCCCAGGAGATTATATCTCCCAAGTTATACCTGCCTATCACTTTCATGGCCCGCTTCATCTGCTTTACTGAGATAAAACCTCATTCTGTCCCCATGCTTGTGGTTTAACCTCTCCACGAGATTCAGGGTCCTTTTACACAGGGCCTGACCAATTGGATCAAAGAACACAAAGATCAGATCTGCTAGATCCCCTGCAAAGATAAAATCAAAGCACTGACAGCACTGGTGAGTTGACTCTCTGAGTGTAGGGTGGAAAATGGTCCTAAATGGTGACTTAAGACTCCTTTGTTTAGCCCTTAACCAATTTTATACTGGTGAACTCTTCCATTGCTATATGTTGGACAGATCCATTTGTCATATAAGGGGTGACAGGCCTATTTTTCTAGTTTTAATTTCATTTTTGACGAAAAATTCTATTAGCAAATAGTGCAGGCCCTGATCAGACGCCACAGATCTAGGCCTGCACTGTTTGCAAGGTACCCCTTTAGTGGTTTCCCGCATACAATGGGTTAAAGTCCTGTATTTTAAACAAACAGTTTATACTCTGATCAGACATTGCATTATGCAGTGTCTAGATTCTTGGTCTACACTGTTTGCCAGTGTCCCAGCATACGAGTCATGTCCATGTTTAACAGAAAACCTTCTTTAGCCCATTGTATGCTAGTGAACTCTTCCATTGCTATATGTTGACCAAGTCCATTTGTCATTTAAGGGGTGTCAGACCTATTTTTTCATTTTTATTTTATTTTTAACGGAAAATTCTGTTAGCAAATGGTGCAGGCCCTGATCAGACGCCACAGAATTCAGACGCGGCATCTGATCTGGACCTGCACTGTTTGCCAATGTACCCCTTTATGGGGTCTCCTGAATACAATGGTTAAAAGTCCTGTGATTTAAGCAAACAATTTAGATTCTGATCAGACACTGCATTATGCAGTTTCTGATCTTGGTGTGTACTGTTAACCAGTGTCCCAGCATACAAGTCATGTCCATGTTTTACAGATAACATTCTTTAAACTGCACTCTGATGTCACAAAGACAAGAACAACATGGCCATAAATAACTATTACCGGGATTTTGTACATGGCCAGTGATAATATCTTGTTTGCACAACTTAATATCTTGTTCGCACAACATGGTTAGCTAAAAATGGTAGAAAAATTTGCCTCTATGTCAAGGGAGGCAAGTACTTTCAGGTTAAATTGGTCTCTTGGAAGGAGTTATAGTCTCCCTTAAGTCTCATTAAACAGGGCAGATGATAATCTATTTCAATTTTCATGTTTTACTTTCTTTGAAAATAACCGTTTTTTTTTTCGTTTTTTTTTTTTAAAATAGTGTCTGCTAGTCGGGATATTTAAATATTCCAATCGGACTGTCCATGTTTAACATTGACTCTAGCTCACAAAGGAGTACACAAGGAATAGAAATAATTTACTCCCCAAATGGACAGCAAGAAATCTAGGTTAGGACGAATTTTGTTTAAAATTTTACCTGCCTTTTAACATGAAGAACAAGTTTTACTACATCTATTCTACTATAATGTAGCAAGACTTCCTCGTTTGTATTATGTCAAAAGTATCCTATTGCCAAAGAGCATAGAGCAGGACTATTACCAGTTTGTCTGTTTGTTTGATTTGAGGTTTAACGTCCCCGTCAACACTGTAAAGGTCATTTTGGAGACATTGCTTTCAATTTTGTGGGACTTTTACCCGACATTGAGATGAAATGACATCTCAAGCCCTGTCCCCCAATGAAACCAATACGGTTTATTAGCTTGGACGCTAGGCCGTTTACCAGTACTAGTGTGCGGACCGGATTCAGCTCTGCGTGGAAGCATCATGCAGCCCATATATTTCTTCAAGCCCCTATGGGCGGGGGCTGAATTATTACCAGTTTGTGTTGACTGTTTAACCCATTTTGTACCAAATGGAACCTTCCTCCTTATATATATAACAGGAGTCGATTTCAAAATTTAGGGGTGACAGGTTGTATTTTTCTTCAAAAATTTATTTGGAAAATGGCTGAACTTTTTGCAGTGTTGGCCCAGATCAGACGCCATGTTCTGCGGCGTCTGATCTGGGCAGGGTACCCGTTTTAGGGTTTCTGGTACAAAATGGGTTAACTTCAGTTACTGGAAATAATCACACAAATTCCAGTACTTTACACAAACAGCATAGACCCAGATCAGACCTTGCATTCTGTGGTGGCTGATCTAGGTCAACACAGTTTGCCAATGTCCCGTTTATGAAATGCTCTAGCTTTAACCCTTTTTGTACAAAACGGAATCATCCTCATTTACATATACCAGGACTTCAGTTAAAAATTTGAGGAGGTCAGGTTGTGTATTCATCAAAATTTATTTGGAAAAAGACTGAACTTTTAGCAAACAGTGCAGGCCCTGATCAGATGCCGCATTCTGACCTGAGCCTGCCAGGGTACCCATTTTGGGGTTTCTGGTACAAAATAGGATAATTGGTTACATTTCAATACCCAAAAGTTCGTCATTATTCCTTTTTTTTTTTTTTTTTTGATATGATTTAATAGAGAAGTAAAATATGAAAAAAGTAAATTGTGACAAAATGGGGGTGGCATTGTTGGTTGGTTGGCTGATTTGAGGTTTAAAGTCCCCGTCAACACTGTAAAGGTCATTTTGGAGATGTTGCTTCCAATTTTGTGGGACTTTTACCCGACATTGAGATGAAATGACATCAAGCCCTGTCGCCCAATGAAACCAATAGGGTTTATTAGCATGGACGGTCCACCTCGCCCCGCGTTTCCTGGGCAGGCTTAGATCCTCTAAGCGGTTTACCAGTACTAGTGTGCGGGCCGGATTCAGCTCTGCGTGGAAGCATCATGCAGCCCATATATTTCTTCAAGCGGGGTGGCATTGTCAATGTAATGCATATCTATGTTATGGAAAAATCCATATATTGACTTATATGAACTTGTTAGTCCTTTCTATTAACCCTTGTCCTGCTGAATATTCATATATGCCACACCCACTACCGATTATCAACCAATAAGATTCTTTAATGCAAATTATTACAACAAATTCACAATCTGAATGGCAAACAATGTAGATCCTGATCAGATGGCTTCGTCAGAAGCCATCTGATCTGGATCTTCATTGTTTGGAAAATAAGGCATATCCAGGCTCAGCAGGACAAGGGTTAAAAGTTCCTGCAGCTAAACCACGGGTGGACAACAGGGGAGCTATCGCGAAATCGCGTCAACGTAATTTTGTTCCCACAACACTTCCGGGAACTCTCGCGTTAGTTCCTAGGACCTGAAAATGGTAAACAAAGGTAGGTTCCCTTGTGTGTTTTGATTTATTGTAGAAGAATGAGAGAATAATATAAAGTTTCGGCGATGCTAAGCCATGTGAAAATAATTTACCTTTCTAAGCAGGCCGAAAAAACTATTGAAAAAATCATTGATGAAAGTAGGCAACCGCAGACATGTTAAGTCTCCCGAAAAAGTAGCTTTTCTCACACCTCACGACATTCAGGATAAAACTCCCGGAAAAATGAAAATACCATTTTCGGGCACATTTTTGAAAATCTGCGCTTGTATTTTCGTGTGTGCAAACCAGCCAGCGGAAAAATCCGAGTTAATACGTGAGTAAAACTGATAATAATTAATGCACTGTCCAGTATTATTGGGGATTAAAACACGGTTCCACACTTGCAGATGGGCATTTACAAATGAAAACAGTCGTTTCTTGAAGTGATTGCAAAAATGAAAGTAAATCATAACGGTCAATTTCCTTCAACCAACAGACCATGTTAGTTAACCGAATTGTGTTATAAACGCCGACCGTATTTGTCACGGACCAGTCTATTCTATTATTACACTGTAAACACAAGCCTCTGTTGCTCTCGATAAGCCTACAATCTTCTGCGTGACAAGGTGTGAAAATAAGATTAAGTTATGGCTCTAATTTGCATTTATCCCCAAATCATTATAAAATTTAATCCACAATCAGTGTGAAAATGATGTAATCTCTCCTAAGATGTTTAGCAACCTCTAACGGTAGATTTATGCATAATAATAACATACTTTTCTTCTGTCTCGTGCATGGTTGTGTTTTGGCGCCAAAATAGCAGATGCTTGGCGGGAAAAGTCAAACGCTTTAATGTGTAAACACATCTGTATGCTGTTGTTGGTGATTGACACGGAGCTTCCCGGGATAAGTCGGGAATTGTGGAAGGCACGTTCCCTATTCAGCTCTTACCGGTTGCAAACATTTTTATGAAAGAAATACGCCCCATTAAAATAACAAGAGGGCCCAGAGGGCCCTGAATCGCTCACCTGAAAATTAGTGTCTCCAGTACATTCTAGGCCCAAGGGCTATAATTTGAACAAACTATGTAATGGTCTACTAGATGAAGCTTCATACCAAATATCAAAGACCTGGGCCTTCTGGTTTCAGACAAGAAGATTTTGAAAGGTTTTCCCTATATAAGCCTATGAAAAACCAAAGGGTCCCGGGGTGGGGGCATTTTTGGCCCAAGGGCTATAATTTGAACAATCTTGAAAGAGGTCCACTGGATGAAGCTTCATACCAAATATCAAAGACCTGGGCCTTCTGGTTTCAGACATGAAGATCTTCAAAGGTTTTCCCTATTTAAGCCTATGAAAAACCAAAGGGTCCCGGGGTGGGGGCATTTTTGGCCCAAGGGCTATAATTTGAACAATCTTGAAAGAGGTCCACTAGATGAAGCTTCACACCAAATACCAAAGATCTGGGCCTTGCGGTTTCAGGGAAAAGGATTTTTAAAGATTTTCCCTGTACAAACCTATGTAAAACCAAAGGCCCGCAGGGCGGGGGGCATTTTTGGCCCCAAGGCTATAATTTGAACAATCTTAGTAAAGGTCCACCAGGTAAAGCTTCACACCAAATATTAAAGACCTGGGCCTTGTGATTTCAGAGAAGAAGATTTTTTAATGATTTTCCCTATATAAGCCTATGTAAAACCATAGGCCCCCACGGCGGGGGCATTTTGGCCCCCAGGGCTATAATTTGAACAATCTTGAAAGAGGTCCATTAGATGAAGCTTCACGCCAAATATCAAAGATCTGGGCCTTGCGGTTTCAGAGAAGAAGATTTTTAAAGATTTTCCCTGTATTCCCTATGTAAAACCAAAGGCCCCCAGGGCGGGGGCATTTTTGGCCCAAAGGCTATAATTTGAACAATCTTAGTAGAGGTCCACCAGGTAAAGCTTCACACCAAATATTAAAGACCTGGGCCTTGTGTTTTCAGAGAAGAAGATTTTTTAATGACTTTCCCTATATAAGCCTATGTAAAACCATAGGCCCCCACGGCGGGGGCATTTTGGCCCCCAGGGCTTTAATTTGAACAATTTTGAAAGAGGTCCAATAGATAAAGCTTCATACCAAATATCAAAGAACTGGGCCTTGCCGTTTGAGAGAAGAAGATTTTTAAAGATTTTCCCTGTATAAGCCTATGTAAAACCAAAAGCCCCCGGGGCGGGGGCATTTTTGGCCCCAAGGCTATAATTTGAACAATCTTGAAAGAGGTCCACTAGATGAAGCTTCATACCAAATATCAAAGATCTGGGCCTTGCGGTTTCAGAGAAGAAGATTTTTAAAGATTTTCCCTGTATAAGCCTATGTAAAACCAAAAGCCCCCACGGCGGGGGCATTTTTGGCCCCAAGGCTATAATTTGAACAATCTTGAAAGAGGTCCACTAGATGAAGCTTCATACCAAATATCAAAGATCTGGGCCTTGCGGTTTGAGAGAAGAAGATTTTTAAAGATTTTCCCTGTATAAGCCTATGTAAAACCAAAGGCCCCCGGGGCGGGGGCATTTTTGGCCCCAAGGCTATAATTTGAACAATCTTAGTAGAGGTCCACCAGGTCGAGATTCACACCAAATATTAAAGACCTGGGCCTTGTGGTTTCAGAGAAGAAGATTTTTTAATGATTTTCCCTGTATAAGCCCATGTAAAACCAAAGGCCCCCGGGGCGGGGGCATTTTGGCCCCCAGGGCTATAATTTGAACAATCTTGGTAGAGGTCCACTAGATGAAGCTTCATACCAAATATTGAAGACCTGGGCCTTGCGGTTTCAGAGAAGAAGATTTTTAAAGATTTTCCCTGTATAAGTCTATGTAAAACCAAAGGCCCCCGGGGCGGGGGCATTTTTGGCCCCAAGGCTATAATTTGAACAATCTTAGTAGAGGTCGACCAGGTAAAGCTTCACACCAAATATTAAAGACCTGGACCTTGTGGTTTCAGAGAAGAAGATTTTTTAATGATTTTCCCTATATAAGCCTATGTAAAACCAAAGGCCCCCGGGGCGGGGGCATTTTGCCCCCCAGGGCTATAATTTGAACAATCTTGGTAGAGGTCCACTAGATGAAGCTTCATACCAAATATCGATGACCTGGGCCTTGCGGTTTCAGAGAAGAAGATTTTTAAAATTTTGTTTTAAAAAATCTATTTTTAGCTCCTGTGACCCAGATGTGCAATGGACCGGAACCATTTGAACAATTTTGAAAGGGGACCACCTAAGGATCATTGCTGTGAAGTTTGGTCAAAATCCGATCAGCGGTTTAGGAGGAGATGTCATTTGAAGAAAAAGTTTACGCACACACACACACACACACACGCACGCACGCACTGACGACGGACGAAAAGTGATCCCAAAAGCTCACCTTGTCACTACGTGACAGGTGAGCTAAAAACGATTACTTGCTGGGGTGGGATGACGTCATTTTCCGAGCGCGTACAGGAAAACGGTAGCTGCTGTTTGTGGACGGTGGATTTCATGGCGATTTTGGTGGTGGAGGTCATTGATGTTCGCCTTGGACTTGCTTGTTGAGCGGTTGTGAAAGTTGTGGATGGAGGGGTCCTCGTCTTGTGGCTGGATCATTAAATTATAAACTAATCTGCATTCTTAATCTCTTTTCTCGCTAACCTGACACTTTTGATCTTTTGAGTACATGTATATCGGCTGCAGCTTGTGTTAATCATGCGTGTCAAGTTTATATAACTATCAGTATCTTTAATTGCTAATTGGACAAGCTGTTATGACATGTCTGCAATTAATTTGAACTTGAAAAAGTAACGTTATTGACCGTGACAACTACAGTATTATCTACCGTAATTCCGCACTTAAAAGTCGGAGGGGAATAAAAAATATTTTGCTTTAGACTTGATCGAAATTTTGGATTATTATACAAGCTTTTGCGAAGAATAATCGGGTATATTGTTTTCGTGTCAGAGTTGAGTGTCTGTCAGTCAGTGGGTCAGTATGTATGTATGTATGTATGTATGTATGTATGTATGTATGTATGTATGTATGTGTGTGTGTGTGTGTGTGTGTGTGTGTGTGTGTGTGTGTGTGTGTGTGTGTGTGTGTGTGTGTGTGTGTGTGTGTGTGTGTGTGTGTGTATGTATGTATGTATGTATGTGTGTATGTGTGTGTGTGTATGTGTGTGTGTGTGTGTGTGTGTGTGTGTATGTATGTATGTATGTATGTATGTATGTATGTATGTATGTATGTACGTACGTCTGTCCGTCACGTTTCTATGGAATGGATCTCCTCTGAAACCGATTAAGGTACACTTTTCAAACTTTGCCTTTGGATAGTACATGGGATGTAGATGGCACTGGGCTGCTTTTGGCGTGACCTTGCCCTCAACATGACCCCAAGGTCAAAGGTAAAAAGTATGACTTTGCCATATCTCCTAAACTATTGGAGTTACACTTCTGAAACTTAGCTTATCAGATGGCACTTGGAATATAGAATGAATTGTGCTACTTTTGGCATGACCTTGACCTCAACATGACCCAAGGTCAAGGTAAAAAAGTATGACTTTGCCATATCTCCTAAACTATGGAGTTACACTTCTGAAATTATGCTTATTGGATTGCCCTTGGAATATAGAATATATTGGGCTACTTTTGGTGTGACCTCTACCCCAAGGTCAAAGATCAATAAAAAGTATTATTTTGTCATATCTTTATAACTATTGGAGCTACACTTCTGAAACTTTGGTTATTGAATGACCCTTGGAATATCGAATCAATTGGGCTACTTGTTTTGACTTTGACCTCAACCTGTCCCCAAGTTCAAAGGTAAAAAAGTATGAATTGAGCTACGTTTGGCATGACCTTGACCTCAACAGGACCCCAAGGTCAAAGGTAAAAAAGTATGACTTTGTCATATCTCCTAAACTATTGGAATTACACTTCTGAAACTTTGCTTATTGGATGGCCCTTGGAATACACTTTGGTTATTTAATGGCCCTTGGATTATAGAATGAGTTGGGCTACTTTTGGCAGGACCTTGACCTCAACATGACCCAAAGGTCAAAAAGCATGACTTTGCCATATCTCCTAAACTATTTGTGTTACACTTCTGAAACTTTGCATATTGGATGGCCCTTGGAATATAAAATATATATTGGGCTACTTTTGGTGTGACCTCGACCTCAACATGACCCCAAGGTCGAAGGTCAAAAAGTATTTTGCCATATCTTCTAAACTATTGGAGCTACACTTCTGAAACCTTGCTTATTAATTGGCCCTTGGAATACAGAATCAATACGGCTACTTTTGTTTTGACCTTTACCTCAACCTGATCCAAAGGTCAATGTTAAAAAAGTATGACTTTGCCATATCTTCTAAACTTTCGGAGTTACACTTCTGAAATTTTGGTTATTGGATGGCCGTTGGAATACAGAAAAATTGGAATACTATTGGTGGACCTCAACATAACCCCAAGGTCAAAGGTCAAAAAGTATTACATTGGCATATCTTCTAAACTATAGGAGTTACACTTCTGAAACTTTGTTTATCAGCTAGAATGTTCTTTGCAACTTATTTGGTTATTGGATGGTCCTTAGAATATAGAATGAATTGACCTCAGCATGGCCCCAAGGTCAAAGGTCAAAAAGTATGATTTTGTCATATCTCCTAAACTATTGGAGTTACACTTCTGAAACTTTGCTTATTGGATGGCCCTTGGAATATAGAATAAACTGGGCTACTTTTGGGATGATCTTGACCTCAACATGACCACAAGATCAAAAGTCGGAAAGTATTATTTTGCCATATCTTCTAAACTATTGGAGTACCACTTCTGAAACTTTGGTTATTGGATGGTCCTTGGAATATAAAATGAATTGGGCTACTTTTGACATGACCCTGATCTCAACATGACCCCAAGGTCAAAAGTCAAAAAGTATGGCTTTGCCATATCTCCTAAACTATTTGAGTTACACTTCTGAAACTTTGCTTATTGCATGGCCCTTGGAATATAGAATATATTGGGCTACTTTTGGGGTGACCTCGACCTCAACATGAACCCAAGGTCGAAGGTCAAAAAGTATTATTTTGCCGTATCTCCTAAACTATTGGATCTACACTTCTGAACCTTTGCTTATTGGCTGGCCCTTGGAATATAGAATATATTGGGCTACTTTTGAGATGACCTCGACCTCAACATGACCCCAAGGTTAAAGGTCAAAAAGTATTATTTTGCCATATCTTCTAAACTATTGGAGCTACACTTCAGAAACTTTGGTTATTGGATGGCCCTTGGAATATAGAATCAATTGGGCTACTTTCGTTGTGAACTATCTGGGCATAAATGATAAGATATGCTCTTGTGCTGAAGCATTATACACCTGGGGCTGGGGAAGGGGGGGTTTATGGGGGCACTGGTATGGCTAGGTGTTAGTTTGTAGGCATCGTCTCAATGAAATGATTTTAAAATATTTATTAGTTATTTATCTATGAACAAGTGTGTAGAGAATAAACAAAAAATGTTCAAAAAGCTCTCAGAAGGCATCATTTTCTAGCCTATCCTGAGAGCTTGCCACCAAGACTTCGCGCCTTTGGCACTCGCCAATCCTCCTCGAATGCGCTGTCTCCCTCATTTTTATTTTCAAAACTTAACATGTCTGCAACCGTAACAAAATCGAACACATGGTAATCTGACTTTAGTTTTATGTCAGCACGAATGTATGAAAGCAATATTTTTGTCAGTTTTCGTTTGGAACGAAATCCTTTGGTGCATATTCTGGGTATGTCAGCCCAATTTATCATTTCTGTGTAAAAAAATGATCACTCCATGTACAATGAAGGGATAATGCCGCATATTTTCAGACGGAGTAGCTCCCACATAATCGTGGCAGCTCCCGAAACACGCTCTAGTTCCCAAGAGTCTATCAGATACGGAGTCTGTCACATCTGGTCATTTACCCAGTTAGGCGGTTCGCTAAATTTAGCAAAATAAAATGAATGGATGACTTCTTAAATGATAAAGACGAAAAAATCTCATCTGCAACTACCGAACTGATTTTTCGTCCCCGCCCATGGGAGCTCGGAGAAATAAATTGGTGCTTCCACGCAGAGCTGAAACCGACCGCACATGAGTAATGGTAAACCGCTTAGATGATTGAGCCTGCTCAGAAAAAGTGGTGTGAGTCAGACTCTCCAAAGAATATAAGTCTTTAGGTTTCTTTGGGTGGCAGGGCTTGAGATGTCATTTCATCTCAATGTCGGGTAAAATCCAACAAAAATGGAAGCAACGTCTCCAAAATAACCTACACAGTGTTGACTGGGACGTTAAACCTCAAATAAAACAAACAAAATCCTCCCAGGGTGACCACTTTTTGGAAATCAAAATTCGGGGTTATTCTCCAAACACTGCCGGAAATTCAATTTTATGACTCAAATTACTCTACATGTAACCAGTTTTTGCTCTTTTTGACATTATTTACAATAGAAAATTCGCAACAATGACATTAGAAGGTAGAAAAACACATTTTTAAGTTATGGGCTGTCAAATATTTTTCCGGGCTTTCGGGCTGATTGTTGTATTTTCAGAACAGCCGGTGATTTGACAGACTGATGGTCGCTCTGTGGACCCCACCCCGAACCCTATTTGTTTCTTCTTGAAACATCAGGGTAGAAAAAGGCTCTGGGTCGTTTCACTTTTCAATTTGTGTAGGTATTGTGAAAAAGGATTTTATAAGTTATGGTAGCGTGAGGTTTGGTTAGGTGGGTCTGGGTGATGCATTATTGTTTAGGGTATGGCATCATGATAAATTAATCATGAATCAATAGTTTTACCAGTTTATTTATTTAAATTTTCTAGAACAACTATAGACTTTGGTCTAAAGAAAAGGAGTGTGGTAGCTCAGTGGTTAGTGTACTTGCCTATGGTGCTATAGGTCCTCGGTTCGATTCCTGACAGAGTTAGTAAAACTGCGGTGTCAGAACATGTTTCGTTTGCAGGGATGAATGCCACAAAGTACACCGTCCTTCGAATCGGACCGTTACTGGAGGCCCCCTGTGCCTCACCCCATGTGTGGGTGAAAGATCCACCCCATGTGTGGGTGAAAGATCCAAAAATGCCCGAAAGGGCGTAGGCATGATAGATAGATAGTGAGTAAGTGTTAGAGTTTTACGATCCACCAACAGCTTAGGTCACACGGAGACGCAACCTCAGTTTAAAGTCTCATCCGAAAGTCTGGAGAAGCCCAGGATCAATCCTGCGATCCCTGGTTTACAGGCCAGTAGCGTAACCACTACACCACGGAGGCTTCTGATAGATAGATAGATAGATAGAATACTTTATTAGTTATTTCATTTGGATAAATATTGAGATTATTGCCGATTTTATTCAAGTATCATGCAGATATCATTGACGATATATTTAAGATTTACTTACTTTATCATATCATTCAATGTTATTAGAAACCGTTGACTGGATGTATAACTCAGTAGAATATGACAATTTGAGGAGGATATATCTTTTCTTCACCGCTTAAAATCTCTAAAATTAATGATTACGGCCTGCAGTTCCCATCGGTGAATATAGACCAGGTTTGTGACGTCACAGGATTTCGTTCTATTAGACAATTCCTTTGCCTTAAACCTCTCTGTTAAATTTCATTCTTGTAACAATGCGTCATTTATGTGATGCTAGCGGTTGCCTGGTGGTTTAAATCGACATATAATCTAATCTAAAAAAACTTCTCTCAAGGTGATGGAATGATAGACTCGTGGGAACTAGAGCGTGTTTTGGGAGCTGATGCGATGAGGGGGGAGCTACTCCGCCTCACAATTTTTGCACCACTCCTTCACATTACATGAACCAATAAAACTTTTTAAATCTAAATGATTAATTAGAGCCGACACACCCAGAATTTGTGACAAAACATCTCGTTCTAAGCGAAAACATACAAAACAGTTGCATTATTCATTCATGTTGACATTAAACTGAAGTCAGAGAACCCTGTGGTCGATTTTGATACGGTCGCCAACTTTCATCAAGGATTTTTTCAATATTTTTTTCGGCCTGCTTAGAAAGGTAAATCATTTTTACGTGGCTTAGCATCCCCGAAATTTTATATTATTCTCTTATTCCTCTCCAATAAATCAAAACACACATGGGTACCTACCTTTGTTTACCATTTCCAGGTCCTAGGAACTATCGCGAGAGTTACCGGATGTGTCGTGGGAGCAAAATTACGTTGACGCGATAGCTCCCCTGTTGTCCACCCGTGTAAACTGAAGTGTCAGCATGACATCACCTCCAATTAGGAAGAACATTTTAAGATGTGTTTCTCAACAGTGAAAGACTTACTCTATAAATCTAGTAAGACCTGTGTGACCAGTTAACACTCAGAGCAGCCTGCTGCTCATCAGGCTAGTTGGTCCAGAGTATAATTACTTGTTGCTCTTTGCCCAGAGGTTAACCTTCAGCATGCTGTAGGCACATTTATTCGCCCAAAGGCGTAGTCCAACTTGAGCAACTTATAACGCTCATAAGAAAGAAAGTACACACCATCAGATGAGGTTCTCCAACACAGGAGGGATGGGTCTTTCTTACAAGGGCACAGGTTTTACCGACATTACTAGCTGTTTGATTTCACACCCGGAAATGACGTTAAAAACTGACAATCTTTCAGCAACCAGATTTAAACAGGTCCCCCCTTAGTTTATCACAATGTTGTGCATACTAGACCCAATCCATCTGAACAATACTGGAAATAAATATGTAGCCATAATACAGGTATTGTTTTTATCCTACAAAGCAACCACTGAGCGCTATTGTTTTGTTGGTCTTTTTTTTTTTTTTAATTGTCTTAAACGGTTTCCGGTCAGATCACGTGACCACCATATTTGAAAGTCACATCGTCACATGACCCTTAATACTTCTGGTAGAAATGGCGAAAGTTGTCTTGCCTACAATATGTCAAAGTATGAGCAGAATCAGTTCAGGTTTGAGGAAATTATGGCTGCCGAAATAAGGGTATCTCGTTTAAAGAACATTGAATAAATCGCTGCATGCTAAAGGTTAAAGAAGGTGTGACCTGCATGCTAAAGGTTAAAGAAGGTGTGACTCATTGGACAGTGCAGATGAGCGGGCTGATCTGAGATGAACTTGTTGTAGGTTTTTTTATGTGCTGGCTCATGTATTCCTTACTGCTGGTAAATATGCTACCATAAAAATACTAAAAATTCATACATCTTAAAGACTTACTGTAATTGTCCTAAAATTTTAACAAATGTGTTTTACAATCCAGTAACATGTCCAAGAAGTGTGGACGGAATGGCAAACAGTGTAGACCCTGATCAGACTGCTCCTTCAGGAGCAGTCTGATCTGGGTCTGCACTGTGTGCATAGGCCTGTCTGTCCCAATAATTATGATCATTATGGTACATATTTTTATTCATTTTGCACAACTATCTGTCTAAAATGATGAAGATTTAGCAATAAACTCCAAAGTTTTGTCACCTGCCGAATAAGAAGAATCAGTCACCTCTGCCGAATAAGAACAAGAAAAACGCCAAAAGGCATTATGGACGGGTTTTTGAAAAAAAGGTTAACCAAAAGGTAAACCGGGCCGCCCGGCCGCCCGCACGGACATCGCTATTCTAAAGGAAGGAATTTTTCCTTGAAAAACCCGTCCAAAAAGAATGAAACTAGAAAAAGTGTCTATAGGACACGGATGCCCCCGCCAAATGCCATTCATAAAAAATATTACAAATGTACTTCAAATCAATCATAAATTATATTAAAATCATAAATGTAGGCGGTAGAGCGATGACAAAGTTTTTCTAAAAATAGCCACAGTGACCTTGACCTGAGGTCATGACCTTGAAAGTCAAAGCAACTCGAGATATTATCATAAGAAACATTTGTGTGAAGTTCTATTAACATCCATCAATAAATATAGGCACTAAAGCGATGACAAAGTTTTTCTAAAAATAGCCACAGTGACCTTGACCTTGAAAGTTGAAATAGCTCGAGATATTGTCATAAGGAACATTTGTATGAAGTTATACTGAAATCAGTGAAGAAATGTAAGCGCTAGAGCCATGACAAAGTTTTTCTAAAAATAGCCAAAGTGACCTTGACCTTGAAAGTCAAACTCGCTCAAGGTATTGTCATAAGGAACATTTGTGTGAAGTTATATTGAAATCAGTGAAGAAATGTAGTCGCTAGAGCGATGACAAAGTTTTTCTAAAAATAGCCACAGTGACCTTGACCTTGAAAGTGGAACTCGCTAGAGATATTGTCATAAGGAACAATATATTGAAGTTATATTGAAATCGGTGAAGAAATATAGGCGCTAGAGTGATGACAAAATTTTTCTAAAAATAGCCACAGTGACCTTGACCTTGAAAGTCGAAATCACACGAGATATTGTCATAAGGAACATTTGTGTGAAGTTATATTGCAATCAGTTAAGAAATGTAGGCGCTAGAGCGATGACAAAGTTTTTCTAAAAATAGCCACAGTGACCTTGACCTTGAGGTCATGACTTTGAAAGTCGAACTCGCTCGAGATATTGTCATAAGAAACATTTGTGTAAAGTAATATTGAAATCAGTGAAGAAATGTAGGCGCTGGAGCGATGACAAAGTTTTTCTAAAAATAGCCACAGTGACCTTGACCTTGAGGTAATGACCTTGAAAGTTGAACTCGCTCGAGATATTGTCATAAGAAACATTTGTGTGGATTATATTGAAATCAG
Organism: Lucinisca nassula; assembly: GCA_963580285.1. NCBI lineage: Eukaryota > Metazoa > Mollusca > Bivalvia > Lucinida > Lucinidae > Lucinisca > Lucinisca nassula. The sequence continues at coordinate 83,519,448 of OY757022.1, read as the reverse complement.
TGAAGAAATGTAGGCACTAAAGCGATAACAAAGTTTTTCTAAAAATAGCCAGTGACCTTGACCTTGTGGTCATGACCTTGAAAGTCGAACTCGCTCGAGATGTTTTTATAAGGAACATTTGTGTGATGTTATAATGAAATTGGTGAAGAAATGTAGGCACTAGAGCGATGACAAAGTTTTTCTAAAAATAGCCACAGTGACCTTGACCTTGAGGTCATGACCTTGAAAGTCAACCTCGCTCGAGATATTGTCATAAGAAACATTTGTGTGAAGTTATATTGAAATCAGTGGAGATATGTAGGTGCTAGAGCGATGACAAAGTTTTTCTAAAAATAGCCACAGTGACCTTGACCTTGAGGTCATGACCTTGAAAGTCGAACTCGCTAGAGATTTTTTTATAAGAAACATTTGTGTGAAGTTATAATGAAATTGGTGAAGAAATGTAGGCACTAGAGCGATGACAAAGTTTTTCTAAAAATAGCCACAGTGACCTTGACCTTGAGGTCATGACCTTGAAAGTCAACCTCGCTCGAGATATTGTCATAAGAAACATTTGTGTGAAGTTATATTGAAATCAGTGGAGATATGTAGGTGCTAGAGCGATGACAAAGTTTTTCTAAAAATAGCCACAGTGACCTTGACCTTGAGGTCATGACCTTGAAAGTCGAACTCGCTAGAGATTTTTTTATAAGAAACATTTGTGTGAAGTTATAATGAAATTGGTGAAGAAATGTAGGCACTAGAGCGATGACAAAGTTTTTCGAAAAAAATCGCCACAGTGACCTTGACCTTGAGGTCATGACCTTGAAAGTCGAACTCGCTCGAGATTTTTTTATAAGGAACATTTGTGTGAAGTTATGCTATATCCCCCCTCACAACTATGTTGTGCGAGGGGATAAAAATATTACAAATGTACTTCAAATCAATCATAAAATATATGCATCAAGGGCAGATAATCCAAAAAACAAAAATGCAAGAGTTGTCTTCCTTGTTCATGACATATCGTCTCAGTGTGATGAATGCACCTGTGAAGTTTCATGAATATATTCCATACGGTTTAGGAGTTATGGCCCGGACACGGTTTACTATATGGTACTAAGTCAAGGGCAGATAATTCAAAAACCAAAAATGCAAGAGTTGTCTTCCTTGTTCATGACACTCGTCTAAGTGTGATGAATGCACCTGTGAAGTTCATGAATATATTCCATACGGTTTAGGAGTTATGGCCCGGACACGACATACCATTTGACTATATATGGACGTGTGTCAAGGGCAGATAATTCAAACACTAAACAAGCAGGAGTTGTCTTCCTTGTTCATGACACATCGTATCAGTGTGATGAATGCACCTATGAAATTTCATTAATATATTATATACAGTTTAGGAGTTATGGCCCGGACACGGTTTACTATATGGTACTAAGTCAAGGGCAGATAATTCAAAAACCAAAAAAGCAAGAGTTGTCTTTCTTGTTCATGACACATCGTCTAAGTGTGATGAATGCAACTGTGAAGTTTCATGAATATATTCCATACGGTTTAGGAGTTATGGCCGGGACACGATGTCACCGGACGAACGAACGAACGAACGGATGGACGGACGGACGGACAGGGGTAAAACTTAATGCCCTTCCGGTATTCTCCGAATATGCGGGGGCATAAAAAGAAAGAAAAAGAACAAAAAAAAAAAAAAAAAAATGTCTCCACCGGGGTTTGAACTCACGCCCCTCAGATTCATAGTCAACAATAGGATTCGTAGTCCAGCACTCTATCCACTACACTGGCATTTGAAAAAAGGTTAACCAAAAGGTAAACCTGAAAAACACAAGTTTGAAAAATTGACAATTTCCGCCAAAATTTTAGTCTTTTGCGCCATTTATGGATAATACATGAAAGCGGTACCTCCACTTATGCATCAGTCCTGATATTAAAACAATCTGCTACAGAATAGATGAAAAATATCACTTTGAAAAAAAGGTTAACCAAAAGGTAAACCTGGGACGACGCCTGCCCGCCCAACCGCCCGCCCGCCCGGACATCGCTATTCTAAAGGACAGATTTTTTTTAAAAACCCGTCCAAAAGGGTAGTCTGTCTTAAGAGAGTAGGCTGGAAATATTGTCCTGAATGGAGACTTAACCCATGAATTTCAGTATTTTATACAGTGTTGACCCAGATCAGAATATAAGAATCTTTTATGGGTGTGAGGGGTGGATGGAAAATTCGGACCGAGGGACACTGTCTGGCATCACGAGGCTTGCCGAGTGATGCCGGACAGTGGTCCCAAGGGACGGATTTTTCTATCCACCCCTCACACCTATATTGGATTCTTTTTCTTACAAACCTTCCATTTCTTAGCGCTGATTTTTAATGCTGCAGTCACTTTGATTACCGATCCCGCCATATTGTGTTGACACTGCAGGAATGTTTAGTGACGTCACGTAACGTGCTGTGACGTCAACCTTAACGACGGCGCATGCAAGGTCGTAATCAACCAGTGCATTTATCAAACACGCGATTATATTCGATTTTGGGTCGGAACACCAGGGTCAGAACATAAATTTCTATCCCAGGGTAAAATCACGGATTTCCTTGTCTGGTGTGCAAGAAGACAAGTTCTGCAGGGTCTGATCTGGGTCTACACAGTTTGTCAATGTCCAAGTACATTTCACAGATAACCCTCTTTACACCGACTTCTGATGTCACAGCAACAAATATTGTGCAACTATAAATCACAGTTACCTGGATATTGATAAGGCCTAATTGGCCAAAACTAGCTAGTCTGGCTCAGAAAACTGTACACTTCATACTTTTAAGGAGAATGGCAACACCTTTAGGGGAGGCAACTCCTGCAAAAGTATTTTTGTCTCCCATGTCAATACGGGTCAACTCTCCTGAGGAGCAAATTCTTTCCTTTAAGAGTAAACCCCTTTTTCAGCGGGACAGGGTTTATATGTAACATTTGATAATTGGCTGAAAAACCTGCCAGGTGTTCCCATTCCCCTTACGTTCTGTGGTGTTTTCTTCTAACCCTTTTATAGAACATACTATACATGGTATATGATAGTTACACGGACAATAGCAGACAGGAAGCTTCTGGAATATTAGTAACTTTGGGTTGACTTGTAAACGATCAACCCAAAAAGGATATTTTTAATGAGTTGACAGTAGAGGAGAGAAAAAGGAGATTAACCATTTTTGTACCAAATGGAATCTTCCTCCTTGTATGTAGTAAGAGTCTATTGCAAAATTTAGGGGTGTCAGGTTGATTTTTCTTCAAAATTTATATGGGAAATAGCTGAACTTTTTGCAAACAGTGTTGGCCCTGATCAGATGCCGCATTCTGCGGCGTCTGATCTGGGCCTGCACTGTTTGCCAAGGTACCCCTTAAGGAGTTTCCCTGCATACAATGGGTTAAAGGGGAAATAAGGAATAGCAGAGGAAAAAGGGAGGATATAAAAACCTGCCACCTCTACCTAACATGCTGCATGGACAGCAGGCCTTGTAACATTTGGATGCCATGATGCTGAAAGCAACACAACACCTTCATCACACCCATTCGCCCCCGCCCATCGGGGCTTGAAGAAATAGATGGGCTGCATTATGCTTCCACGCAGAGCTGAAACCAACCACACACGAGTACTGGTAAACCGCTTAGAGGATCTAAGCTTGCCCAGGCAAAGCGGTGCAGGTCGGACCGTCCATGCTTATAAACCCAATTGGTTTCATTGGGCGATAGGGCTTGAGATGTCATTTCATCTCAATGTCGGGTAAAAGTCCCACAAAATTGGAAGCAACGTCTCCCTTTATAGTGTTGACGGGGACGTTAAACATCAAATCAAACAAACAAAGATTACAAGTATAGTTCAGATTTTGCCATAATAAAATATAATCGGTGAGCCTTAGACAATTTTATAGGGGCGAGCTTTAGCTTGCTCCTATACAATTGTCTGGGCGAACAGATTATATTTTATTATTAAAGACACTAATCATGTATTTAGTTTGTACCTCAATTCAAAACAATCAAGTAAAATAGCAAATTGAAGCAAAAATGACAGCAGACAGAGTGCCATGTTAAACGACATTCAATGCCATGGCGCGCACAGGTAGTATAACGCGACGTCAACGAGTGCAAAGTTTCTGACGTCACCGCGCCACAAAGACGTAGGAAACAACATAGATGCTCGAATAGAAGTTTCTCAGTGCTTTACCTTCTGTATGAAAATCTGCAATTAAATAGTTTATTTTAGCTTTAAAAATAGGTCACTACCGATTATAGCATGCAGTTATTCGACCCCCTTTAATGCCTGATTGTGGTATAAATAATTATGTTTCTAAAAAGAAATAATGAAAATTATCCCTTAATCATCTTTCTTACTCCTTTACTGGAGTTAATAACATTGCATACCATAATGATCCTAAGTATTGGGACATACAGGCCTAAGCAAACTGTGCAGACCCAGATCAGACTGCTCCTGAAAGAGCAGTCAGATCAGGGTCTACACTGTTTACCATTCCATTTGCACCTTCAGGACTCCTTGCAGCATCGATAACAAATTTGTTGAAATTCTAGGAGAATTACAGCACGCACTCAAGGTGTCCGAAATTTTAGGATTTTTACGGTAGCATGACATTATCAGCTGAGTGCCAATCACTTGCAGTATTTCCTTAGTTACTATTTTTGCATATACCTGTGCATCGAACACACTACCACAATCTATAATTAGAACAAAAATTCCCAATAACAGCCTCCAGACAACTTAACCAGAGGCTTAACCCATTTCAGACTGGAAACCCCTAAACGGGTACCCTGGTAAACAGTGCAGGCCCAGATCAGACGCCGCAGAATGTGGCGTTTGATCAGGGCCTCCACTGTTTCCTAAAAGTTCAGTCATTTTCCAAATCAATTTTGAAGAAAACACAACCCGACACCCCTAAATATTGAAATGGACTCCTGCTATATATAAGGAGGAAGATTCCATTTGGTATAACAAGAGGGCCATGATGGCCCTGGATCGCTCACCTGACCCATATGATAGAGTTACAAGTGGGCCTCTGGGAGGGCCATTATTGACCCCAGGGCTACAATGTGCATAATGTTGAGGGAGGTCTAAAAAGGTGAAGCTTCATACCAAATATCAACAAAGCCTATAATTTGAACAATCTTGGCAAAGGTCCACTAGATGAAGCTACACAACAAATATCAAAGACCTGGGCCTTGGGGTTTCAGAGACCATTTTTTAAAGATATTCCCTACATAGCCTATGTAAAACCAAATGGCCCCGGGGCGGGGACATTTTTGGCCTCAGAGCTATAATTTAAACAATCTTGATAGAGGTCCACTAGATGAAGCTTCACACCAAATATCAAAGACCTAGGTCTTGCTGTTTCAGAGAAGAAGATTTCCAAAGATTATCTCTATATATAAGTCTATGTAAAACCAAAGGGCCCCAGGGCAGGGGCTATAATTTGAACAATCTTGGTAGAGGTCCACTAGATGAAGCTCCATACCAAATATCAAAGACATGGGCCTTGTGGTTTCAGAGAAGAAGATTTTTAAAGATTTACCTATATAAGTCTATGCAAAACCAAAGGGTCTTGGGGCGGGGGCATTTTTGGCCCCAGGACTATAAATTGAATAATCTTGATAGAGGTCCACTAGATGAAATTTCACACCAAATATCAAAGACCTAGGCCTTGTGGTTTCACAGAAGAAGATTTTTAAAGATTTTCCCTATATAAGTCTATGTAAAACCAAAGGGCCCCCGAGACAGGGGCGATTTTGGTCTCAGGGCTATAATTTGAACAATATTGGTAGAGGTCCACTAGATGAAGCTTCATACCAAATATCAAAGACCAGGGCTATCTGGTTTCAGAGAAGAAGCTTTTTCAAGATTTTCCCTATATATAAGTCTATGTAATAACAAAGGGCCCTGGAGCGGGGGCATTTTTGGCCCCAGGGCTATAATTTGAACAATCTTGGTAGAGGTCCACAAGATTAAGCTTCATACCAAATGTCAAAGACCTAGGCCTTGTGGTTTCAGAGAAGAAGATTTTTAAAGATTTTCCCTATATAAGTCTATGTAAAACCAAAGGGCCCCAAGGCTGGGGCATTTTTGGTCTCAGGGCTATAATTGAACAATTTTGGTAGAGGTCCACTAGATGAAGCTTCATACCAAATATCAAAGACCTAGGCCTTGTGAATTCAGAGACAAAAATTTTTCAAGATTTTCCCCATATAAGTCTATGTAAAACCAAATGGCCCTGGAGCGGGAGCATTTTTGGCCCGTGGGCTATAATTTGAACAATCTTGATAGGGGTCCACTAGGTGAAGCTTCATACCAAATATCAAAGACCTGGGACATGTTGTTTCAGAGAAGAATATTTTTTAAGATTTCCCTATATAAGCCTATGTAAAACCAAAGGGTCTCGGGCGTGTGCATTTTTGGCCCCAGAACTATAATTTGAACAATCTTGGTAGGGGTCCACTAGGTATAGCTTCATACCAAATATCAAAGACCTGGGCCTTGCGGTTTCAGAGAAGATTTTTAAAGATTTTCCCTATATATGCCCATGTAAAACCAAAAGGCCCCGGGGCGGGGGCATTTTTGGCCCCAGCAATATAATTTGAACAATCTTGGTAGGGGTCCACTAGATGAAGCTTCATACCAAATATCAAAAACATGGCCCTTACGGTTTCAGAGAAGAAAATTTTTAAAGATTTTGCCTATATAAGCCTATGAAAAATCAAAGAGCCCCGTGGCGGGGGCATTTTTGGCCTCAGCACTATAATTTGAACAATCTTCGTAGGGGTCCACAAGATGAAGCCTCATACCAAATATCAAATACCTGGGCCTTGCGGTTTCAGAGAAGAAGATTTTTCAAGATTTTCCATATATAAGCCCATGTAAAACCAAAGGGCCCCCGAGCAGGGGCATTTTTGGCCCCAGGGCTATAATATGAACAATCTTGGTAGGGGTCCACTAGGTGAAGCTTCATACCAAATATCAAAGACCTAGGCCTTGCGGTTTCAGAGAAGAAGATTTTTAAAGATTTTTCCTATTTAAGCCCATGTAAAACCAAAGGGCCCCGGGGCGGGGGCTTTTTTGGCCCCAGCACTATAATTTGAACAATCTTGGTAAGGGTCCCCTAGATGAGGCTTCATACCAAATATCAAAGACCTGGGCCTTACGGTTTCAGAGAAGAAGATTTTTAAAGCTCTTCCCTATACAAGCCCATGTAAAACCAAAGGGCCCTGGAGCAGGGGCATTTTTGGCCCCAGCACTATAATTTGAACAATCTTGGTCGGGGTCCACTAGATGAAGCTTCATACCAAATATCAAAGAACTGGGCTTTGCGGTTTCAGAGAAGAAGATTTTACAGATTTTCCCTATATAAGCCCATGTAAAACCAAAGGGCCCCAGAGCGGGGGCATTTTTGGCCCCAGCACTATAATTTGGACAATCTTGGTAGAGTTCCACTAGATGAAGCTCCATACCAAATATCAAAGACCTGGGCCTTACGGTTTCAGAGAAGAAGATTTTTAAAGATTTTCCCTATATAAGCCCATGTAAAACCAAAGGGCCCGGAGCGGGGGCATTTTTGGTCCCAGCACTATAATTTGAACAATCTTGGTAGGGGTCCACTAGATGAAGCTTCATACCAAATATCAAAGACCTGGGCCTTGTGGTTTCAGAGAAGAAGATTTTTTAAGTTTTTGGTGAAAAAAAAATCTATTTTTGGCTCCTATGACCTAGATGTGCAACGGACCGGAACCATTTGAACAACTTTGAAAGGGGACCACCTAAGGATCATTCCTGTGAAGTTTGGTCAAAATCCGATCAGTGGTTTAGGAGGAGATGTCGTTTGAAGAAATTGTTTACGGACGCACGGACTGACGACGGACGACGGACGAAAAGTGATCCCAAAAGCTCACCTCGTCCATGATTTGACCTACTGACCTACATTTGACCCGACATGACCAATATTCAAATTTGACCGAGATATTGTCATGACAATCATTCTGAGCAAGTTTAATGATGATTGGACCATAACTGTGCCCTCTAGTGTGTTCACAAGGTTTTTCTATGATTTGACCTACTGACCTACTTTTTGACCCGACATGACCCATATTCAAACTTGACTGAGATATTGTCAGGATGATTATTCTGAGCAAGTTTGATGATGATTGGACCATAACTGTGCCCTCTAGAGTGTTCACAAGGTTTTTCTATGAATTGACCTACTGACCTACTTTTTGACCCGACATGACCCATATTCAAACTTGACCGAGATATTGTCACAATGATCATTCTGAGCAAGTTTGATGATAATTGAACCATAACTGTGCCCTCTAGAGTGTTCACAAGGACTATCTATGGTTTGACCTACTGACCTACTTTTTGACCCTACATGATCCATATTCGAACCTGACCGAGATATTGTCATGATAATTATTCTGAGCAAGTTTGATGATGATTGGACCAAAACTGTGCCCTCTAGAGTGTTCACAAGGTTTTTCTATGATTTGACCTACTGACCTACTTTTTCACCCGACATGACCCATATTCGAACTTGACCGAGATATTGTCATGATGATCATTCTGAGCAAGTTTGATGATGATTGGACCAAAACTGTGGCCTCTAGTTTGTTCACAAGAAAAAGTTTACGCACGACGGACGACGGACGACGCACGACGACGCCGGACATCTTACGGTCACAAAAGCTCACCATGACCTTCGGTCAGGTGAGCTAAAAAGGGTTAATCAGACGCAAATGGTGGCTAAAGTCTGACAAAGAACGTGACATGCTTTAAGAACAGATCTCCAGTCAATGAATAATGATATTTGCTATTCTAGTGCCCAATAATCATACTCATTTAATCTAAACCACCTACTACCGAACCTTTTATAGACAATACGTAACCATTTATAGACATTAAGCCCACGTAACATTAACCTTAACTTAAATTAACCTTAAAGAAAGTGACAGGTAATGTACCTGACATAATGAAATGCACTCAATATGGAAGTGAGAAAATTTCTTACAAGGAAATAGCCACATACACCACACCAAAGGAAAGTCAAACCTGTCACACCTATGTAGGAAGTTGAAATGTATATTACAAAACACATCGTCTGGGTGTTAGAACTACCAAACATAAAACAGGAGGGCCATAGTGGCCCTGGATCTCTCATCTGATCCTTATTGAACAGATAAAAAGTTTGAGCCATTTTGAATGACAGTGACCCAAGAATTATTTCAAAATCAGTCTACCTATTGAGTAATAGAAGTCATTTTAAAGGTTTAGGTTATGTTTATTATTTAGTTTTGGTGGCTATTATGTTCAGTGGAGCGAAATGATTTTGAGCAATTTTTGTCAGAGGGTCAGCCATGGGGGATTGGGAGGGGGGGGGGGGGGGGGGCATCGCCATCAAGAGCTTGACTTTTTAATAGGTGATTCCCTTTGACAATACACAGCTGACTTGATTGTCACTGACTAGGCACCTTGTGGACATAGAGGGTCAGGTCCTAATGCACCAGACAGAGATGAACCAGCCTGATGTACAATGCCAAATATAAAGCTTCATTCCAAATATCAAAGATCTGGGTCTTCTGGTTGCATGACACAATTACTCAACAGCAGGTATAATTGGACCAAGTATCGTCGATATATCTCAAAGGGTATTGGAGTTACTGTGATCACAAGGAAATATTGTTAGGGGAGATAATAAAACAAGATGTGTTTGTGAAACACTGATGCCCCCGGACAGCGCATGTTAAATATGAAAGCAGAATCACTAAGCAATCAAAAGGTGTGGCCAAGAAATGTAGGCGCTAGAGCGATGACAAAGTTTTTCTAAAAATAGCCACAGTGACCTTGACCTTGAGGTCATGACCTTGAAAGTCGAACTCGCTCGAGATATTGTCATAAGGAACATTTGTGTGAAGTTATATTGAAATCAGTAAAGAAATGTTGGCGCTAGAGCGATGACAAAGTTTTTCTAAAAATAGCCACAGTGACCTTGACCTTGAGGGGGGGGGGGGTGTCTGGATGGACAAAAATTATGGTACCACTCGAAAGGTCTTGTGACTGACAAGGAGTGCACGTGTGAAATATGAAAGCCCTACTACTTACCAATCGAAAGTTATGGCTAATGTTAAAGTTTATAAAAGTAGGTCAAACATCAAGGTCAAGGTCACAAGGTCAAAAATTATGGTACCTCTAGAAAAGTCTTGTGACAAGGAGTGCACATGTGAAATATGAAAGCCCTACCACTTACCAATCGAAAGTTATGGCCAATGTTAAAGTTTTTAAAAAGTAGGTCAAACATCAAGAGCTTGACTTTTTAATAGGTGATTCCCTTTGACAATACACAGCTGACTTGATTGTCACTGACTAGGCACCTTGTGGACATAGAGGGTCAGGTCCTAATGCACCAGACAGAGCTGAACCAGCCTGATGTACAATGCCAAATATAAAGCTTCATTCCAAATATCAAAGATCTGGGTCTTCTGGTTGCATGACACAATTACTCAACAGCAGGTATAATTGGACCAAGTATCGTCGATATATCTCAAAGGGTATTGGAGTTCCTGTGATCACAAGGAAATATTGTTAGGGGAGATAATAAAACAAGATGTGTTTGTGAAACACTGATGCCCCCGGACAGCGCATGTTAAATATGAAAGCAGTATCACTAAGCAATCAAAAGGTGTGGCCAAGAAATGTAGGCGCTAGAGCGATGACAAAGTTTTTCTAAAAATAGCCACAGTGACCTTGACCTTGAGGTCATGACCTTGAAAGTCGAACTCGCTCGAGATATTGTCATAAGGAACATTTGTGTGAAGTTATATTGAAATCAGTAAAGAAATGTTGGCGCTAGAGCGATGACAAAGTTTTTCTAAAAATAGCCACAGTGACCTTGACCTTGAGGGGGGGGTGTCTGGATGGACAAAAATTATTGTACCACTCGAAAGGTCTTGTGACTGACAAGGAGTGCACGTGTGAAATATGAAAGCCCTACTACTTACCAATCAAAAGTTATGGCTAATGTTAAAGTTTATAAAAGTAGGTCAAACATCAAGGTCAAGGTCACAAGGTCAAAAATTATGGTACCACTAGAAAGGTCTTGTGACAAGGAGTGCACATGTGAAATATGAAAGCCCTACCACTTACCAATCGAAAGTTATGGCCAATGTTAAAGTTTTTAAAAAGTAGGTCAAACATCATGGTCAAGGTCACAAGGTCAAAAATTATGGTACCACTAGAAAGGTCTTGTGACAATGAATGCACATATGAAATATGAAAGCCCTATCACTTACCAATCGAAAGTTATGGCCAATGTTAATGTTTTTAAAAATTAAAAAAAAAATAGGTCAATGGTCAAGTTCAAGGTCACGAGATCAAAAATTATGGTACCACTGGAAAGGTCTTGTGATAAGGTATACTCATGTGAAATATGAAATCTCTATCTATTACCATTCAAAAGTTATACCCAATGTTAAGGTTTTTGTAGACAGACAAACAGACAAACGGAAAAATTTTGAAAAAAATAGGTCAAAGGTCAAGTTCAAGGTCACGAGATCAAAAATTATGGTACCACTGGAAAGGTCTTGTGATAAGGTATACACATGTGAAATATGAAAGCTCTATCTATTACCATTCAAAATTTATGCCCAATGTTAAGGTTTTTGTAGACAGACAAACAGACCAAAAACTATATGCCCCCGAATCTCTTAGATTCCGGGGGCATAAAAATACCATGGCACGGTTCTTATGCATAACATGCCTACTTAACCTCGTGAACAAAATCTACAAGAACTATCAATATATTGCAAAGGGTATTGGAGCTATGGTGAGCACAAGAAAATACTGTTTCCCGAGAGATCTTAAATACCTTGCACATGACATATCTACTCAACCTCATGTATAATTGTACCAAGTACAATCAATCTATCTTCAAAGGTATTGGAGTTACAGCGATCACAAAGAAATACTGTCAGGGGAGTAAACCCTAATACCATGGCACCTACAGTTGTGGTTCTTGTACATGACATGTCTACTGAACCTCATGTATAATTTACTAAGTATCATCAATACATCTCAAAGGGTACTGGTGTTATGGTGATCAAAAGGTGATCACAAAGAAATATTGTCAGGGGAGATAACTGGAATACTATGGCACTTAGAGTTGTGGCTCTTGAGCATGACACACCTACTCAACATCACATATAATTTAATCAGATCACCTTAACATTGGTTCCAAGCAGCCTACAAAATTTCAAGAGCCTATAGCCCAATCACTTCTTGAGATATTTTGCTTACAAGCTTTTTCTATGCAAAAATGCCTAAGTCTGCAAATGGCCATAACTATGCAACAAGACGTCTGACTAAAAATAAAATTTAATATGGGAGCTACTTTTTCATAAGCAATCCACATATGAAATTTCCAAACCCTAGCATATATGGTTCCTAACCCTTGTCCTGCTGAGCCCGGATATGCCTTATTTTCCTAACAATGAAGATCCAGATCAGATGGCATCTGACGAAGCCATCTGATCAGGATCTACATTGTTTGCTATTCAGATTGTGAATTTGTTGCAAATAATTTGCATCAAGTAATCTGATTAGTTGATAATCAGTAGTGGGTGTTGCAGATTAAAAAATTCTGCAGGACAAGGGCTAAGATATGATACATCTTGTTGTGCATGACGAACAGATGGACGGAGGGATGCACAGATGGATGGATGCACAGATGGATGGATTGATGAATGGATGGATGGATGAACAAAGCAAAAGCAATATGCCCTTAAAAATTGATGCAAAAAGCTGTGTAAGAATCCCAACCTAGAGGTTGTCAACATCAATTCATATGCAAAATTTGATCAAAATCCATCAATTGTTTTCAAGATATTGAACGGAAATGACGGGCGGACAACTTGAAAACAGTATACACCCCACCAGCATACTTCGTACAATAAAGAACAAGAAATGTGTCCAGATGACACTGATGCTACCGCCCTGGGGCCCGCCTCACCCCAAAAATCCATGTTGCAACAACAACTGTTATTGGACAGTATAGCTCTACTGCAAAAGTGTCCTACTTATAGAAGGGGATATAGCTGATTAAACCTTTGGACAAAAAACTATCATCATACCCAATTTGAACCCAATCAATTAAATAGTTTGGAAAATATGAGCTCTAAGAAACTTTAACATTCAAAATTTTCTAAATGTGTGACCTTGACCTTGAGGTCATGGGCAGGGTCGGTGGTATGGCTGAATGAAACTTGGGACATGTATCTAAATATATAATTATCATTCCAAGAATGAAGCCAATCCACATGGTTTGGAAAATATGAGCCTTAAAACTTTAAAAGCATCATCAGACTAAGTCTGTGACCTTGACCTTGAGGTCAGGGGTGGGGGTATATACAACTTTGGACTTGTAACAATCATCATACCAAATATGAAGCAAATACATATGGTTTGGCGAGTATGAGCTCTCAATAAACTTTAAATAAAAAATTTTTTGCCTGTGACCTTGACCTTGAGGGCACATGCATGGGTGGGGGTAATGGACTAGTATCTATCGTAACACCAAATATTAACTTAATTCATTGTATGATTTGGAAAATATAAACTCTAAAAATATCTTATTAAAAATTTCTAAGTCTGTGACCTTGACCTTGAAGCCATAGGCACTGGTGGGGTATTGCTGAATAAAACATTGTACCTATTCCTATCATCATACCAAATATGAACCAAATCCATCGTAAAAGTTCAGGTTCTACCTGGTACAAATACCTTAACCAGAGTCTTTTAAATTGAAAATTTCTAAATCCGTGACCTTGACCTCGAGCTCATGGACATGGGTAGAGCGCTCAATAAACTTTAAATAAAAAAATTCTTTGTCTGTGACCTTGACCTTGAGGGCACATGCATGGGTGGGGGTAATGGACCAGTATCTTATCATAATACCAAATATAAACTCAATTCATCATACGATTTGGAAAATATCAACTCTTAAAATATCTAATTAAAATTTCCAAGTCTGCGACCTTGACCTTGAGAGGCATGAGTGGGAGTATTGCCAAATAAACATTCAGACCTGTATCTATCATCATAGCAAATATAATCCAAATCCATAATATGGTTTAGAAAATTTGAGCTCTTTAAAATCTTTAACGTAAAATTGTCTAATTCTGTGACCTTGACTTTGAGGTCATAGGCATGGGTGGGGGTATTGCTGAATAAAACACTGTACCTATATACTAAATGTGAACCAAAGCCATTGCAAAAGTTCAGGTTCTACCCGGTACAAATACATTAACCAGAGTCTTTAACACCGAAACGGCCCCCGCCCATCGGGGCTTGAAGAAATAGATGGGCTGCATGATGCTTGCACGCAGAGCTGAAACCGACCCGCACACGAGTACTGGTAAACTACTTAGAGGATCTGAGCCTGCCCAGGCAAAGCGGTGCGAGTCGGCCCGTCCATGCTTATAAATCCTATAAATCTTATAAATTATAAGTACGTGACATTGACCTTGAGACCATGGGCATGGGTGGGGGTATCGCTGAATAAAACTTTGGACCTATATCTATCATCATACTGAATATGTGTCGGACAGTCCATGCTTATAAACCCTATTGGTTTCATTGGGCAACAGGGCTTGAGATGTCATTTCATCTCAATGTCGGGTAAAAGTCCCACAAAATTGGAAGCAATATCTCCAAAATGACCTTTACAGTGTTGACGGGGACGTTAAACCTCAAATCAAACAAACCAATTCCATTGAATGGTTTGGAAAATATGAGTTCTAAAATGTTCAGGGTCTACCTGTTACAAAAACCTTAAGCGGAGTCTTTAACATTGAAAATGTCTAAGTCTGTGACCTTGACCTTGAGGTCACAGGCATGGTTGGGGGTATCGCTTAACAAAACTTTGGACCTATATCTATCATCATACAAAATATGAACCAGTTCCATTGAATGGTTAGGAAAATATGAGTTCTAAAAAGTTCAGCCTCTACCTGTTGAGGTTACAGGACCACGAAAGTACGTACGCATACACACACACACAGACGGACGTACACATATACGGAAAACCTGAATGCCCCTGGCATGCCGATGTCGGGGGCATAAAAATATAATATCAGTAAATTTTTCTTTTATTTTCATACACACAATTCCTGGAAACCTAAACATTTTGATTTCAGTATTCATTCCTTCGAAATTTGTATTTAACAGAAATAAAGCTCAGAGCGGAAGGTGCTGCCATTGAAAAAGTCAAGAATATATATACTGTAGTGTGCCTGGCGCGGGGTTAGCAGCTAAGTCTGTGCCTGGCACGGGGTTGCTAAGCACAGACTTAGCTGCTAACCCCATGCCAGTATATATGCATTCTTGACTTTTTCAATGGCAGCACCAAAAAAGTACTGGATAATGCACAAGATTTTCTTTGAAAAAAAAAAAAGTGCCACTTTCTATGTCTGAAAATACATTCTAGTTTAAATTAATAGGCTGTTTTATGAAGTTTTGTTAAAATCTGACCAGTAGTTGCTGAGAATTCGCGTAGACAAGAACCGGAAAACATGAAGAATGTACTATATGATGTGGAATTCCTCAAGCAGCCATAACTATTGTAAAAGTCACTGAACCAAACAAAACATGCAGGTCATATGTGCATCTACCCTTGATACTTAATGTTTCCATGAAGTTTCCTTGAAATCCAACCAGTAGCGTGGACACGAGATATGTTCTATTTGTATGGGTGGTAGTCATGAAAGGGCCGTAACTATGGAAAAAATTATTAGACCAAAACATGCAGGTAATATGCATATCCACCTTCAAAACTTGAAGCTCTCATGAAGTTTGGTTCAAATCTGACCATTAGTTGCTGAGAATTCTCATGGACAAGAACAGGACAAATCGATGGGGCATACAGATGGTCAGACAAAGCGGCAGCTATATGTTCCCTCAAAATTCTTCTGGGAGCATAAAAATAGCTGGATGAGTGGCAAACAGTGTTGACCCTGATGATATGCCACAGAATGTCTCATCTGGATTTACATTGTTTGCTCAGGCCTATTTCAGAATACATATGGTAAAGATGGCGACATCTGGAGATATGCATTCTAGTTGCAAAGGTTTCAACACGACATACACAGCCAATTTTTTATTATTCCACTTTTAGACCCTTTTTAAACATCAATTTCTTTGCCCCATTAGCCACTTCTATTTCTGTCTTGTTAACCCTTAAAACCCCGAGAAAATCTACATCTGAAACTGTCGTCTGCTTATGTTGTCTGCTGAATGGTCTTGTGCAAACTTTTTAAAAATATTTTTTGCATCCAGGCAAATAGTGTGAACCGAGATCAGACTGCTCCTAGAGGAGCAGTCTGATCTGGGTCCACACTCTTTGCAAAAACGAGTTTTTAAGTAACCGGCAGACAACAAAGCAGACGGCGATGACGTTATTGGCATTTATGGGTCAACTCATTTTAGATGGAAAATCCAATGAAGAGTGAAGCCACAAAATGCAGCATCTAATCGGGAATTTTACTGTTTGCAATTGTCTCAATAAATTTCCAAACATGACTAAACCTGACGAACAGAAACCTGCAAGATTCCATTCAGCTGAGAATGGGTTAACTCATTTAGTACCGGAAACCCCAAAACGGGTACCCTGGCAAACAGTGCAGGCCGAGATCAGACGCCGCAGAATGGGGCATCTGTTCAGGGCCTACACTGTTTGCAAAAAGTTCAGCCATTTTCCTAACAAATTTTTAAGAAAACACAACCTGTCACCACTAAATTTCGAAATGGACTCATGCTATATATAAGGTGGAAGATTCTGTTTGGTACAAAATGGGTTAAACTGAGACAAATAAAGAATCTGCTGGTGCATCTGTACTTTTCCATACACAGCAACTGGCAGGACTGGTTTAATTACACTGCACAGAATATGAAAGGAGCATTTCTAAGTGAGCCGTAAAAACAAGAGGACCATGATAGGCCTATATCGCTCACCTGAGCTAACAGATTCAGAGTTTAAAGGAAGTTCCAATCGTTACTAAAGGCATTTTGCTGATGACAGGCCTGTTAAGCAATCAAGGGGACATAACTATAGGCCAAGATCACCAGTTTCAGGAAGATCCGATCAAAACTTATTGCATGGAATGGTAGACTGGACATGAGACCTTGATGGCCCTGAATTGCTCACCTGATGCATATTGTACAAATGAAACGTTAGGTACATGCAATATGAGATGGGATGGATGTTTTGAGCACTTTGGTAGTACTCAGTCACCCAATGCTACATTCCAAGTTTCAAGACAATCGGCCCAGTGGTTCTGGAGAAGATATTTTAAGGTTTTTACCATATTTGGGCATGGTGGCCATCTTGGTCGAGTGACATGGAGCATACATGCAAACTTGATCCCCCACTGCCAGGGGACTGCATGTGAAATTAAATTGAAATTGACCCAGTAGCCTTTTGAAAATGGTGGACAACGGAGGCTTACCATCCTAGAATTCTAGCTCCCCCGGAGCCTTTGGCTCAGGGGAGCTAAAAAACATTCTTCCACAGCGTGATCCAAATCTAGGCAAATATGGGTTACAAAGTTAGAAAACTGAATTCCCCTGGCAACTGGAACAGTTCTAGCTTTATCAATTTAATTAGTTCACAGATTCAAACAGAATGTCAGATGTCTGCAGAATTTTTTTTTCTTTAGCTATTGTCTCACTTCTAATGAACTGACAAAAAAGGAAAATTTCTTAAGATGTAGGAGATCCCAAAATTACTGAAAACCCATTTACACATCTTGACTGAATTCACTTTCAGAGCAATAGAAACTGCACTGTTAAGTTCAGAGGTGGTTTTGTTTGTTTGATTTGAGGTTTAACGTCCCCATCAACACTGTAAAGGTCCTTTTGGAGACGT
This sequence comes from Lucinisca nassula, assembly GCA_963580285.1. Lineage (NCBI taxonomy): Eukaryota > Metazoa > Mollusca > Bivalvia > Lucinida > Lucinidae > Lucinisca > Lucinisca nassula. The sequence continues at coordinate 83,501,498 of OY757022.1, read as the reverse complement.
CGCTTCAAATTTTGTGGGACTTTAACCCGACATTGAGATGAAATGACATCTCAAGCCCTGTCGCCCAATGAAACCAATAGCGTTTATAAGCATGGACGTTCTGACTCTCATCGCTTTGCCTGGGCAGGCTTAGATCCTCTACGTGGTTTACCAGTACTCGTGTGCGGGTCAGTTTCAGCTCTGCATGGAAGCATCATGCAGCCCATCTATTTCTTCAAGCCCCGATGGGCGGGGGCTGTCAGAGCAATAGAAACTGCACTGTTAAGTTCAGAGTGGTAGAAGATACAGTAAAAATTCTATATTAAGACCACCTTTGGGACTTTTCAAAAGTGGTCTTTAAGACCACTTTTGAACAGTCCCAAAGGTGGTCTCTGACCAGAGGACACTGTATGCAGCAAACACAAAGAAAGAATAACTGCAGCCTACTAAATAAGGTTTTCAAAGCAGGATTGGTCTTAATTTTAGGTGGTCTTAATAGCGGAATTTCGCTGTATATAATGTGATGGAGCAGCAAGAAGGCAGACAGGCATAAGACTGGGAAATAGTTCTTGAAAGCAAAGAACAGTGATTCTTCTAATCCTTTTGACCCAAAGTTACTACCAGTAAATGAAACTGAGTTACATTGCTAATGTCCATGTGACTTCCACTGACTGTGTAAATTACATTTGTCAGCCTCGATAGCGCAGTGGTTAACGCATTCGACTTATAATCGAGAGGTTGTGCGTTCGAATCCGGCCACCGGTATCGAGGTGTGTCCTTGGGCAAGACACGTAATGATACAGCTCCACTCCACCCAGGTGTAAATGGGTAGCAGCCTCGATAGCGCAGTGGTTAGCGCGTTCGACTCATGATCGAGAGGTTGTGCTTTCGAATCCGGCCACCGGTATCGAGGTGTGTCCTTGGGCATGACAGGTAATGACACTGCCCCACTCCACCCAGGTGTAAATGGGTAGCAGTGGTGTAAAAGCAACTGCCTCTCTCTCACGCACGCGTGAAAACACCCGGAGTGAGTGTTCGAGAGCGACTCAATAAGCTTGAAGCTTTCATCGCAATCGAACTAAAATAAATTAGTATAAACTAAATGGGTAGCAGTGGTGTAAAACACCCAGAATGAGTGGTAGAGAGCGATTCAATAAGCTTGAAGCTTTCATCACAATATAACTAAAATAAATTCGTTTGTTTGATTTGAGATTTAACGTCACCGTCAACACTGTAAAGGTCATTTTGGAGACGTTGCTTCCAATTTTGTGGGATTTCTACCCGACATTACGATGAAAAGACATCTCAAGCCCTGTCACCCATTGAAACCAAAAGGGTTTATCAGCATGGATGGTCCGCCTCGCACTGCGGTTCCTGGACAGGCTTAGATCCGCTAAGCGGTTTACCAGTACTAGTGTGCGGGCTGGATTCAGCTCTGCGTGGAAGCATCATGCAGCCCATATATTTCTCCAAGCCCCTATGGGCGGGGGCCGAAAAAATAAATTAGTATAAACAAATTAAATTTATATGGAATCCTGATAAGGGTTACTTATAGCCGCAGTGCTTTGAATTGAGGTTTAACCTATTCCATTGATATATGTTGGACAAGTCCACTTGTTATATAAAGGGGTGGAAGGCCTATTTTTTCACTTTTATTCCATTTTTGACGGAAAATTCTGTTAGCAAATAGTGTGGGCCCTGATCAGACGCAGTGTTCTGCGGCGTCAGATCTGGGCCTGCACTGTTTGCCAGGGTAACCCTTTTGCGGTATCCCGCATGCAATGGTTTAACGTCCCGTCCCCATCAATGCTATTTAGGTCATTTTGAAATGTTGCTTCCAATTTTGTGTGACTTTTACTCTACTCTGAGACGAAATGACATCTCAAGCCCTGTCGCCCAACGAGATCAACAGGGCTTATATGCATTGGACGACTCACACCACTTTGCCTGGGCAGGCTTAGTCCTTTTAAGCGATTTTACCAGTACTCGTGTGTGATCAGTTTTAGCAACTTTGTAGAAGGTAGATGACTTCTTTCTTCAAAACTCAGCAGTTTCTCTAAAAGGAAAGACTGTTCTCCTCAGCTTTAGGTTTCTTTGTACTGGAACCCCAAAGGAGGCACCTTGGCAAACAGTGCAGGCCCAGATCAGGGCCTACACTACTTGCAGGCAGTTCAGCCATTTTCCAAATCAATTTTGAAGATACCACAACCTGTCACCTCTCAATTTTGAAATGGACTCCTGCTATATTTAAGGATGAAGATTCCATTTGGTACAAAAAGGGTTAAGGAAAATAGATACGAGTACTGTTCAAATATGAATGCAAGTAGAACGTTTTCTCAGGCACTAATGCGAAAATCACCTGGAAATAAATATCACAGCGTAGAAAAACATTTTACCTATACATTGATACCAAACCTGTTAAAATCCGTGCACTTTAGCCATGTATATCGTTCGATAAACACTGTCTACTCTTGTATACTAATACAAAACATGGTTGGAAGAAGGTCAGAGTACGCCGTTGAAATACGGTTCTATATTAAAAATCGTTGTATTCTTGGTATACGGTGCAAAGACATTTTTGATGAAATATGTTCGGTTTATGGGCATAATGAAATGTCTTTCCGACAGTTTTTCGTTGGTGTAAGAAATTCAGCTGTGGGCTAGGCTCAACAGAAGATGCACCACATGATTGTCGGCCAAAAAGAGCAACATCTGCCAAGATGGTTGCTAGAGTGAAAGAAATAGTTGCTACCGATGCACGATACACCACTAGGCAAATAGCTAGTATGGTTGGCATCTCATTAGCAGCAGCTCATACAATTCTCAAACGGGATTTGAAAATAAGAAAGATCTGTGCTAGAGTTCAGTGCGCCAAGAAGTTGCTTAAAAAGTTTCCAAATTACAATGCACGGTGTTTTGCTAATGTCGTCACAGGTGACGAGACATGGGTTAACTTTGTTGAGCCAAAACGTAAGATTCAGAACAAAATATGGGCAACAAAGTATTGCAAAAGACCATGCATTGAAAGGCGGACCATGAGCGTCAAGAAGGTAATGTTTGCCATATTCTTTTCAAATCAGGGCCCTGCTATTCAGGTTGCTGTGCCTATAGGCAAATCTGTAAATGCGAAGTTTTACAAGAATAAAGTTCTTCGAAAATTTAAAAAAAATATTTCAAAGAACGAAGACCCGCAACTGATTTGGCCAATGTCAGATTGCTACATGACAATACGTCATCGCACAAGGCGTTCATTGTGCAAGACTATCTGAATCAGGAAAAGGTTGTTGAACTCCCTCACTCCCCGTATTCCCCTGACCTTGCCCTGAGTGACTTTTTTTTGTTCCCACGGCTGAAAAAATACCTTTCTGGTCGAAAATTTGTACAGCGCAAACACCTCAGTTCTGCAATATTCCAGTGCCTTCATATTATACCTCGAAAAGACTACCAAAACGCATTCAATGATTGGATCAGAAGACTGAAAGTTTGTATATCTGTTAAAGGGGAATACTTTGAGGGGACAAAATAAATTTTTCATCGAAATCTATCACGGAATCATTTTTATGTGCTTAGTGGCATTCATATTTGAACAGTCCTTGTAAACAAACCTGCTGGGCAGACAGCTCTTCAAAAATAGTTTGTCACCCATGTCAATAGGTTTCATCTCTAATGGAAAGAATTTGCACCCAAGGAGCAATTTTTTTCCTTTAACTCTTTTCCTGCTGAATATATCAATTTCACCACACCCATTTCCGACTTTGAACCAATCAGATTTATTGATGTAGCATATTCCTAGAATTTCAGTGTAGATACTGATGGTTTCTCCACAAAATTCATGTTGCTGGACTGACAACGGGCATTAACCCATTTCAGACTGGAAACCCCTAAACGGGTACCGTGGCAATTAGTGCAGGCAGCGTCTGATCAGTCATATTCCAAATAAATTTTGATGAAAACACAGCCTGACACCCCTAAATTTTGAAATGGACTCCTGCAATATATAAAGAGGAAGATTCCATTTGGTACAAAAAGGGTTAATTGTAGGAAGTATACCAACCAAGCCAGAGTATCGCCTCATTCACATCAAAAGGGTATTTCATGTCACCATCAACCAAACCTGGTGTATCAACAAATGTGACCAGACTAAATTTCTTTTGTTTCGATGTAGAAATTTCTGTCTGAAGATAGTCTGTGACACCTGAAAATGAAAATAAAATATAATACATCACAACCTCTTTATAACACTATTAATGGTGTCCAAGACAGAAACCGTCTGAGCTAAACAACCGTCTTATATCCCAACAAAAATGTATAGATTATGTAGAAAAATGACCATTTATGGTCATTTTTCTATATAACCTATACATTTTTTGGATCCATCTTGAAACTGTGTTCTATCCAAAACCGTATTATAAAGAAACGTGTTATAATGAGTTTGTGGTGTATATCATGTTTTTGACTGCAAAAGAATGAGAGCAAGATTCCAATATCAAACAAGAAAGATGTGTTAGTGAAACACGACCATGTCCCTGGGCAAGGCCTTTTTTTTCAAAGTTGGTCACATATCAAGATCAAGGGTCAATTTTTTTTTTGCATGAGTGTGAAGCTCTTGTCACAAGGAACCTACATGCCAAATATGAATGCTCTATCTCAAACGGTTCAAAAGTTATGACCAACATAAAGTTGTCCACATACAAACAAACAAACCAACAAACAGACAGGGCAAGAAAATATGTCCCCGCTATCGCTACCGGGGACATAAAAACATTTCAAGGCCTATTTAAGTTCTATGTAACATGATCAAACAATTTGTTTCATGATAAAACCTTGTCCTGCTGGATTACCATAACCCCTACCTTTGCAAACTGTGTAGATCCTGATGAGATTGCTTTGCTTCTGAAGTAGCCATCTGATCAGGACCTATATGTCATTCCGTTTGTGAATTTGAATCATTACATTACTCTTTTTCAAGTAATCTGACTGGTTGATAGTCAGAAATTGGTGTGACAAATTAATCTATTCAGCAGGACAAGTGTTTTCTCTTTAACATTATCATATAATTTATTTTATGATGTTCTGCCACTGTTTAAGATGTTATACATTATTACTATAAAGAGCCCTATGGTTTGCATGTTTCTTGAATCCGTCCGACAAGCTGTTCTAACGGTGAGAACCCAGAATATGTTTTGCATTCTAATGAGAAGCCAGAACATTACCAAAACACGCCTATACAAATGCACTGTAAACTTTACCACCAAAAAAAACGAACATTTTAAGAGGAACCAGAAATTCAACTTCGGTGAAGTTGATGTCGCACCTGCTCCCCTCCTGCCCAACACAAATAATACTGCAAGAGCAGTTGCGATGATGAGGTACCTATCATATATCAATTGAAGGTTAAAAAAATGACTAAGTTCACAATGTGGAAACAGTGATAAAAATTGATCTGAAGATAAAGTCCAAACCACATGCGCATCCTCATGCCATGGCAAAACCACACAAAAAGTTCCAAAATGATTGGTATAAAACTGTAAGAGGAGTTGCGATGGCAAGAGGTACCTATCGTATATCAACTGAAGCTTAAAAATGGCTAAGTTCACAATGTGCAAGAAGTGAAAAAAAAAAAATTCTGAGAATTATGTCGAAACCACATGCACATCCTCATACCACGCTGAAAGCGCATGCAAAGTTTCAAAATGATCGGTATAAAACTGCAAGAGGAGCTGCGATGACAAGAGGTACCTGGTACCTATCGTATATCAATTGAAAAGTTCACAATGTGGAAAAAGTGATAAAAATTGATCCGAAGATAAAGTCCAAACCACATGCCCATCCTCATACCATGGCAAAAACACACAAAAAGTTTGAAAATAATCGGTATGAAACTAGGAGGAGTTGCGATGACAAGACAGCCAGTGTAAAATGTTGACTGAAAGACGGACGGACAACCGGACAGATGGACGGACGAACGAAAACTTGCACGCCTATGTCTTCCTGCTAAAGAAGGTGCGACAAATATTGTAATGTTTTTCTTATTTCTGCTCAAAATATAGATTGTGGGTATATTTTATAGCAGAAATAAGAAAACCTTTAAACCCCAGTTTTACTATACAAAAGCGGGTAACAAGGGGGTCAACATTATATAGGCATGTTTTTGTGATGAGATGTTATTATATTTTAGTGCGAACCCCAAACAATATTATGTTTGATGCATACCCATAACAGCTTTTTTTTTGGATTCTACCCAGAACAGTTTTTTTTTATGAAAACCCAAAACAGCCTATTGTATTCTAGTGAGAGCCCAGTAACTGTCTTTCATACTAACACGAACCCAGAACATGCTGTCAGAACATCAGAACATTGTATTTTAACCCTTCTCTTGCTGAATACTCATTTTAGCCACACCCATCTCTGACTTTGAACCAATCAGATTGCTTGATGTTATTTATTCCTACAAATTCATAAACTGAATGTCAAATAGTGTAGATCCTGATCAGATGGCTTCTTCAGAAGCCATCTGATCTGGAATAACACTGTTTGCAAAGATAGGGGTTGTTGTGAACAGCAAGATAAGAGTTAATGACAACCCAGGATCTGTTTTTGCATTCTAGTGAGAGCCCAGAACATGTTTTTGCATACTGAACCCAGAATATGTTTTTTTTTTTTTTTGGGGGGGGGGGGGGGGGGTTATGGCCCTTTCAAGATTATTTCACTCATATCGGGCCGATCGTTAATCAGAGGTGGGCGAAAACCGGAGTACCCGGAGAAAAACCACCTGACCTTCCGTTGCAGAACTTGGCCAGAATATGTTTATGTGCTCTAATGAGAATACTGAACATGTTTTGGATTCTAGCGAGAACCAAGAACAAGTGTTTGTTCTAGTGAGAAAGCAGAACATATTTTTGAATTCTAATGAAAACTCAGAACATATTGCGTATTCTTACAAGAAAACAACAGGTTTTAGAATTCTAGTGTGAACCCTAAACATGTTTTTATTCTTCAGACAATCCAGAATGTTTTTTTTTTTTTTTCATTATAATGAGTATCAAAATATATTTTTTGCATTCATCATGCGAATAAGCCCGTGTAAAGAGAACCCCTCTAAACCCAACTTTATATAGAGAAAACTGGGATTTACGTGGTTTTCATTAATTTTCTTATTTTGGCTCCAAGACATAGGTTGTGGTTACTCGTTAGAACCGCCTCAATGAGGCAGTTCCAACAAGCACCTGCAACCTATTTTTGGAGTGAAAATAAGAAAAATATCAAAATTTTTCATGGATAGTGAGAACCCAAAACATGTTTTTGCATACTCACGGCTGGTAAACTCGTAAGGGGTAACTGTCGGTTATGCACTCAAAATCCTTACGGGAACTTCTGGTTATGCCATCCGAGACCACAAATATGTCAACAAACAGGTGAGTGTTCCCGATATATGATTTTTAGTCATTTTTTGTAAAAATGTTTTGAGAAATCGGGCAATGCTATTCTCAACAACTTTTATTTCCGTATCAGAAAAGCTGGGTGTGGACATGAAATGGCAAGCGGTCGATTTTTAATTAAATTTCTCCCCGAGGAAGGTAGTCAGATATTTCTGTTTTGACCTGTTTTCTAGTGCCAAATGAAGGCATTTTCAGCTACCCGGACAATGCGAAACTAATCCAACATGCCAAATAACACGTAATTCAAACCACTTTCATGTTGAAATACATAATTTGCGAAATTTCCGCAGAATTTTTTCCAGGAACTTTAATATTTGTGTCGATTATGACTTACGAGGTCCCATAACCCCTTACGGGAGCATACCCCTTACGGTGTCAGTCCCAATACCAGCATGTCGGATCATTTTTAGTCATTACTGATGATGTACAAACTTAATCGTAGCAGCTTTGTTGCTGCTGCACTGATGAGTTAGGACGTTTAAGGAGCGTTCCCACTCGCAGCAGTTTTCCTGGACAGGCTTAGACCTAAACGGTTTACCAGTATTCAAGTTCGGTTGGTTTCAGCCCTGCGCAGAAGCATTCCAAGCCCCGATGGGTGGGGGCGTATAGTAAAATGCCTATCTAATATGAAATTTATTCTACTGTACGAGCATATCAGATAAATGCCTTGAAAATATAGCAATACAGGTTTTCAGCCGTTCATTCGGGTACATGAACTTGGATACGTACGAGCAATTCATACGAGGGCACGCATTTCGATTTTAAGTTGTTCTGAATAAAGTTAGCAGTATTATCAGTCGTACCGAGCAACTGCAGTGTCTTCAGGGCTTTGATGAACCGTTTGTGTGAACTATTGAATGAAGAAACGCATTTCAATCAGACAACCATTAGTTGGCTTTTTTTTCTGTCCCCGTAAGGGATAATGCTCCGGTAAGGGGTAATGGGTATCGTAAGTCATAATAGACACAAATATTAAAGCTCCTGGAACAAATTCTGCGGAAATTTTGCAACTTATGTATTTCAACATGAAAGTGGTTTGAATTACGTGTTATTTGGCATGTTGGATTAGTTTCGCATCGTCCGGGTAGCTGAAAATGCCTTCATTCGACACTAGAAAACAGGTCAAAACAGAAATAACTGACTACCTTCCTCAGGGAGAAATTAAATTAAAAATCGACCGCTTGCTATTTCATGCCCACACCCATCTTTTCTGATGCAGAAATGAAAGATGTTGAGAATAGCATTGCCCGATTTCTCAAAATATGTTTGCAAAATTGACTAAAATTCATATATCGGGAACACTCACCTGTTTGTTGACATATTTGTGGTCTCGGAAGGAATAACCGGAAGTTCCCCTAAGGATTTTGAGTGCATAACCGAGGGTTACCCCTTACGAGTTTACCAGCCCTGATACTGAGAACACAGAATGTGTTTTTGTACTCTTAGGCGAATTCCTAATATATTTTGGATTCTAATGAAAACCAAGAGTGTTTTTATTTTTAGCATGTTTTCACATGGCAATGAGAATTGAGAACCTGCTCTCCTGTTCTAAAGAGAACACAGAATACATTTTTGTATTCTAATGAGAGCCCAGAACAGAACATGTTTTCATACATGAGAACCCTGAACATGTTTTTGGTTTCTAATGAGAACCGAGAACATGTTTTTGTGTTCTTTTGAGACTCTCATTCTAATGCATATTCTAACAAGCACCCAAAACATGTTTTTGTATTTTAATGAGAACCTTGATCATGTTTTTGTATTCTAATATGAACATTGTATTCTCATAAGAACCCAGAACCATGCTCTAGCTAGACTGTGGTTTAAAATAATAATATGTGCAGGCACTTTAGTCATTAAAACAATTGGACAATCCTTCAGGAACATTTGTTTTTCATGTCAACAAAACAAAGCTTTTTATAGATGTTCCAATATTAAATATTTGTCTGCCCACCTCAATAAAAGAAATTAAGTATTTAATTGAGCCACATCACAAGACAATTTGTCTTAACCCTTGCATGCTGAACACGAAAAAAAACCCTACCTTTGCAAACAACATAGATCCAGATCAGATGGAAGCCATCTGATCAGGATCTATACTTTCGGTCATGTAGTTTGTGAATTGAATGATTACATTATATCAAGTAATTTTATTGGCTGATAAACAGAAATGAGTGTGGCTTAATTTATTCAGCAGGAAAAGGGTTAACCGTTTCTGTGATCTTGGGCAACTGATTCAGTTACCTCTTGGAGTCTAACTGCCCAGTCAACACTACAAAGATCCTGTCAAGCTGGCTATATAACTTAACCCTTTTTGTACCAAATGGAATCTTCTTCCTTATATACAGTAGAACTTCGATGGCTCGAACACCGATGGCTCGTTTACCATGGATGAGTCGAACCCGTTCTTGAGCCCCTAGCGAAATCCTCTACATAAGAAATAGTGGGGGATAATTAAGGAGCTTTTGGTCTTTTATCTTGAAAATGTATGCTGTGTGTACTCATTAGAATTGCCTCGATGAGGCGATTCTAATGAGTACACACAGCATACATATTCATTATAGAACACCAAAAAGATGTCTAAAAGTATCTCGTGATGCCTCCTGACAGTAACCTAAGTGGCTTGAACTACCCCCGTCTCGAACAGATTTTCGAGGTTCCAAAGGTGGTCGAGCCATTGACGTTCGACTGTATAGAGTAGGAGTTCATTTTAAAATTTTGGCGTGTCAGGTTGTGTTGTCATCAAAATTTATTTGGAAAATGACTGAACTTTTAGCAAACAGTCAAGGCCCTGATCAGACGCCGCATTAGAATGCGGCGTCTGATCTGGGACTGCACTGTTTGCCAGGGTACCCGTTTTGGAGTGTCTGGTACTAAATGAGTTAATCACACATTTCCTGGCCAAGATTATCCCTTACCCCACCGAAACACTAAAACCCCTACCTTTACAAACATTGTAGATCTGGATCAGATGGCTTCTGAGGAAGCCATCTGATCAGGATCTACACTATTTGTCATTCAGTTTGCAAATCTGAATGAATACATTATTTGATTGGTTAATAGCCAGAAATGGGTGTGGCTAAACTAATTTATTGAACAGGATAAGGGTTAGACTTTCTTAGTCAGTCAAGTGATCTGCAGCATCACTTTGCCACCCCATTTTAGACTGGAAACTACAAACAGGGACACTGGCAAACAGTTCAGGGGCCAGTTGTTCAAAGCCGCATTAGCTTAATGAGCTCGTTAGTGGTCATATTGTTAACTATTCTGACAAGTTCAATATCTAAAATTTTGGTATTTTTGCTGAAAAAATGTGAGCAGCTTTAAATGCAAAAGCTGCTCACATTTTTTTTTCAGCAAAAATATTAGCACAATTGCCATATTATATGATCAAAGTTTTAATGTTGTTAGTTTTGAACAATTGACCCCAGATGCCACAGAACATGATGTTCAGACCAGGTTCTTCACAGTTTGCAAAAGTGAATTAAATTCTATAAATAACTCAATCTGACAACGATAAATTTGAAAGGGAAGAGTTCTGAGTAGATCTGTTTGATCCGAGCTAGGTTTAGTTTAAACGTTTATTTATTTGTATAATACATAAAATACATATACTTAACTAACTCTATAAAAACAACATAATACAATGGGATTCAGAAGGAAGTCGAATGACTTATGGAAGTCTGTCTCTAGGTTTGACATCCCCATCAACACTGTATAGGTTATTTTGGAGATGTTGCTTCCAATTGTGTGGGACTTTTACCCGACATTGAGATGTAATGACATCTCATGCCCTGCCACCCAATGAAACCAATAGGGTTTATAAGCATGGACGGTCCGACTCCCACCCGTTTGCCTGGGAAGGCTAGATACTCTAAGAGGTTTACCAGTACTCGTGTGCAGCCCGTTTCAGCTCTGCGTGGAAGCATCATGCAGCCCATCTATTTCTTCAAGCCCTGATGGGTGGGGGCCCGAGTTCAGAGTAGATAGGAAGATTTCTGAGTGGATAAAATGGATACTTTTGTTCAGCAGATAGCATTCCTAAGTAGAAGTATTGTTTTTTCTTATTTTTCAGTATAAATAAGGATTGACATTACATGGGCCCCATCAAGCGATTTTGGTACTTATCGCCTATGTGAGCAGCGGGGATTCAGGCGAGCCTGCGCATCCGCCCAGTCTCGCCAGAACCTTCGCTGCTCGCTCATACAAGCAGTGAATCAAGAGGAACCTTCAGACAGAAAGCCATATCCCTGGCCCCTCTGAATGGTTGGGCATCCTCAGTTAAAATTTGTCATGACGGAATGCTTGAAGACACAAATTCGCTTGGCGGGGCTCACATGTGAAATGTCTACTGGGCAGACGATTCACTGGAAATGTCGAGCTTTGATTTTTGCTGAAAAATTAAACAATCTGGCGTCAGCTCTTAGTACTTTTCTGCAGTGCTTGAAGGGCTGTGACCACAATTCTGCCTAAAGCTATGTCATGCTAAATCTGATCTGAACATTACAATCGACACAAGGTTTGATGCAAATTTTAGTGGCTGAATGAATGAACAGGCAGAAAACCAGGGCCCAGCTGTTCAAAGCCTCAATAGCTTAACGAGTTCATTAGTGGTCAAAACATTAACTGTTCTAGCACGTATATATATATTATCTAGAGGTATTTTTTTGCTGAAAAAATATGTGAGTAGCTTTTGCATTTGCCATATAACCATATTTACCCTTAATATTCCAACACCTCAACACCTTACCATAGGTGTTCTAAAAAGTGAACCATTACAATTTACTGCACACTGTTTTGTCTAGAAATAGCTGGATGCATAGCAAATGGCATAGAACCTGATGAGACATCTCATCTGGGTTTACACTGTTTGTTCAGGCCTTTATAGCCAAATTAATATGGTAAATATTGTAAATGATCAAAGTTACAATGATATGTTAACTTACGACATGGTTAGTTTTGAACAATTGGCCCCTTGATCCCTATGTCGTGCCGTGCAACAAGCAGGAGTGACAAAAAGGAAGTCTGTCGGAATAAAATGAAGATAGACCATCGAGGCAGTATCATGTTCTAAACGTGTGCATGTGCACAGAAAAAGGTACAACTTAGAATAATTAATCAAGAAAGAATCAAATCAGCTATATCAGCATCTTCTGCTTTGCTCTAGGGAGTTGTCGGGATCCAGAGATGAATCTAACAAATTGCACAGACTCTGATCAGGCTGTGTGGATGGACAGCCTGATCTGAGTCTTTGCTGGATGGACATGTCAACTTGCTACCTTTGTATGGGTGCACAGGCTCATAATTATGAAGTTTCAAATTCCTGGTCGCAGACATAATTATATGAGTATCTGAAAATTTTGCAACAGAGTAAAAACCAAACAACAATCTTTCATACTGATATGCAACTATTTACTGGAACAGGCCTCCGTGTCCTAGTGGATAAGAGCGTTGAATCTTAATCATTAGGTCTCTCACCACTGTGGGTTCGAGCCTGGCTCGGGTCACGTGAGATGCCAAGTTCTACAAAGGAAGGTCAGGTGGTTTTTTGCCTGGTACTCCAGTTTTTGCCCACCTCTGATTAACAATCGGCTTGATATGAGTGAAATAATCTTGAAAAAAGCCGTAAAACCAAAAAAAAAAAAAAAAAAAAATATATATATATATATATATGGCCTTCTGTGCAAAGCAAACCTAGGTTTTCTCCCACACGTGAAACACCACTGTAACAGACTTAGTGTCTCATACCAGGAAGAAAAGGAGACCAATCCCACACTGGCCGAGCACAAATTATTTTATAATGTTAACTCTTATCTTGCTGTTCACGAAAACCCCTATCTTTGCAAACAGTGTTTGTTTGTTTGTTTGATTTGAGGTTCAACGTCCCCGTCAACATTGTAAAGGTCATTTTGGAGACGTTACTTCCAATTTTGTGGGACTTTTACCCGACATTGAGATGAAATTACATCTCAAGCCCTGTCGCCCAATGAAACCAATTGGGTTTATTAGCATGGAGGTCTGCCTCGCACTGCGGTTCCTGGACAGGCTTAGATCCTCTAAGCGGTTTACCAGTACTAGTGTGCGGGCCGGATTCAGCTCTGCGTGGAAGCATCATGCAGCCCATAAATTTCTTTAAGCCCCTATGAAAGCCATCTGATCAGGATCTACACTGTTTGGCATTCAGTTTATGAATTTGTAGCAATAAATTACATCAAGTAATTTGATTGGTTGATAGACAGAAATGGGTGTGGTTTAAATGAATATTCAGCAAGATAAGGGTTAAAACATTTTTTATTTTTATATTACTATGATTATATGGACATCTCATGCGGACTTATTTAACCCTTAAGGTGCCTTAATGTCGTCTGCTAATGCCGTCTGCTGTATGTTCTTGCAAACTTTTTAAAAATATTTTTGCATACAGGCAAACAGTGTGGACCGAGATCAGACTGATCTGCGTCCACACTGTTTGCAAAAAAAAGATAATTTAAGGTAACCGGCAGACGGCAATTGTTGTGAGTGGCATGTTGTGGGTTAAGCATATGTAGGGGCATTGTAGTCTTACATGGGAAAAAAGAAACAAGAGTACCCAGAGAAAACCTCTGGTTTTGGACTGGCGACCACTAACCTTCCAGATGCCAATATCCGGAATCTAACACAGGCCACAGACGTGACAAGTAAGGGACACATCCTGCACTGTTCAGGCATGTGCAGTAAAATTCCTATATTAAGACTTTGGGGACTGTCCACCCCCGCCCATCGAGGCTTGAAGAAATAGATGGGCTGCATGATGCTTCCACGCAGAGCTGAAACAGACACACACACGAGTACTGGTAAACTGCTTAGAGGATCTAAGCCTGCCCAGGCAAAGCAATGCGAGTCGGACCTTCCATGCTTATAAACCCTATTGGTTTCATTGGGCTGCCGGGCTTGAGATGTCATTTCATCTCAATGTCGGGTAAAAGTCCCACAAAACTGGAAGCAACATAACCAAAATGACCTTTACACTGTTGACGGGAATGTTAAACCTCAAATCAAACAAAATCAAAATCCTTTGGGACTGTTCAAAAGTAGTCTAGTAGACTACTTTTGAACAGATCCAAAGGTGGTCTCTTACTAGAGGACACTGGGCATAGTAAACACTAAGAAAGAAACAACTGGAACTTTTTAAATATGTTCTTAAAAGAAGAATAAGTGGTCTTGACCTTTCTCTTGCTGAATATTCATTTTAGCCACACCCATTTCTGACTTTGAACCAATCAGATCACTTGATGTAATTTATTCCTACAAATTCATTAATTGAATGTCAAATAGTGTAGATCCTGATCAGATGGCTTCTTCAGAAGCCATCTGATCTGGATCTACACTGTTTGCAAAGATAGGGGTTGTCGTGAACAGCAAGGTAAGGGTTAATAGTGGAATTTCACTCTCAAGTATTTGAGTAATCAATTCACTGAATTTGGTGAGTCTTCTTTCCATAGCCAGCATCTCAAGAACCGTAAAAAAATGATTCAATAAGACATGATCTGCCGATATGTAATTTATTGCTACAAATTCATAAACTGAAAGACAAACAGTGTAGCAAAGATAGGGGTTGTCGTGAACACCAAGATAAGGGTTAATAGCAGAATTTTACTCAAGTATTTGAGTAATCAATTCACTGAATTTGGTGAATCTTCTTTCCATAGCCAGCATCTCAAGAACCGTAAAAAAATGATTCAATAAGACATGATCTGCCGATATGGAAATTGTCTGAGTTTTTGTCTGCAAAACATCAAATTGTGATGTATAATGTTCTAAGGATAGAAGCCCACAGAGTATTGATTAATCGTGAGACACGAAAAGTATAAAACACTCCTATCGATGATGTGAACGGCAAAGGCTCAGAAGCGACTGTGCAAATGTAAATGGGCAGTTGTCCCTGAATCTTCCTTGTTCCCTCAAGACAATAAAATGGCCCGGAGGGAGACACAGGGAGAAAGAACAACTGATTGTGAACACGTGTGTTGGTCTGAGTGACCTCACATTGATCAGACTAACGCAAAGGACCATCTCAACCTGGCCCGGCTCCAACTGCAAAATTGTCTAGACAGAGATGGCGAATATCTTTGGTTACTTTCTGTAAAGTTCGTTTATGACAAATTTGCAGGATCCTGTTCCTTTTTGTGTGTTACTCCATCACATGATGACTGGCGTGTACTTTAAGAATTGGCAGACAACTAGATGACCGCTTCAGCAATATTGGTCTAACAGGAGGACTGTAATGCAGAATTTTTAACCTTTAACCCTTATCTTGCTGAATATTCATTTAAGCCACACCCATTTCTGTCTATCAACCAATCAAATTACTTGATGTAATTTATTGCTACAAATTCATAAACTGAATACCAAACAGTGTAGATCCTGATCAGGTGGCTTCTTCAGAAGCCACCTGATCTGGATCTACGCTGTTTGCAAATATAGGGGTTGTCGTGAACAGCAAGATAAGGGTTAACGCACAACGAAAAATTGTAAAGCTGATGGCATTCATTTTTGTTTTTTTCTTATTGTTTTTCAGAGAAAATCTGACCTCACATTACATGCAAACAGCCTGGCCCCATAGAAAGGAGTTTATTGAAAATGACGTCTGCTGTGGCCCCCTCTGCAATTGTCATGATTTGTGGTTTAAAGGTGCATTATTCAGCTACCGTGTCTCAATTTTTTTTTTCTGGTTTTTATCTTCAATGCATACTCCTTTGTCATGTGTACACTTTTGTAGCCAAATACAGCTTCAGAACTTTGTGAAAATGGTCTTTTCATTCGTGTTTACCCTTCGCTCTGAACATGTGTTCGGAATTTCTGTTCTAAAAATAAATCTGTCACTTTACACATACATGGCGACAGTATCGTCTCTGAGTGTCAATACTTATGGCATGGTATTCAGCGTCATATTTTTTTCCGATTCAGGCATGGCTTAAGCAAACAAGGCCAAAAATGAACGTCGCATAACGTCATATATGGGGATTCTATTTTTGTCACGAACTAAAAATAGATCTAACTAGTGTTCGAAACCTAGTTAGGGAATCCCTCTCAAATTCGTTTACCTGTCATCATAATTGTTCGCATTTTAGCATAAAATGCATTCATTTGTATTGTTTTAAAGAAAAATACCGGCTATATGTATTTTATTTTTGGAAGCATTTTTTCCGGATAGCTCATTAATGCACCTTTAAGGCTTATATGAACTCTAATGTATAATTTTTAACCCTTAAGATGCCGAGAAAAACTACATCTGAAAATGTCGTCTGCTTATATCGTCTGCTGATTTTTTTGAAACTTTTTAAAAGTATTTTTTGCATTTAGGTTAAACAGTATGGGCCTAGATCAGACCGCTCCTGTAGGGCCCAGACCTCTGGGTCCACACTGTTTTCAAAAAATTACTTTTAAGCAAAGCAGATGACAATTGTTGGGATTGGCATTTACTGTTGTCTGCTTTGTTGTCTGCTGGTAACTTTAGAAGTCATATTTGCAAACAGTGTTCACCCATATCAGACTGCTCCTCTAGAAACAGTCTGATCTGGGTCCACACTGTCTGTATGCAAAAATATTTTTAGAGAGTCTGCAAGAAGCAGCAGAACACATTAGCAGACTTTCTTGGCATCTTTAGGGGAATGGATCCACCTTTAGGGGAGGCAACTCCTGCAAAAGTGTTTTTGTCTCCCTTACAAAAGCGGCCAACTCTTGAAGGAAATTCTTACCTATAAGAGTAGACCTCTTTTTTCTATGTGACAGAGCTTGTAGAAAAGCTAACAGGAAGTTCCAAAAGTTGTCTCCCTTTGAAAAATGGTGGACAAATCTGCCAGGTGTACCCGTTCCCCTTAAGGATTGAATAAAATTCCATAATCTTACTGGCAAACAACTATACTTTTTCTCACATGCATAACCCATTTTCAACAGAATGGAATCTTACTGTTAATGGTTGTAGATTCAGAAATTGAATTAGAAAATGATTTTTGCAAACAGTGAAGACTTGGATCGGACGCCACAATCTGCAGCATCTGTGAGTGTTTGACTTTTACGTCTCACCACAGCTAAGGTCATACAGACACACGACCTCGGTTTTAAGACTCATCCGACAGCCTAGAGAAGCCCAGGATCGATCCCGCAACCCCTGGTTTACAAGGCAAGTAGCATAACCACTACAACACAAAGGCTTCTGCAATGTTTGCATGTGTACCCATTTTGGGGTTTCCGGTTAGAAAATGTTTAAATTGCCTTGTTTCTGGCAAGCACCCTGTCCTTTTTCCAGGCTGGGGTGGAATTGCCTCACAAAAGAAATATGGTGCAGCGATTAGTTCAAACTGCCCTGGCCACCACAGAGGATTTTAACCCATTTAGTACCAGAAACCCATAAACAGGTAGTTGCCAAACAGTGCAGGCCCAGATCAGACGCCGCAGAACGCGACGTCTGATCAGGGCCTCTACTGTTTGCTAAAAGTTCAGTCATTTTCCAAATAAATTTTGATGAAAACACAACCTGGCACCCCTAAATTTTGAAATGGACTCCTGCTATACATAAGGAGGAAGAAGCCATTTGGTACAAAAATGGTTAATACCCCTCTAATATCCACTTTATTTTCCTAGGTGTGACTAACTAGTACAGTTACAGCCAGAAACTGACAACTGGCCTTCTTGAATCAGAGGAAGAGTATATGACCTTGAAAAAATATTTTATCATAGCAACAGATAAGGTTGGTATTTTTGTGATACTGAAACAAACAAGAGGGCCCACAGGGCCCTGGTTGGCTCACCTGTGTCACTGTCTCTGGTACATTCTATTTTTAGCTATGGTGGCCATCTTGTTCTTCAGCAGAGTGATTTTAGCTTATTTGGTAGGGAGTAACCTAGGCAACATTCCTGTCAAGTTTGAATCAAATTGGCCTTAGGGTTTAGAAGGGGTTCACGTTTGAATCAGATTTACAATATTTTTCTATTTTTAGCTCCGGTGGCCTTTTTTTTCATCAGAGCGGGACTGTTTTAGCCTTTTTGGTAGCGGGTCATCTAGGCAACATTACTTCTAAGTTTGAATGAAATTGGCCCAAGGGTACAGAAGGAATTGTTGTTTGAAGATTTTTTTTATTTTTAGCTCTGGCAGCCATCTTGCTCATTGGAGTGGAATGAGTTTTAACTATTTTGGTAGGCAGTCACCTAGGCAACATTCCTGTGAAGTTTTAAATCCAATTGGCCCAAAGGCTTAGGAGGAGTTCGCATTTGAGGCAAATTTACAATGTTTTTTCTATTTTTAGCTCTTCTGACCATTTGTTAATCGTTATGCTATTTTCCTAGAGGGTCATCTACACAACATTCCAATGAAGTTTAGAAGCCTCCATGGTGAAGTGGTCATGCTACTTGCCTTGTAAACCAGGGGTAGCAGGATCGATCCCAGGCTTCTCCAGACTATCAGATTGGTCTTTAAAAAGAGGTCCCATCACTGTATGATTGACCTTAGCTGTTGGTGAGACTTCAACTCAAACACTCACTGCTATGAAGGAACCTATATGCCAAAGCTGTATCTTAAATGCTCCAAAAGTTATGACAAAGTTGGTCAAATGTCAAGGTCATGGCTCAAAAGTTTTGAATGGTTGAGAAAACCTTGTCACAAGGAACATACATGCCAAATATGAAGGCTCTATCTCATATGGTTCAAAATTTATGATAAAGTCGGTCACTTGTCAACGTCACAGGTCAAATCTTTATATGAGTGGGAAGCCCTTGTCACAAGGAACCTACATGCCAAATATGAAGGCTCTATCTCAAACAGTTCAAAAGTTATGACAAAATAACCTTCTGATCTACTTTTTGATTTGACATGACCCATATTCGAACTTAACTGAGATATTGTCCAGATGATCATTCTGAGCAAGTTTTATGATGATTTGACTAAAACTGTGGCCTCTTAAGAGTGTTCAAAACATTTTTCTATGATTTGACCTGCTGACCTACTTTTTGACCCGACATGACCCATATTCAAACTTGACTCAGATAATGTCATTCTGAGCAGGTTTGATGATGATCGGACCAAAACTGGGGTCTCTAGTGTGTCCACAAGGTTTTTCAACAATCTGACCTACTTACTGGCCAGATATGACCCATATTCGAAATTAACTGAGATATTGTCAAATGATCATTTTTAGCAAGTTTGATGATGATCAGACCAAAACTGTGGTCTCTACTTTCCTACCCTTTTGTATGTTGTCAATACAAACATTTTGTTGCTTCAGTGTCCAATACAGCCTTCTATCTGGCAGCTCTCCTGCCCTTCTGTATGTTGCTAACAAACTTTCTGCTACTTAAGTGTTCAGTACCTCAATAAATTTGGCAGCTCCTCTGTATGTTGCAAACACAAAGTTTCTGCTGCTTCAGTGTCCAATGCAGCCTCTCATTTGGCAGCTCTTCTGTTGCTAACACAAACTTTCTGGCCTTAAGTGTCCCTTACTGCAATATACTTTTTGCTGCTAAAGTGTCCAATACAGCTCTCCTGCATGTTGCTAATACAAACTTTCTGGTCCTTAAGTGTCCCATACTGCAATACATTGGCAGCTCTTCTGTATGTTGCTCACACAAACCTTCTGGTCCATCAGTGTCCAATACAGCCTTTCATTTGGCAGCTCTACTGCCCATCTTCATATTGCCAACACAAACTTTCTGATTTTAAAGTGTCAAGTGCTGCCCTTCATTTTGACAGTTTTCCTACTCTTCTTCATGTTGCCAACACAAACATTCCGCTGATTAAATGTCCAATGCAATGCTGCCTTTCATTTGGCAGCTCTCCTGCTCTTCTTCATGTTGCCAACACAAACATTCCGCTGATTAAGTGTCCAATGTAGCCCTTCATTTGGCAGCTCTCCTGCTGGTCTTTATGTCGTCCAATACAAATATTCCGCTGATTAAGTGACCAATATGGCCCTTCATTTGGCAGCTCTCCTGCTGGTCTTTATGTTGTCCAATACAAATATTCCGCTGATTAAGCGACCAATGTAGCCCTCCATTTGGCAGCTCTCCTGCTGGTCTTTATGTTGTCCAATACAAATATTCCGCTGATTAAGCGACCAATATGGCCCTTCATTTGGCAGCTCTCCTGCTGGTCTTTATGTTGTCCAATACAAATATTCCGCTGATTAAGCGACCAATATGGCCCTTCATTTGGCAGCTCTCCTGCTGGTCTTTATGTTGTTCAATACAGCCCTTCATTTGACAGCTCTCCTGCTTGTATGTTGCCAACACAAACTTTCTAATCCGTAAGTGTCCAACGCTGCCTTTTCTGCTCTTCCTTGTTGCCAACACAAACATTCTGCTGCTTAAGTGTCCAATACAGCCCTTCATTTGGCAGCTCTCCATTGTAGCGAGACAGCTGACCAAAGGAAAAGCTACACAGGATACAAGATGATATGATGGTGATGTCATGATGGTATCAATGTAGAAATGCAGTTATATACTGTATAATGGTGATGTCATGATGGTATCAATGTAGAAATGCAGTTATATATAAAGCATCTATGAATATTAACCCTTTTTGTACCAAATGGAATCTTCCTCCTTATATATGGCAGGAGTCCATTTTGAAATTAAGGGGTGTCAAGTTTTGTTTTCTTCAAAATTTGTTTGGAAAATGGCTGAACTTTTTGCAAACAGTGTAGGCCCTGATCAGACGCCGCGTTCTGCGGCGTCTGATGTGGGCCTACGTACACTGTTTGCCAGGGTACCCATTTTGGGGTTTCTGGTACAAAATGGGTCAATGATTATGAATAATGATTATGATGGTTGAACCATTGCTCCAGATTTTCTTTGTTTCTTCTTCTCCATAACATCTGTTGTTGGGCCTGTTAAAACTGCCTCAATAAGGTGATGTTTCACTGACATGGTGATTGGTTTTCAATAGTGTTCTGAGACGTCACAGAATGCAGCGTCTCATCAGGGTCTGCATGGTCTGTCCCTCGTGCAACTATTTTTCACTCACAACATTAAACTTGTTCAAATACTAGAACAAAAGATAAAGAGTTGAGGTGTCCAAAAGAAAGGACCCTGAGCAGATTGTCCTTAGTTATATTTCCGGTTATAATGGACCCTAACCAATAGAATTTCTTGCTTGTTATAGTTGTAATGCTGAAAGATCCTGTTTTTCCTGGTATAAGAATGAGAATGGACCCTCAGAAGATTGTCCTGCATGGTCTTTCCTGTAGGTAATGAACTTAAACCAATAGAATTTCTTGCTTGTTTTTGTCTAATGCTAAGACATCCTGTTTTTCCTGGTATAAGAATGGTCCCTGAGGAGATTGCCTATGCTGTCTTTCCAGTTACAATGGACCCTAACCAATAGAATTCCTGGCTTGCTAAGACATCCTGTTTTTCTATGCTGTCTGTCCAGTTTCAATGGACCCTAACCAATAGAATTCCTGGCTTGCTAAGACATCCTGTTTTTCTATGCTGTCTGTCCAGTTTCAATGGACCCTAACCAATAGAATTCCTTGCTTGCGGAGACATCCTGTTTTTCTATGCCGTCTTTCCAGTTACAATGGACCCTAACCAATAGAATTCCTGGCTTGCTAAGACATCCTGTTTTTCTATGCCGTCTTTCCAGTTTCAATGGACCCTAACCAATAGAATTCCTGGCTTGCTAAGACATCCTGTTTTTCTATGCCGTCTGTCCAGTTTCAATGGACCCTAACCAATAGAATTCCTTGCTTGCTGAGACATCCTGTTTTTCTGTGCTGTCTGTCCAGTTACAATGGACCCTAACCAATAGAATTCCTCGCTTGCTGAGACATCCTGTTTTTCTATGCTGTCTGTCCAGTTTCAATGGACCCTAACCAATAGAATTCCTTGCTTGCTGAGACATCCTGTTTTTCTGTGCTGTCTGTCCAGTTACAATGGACCCTAACCAATAGAATTCCTCGCTTGCTAAGACATCCTGTTTTTCTATGCTGTCTGTCCAGTTTCAATGGACCCTAACCAATAGAATTCCTTGCTTGCTGAGACATCCTGTTTTTCTATGCTGTCTGTCCAGTTTCAATGGACCCTAACCAATAGAATTCCTGGCTTGCTAAGACATCCTGTTTTTCTATGCTGTCTGTCCAGTTACAATGGACCCTAACCAATAGAATTCCTGGCTTGCTAAGACATCCTGTTTTTCTATGCTGTCTGTCCAGTTTCAATGGACCCTAACCAATAGAATTCCTTGCTTGCTGAGACATCCTGTTTTTCTATGCTGTCTGTCCAGTTTCAATGGACCCTAACCAATAGAATTCCTTGCTTGCGGAGACATCCTGTTTTTCTACGCTGTCTTTCCAGTTATAATGGACCCTAACCAATAGAATTCCTGGCTTGCTAAGGCATCCTGTTTTTCTACGCTGTCTTTCCAGTTATAATGGACCCTAACCAATAGAATTCCTTGCT
This sequence comes from Lucinisca nassula, assembly GCA_963580285.1. Taxonomy (NCBI): domain Eukaryota; kingdom Metazoa; phylum Mollusca; class Bivalvia; order Lucinida; family Lucinidae; genus Lucinisca; species Lucinisca nassula. Next base: position 83,478,648 of record OY757022.1, on the reverse strand, counting down.
TGCTGAGACATCCTGTTTTTCTGTGCTGTCTGTCCAGTTATAATGGACCCTAACCAATAGAATTCCTCGCTTGCTAAGACATCCTGTTTTTCTTTGCTGTCATTCCAGTTACAATGGACCCTAACCAATAGAATTCCTTGCTTGCTGAGACATCCTCTTTCCTGTTTCTACTGAAGTTTTTCAACACGAATAGGACAGCTCTTCATCAGGCAGCTTGTTATATTAACTCAAGGCTACCCGATGATGAGCTGCCTATTCCTGTGACAGCCACTGCATTTTTCACCCATTCTGTAACAATGGGTTCTTCCACCTTATATACATGTATAGCACAAATGACAAGAACATTTCAAAATTTTGGGGTATTCTTCAAAATTTATTTGGAAAATGGCTGAAAGTTTTTTAAACAGTGCAGACCAAGATCAGATGCCGCATTGCATCATCTGATCTTGGCCTGCACTGTCTGCCTATTACCGGTTTTGGGGTTTCCGGTACTCGGTGGATTAATACGGCTAACCTCCTCTTCTGTAAAGAATGTGTTCACACCAGCAAACTTCAGACCTTTCAGATCAATCTGGAGATTTACCGTATTTAACACATGTATTTGGACAGACAGGCCTGAACAAACAGTGTAGATCTTGATGAGCATCAGGGTCTACCATGTTTCCCATGCCAAACGAACCATGCCAAAGTTGAATGTTTTGTTAAAATGGCAAATATACAAATAATTTTTTGCAGAAAAATGTGAGCAGTTGGAGCCCAGATTGGTGCCACTAGACTGGTATACTATCCTGCTGAATAATTAATTTAACTGCACCCATTTCTGACTTTGAACCAATTAGATAACTTGATGCAATTTATTCCTGCAAATTCACAAACTGAATGTCAAACAGCCTAGTTCCTGATCAGATGACTTCTGAAGATGGCTTCTTCAGAAGCCATCTGATCTGGATCTACACTGTTTGCAAAGGTAGGGTTTGTCATGAACAGCATGGTAAGGGCTAAACATACCAGAGTGATTCAGATCAGTTAAGGTTTGGTTGAAATCCTAATGTGAATGTCTAAAATTCAAAACAAGTGAATTCAAGTGCCAAATTTGATTCAAATGACTGACTGTCTACTTTCCACAAACAACAGAACACTACTGCATGATAGCAAAATGGTGTCAGCTGGCCTTAACCTTAAAGGCAGATGTTGGCCTTAACCTTAAAGGCAGATGTCATTTCTGTCTTATTTTTAAGAGAAAATAAGGTTTGACTTTACAGATGAATATTGTATGCTGGGCAGATGACTCATGAAATATCAAAAAGATTGACAACACATGTAAATGGTCTGCTGGGTAGATGATTCACATGAAATGTCCAGCATTATTTTCTCTGAAAAATAATCTATAAGAAACTGATGTCTGCCTTAGCCCTTGTCCTGCTGAATATTCATATATGCCACACCCACTACCTATTATCAACCAATCAGATTTCTTGATGTAAATTATTGCAACAAATTCACAATCTGAGTGGCAAACAATGTAGATCCTGATCAGATGGCTTCATCAGAAGCCATCTGATCTGGATCTACATTGTTTTAAAGAAAAGGCATATCCGGGATTAGCAGGACAAGGGTTAAAAATTGTCTACAAAGCTTAGTTTAAGCCATATCCCACACCCATTTCTGACTATCAACCATATAACATATGTTCATGATAAAGGGTATAGATCCTGATCAGATGAAGCCATCTAATCTTGCAAAGATAGGGGCTGTCATGATCAGCAGGACAAGGGTTAAGGGTTAATAAAACAGGGATATATGAACAACACTGCTTACCATTGATCTGTCGAAGTGGTTCGAAGTGAGGATATAAATGGAGTGTGGCATTTCCCTGAAAAAAAAAGAGAAAAATATAATTGGTTTTCAAGGTCATTGAATATGCCTCCAAGGTTTTTCTGTCCTCCCTATGAGGGATATAATAGAAGAATCTTATATGGGTGTGAGGGGTGGATAGAAAAATCCGTCCCAAGGGTCACTGTCCGGCATCACAAGGCTTGCCGAGTGATGCCGGAGAGTGATCCCGAGGGACGGATTTTTCTATCCACCCTCACACCCATATAGGATTCTTTTTCTTGCATACCTTCCATTTTTAGCGCGGAGTTTTAATGCTGCAGTCACTTCGGTTACCAACGTCCGCCATATTGTGATGACACTACAGGAATGTTTAGTGACTTCACGTAACGTGCATGACGTCAACCTTAACGACGGCGCATCCTGGGTCGTATTCAACCAGTGTATTTATCAAACACGCTAGAATATTCGATTTTGGGTAAGAACACCAGGGACAGAACATAAATTTCTATCCCAGGGTAAAATCACGGATCTCCTTGTCTGGTGTGCAAGAATGCCACATCTCATTCGCTTCCTTGTATACCCAGCATTCTCTGATAGGTAAAGACTGTAAAAGGAAAGAATTGGCTCTTGATCCATTGTATACTAGTTGCTATATCCTGGACAAGTCCATCCGTCAGATAAGGGATGTCTGGCCTATTTTTTCCCCTTTTTATTCTATTTTTGATGGAAAATTCTGTTAGCAAATGGTGCAGGCCCTGATCGGACGCCGTTTTCTGCGGCGTCTGATCTGGACCTGCACTGTTAGCCATATATCCCTTTAGGGGTTTCCCACATACAATGGGTTAATGAGCAAATTCTTTCCTTTAAGACTATATCCCTATTAATAAGGGAGACTAAAATATCAAAAGAGTTGCCTCCCCTGAAGTTGAACTCATTCCCCTTAATGTCAGTAAAATAAAAAATAAGTTACTCTCACTGCCAGACATCTTTCGTCACCGATTCCATAAGATTATAGAAGATCTATTTCTGCTGAATGCAAAATGCAGTTTTAATGCATTCAGATCATACATAGACTTCAGAACTTTCACAGTAGTTGATGCTTGACAATATTAACCCTTTTTGTACCAAATGGAATCTTCCTCCTTATATATAGCAGGAGTCCATTCCAAAATTTAGGGGTGTTAGGTTGTTTTGTCAAACATTTATTTGGAAAATGGCCGAACCTTTTGCAAACAGGGTAGGCCTTCTGCGGCGTCTGATCTCTGTTTACCAGAGTACCCATTTTGGGGTTTCCTTTACTAAATCATAAAATGGGTTAATTTACTTTTCAGACTTTCTTTAACTGCTTTAAAATGTGCTAAGTGCTTTAATGCCTTTTTGGGTTCCAGGTAATAGCTGCTGCCTAAATTGTGGTTTGTAATGCGTTAAACTGGCTCACATTAATGGAGATATACTTGACATGAAAGAGTGAGTGAGTGAGTGAGTGTTTCAGTTTTACGTCCCACCAACAGCTAAGGTCATACGGAGACGGGACCTCGGTTTAAAGACTCATCCGAAAGTCTGGAGAAGCCCGGGATCGAACCTGCGACCCCTGGTTTACAAGGCGAGTAGCGTAACCACTCGACCACGGAGGCTTCTATTGACATGAAAGAAAGAAAAAAATTCTCCATGACAATTTCTTATTTGAAACAAACTGAATCCATGCACAGTTGCAGAGACAGAACCTGACACTGTAGTTTCTTTGATGTCTTTACAAAATGTGCTGTCAATGCATCCCAACTACCCCCCCCCCATAATAAAAGGATACTCAAATTGTGCTAAAAGCTTTTAAAGGTCAACAATAACCAAAATGTGTGCATGTGTGCATTTGAGGTGATGGTGGGTGTGTGTGGGCGTGTGTGTGTGTGTGGGGGGGGGGGTGGGGGTGGATACTGAGAACATTTTTTTTAATTTTTAATGGAATTTTCTCCAGGTACGATAGCTCTAAAGAAGGAATAATTTCTCTTTGTTTCTTAGTAGGAAAAAAGTATAGTATTTTTTTCTTATCTGTTAAAATCCTAAAAATTTGGACTTGCTGTAATTCTCCTAAAAATTTGTTTCATGATCAAGCGAGGAGTTTAAGACCACTTTTAAACAGTCCCAAAGGTGGTCCCGTAATAGGGGACACTAGGTGTGGAAAATGCACAAAAAGAATAACCGAAACCTTCTCAATGAGCTTTCAAAAGCAGATTTAGTCTTAATTTCATGTGGTCTTATAGGAGAATTTTACTGTATTTATTTTAATTTATTTTTTTTTTCTTTCAATGTTATGCTAACCACTTACCACAATTCCACAAAAAGTAATTCCCATTCCTTTTCTAGAATAAATTTAAAGCGATGGGATCCTGCCAAAGCAGCGGCTGAAAATTTTGAAGCGCCACAATGTGGAGAGACTGGTTTATATAGACTTCATGTTGTTGATTAAACCGATGTAGCTCACATGTTTTTGATGGTGACTTCAAAAATTTCAATTAATTGTTTTTGATCTAAGTCTTCATGAAATAAGCTGTCAAATACTCAAAAATGCTTAGAAAAGTATTTTAGGCTAAAAATGATACGAGGGTAATAGTATAATTATAATATTTAGGCCTCCACATATAAATAAAATATTACAATGTAGTAACGTAATTAGAACAATACTACCAGAGGATTAGAATCTGATTGGCTACGACTTCTCCAAGCCAAGATAATTACTGGTTGGTCTAAAATAGGAACTAATCTGTCTTTAAAAGATTAGTTTGAAATACAACTCAAACCATCTTGTTAATTTAGCAAAGCACACACTTTTTTTCGCTTCTCAATCATTTTACAACTTGCATTAAATTAGACTTTACAGAAGGTGGGCTGTTCTTATTTAGACTTTTGCAGTGTAAGCAGGTGGCATATGAGCAACAAGAATTAATTATATATAATCCTTTACCCTTTTTGTACCAGAAACCCTAAAATGGGTAATTGGCAAACAGTACAGGCCCAGATCAGACGCCGCTGAAAGCGGTTTCTGATCAGAGCTTACACTGTTTTGCAAACTCTTAATTTTAAGCCATTTTCCAAATTATTTTTGAAGAAAACCCAACCCGACACACCCAAATTTCAAAATGGACTCCTGTTATATAAGGAGGAAGATTCCATTTGGTACAAAAAGGGTTAATATTTTCATAGTAAAAAAAGGCTTGACATTACACCAACCATCTGAATGTCTAGCTTTATCTTCACTGAAAAATAATAAAATACACTTTGAAATATGCCATCTGCTCAGTCATGATAAGTAGTCGGAGAGTTAACTACAGCTGGTGTTAAGGGAATGTGTGGCGGCCATCAAAAGTCTCCCTGCCCTTCAACATAGTGTAGTTTGGGGCATTTATTCCTAAAATTACAACAATTAGCAAGTCCCTGATTAGTCCTGGACAACAAAGGCTGAGGTCCTGACAGTGTGACCTGGGCTTTAACCCATTTTGTACTGAATGGAATCTTCCAACTTATATATAGCACAAGTCCATTTTAAAATTTAGAGGTGTCAGGTTGCGTTTTTCTTCAATTTTTTTTTTAGAAATTGACTGAACTTTTTGCAACAGTGTAGGTAGGCCCTGATCTGCAGGGTCTAATCTGGGCCTGCACTGTTTGCCTATTACTTTTTGGGGGATCTCCAGTACAAAATATGTATATCAGTGGATCTAAGCCTTCAAGCACCACAGAAAATTCTATTGCAGACAACTTTTTTTTTTTCACTCATTTTCAGAGAAAAAGGCTTGACATTGCATGTAAAATGCCTGCAAAGTACAATCAAAGCACTGAGAGTACTGGTGGGTCGATCGTCTCTGAGTGTAGGTTGGGAAAATAGTCCTGAGCTGAGAATCGAACTGTTTGTTTAACTTAAGCAAGCACAGTATAGCTGTATGTGGCTTCTGATTATGTAGATTCTGTTTGCCAATGCCCAAGTCCACCCGCACCCGCCCATGTACTCTATATCTGATCTTGGTCTACGCTGTATGTCTAATAACGGTACCATCTACAAAGTCTGGGACTAACATTTCAGGGTTCTAAAATTAAGTTCTTAGCAAGAGTGCGAAAAGTCTATTTTTACTTGACTTGGCATACATTTGTGATAGAATGTTCCGAAAGACGTCACGTGACATCGTGGCCTGGATTAAGATATTGTTTTTCTTTGTGAGCAACCTGGCATTCTTATACTATTATACTATACTATACTATTTCGTTTAACCCTCAAATGCCACTATTTAAGCAAACAGTGAAGTTCCTGTGCAACCTGCTGATCAGACGCCACATTCCGCGGCGTCTGATCTGGGTATTATCCTGCACACGATTCCTGTCAAGACTATAGATAGCTCTTGTTGCATTGATAAAAATAGCTCAACGTTTCAAGTTCTATTAATAAAACATAATATTGGTATTCCCAAATCAGTGATGGTCACGTGGACAACTGCATGAATTCCGTTTGGCCATTTAGTATATTAGGGTCGATCGTAAACTGATCGACCCAAAAACAATGTTCCTTAAAACTGCCATCTGTTACAACAATGTTTCATAGTCATTTACTGCCAAATAATTTTCAAAGAAAATACAAAATGTTAAAAATCAAAGATTACTGAATATATCAGTTTAAAGCCCTACACTGGCAAACACTGCCCACATCAAAAGCTTCAGAATGAGCATCTGAAGGCGGCATTTATCAAAAGTTCAGCCATTTTCTCAATAAATTTCTTAATATGGACATGTCGAACACTCCAAGGGTGCAGTCAAGACAGCCTTTGACATACAGGTGGATGGAAAACATGGGCCTGGGAGGCCCAAGTTGACCTGGAAGCAGCTGAGAGAGAGATCACAGAGAGTGGAAGCTCTCAGCTATCGACCCTCATGATAGACATGCCTGGGGATCTGGTGATATCTGCCATGCATGCAGCAAGCCAGCTATCTGGAGGGGGCCCACTTATGTGGATGTTGCCCCTGTACCTGCAGGTTAATCAAAAATCTGATGATGGTGATGATAATGGTGCTGATGATGATGATGAATTCAACAATTTTGAAATATATAAGTCGGAAGAGTCCTATCAGTGCAAAATGGGGTAAATACATGTTCAGGATATAGGTGCATTATCTAGGACAAAGTAAATTGAGTTTGGGCACAATAAAACCTACATGAAGACATATGATCAGTAAAGACTGATCAGATTCTACCTCCTATAGCCTTTGGGCTATTCAAAGAAGGATCAGCGAAGACCCAGAGTGGGTGCATGGACAGACTACTAAGAGTGTTTGCTAGTTGCATAGTTTTAATTATAGGTTATGTCCTGCCCTGGCTCCAATAGTACTGAATACCTTACACCTTTACCAAGTCACGATATTTTGTTATTTTTATATTTCGATATTAGAAAATGTCCCACAAAATAAATTACCTTTCTTCCTTAATTTTAACCCTTATCCCTGCTGCATGAATTAATTAAGCCACACCCATTGCTGATTATTATCCAATCAAATTACTTGATACAGTAAAATATACTTTGTTCATTTCACAAACTGCATGGCAAACAGTGTAGATCCTGATCAGATGGCTTCTTCAGAAGCCATCTGATCTGGATCTACACTGCAAAGGTAGGGGCTGTCATGAACAGCAGGATAAGAGTTAACACTTTCAACCCTGTAGATGGTACAGATCCCTCTGTGAAAACAGTGTAGATCCCGATGAGATGGCTCACAAGGAGTAATCTCATCAGGATTAACAATGTCCGCCTTCCTGTTTATAAGAATGGGCAAGTCCAATATCAACCTGGAAGATTCCAATTCAGAAACTCAGGTATGTAAGGGTTAAAATGTATATGCATATTTTGCTCAAGGAAGATTGCACAAAGACCTGAACACATGCCCTTCACATAATTAGGTAACCCTTTTTGTCCCAAATGGAAACTTCCTCGTTATATATAGCAGGAGTCCATTTCGAAATTGAGGTGCGACAGGTTGTGTTATCTTTAAAATTTATAACTGAACTTTTTGCAAATAGTGTAGGCCCTGATCAGATGCCACATTTTCGGGGGCATCTGATATGGGCCTGCATTGTTTGCCAATTACCCGTTTTGGGGTTTCAGTTAAGCCCCCGCCCATAGGGGCTTGAAGAAATATATGGGCTGCATGATGCTTCCACTCAGAGCTGAATCCGGCCCGCACACTAGTACTGGTAAACCGCTTAGAGGATCTAAGCCTGTCCAGGAACCGCGGTGCGAGGCGGACAGTCCATGCTAATAAACCCTATTGGTTTTCTTGGGCGACAGGGCTTGATATGTCATTTCATCTCAATGTCGGGTAAAAGTCCCACAAAATTGGAAGCAACGTCTCCAAAATGACCTTTATAGTGTTGACGGGGACATTAAACCTGAAATCAAACAAAACAAACAAAGGGGTTAACCTTGTACAATACTATGCAACAATATATATATATATATATATACATTTTTTTTCATATAGGTTTTACAGCCACTTCAATATTATTTCACTTATTTCAAGCCAGTTGTTAATCAGGTGGACGGAAACCAGAGTACCTGGAGAAAACGACCTGACCTTCGGTTGGGTCACATGTGGGATGCAAAGTTCTGCGAGCAAGTATAAAACCCGCAGTGGCGAGCGACTTAATGATTATAAGTCAGCACTCTAACCACTGGGCCATGGAGAATTATACAATGATATATAGACATAAATCTCTAACACTGTTTATTATAAGTGTTTTCAGAGAAAATATGGCTTGATATTTCATGTGAATCATCTGCCCAGCAGATGATTCTCATGAAATGTCAAGCCTTATTTTTCTCTAATATATATGTATGAATTGAGGTTTAACATCCACGTCAACACTATTTAGGTCATTTTGGATATGTTGCTTCCAATTTTTGGGCACTTTTACCTGACAATGGGATGAATTGACATCTCAAGCCCTGTCGCCAAATGAAACTAATAGGGTTTATACGCATGGACGGTCCGACTCACACCACTTGCCTGGGCAGGTTTAGACTTTTTAAGCGGTTTACCAGTACTCATGTGCTGTCGGTTTCAGCTTTGCAAGGAAGCATGCAGCCCAATCTATTTCTCCAAACCCCGATGGTTGGGGGCCTATATTTTTTTTAAATAAAAAAATAAAATATTTGTCATGGTTGGCAGTTCAAGGCTTATTTCAAGTTTATTTTGTCTTATACTTCTTCATTACCACAGCCTTTTGGCTGATGCGACGTTAAGCTGCATAACCTGAACCCATCATTAGATTTACCGTAGGTAATTCCAACGTGGGTGGCAGATGAAGACAAGCTACGACTGTTCTTGGGAAAACCAGTTTTCTGAATGAGCAGCTACTGATGTTATTCAACTCCCGAACAACTTGAACAAGCCCAAGCGAAAGAAAAAAATATCAAAATGTCATAGCCCCCAACAAGAGAAAACGAGCCTGTTCTCCTACACGCCTACGGAACGATAGAATGCGTAACCATTGGTTAAGAACGTGAAGCAATTAGAGCGACATCCGGTTAGGAATTAGATCGCTAAAAAAGGTAAAGAAACTGTGCAGTTTCTGTGTTTCATAAGTTATATAATTTTTACGAGGAAGTTATTTAAAAAACGGGGAATTACATTCAGGAGCCCATTGATATCGGCATCTTTGGAGTAAATACCAAATCCCGTACTTCACACATTTTGGCTAAATTTAGTTTCTCCTGCTGAAGGTGAACTCAAGCCTTAGAAAACGAGTGGTTTTTCGAGGTGTTTGTTGCCTTTTATTTATTACTGTGCTTTGCTACAAGTTCAGCGTATTAACATGCACACATAATAAACATATATGGTTATATGTGTTGTGGATATTTTGCTTGTCAATGCAGCACTAGCGAGAAATCACCACGGAAAAGGTCGAAAATGGTTGGTTACGCATTAGATCTATAGAAATGATAACAAAACTTGCATCTATAAAGCGGATCTGTTTTCATCTCCACGGCCCCAGAATCACCCGCACCTTGTTCTACGGAACCATTTTTAGCCAACCTGATAAGCAGTGCGCTATTGATTCGATAATGACATAGTATTTTATGGAAACATTTTCAGTCTCCATAATCATAGTACCGAATGATTTTCACTGACTTTTACGCTGTGTTTGTTTTATCAATGGTCCGGTAATTGCCTGAAATGAAATTAAACAGGTTTTGGAGTTTTAATTTCTGCGAAGAACTCCTCATCTGCCAAAATTTGCTGGTTAAGCATTAGATCGTCTGGTTAAGCATTCGATAGCCAGAGAGGAGAAAATCTCACCAGTTGCTGCCTAAGTAAATGCCAGCAGCTTACTACAATAAAAGGTGGTCTACATATGATTTCTAAATTATGTTAAAATCACCAAAAAAAGAAAGCCGTGATGAAAAATACTTTTCTGGACAAGACCATTAAATGTCTGGGTATCATGCTTATCTGACCGAATGACGCACAGATTCATAAATAAGAGGTCATTGCTTGCTTTTGTAGAAAACAAAATGGCCAGCTTACGCTTTTAATGGCGATTAAATCTATATCGTGTTTCTATGGTAAAGCATTAGAGAGCCAGGTTGAGCATAAGACACCCATGATTATAAACTTGGTGCTTATAAAAAATAGAAGTAAAGCAATGATCAGGAATCAATACCAGCTGGCTATCCAAAATGAGATACATACAATCAGTGACAAACAATAACATAAATAAACCGCCAAAGAAGAACCGCCTTGTAACAGTCAGTGAAAAGAATTCCACTGGGAATTGTTTGTCAATCGACCCAAAGGTGCTCAGAAGAAAAGCTGTTCTATGCTTAAGTGCACGTGAATATCACTGACTTGTCGGGAGGTCAGACTGTTGTGAAAAACTAAAGATGGTTATCTTGGAAACATAGGATGGGCTTGGCAAAGAGTGTAGACCCTGATCAGACGCTGCAGAATCCGGCGTCTGGTGAAGATGTACACTATTTGATTGGACACTGGAATTTAAGAGATTAATGAAACAGTTTAAGACTATTTCTCCTACCTACACTCGGAGGCAATAGACCCACCAGTCCTTTGTTGTTGTTTTTTTTAAATCACATTATATTTTGTGCAGAAATGAGAAAAATATCACAATTTTTCATCTTAAAATTTTCGTTTTTTTGGCGATAAAGGTTACATTGTATTTGTATAGGCGTGTTTTCGTAATGATTATTCAAAGAAACAAAATGATGTGGAGAAAACAAATGTCTACAACCTTTTTAGTACTAAATACAATATTATCAATAGTCGGTCGATATTGAACAAAAAACTGGACTTTTGGCTTAATGTAAATTGCCTTATCACCGCCTAGATACATCCGTGAGAAAATATTGCTCCATATTCAAAACGGTTTCAAAAGTTCCTCATATCTAAACATGATACTGCAGATGGAAGAAAATATTATAACTTGTATGTTCTATCAATTTATTATATCTATATTTTTCCCTCATATCTAAAAATGACACTGCCGATGAAACAAAATGTTAAAGCGTGTATGTTTTATTAAGAAGGAAGATTAGATCATGGAAGATTAGCTGAGGGCCTCGTGGAAGATTAGCTATTACATGTATTTTTGTATGTGCTAAATGTTGCTACCCTCACTAAATAAAGTCCTTACTTACTGACTGACTGACTTACTTACTTCTCTCAATTTATTTAATGAACGCACCTGTCCTCCTGTTTACTCAAAATTTATAAATTTTACAAATGGATTCTAGTTCGTCTTGATTAACATGATTAAGAATACATGGTGTGTCATTCTTGCGCTGTTTGTATTAATAAGAAGTTGGTTTTAGACAATATCTTTATCTTATCGTTTTGACAGTTAGCATAGAACTCACGGGATCTCCGATCTGGGTTATCGATCATGATACAGACATATATTTTGGGGGCATGCGCAGTCCCAGGAGTAGGATATTCCGGCTACCTGTTTGCTTTGCAGAGGCGAGCTAAAACAAATACGCCTTTCTTTTGCGTTACTATGCCTTTTTTCGCGTTACTACGCCTTTTGATTCGCGTAAAAACGCCTTTGATTCGCATCACTGCGCCTTTCTTTTGCGTTACTACGTCTTTCTTTTGCATTAGTATGCACTTTTTCGCGTTACTACGCCTTGTTTTTGCGTTACTACGCCTTTTTTGCGTAGCTTCGCCTTCTGATTGGCGTTACTGCGTCTTTTGTTTTGCGTTTCTACGCCTTTGTTGCGTTATTACGTCTTTTGTGTCGCGTTTCTACGCCTTTACGGTATTTTATTTTCTCCTACATAAGCCAAATAGGCTTTCGTATCTGCAGTGTTAACGATCTTACCCTTAGCCTTTCACGCCTGAGTTTCTTAAACGGGTTCTCTCCATTTTTTTTTATTTTGGGCAATTCTTGTTAATAGGGGATTTAGTCAAATTCATTTACAGGATGGCGAACAGCTTTGATTCTCGGATGAGACGGATCATTAATGGCCGTCCCATCCGGATATAGATTTAATTGCCATTACAAAGCGTAAGCTGGCCATTTTGTTTTCTACAAAAGCAAGTAATGACCTCTTATTTATGAATCGGCGCGTCATTCGGTCAGATAAGCATGATACCCAGACATTTAATGGTCTTGTCCAGAAAAGTATTTTTCATCACAGCTTTCTTTCTCTGGTGATTTTAACACAATTCAGAAATCATATGTAGACCACCTTTTATTGTAGTAAGCTGCTGGCATTTACTTAGGCAGCAACTAGTTTGATTTTCTCCTCTGGTTATCGAATGCTCAACCAGACGATCTAATGCTTAACCAGCAAATTTTGGCAGATGAGGAGTTCTTCGCAGAAATTAAAACTCCAAAACCTGTTTTATTTCATTTCAGTCAATTACCGGACCATTGATAAAACAAACACAGCGTAAAAGTCCGTGAAAATCATTCGGTACTATGATTCTGGAGACTGAAAATGTTTCCATAAAATACTATGTCATTATCGAATCGATAGCGCACTGCTTATCAGGTTGGCTAAAAATGGTTCCGTAGAACAAGGTGCGGGTGATTCTGGGGCCGTGGAGATGAAAACAGATCCGCTTTATAGTTGCAAGTTCTGTTATCATTTCTATAGATCTAATGCGTAACCAACCATTTTCGACCTTTTCCGTGGTGATTTCTCGCTAGTGCTGCATTGACAAGCAAAATATCCACAACACATTTAACCATATATGTTTATTGTGTGTGCATGTTAATACGCTGAACTTGTAGCAAAACGCAGTAATAAATAAAAGGCAACAAACACCTCGAAAAACCACTCGTTTTCTAAGGCTTGAGTTCACCTTCAGCAGGAGAAACTAAATTTAGCCAAAATGTGTTAAGTACGGGATTTGGTATTTACTCCAAAGATGCCGATATCAATGGGCTCCTGAATGTAATTCCCCGTTTTTTAAATAACTTCCTCGTAAAAATTATATAACTTATGAAACACAGAAACTGCACAGTTTCTTTACCTTTTTTAGCGATCTAATTCCTAACCGGATGTCGCTCTAATTGCTTCACGTTCTTAACCAATGGTTACGCATTCTATCGTTCCGTAGGCGTGTCCTAGGAAAGTCTCCCCTCTGTCTGTACAAAAACTTGGTCAGAACATAACTAACTGTCCTTCACCGCATGCAGATGCTTTTTTAACCCATAAAAAGCCGATCACGACAATTGTCGTCTGCTTTGCCATCGGCCGGTTACCTTTAAAGTTTTTTTTTACAAACAGTGAGGTCCCAGATCAGACTGCTCCTGTAGGAGCAGTCTGATCTGGGCCCACACTGTTTGTCTGTATGCAAAAATATTTTTAAAAAGTTTGCAAAAAATTCAGCAGACGACATAAGCAGACAACATTTTCTGATGTAGGTTTTCTCTGCGTCTTAATAGACTCTGGACCAAACCAAAAGGCAACTTTCATCACACACTGTTTACTATCCCACTGCACAAATTAATTTAGCCACACCTATTTACATTTCAACAAATCAAATTACTTGATGTAATTTATTCATTCAAGTTCACAAACTGAAAGCGCAGTGGCGCAGTGGTTACGCTACTCGCCTTGTAAATCAGGGTCACAGGATCTATCCCGAGCTTCTCCAGACTTTCGGATGAGTCTTTAAACCGAGGTCCCATCTCCGTATGACCTTAGCTGTTAGTGAGACGTAAAACTCAAACACTCACTCACAACTGAATGACACTAGATCCTGATCGGATGGCTTCTTATCTGGCTTCTTCATAAGCTATCTGATCTGAATCTACAGTTTGCAAAGATAGGGGCTGTCGAGAACAGCAGAATAAGGGTTAAAATTCAAACTCTAACAAACTTGGGTCTACTTGTGTAGGGAAAAAATTTGCTTCATGAAGCAAATTCTTTCCTTTACAATTAGATGCTTACAAGTACACCAAAGACACAAATATTTTTGAAAGGATTCGCCACCTGCCTCCTCTCTTCCAAACCCTTCCCCCACCGTACCCCTCGGGAAACAGTACCTATTCCCCTTAACTCTGAACAAATATAATAACACCACCATTGGGACTGTTCAAAAGTGGTCTTAAGACCATTTTTGAACTGTCCCAAAGGTGGTCTCTTACTAGTCGAGGACACTGCATGTTGAAAACACAAAGACAGAAAACTGAAACTTGTAAATATGTTTTTAAAGAACAATTAATCTTAATTTAAGGTGGTCTTAATAGTGGAATTTCACTGTAGTTAAGTCATGTAAGAAGAGCTCCATAATTTGGCAAAATCAGTAACAAAATGCACTGGAAAACACAATAATTACTTAGTAACTGAAGGTATGTGAAAATAAGCAGACATGTGAAACCTGAAGTGCATATATGAGCGCCATTAACCCCAAAAGCACCCAAGCTCAATTGTGATGCAGATGACATTTTTTTTTTTTTTTTTTTTTGTTGCTTTTGTACGAAAAAAAAAATCAGACTTGACATTTTATGCACAAGTAGACAATGAACTGTTAAGCTCTGTTTTCAAGCCTTGTTTTCTCTGAAAAAAAAAAAAATTCTCACTCCAAAGAACTTGTGCTTCAAGGGGTAAGTGCATCCTAGGGCTGTTTCTATTTAACTCTTATCTCCCTCAATGTGACAACCACTACATTTGCACACAGTGTAGATCCAGATCAGATGGCTTCTGAAGAAGATGGCTTTTGTATGAATATGAATATAATCATGAAAATTTTCCCCAATTTTTGTAAGGTAGACTACTTTAAATTTGTGACCCGGTAACCTAAGACTCTCTGAAAACGGGGTCTATACTTTTGAAATGGTCTATTCTTTCCTGTCGTTTCAATATTTGCGAGACAAAAATACATGTATTTTTGAAATACACCACCCATTAATAATAATAATATTATTCAGGTCCAAAGCAGAAACTGTGCTGGTTAAGCATTTGAGTTGAGGTTTTACATCCCTGTCAACACTATTTAGGTCATTTTGGAGATGTTGCCTCCGATTTTGAGGGACTTTTACCCAACATTGAGATGAAATGACATCTCAAGCCCTATCGCCCATAGAAACTGCTAAGGTCTAAGGAGCGGTCTGACTCGCATCACCTTTCCTGGGCAGGCTTAGACCTAAGCTGTTTACCAGTACTCAAGTTCTGTTGGTTTCATGCAGCTCTGTGCGGAACCTTGCAGCCCAATCTATTTCTCCAGGTCCCGATGGGCGGAGGCGCACAGAAACCGTGTTACTTAAACCAAACAAAAATGAGTAGATTGTATGGCCATTGTATGGTCATTTACAAAATAATAACAATATTGTCTCCCATTTTGAGAGACAAACATTTAGCAACAACAAGCTGGTCTTATACATGTATATTGGTTGGTTTGTTTGGAGCTTAACAGCCCAGTCAACACTATTTAGGTTATATTGAGCTGGTCATTTTACCTTGCCACCTCAGCAGGCTTATAACATAAGCAGTCAACCAGTACAGTTCCCATTCTTTCACCAGTAACTGACAACTGGAACCAACAGACAGGGAAGAATTACCATAGAAAAGATTTATTCTCAATTTCCACAATGTTGCCATCCCGGCTAGTATCAAACCCGCGACTTCCTCGCCACCACCAGTCAGCTGCAATATGGACTGAGCTACGAGGCCAGCTCTACAGGTATATAATCTATACATTAGGAACCATCTGTAAACCATGATAATAATGACTTATATTTAGAGTGCACAAAGGTTTGTCAATTGCCCAAAAGCTGTTCCAATTTTTAGACCAATTCCTTCATGAAAAAATTTAATCAATATGAGAAAATTAAAGATTAGGCTTAACTGAAGCTCTGCCATACAAATATCAAGCCCAGTCCCCCAATAAAAGAACAGCCTAATCACTGTCGAGGTTTTCATCATTCAGTATTTTATAACACGAGCTGTCATGTGAAAACCTGTCTTGTGTTATTGACCAGGGCCCAGTTGTTCAAAGCTTTGTTAGCTTAACAACTCGTTAGTGCTCTAAATGTTAACCATTCTAGCAAGTACAATATCTAAAATTTTGTTATTTTTGCTGAAAAAAAATGTGAGCAGCTTTTGCAAATGAGTGTTTTGAGTTTTATGTTCCACCAACAGCTAAGGTCATACAGAGACGGGACCTCGGTTTAAAGACTCGTCCGAAAGTGTGGAGAAGCCCGGAATCGATCCTACGACCCCTGGTTTACAAGACGAGTAGCGTAACCACTACACCATGGAGGCTTCTAACAATATGTTAACTAACAACATCATTAGTTTTAACTGGCCCCAGGTGAGATGCACACCAGCCTGTTCAGTTATTAGACTGAGAAGAGTCTTGAAATTTTTTATGCAGAAACAAATCTTTAACTAGAGGTGACGTGTGTGTGAATTCGGGTTTAACGTCGCTTTCAACAATTTTTCAGTCATATCACAAAGATGTCAGGTTGCGACAGGGAGCTCAATGCTCACTTTTATAGTGCTGCCTCACTGAAATATCATGTCCCAGACACATTACATGATACCACACCCAGTCACATTATCCTGACACTGGGTCGGCCAGTACTAGCTCTACCCCGAAAATCTGAGTGCCAAGCGAGGAGCAGCTAGTACCATTTTTAACGACTTTGGTATGTCGCGGCCCGGGATCGAACCCGTGACCTCCCATTCCCCGGAGCGGACACTCTACCAACTGAGCTATCGGGGCCGGTTTAACTAAAAGTATAGAAGTATTATACTATTCAAGAATTGGACACGAAGGTACTGATCAGACTGTGCAAATACGCAGGCTGATCTGCATGCTAATTGTTCAAAAATGGCAAAAAAAAAGCAGGTTTTCTCAAGACATTCCTCATATGAGCCAAGGAATGATAAAACATAGAAGATCCGATTGACCGGTAAGCCTGCAAATTCATAGCGGGGGGTTTTCCACAAACACCACAACCTTTTTATAACACTATTGATGGGGTCCAAAGCAGAAACCGTGTTAGTTAAACAACCATGTTATATCCAAACAAGAATGTATAGATTATATAGAAAAATGACCATTAATGGTCATTTTTCTATATAATCTATACATTTTTGGGATCCATCTTGAAACCGTGTTATATCCAAAACTGTGTGATAATAAACCATATTATGACGAGCTTGTGGTGTATTATTTATCTAATTTCTGCATAGGGCACTTCTAATGAGTTCCCAGGACATAATTATGTTTTCAATCAGAAATAAGAAAATATCAGTACTTTTAGGTTGAAAAACATACTCTATCAATTTTTTTGCATAGTTCTCTTTGGGTAGAGAAGGTTTGTGTAAACAGTGAAGACTCTGACCTGCAGGCTGATCTTCCTCACTGATCGCATAGATCTACTTGTAGGTTTCATCAGGCTTCAGTTCAATCGACCCATCAGTGCTATCTGTGCTTTGATTTTGCATAAGCCAAGAAGATATCTGTTCAGTAGGATCAATTACTCATTATTCAGTGTATATATTTTCTGCTGACTCAGCAGTTTTTCCCTATATACTGCTATTTTCCCTAACACTGGAGCAGAAATCCAACAGCAAAGGGAAATCTAACTTCCACACATAACCCTCCTCATAACAGGGTTCATTATAACATGGTTTTGGATACAACCACCCAAACACAGTATCACCAACAGAGTATTGCCGGCCTCGCTAGCTCAGTCGGATGTGCGTCTGACTGGTGTTCAGGACGCGGGTTCGATACCTGCCGGGTCGGCAACATTCTTTCATGGCGATTGATCATGAAATCTTTTCTACGGTCATTCTCCCCTTCCGCTGATTCAAGAAGGGCAGTTGTCAGTTTCTGGCGAAAGAATGTGCATTGTACTGGTTATCCGCTTACGACTATACGAGTAAGCCTGCTCATGGAAAGTGTGGATAGGTAAATTGACGGCTCAAAAATAAACTAAATAGTGTTGACTGGGCCGTTTTAACTCCCATACAAACAAACAAACCAACAGAGTACATGCCAACTACTATCTTTGCAAACAGCGTAGATCCAAATCAGATGGCTTCGGACGAAGCCATCTGATCCATCTGATCAGGATCTACACTGTCATTGAATGTATTAAATCAAGTAATCTGATTGGCTGATAGTCAGAAATTGGTGTGGCTTAATTTATTCAGCAGGATAAGGGTTAACATCCATGCAGATTTACCAAACATCCAAATAATGGGTAACAAGGACTTCCGGTGGTAGTGTCTATGGCTCAGAAAGATTTCTGGTTTCCAGCATCAGATGGAGATGGTCATATCATTTCCACTGTTTTCATGTCTTGGCCCCTGGTCTGTGTATGTTGAAAGCATGTTCCTTGGTGTTTTCTTTTCCTAAGGAGCAAGAGCAGTCCCCTTCTCCGGAGGAAAGCAAACAAATAGTTTAGAAGATTATCTCCCTTGTAAACAGGTATTAGAAAAACTGCCATGTGTATCCATACATGCATCCTGCACCCAGTAACCCTTGTCTGTCTGTTCACCTAACAATATGAGTCATTAGTGCAAACATGCAGTTGTCATACAGTTGAGTAATATCCGCATATTTAACCCTTTTGTACTGGAAACCTCAAACGTGTAGTTGGCAAACAGTGCAGGCCAAGATCAGACGCCGCAGAACGCGACGTCTGATCAGGGCCTACAGTGTTTGCAAAAAGTTAAGCCATTTTCCAAATCAATTTTGAAGAAAACACAACCTAACACCCCTAGACTCCTGCTTTATATAAGGCGGAAGATTCCATTTGGTGCAAAAAGGGTTAATGAAAGTAGCATGGTGAAACTACCATCCACCTAAACACTACTGGTTTGGCCAGAATCACATTCACTTTCTGGGAGGACTGTGGGGAGTGGGAGTGGGGGGTCAACTTATAACATTTTTACCCATTTATGATGAATATAATCTTCCAAAATACTGTTTGGAGCTGGTTTGGGATGTCTGCTTTATTGTCCCTTGTCCTGCTGAACCAGAATATGGACTATCTTTTGCAAACAGTGCGATACAGATCGGATGAAATCTTGAAGATCTGAAGAAGCCATCTGATCTGTATCTACACTGTTTGACATTCAGTTCCCCTGCATATTCTAGCAATAAATTGATACATCAAGAACATGTTCTATGCGTACTGGTTCATTCGCACTTATTTTTTTATCTTCAATATGTATCACTTACTAATAAGGTGTTTGGCTTCTCACCCAAGCAAAGCTAAAACTACTGAGGTTAAAGAGTTTTGTCAATCAAAGCTCAAAGCAATGTTTTTTACTGTAGATTTTGTCAAACTGAGGCCTAAATTTTATTCTGCACTTTAGGTGTCACATTATAAAATTTTAAATCTTCATGGTATGTCACAACATGAAAGCAAACTACAGTAGCCGCCCTGTTTTGAAGCCTACTGATAATGGTATAAAAAGATGAGACGCGTCATGAAAATTTGTTTTCGTATTAAACAGGAGCAGCCAGCAAAGGCTCTGATCAGACTGCGCATCTGCGCAGTCTGATCAGAGCCTTCGCTGTCTGCAAGAAGCTTGACTGTATACCAGTTTATCCGTGGGGCAAACTAAACTGGCTCATACTGATCCATAACAGGTCAGATAACACTGAATACATGTTTTTTTTTTGTTCCAGGGTTCATTTTCACTCCCCATGTTTGATGATGAATCAAAGTACGAGACAGGGCAGAGCAAAATCTTCAAGATGGCATGTGCACCACATGAAGACCATGATTCTACTAAAGCTCCAGATTGGGTTTGTTGTTGAATAGCCTAGTCAACACTATTTAGGTCATATCAAGCCATCCACACTTTTCCTGGACAGGCTTGTACATAATCAATTTACCAGTTTTTGTTTTTGTTTGATTTGAGGTTTAACATCCTGTCAGCACTGTAAAGGTCATTCTCGAGACATTGCTTCATATTTTGTGGGACTTTTACCCGACATTGACATGAAATGACATCTCAAGCCCTGCCGCCTAATGAAACCAATAGAGTTTATAAGCATGGACGGTCCGACTCGCACCGCATTGCCTGGGCAGGCTTAGATCCTCCAAGTGGTTTACCAGTACTCATGTGCGGGTCGGTTTCAGCCTGCCGGGAAGCATCATGCAGCCCATCTATTTCTTCAAGCCCGATGGGCTGGGGCTATTGATTAACCAGTACAGAGCCCATTCTTGCACCAAAAACTGACAACCACCCTTACTGAATCAGCAGAAGGGAGAGAATGACCATAGAAAATATTTCAAAATTTCTATGAAAGAATGGTATCTAACCCTCAACCTCCAGTTCACCAGTCAGACATGCATATAACTGAGCTACAGCGGCCAGCACTGGGCCTCTCCAATTTCGGATGAGTCTTAAAACTGAGGAGCCAGCTATGTATGACCCTAGCTGTTCGTGGGATGCAAAACTCAAACACACACCCAGGCTAATGAACATTTCTTTATTTCCAGTTGGAAACATATATTGTGGGTACTGGTTATAATCATCTCATTGAGGCTATTCTGACAAGTTGATTGACTGATTCTGTTAGGGTTTTAGCGACACGTCAACCCTTGTATCATTTGAGCCCCGCCAAGTGAATTTGTGTCTTCGAGCATTCCTTTATTACAAATTTTAACTGCGCATGCCCAGCCATTCAGAGGGGCCAGGGATATGGCTTTCTGTCTGAAGGTTCCTCTTGATTCACTGCTTGTATGAGCGAGCAGCGAAGGTTCTGGCGAGACTGCACGGATGCGCAGGCTCGCCTGAACCTTCGCTGCTTGCATAGGCGATAAGTACCAAAATCGCTTGACGGGGCCCATTTTGTGTCATCTCCTAGAGAAAGGGAGAAAAGAGATAGAAGCTACATGTAGTAGAGGAGAAAGAGAAGACAGGGGAGAAAGAAGAAAACAAATGATAGTGAAAAAAAACATTAGAAATTACAGCTTTCCCTCTCTTCCCTTAGGCCAGAGAAAATTAATTATTAGATTCTCATCCAGATTTAAGAAAAATATGGGGTGGGTGGATTTCATTTTTTACTTGAGCCAGCGCATGACAAAACCTACAAGAAGGCTTGAGTGACCAGCAAAGACTCAGATCAGCCTGCGCATCCGTGCAGTCTGATCAGAGTCTTCACTGATCACATGTACCTGCTTAAGGCTACGGTCTATGGAAAGAGGCATACGCTAAAGGTCTTGTCATAGTGGATGGACCCGCAGATTGATTTGAGTATCTGCTGGTCGCACCGATGTAATTGTAGGTTTTGTCATGCGCTGGCTCATTTTTATTCCTGGGTAATCACTGGTCAAGATAATTTATTGCAAAACTGGACAGCTGACACTTGCTATCATTTTGAAAAAGAAGAAAACCATGTCTTATTCTCTATTCATGTCAAGCAGATGATTTGCAATTATGAAAAGCCAAATAAAACATGTATTTGACTCTAGTATGCCTCCGTGTCAAAAAGTTTTCCGCCCCAACTTTTTTTATTTTGTCAGATTTTATAGGGGCGGGTGGGGATGTGAATCTAATAATTTATTTTCTCTGGCCTTACCTACTGCAAGGACAGCAAAGCCTTGCCCAACTGTAAGCCAATATCAGGCAGCCTTGATAGCTCAGTGCTTAGCGTGTTCGACTTAGGATCAAGAGGATGTGGGTTCGAATCCAGCCACCGGAGGTGAGCTGTATCCTTGGGCAAGACGCGTAATGACACTGCCCCACTCAATCCAGATGTAAATGTGTGGCAGTGGTGTAAAAGTCACTTGCGCATAATAACATCCAGAATGAGTGTTCAAGAGCGATTCAAATAAGCTTGAAGCTTTCATCCCAATCGAACTAAAATAATTTAGTATATAAACAAGAGCACATTAGAGATGAGCTACTTGGTATAAACTAAACCATTATCAAAACGTGGTTTAGACAACAGAACAAACAACCAACAACGGTATATTTTGACTTTTTGTTTATTTGATCGACGCGTTTCGGTGCTATATGCACCTTTTTCAAGATGGTATTTTGTCTGATTTTGGTCCCTGAAGTATGGAAAAACGGTTGTGTTGAGTCACGTGATCTTATTGTTTCCGAGTTAAAAATAGATTTCAGTAGTTGTTATGCGGAAGTAGAGACATAGATACAGAATGTTTACACACAAATTACAAGAATTAGCTTATTTAAAAATGACATAGAATAGAATAGAGTAATGTTCTTTGTTTATGGTCTCTTGAAGGCGTTATACACCTGTACTCTCATCGTGGTTTCTTCGTTCTGGTTCTCGTCCCAGGCAATCAGTGTCACTGGAAGCGACGGAAGTCTCAGACGACGATAATTCCAAGTCATCAGCTAACATCTCTGTGGTGACCTTGGTCTTGTAGTGCTCGTCTATGTCGGAAGTACTTCTTGGGGCCCAAATCTTATGTCCGTATTGTAGTTCCCAAGTGATCTGTTGGTAAGTTTTGAGTAGAGAATCCATTGTAGGTTTAGGTTTTAGTGGCTGCCCTATACCATTATCAGTTGAATGCCCTGCATAACACCTTTGCCTCACCAAACCAATCCTGTTTTTTGCAACATTTCTAACCAATTTTCACAATATTAAGTTTAACCAAATATTCAATTTACTTCTACCATAATGATCGTAAGTATCGGGACAGACAGACTTAAGCAACCAGTGCAGACCCAGATGAAGGAGCAGTCTGATCAGGGTCTACACTGTTTGCCATTTCACCTGCACTTTTTGGACTCCTTGCTGGATCGTGAAACAAATTCGTAAAAACTTTAGGAGAATTACAGCAAATCCTCAAGGTGTCCCAATTTTTAGGATTTTTACAGTACTTATCTGGAGCTATGCTTGACGCATCCTTATCATTATGGTGTTTGAGTGTGTGCTTTTGAGTTTTACATCCCACCAACAGCTAAGGTCATACGGAGACGGGACCTCGGTTTAAAGACTCATCCGAAAGTCTGGAGGGCCCGGTGTAACGGTCAGTTTCTTCCCCCGGCCCAGTTCTTCCCCGGGGAAGAATTGGGCCGGCCCGTTTCTTCCCCGGGGGAAGAACTGGGCCGGCCCGTTTCTTCCCCGGGGGAAGAAACTGACTAGTCAGTTTCTTCCCCACCCGGTCAGTTTCTTCCCCACCTGAATTTTTTTCAGAACCATAGTCAACGAATAATATTCAGCTCACAATTTGTTATAAATGAGAAAAGAGACCATTCTGAATAATTTCTGAGTCCTTTTAGCTTGAATGACAAAATTTGCTCTGTGCTACACCATTCACGGAGATGCAATAACATATGCATCCCAATTCAAGCATCTTTGATGAATTTTCTTTGCTTTTTAAGACATAAATTAGTGTTAACTTAACAGATATAATGAGCCACAAATGTTTGACGCTCAAATCTAAATAGAATTTGGAGTCTGGGGGTGGGGAAGAACTGGTCCGGCCCAGTTCTTCCCAACCCCAGGATTTTCTGTCTACTAATAATTCTTGTGATATATTTCCTTTGCTTTTTAAGACAAAAAATGGTATAAACTAAAAAGATATTATAAGCAACAAATGTTTGGAGCTCAAATCTAAATACAGTTTGGAGACTTGGGGTGGGGAAGAGCTAGGCCGGCCCATTTCTTCCCCAACCAGATTTTTCTGTTAACAAAAAATTCTTGTGATAAATTTTCTTTGCTTTTTAAGATAAAAGTTGGTATAAACTAAATAGATATAATAAGCAACAAATGTTTGGAGCTCAAATCTAATTAGAATTTGGAGACTGGGGGTGGGGAAGAACTGGGCCGGCCCATTTCTTCCCCACCCCAGATTTTTCTGTTTTCAAAAAATTCTTGTGATAAATTTTCTTCGCTTTTTAAGACAAAAAATTGGAATAACTAAAAAGATATAATGAGCAAAAAATGGAGCTCAAATCTAAATAGAATTTGGAGATTGGGGGTGGGGCAGGACTGGGCCGGCCTAGTTCTTCTCCACCACAGACAACTTAAACATCATAACTGATTTAATTGTACATCACTACACAAGGCTGGGGAAGAAACGGGTCTCCCCAGTTCTTCCCTGCCTCAGACATCCTCTGATATAACTGACATAACTGTACAACACTAGCCAATGGTGGGGTAGAAACAGGCAGGCCTAGTTCTTCCCCACCCCAGACACCTTCAACGCCATAATTGATTTAACAGTACAACACTTACCAAGGGTGGGGAAGAAACGGGCGGCCCAGTCCTTCCCCACCCAAGACATCTTCAGCAATATAACTGAAATAACTGTACAACACTACCCAATGGTGGGGGAAGAAATGGGCCACCCCAGTATTTCCCCACCCCAGACATCTTCAGCGATATAACTGACATAACTGTAAAACACTACCCAGGGGTGAGGAGAAATGGGTCGGCCCTGACACCTTCAATGTCATAATTGACTTAACAGTACAATACTTACCAAGAGTTGGAAAGAAACGGACTGGCCCAGTTCTTCCCCACCTAAGACATCTTCAGCAATATAACTGACATAACTGTACAACACTACCCAAGGGTGGGGAAGAAACAGGCGGGCCCAGTTCTTCCCCACCCCCGAGTCTCTGAATTCTATTGAAATTTAAGTGCCAAACACTTGTTGCTTATTATATCTGTTTAGTTAATACCAATTTATGTCTTTAAAAGTGAAGAAAATTTATCACAAGAATTTTTAGTAAACAGAAACATCTGGGGTGGGGAAGAAACGGGCCGGCCCAGTTCTTCCCCACCCCCAGTCTCCAAATTCTATTAAGAATTGAGCTCCGAACATTTGTTGTTTATTATATCGGTTTAGTTAAGACTAATTTATGTCTTAAAAAGCAAAGGAAATTTATCACCAGAATTATTAGTATGCAGAAACATCTGGGATGGGGAAGAACTGGGCCGGCCCAGTTCTTCCCCACCCCAACCTCCAAATTCTCTTCATAATAAAGCTCCAAACATTTGTTGCTTATTGTATCTTTTTAGTTTATACCAATTTTTGTTCTAAAAAGCAAAGAAAATTTATCACGAATTATTAGTAAACAGAAACATCTAGGATGGGGAAGAACGGGGCCGGCCCAGTTCTTCCCCACCCCCCAGTCTCCAAATTTTATTGAAATTTAAGGGCCAAACATTTGTTGCTTATTATAGCTTTGTAGTTAAAACCAATTTATGTCTTTAAAAGTGAAGAACATTCATCACAAGAATTTTTAGTAAACAGAAAAATCTGGGGTGGGGAAGAAATGGGCCGGCCCAGTTCTTCCCCACCCCCACTTTCCAAATACTATTTAGATTGGAGCACTAAAGGGTTGTTGCTTATTATATCTGTTTAGTTAATACCAATTAATGACATAAAAAGCTAAGAAAATTAATCATAGATACTGGAATTGGGATGAAAAGTTCCTTGGATCTCCATATATTGTATGGCATAGAGAAAATTTTGCCATTCAAGCTGTAAAGACTCAAAACTAATTCAGAATGGTATCTTTTTGAATTTTTAACAATTTGTGAGGCATAAATTACTCGTTCTCTATGGTGCTAAAAAAATTTCAGTTGGGGAAGAAACTGACTGGGTGGGGAAGAAACTGACTAGTCAGTTTCTTCCCCGGGGAAGAAACGGGCCGGCCCAGTTCTTCCCCGGGGAAGAAACTGACTGGGGGGAAGAACCGGCCTGTTACACCGGGATCGATCCCGCGACCCCAGGTTAACAAGGTGAGTAGCGTAACCACTGCACCACGGAGGCTTCTTTATCATTATGGTATATATCTCAACAGGGTCCACGTGAACAGTCAAGCCTAAGATCAGATGCAGGTTCAGGTTGGTCTGAATCTTGGCTCAATGTAGATAAATATCACTTTGTAACTTTCTGCTATGCCATAATAATGGTTTACACAAAATGCTGAATCACACAATCAGGGTCCTTAACCCATTCAGTACCAGAAACCCGAAAACGGGTACCTTTGCAAACAGTGCAGGCCCAGATCAGACGCCGCAGAATGCGGTGTTTGATCAGGGCCTACACTGTTTGCAAAAAGTTCAGCCATTTTCCTGATCAATATTGAAGAAAACACAACCTGACACCCCTAAATTTTGAAATAGACTCCTGCTATATATAAGGAGGAAGATTCCATCTGGTACAAAGAGGGTTAATGGGAATGAATTCACCCAAGCACAGCCCCCGCCCACCAGGGCTTGAAGAAATAGATTGGGCTCCATGATGCTTCTACACAGAGCTGAAACTGACCGCACATGAGTACTGGAACACTGCATAGAGGTTCTAAGCCTGCCCAGGAAAAGTGGTGCGAGTTGGATCGTCCATGCATATAAACCCTATTGGCTTCATTGGGCGGCAGGGCTTGAGATGTCATTTCATCTCAATTTTGGGTGAAAGTCCCACAAAAGTGGAAGCAAAGTCTCCAAAATGACCTGTTCAGTGTTGAGGGGGGCGTTAAACCTCAAATCAACCAACCATCAACTCTTCCAAAGTTGTTTTTACCTCCCTAGTGCAGACTATTACCAGATGATAGTTACACTAAAATACCTATATTAAGACCACCTTTGGGACTTTTCAAAAGTGGTCTTTAACCAATTTAGTACCAGAAACCCCAAAAAGGGTACTCTGGCAAACAGTGCAGGCCCAGATCAGGGCCTGCACTGTTTGCTAAAAGTTCAGTCAATTTCCAAATAAATTTTGATGAAAACACAACCTGACACCCCTAAATTTAGAAATGAACTCCTGCTATATATAAGGAGGAAGATTCCATTTGATACAAAAAGGGTTAAGGTGGTCCCTGTGGGCAGAAAACACAAAGATTGAGTGCACCCTTCAAAATAACTTTTCAAAGCAGAATAAAGTCTTAATTTTACGTTGTCTTAATAGCGGAATTTCACTGTATTTATACCGGTATATCAAAACCATTTTTCCACCACACCTGAGAATCAGACCTGCCTCCTGATTATTAACTGTATCCAACTGAGCAAACTGAGGCAGGGTAGCACTACAGACATTGGTCAGCCTATCTCTTCCTGATGATCACTGACAAAAGGGATTTTATAACCCTACTGGAATTTTAGCAAAATAAAATTAAGCATGATGCCACTGATCATTTTCTTACCTGTTTTTTATTTCCCACATATTATGATGTATAATGGTTGTCAAATAGTTTGAACAAATAAAATTTCTTTTGTAATACCAACCGTATCATTTGACCAGTGATTCACCTTCAACATGTTCACAGGAATATTTTAGCATGTATTTACCACAAAATTGAGTTGCTTGTTTATCAGTCAACCCGAAGTTAAAAGAACAGAAGCTCTTCAATGCTGATGTCCACGTGACTATCACTATTTTGTAGGAAATCTAAGTAATGGTCATTTATAGAAAATAGCCATACACTTCTTATTGCTGTGAGGTCAGTGTTACATAAGAGGGTTACCTTCAGAATCTGGATTGGAATCGTGTTGGGCTTGGCAAACCGTGTAGACCTACAGTCGAACTTCAATGGCTTGAACCCCTTTGGGACCATGAAAATTTGTTCGAGACAGGGGTAGGTCGAGCCACTGAGATTACTGTCAGGAGGCATAACGAGATACTTTTGGACATTTTTTCAATGTACTTTTATGAAAATGTATGCTGTGTGTACTCATTAGAATCGCCTCGTCGAGGCGATTTTAATGAGTAATCACAGCATACATTTGCAAAATGAAAGCCAAAATCTCCATAATTATCCCCCACTATTTCTTATGTAGAGAATTTCCCAAGGGGCTCAAGAACGGATTCGACTCAGCCATGGTAAACAAGCCATCTTTGTTCGAGCCATTGAAGTTTTACTGTATATCAGATGTTGCAGAACACAGCATATGATAGGATCTACACTGTTTGCTTACAGTATAAGAAATTAAGGGTTAAACAAAACAGTCTACCATAGTGATCCTAAGTATTGGGACAGATAGGACTTAAGCAAACAGTACTGACCCAGATCAGACTGCTCCTGAAGGAGCATTTTGATAAGGAACAGTCTGATCAGGGTCTAGACTGTTTGTCATGCCGTTTGCCCCTTTTGGACCTCTAGCTGGATCATAGATTTGTTTGTTTGGAGGTTCAACGTCCCCGTCATCACTGTAAAGGTCATTTTGGAGACGTTGCTTCCAATTTTGTGGGACTTTTACCCGACACTGAGATGAAATGACATCTCAAAGCCCTGCCGCCCAATGAAACCAACAGGGTTTATAAGCATGGACACTCTGACTCGCACCGCTTTGCCTGGGCAGGTGTTGATCCTCTAAGCAGTTTACCAGTACTCGTGTGTGGGTCGGTTTCAGCTCCGCGTGGAAGCATCATGCAGCCCATCTATTTCTTCAAGCCCCGATGGGCGGGGCCGTTCTTATCATTAAGAGTCTGCTCTTTGAGGAAAAATGTCAAATGGAGCAAGGGTGCGAACTTTGACTTGGTGGCTTCAATGCATGAATGATGATGTCACAGAAAAATGTATGATGTGTACATGTAAAATTCCCATATTAAGACAATCTTTGGGACTGTTTTAGAAAAAGACTGAACTTTTCACAAACTTCACAGTGAAGGCTTTATCTGACTGCTGCATCTGATCTTGGCTTGCACTGTTTGACAGGGTCTTGTTTTAAGCTTTCCTGTATAAAATGGAATACACCATCAATGCAAAATGAACTCTACTTCATAGTTTGGGACAAGTTCGTCCCCGGCTTAAAGGGTATCTGGTTTCCTCCCGTAACGTTTTACAAAAATTCCTGTTCCTCAAGTGCTCTGGCATCTGATCTGGTTCTTCACTGTTTGCCAATGCCCCGGTTAGAAAGCACAGCATAATTGTGTCAAGTGCTTCCTTTTCGAACATTTCGCAACTTCCTACAATGTCAGTTCTGACAAACTTTTTTACAGTTAATATGGCAGACGGAAATTTTTACATAAGATCCATTGCCTTTTATTGGCTGAATAAATTTATCACCCAGACATGCTAATCTGTCATGTTATTAGCAGACCACAATCAGCCAGTAGTCTATAGAGGTCAATGTACTTGTACTTTTGAACCCATTTCAGACTGGAAGCCCCTAAACAGGTACCCTGGCAAACAGTGCAGGCCCAGATCAGACACTGCAGAATGCGGCATCTGATCTGGGCCTACACTGTTTGCAAAAAAGTTCAGCCATTTTCTTAAGAAGAAAACACAACCTGACACCCCTGAATTTTGAAATGGACTCATGCTATATATAAAGTGGAAGATTCCATTTGGTACAAAAAGGGTTAATTCCTGATTAGGAGTTCACAATATGTATGTTGGGATGAAAGCTGAAATGACCCATCTCCTAACCTTTTTTGGAGGGAGGGAAGTGGGTAGGTGTGGAGAGGGGGTGGTAGTGTGGGACAGGAGGAGTGCAACACAAAGCAGAGTAATACACTTTTCTGACAAAAAAAAGTTATATACCTTTTTATAAATGGGTGGTATGAAATGCAACTAAGATATATAGAAACATGACATAGTATGAGCTCCATTGCCAGCGTATGTGGCCTGTTTAGGGGAATGGGAACACCTGGCAGTTTTTGGGAGACAACTTTTAGGGCTTCCTGTTCGCCTTTCCATAAGCCCGGTCTTCCTGTAAAAAGGGGTCTACTCTTAAAGGAAAGAATTTGCTCCTCAGGAGCAAATTCTTTCCTTTAAGAGTTGACCCCTATTGACATGGGAGACAAAAACACTTTTGCAGGAGTTGCCTCCCCTAAAGGTGTACCCATTCCCCTTAATACTTTCCAGTTTTCCCCCCACAAGTACTGATTCTTTTCCAGTCACCTTTAATCCCACACATGTATGTTAAGTGAACCTGTAACCTTAACAGCTGAGCAGTCAGGAAAAAAAAAATATTTTAATCCTGGTACACAATAAAACTGGCACACCTGGATCAATAGAGAAAACTTCCATTTTCAATCCAAAATTAGCTTTGTTACATATTCCATACTTTTAAGGGGTAAAGTGCACCAGTGCACATCCATCAACCTTATGTGGGAAGTACTGCCATGTTGTAAAACCTTGAATAACTCATTCCCTGTGATACTTCTGTTTAAGGGAAATGGATACACTTTAAGGGGATGCAACTCTTTCAAGTATGTTTTGCTACCTTATTGGCTTGATGTGTCTACTTTAAGAGTATACCTATTTTCCAGAGGGGAGCAGTTCAAAGAAATGCAAGCCTGAAGTCACAAAATTTCTCTTCTTGAAAATAGCAGAAAATGTCAGGTCTAGCTCTTCACCTTAAACAGTATACTAAACTTTTAATTTTCCAACGGTTTACTTTTATTGGTCAGTGATAATCATGTGGACAAAAGCAATGAAGACATACAGTATTATTAGCTTTTTCAGTCAATTCACAATCAACCCCAAAACTGGGGTTTGATACACTGATATACTGGTCAAGCAAACTCAAGTTTCATCTAATGTGCCAAGATAACCATACCAGGTTTTACAATTTGCCATTACATATCCACTGCATTTACATCACGTTTTTACCTACATATAATGAGACACCTGTTGATATACTGTTGTCTAGCAATCAGCTGAGCAGAAGAATGTGAAACATTCTATACAGCAAAGCTAGCTGATAACTTTCCCCCTATTCTTTCTTTGTCCAATACCCAGTTCCTTTTCTCACAAGGTCTGTTGTCTTTTCAAATTATTTCCTTTCACCCATTTTGTACTGAATGGAATCTTCCCCCTTGTATGCAGGAGTCATTTTCAAAATCTGGGGCATCAGATTCAGTCACTTTTTGAAATAGTTGATCTTTCAGCAAACAGTGAAGGCCCTGATCAGATACGGTGTTTTGTGGGGTCTGATCTGTGCCTGCACTGTTTGCCAATATCCGTTTTGGTGGTTCCCGTATAAAATGGGTTAGGAGGCCAAGCAAATATAATTATGTGAATCACAAATTTCCTGGATAAAGTATCGGCACAACGTATTCTATGGAGTGGAGTGTTGGAGTTGAGTTTTGAGTTGAGTTTTGAGTGGAGTTTGGAATGGAGTCTGGATTCAACTCTCAAGGAAATGCATAGAGCAATAAGATGTTTTGTACACTTTGCAAGAAACTGCTAATCATATTTGCAAACATGCAAGGCCCTGATCAGACATTGCATTCTGCAAATGCTCTGTTTGCCCATGTACTGTTTTGGTTTGGAGTTAAACGTCCCAGACCACTCTATTTAAGGTCATCTTGAGCCAGTAAGTTTAACTAAAAACACTTTTCCTGGGCAGGCTTAACCATTGCAGCGCGCATATTAAAAAAAATATAAAAACACCCTAGAAATGCGGTTTGTAAAACACTATTCCCACACGGCCCCCGCCCATAGGGGGCTTGAAGAAATATATCGGCTGCATGATGCTTCCACGCAGAGCTGAATCCGGCCCGAACACTAGTACTGGTAAACCGCGTAGAGATCTAAGCCTGTCCAGGAACCGCGGTGCGAGGCGGACCGCCCATGCTAATAAACCCTATTGGTTTCATTGGGCGACAGGGCTTGAGATGTCATTTCATCTCAATGTCGGGTAAAAGTCCCACAAAATTGGAAGCAACGTCTCCAAAATGACCTTTACAGTGTTGACGGGGACGTTAAACCTCAAATCAAACAAACAAACACTATTCCCACAACCATATGCTTGCCTCTATATGCGTGAAGGTGTATGAATGTCATTTGGCGTGTCACCAGTAACAATTCTGATTCTGAAATGCCAAAATTTTCAAAGGGCCATAACTGAAGAACAAAATTTAATCCAAATTTTTCAAAGGGTCATAACTCTGAAAAGGTGCATAATACAAATGCCCAAATGTATAAAGGGCCATAATTCATGAACCATTTTTTTTTTAATTTCTTCAAAAGTTAATCAGGTCATCTACTCATCTCTAGCAGTCCATTCATCAACATTCAAGGCTCTAGCTTTAATAGTTTTTGAAACATTTTGCTGACAAGATTTCATCCAAATTTTTTTAACGGATCGTAATCCTGACAAGAAAAAACCCTATATATAAAATATGGTTCTAAAGTTATGCTATGCATCACAAAGCATGCAATGTACAAAATGCCCGAAGGACCATAACTCATGAAGTGTTTTTCAGAATTTCTTCGAAAGTTAATCAGGTCATCTACTTATCACTAGCAATTCACTCATCAACTTTCAAGGCTTTAGCTTTAATAGATTTTGTGATATTGTGCTGAAAATATTTCATCTAAGTTTTTTCAAAGGGCCATAACTCAGGGTAAGGGCATAATCCTGTCAGCTATTTTTTCATGCGGAATCCATATATGAAATTTCAAAACTCTAGTATGCAAGGTTCAGAAGTTATGCTATGCATCAACAAGAGGGCCCACAGGGCCCTGGTCCGCTCACCTGTGTGTCACTGTCTCGAGACATTTTATTTTTAGCTATGGTGGCCATCTTGTTCATCAGCAGAGTGATTTTAGCTTATTTGGTAGGGAGTAACCTAGGCAACATTCCTGTGAAGTTTGAATCAAATTGGCCTTAGGGTTTAGGAGGGGTTCACATTTGAGTCAAATTTACAATATTTTTCTATTTTTAGCTTCAGTGGCCAATTTGTTCATCGGAGCGGGGTTGTTTTAGCCTTTTTGGTAGAGGGTCATCTAAGTAACATTAATTCGAAGTTTGAATGAAATTGGCCAAAGCGTATAGAAGGAATTGTTGTTTGAAGATTATTTTTTTTTATTTTTAGCTCTGGCAGCCATCTTGTTCACTTGAGTGGAATGAGTTTTAACTATTTTGGTAGGGAGTCACATAAGCAACATTCCTGTGAAGTTTTAAATCCAATTGGCCCAAAGGTTTAGTAGGAGTTCGGATTTGAAGCAAATTTACTATGTTTCTCTATTTTTAGCTCTTGTGACCATTTGTTAATCGTTATGCTATTTTCCTAGAGGGTCATCAACACAACATTCCAATGAAGTTTAGAAGCCTTCATGGTGAAGTGGCCATGCTACTTGCCTTGTAAACCAGGGGTAGCAGGATCAATCCCAGGCTTCTCCAGACTTTCAGATTGGTCTTTAAACAGAGGTCCAATCACTGTATGACCTTAGCTGTTGGTAAGACTTAAACTCAAACACTCACTCCTATAAAGGAACCTATATGCCAAATATGAAGGCTGTATCTTAAATGCTTCAAAAGTTATGACAAAGTAGGTCAAAGGTCAAGGTCATGGCTCAAAAGTTTTGAATGGTTGAGAATACCTTGTCACAAGGAACATACATGCCAAATATGAAGGCTCTGTCTCATATGGTTCAAAAGTTATGATAAAGTAGGTCACAGGTCAACGTCACAGGTCTAACCTTTATATGAGTGGGAAGCCCTTGTCACAAGGAACCTACATGCCAAATATGAAGGCTCTATCTCAAACAGTTCAAAAGTTATGACAAAATAACCTGCTGATCTACTTTTTTATTTGACATGACCCATATTGGAACTTAACTGAGATATTGTCCAGATGATCATTCTGAGCAAGTTTTATGATGATTTGACTAAAACTGTGGCCTCTTAGAATGTTCAAAACATTTTTCTATGATTTGACCTGCTGACCTACTTTTTGACCCGACATGACCCATATTCGAACTTGACCCAGATATTGTCAAGATGATCATTCTTTGCAAGTTTAGTTAAAATCAAATCATAAATGAAACAGCTATCATGAAGACAAGACCAAAATAGGCAATTTTAGCCCTTTCAGGGGCCATAACTCCGAAACACATGATGGGATATGGCTGGTTCATGAAAGGAACCCAGAACTCATGGTGGTACAAGTTGTGTGCAAGTCTGGTTAAAATCAAATCATAAATGAAGATGCTATCGTGCGGACAAGACCAAAATAGGCAATTTTTGCCCTTTCAGGAGCCATAACACATGATAGGATATGGCTGATTCAAGAAAGGAACCTAGATCTCATGGTGGTACAAGTTGTGTGCAAGTCTGGTTAAAATCAAATCATAAATGAAACAGCTATCATGAAGACAAGACCAAAATAGGCAATTTTTGCCCTTTCAGGGGCCTTAACTCCATACCACATAATGGGATATGGCTAGTTCAAGAAAGGAACCCAGATCTCATGGTGGTACAAGTTGTGTGCAAGTCTGGTTAAAATAAAATCATAAATGAAGATGCTATCGTGCGGACAAGACCAAAATAGGCAATTTTTGCCCTTTCAGGAGCCGTAACTCATGATAGGATATGGCTGATTCAAGAAAGGAACCCAGATCTCATGGTGGTACAAGTTGTGTGCAAGTCTGGTTAAAATCAAATCATAAATGAAGATTCTATCATGCTGACAAGACCAAAATAGGCAATTTTTGCCCTTTCAGGGGCCTTAACTCCATTCCACATAATGGGATATGGCTGGTTCAAGAAAGGAACCCAGATCTCATGGTGGTACAAGTTATGTGCAAGTCTTGTTAAAATAAAATCATAAATGAAGATGCTATCGTGCGGACAAGACCAAATTAGGCAATTTTTGCCCTTTCAGGGGCCGTAACTCAGTAACACTAGATGGGTTATGGCTGGTTCAAGAAAGGAACCCAGATCTCATGGTGGTACAAGTTGTTTGCAAGTCTGGTTAAAATCAAATCATTAATGAAGATGCTTTCGTGCGGACAAGACCAAAATAGGCAATTTTTGCCCTTTCAGGGGCCGTAACTCCGTAACACATGATGCGATATGGCTGGTTCAAGAAAGGAACCCAGATCTCATGGTGGTACAAGTTGTGTGCAAGTCTGGTTAAAATAAAATCATAAATGGAGATGCTATCGTGCGGACAAGACCAAATTAGGCTATTTTTGCCCTTTCAGGGGCCGTAACTCCCGTAACACATGACGGGTTATGGCTGGTTCAAGAAAGAAACCCAGATCTCATGGTGGTACAAGTTGTGTGCAAGTCTGGTTAAAATCAAATCATAAATGAAGATGCTATCGTGCGGACAAGACCAAAATAGGCAATTTTTGCCCTTTCAGGGGCCGTAACTCCGTAACACATGATGCGATATGGCTGGTTCAAGAAAGGAACCCAGATCTCATGGTGGTACAAGTTGTGTGCAAGTCTGGTTAAAATCAAATCATAAATGAAGATGCTATCGTGCGGACAAGACCAAAATAGGCAATTTCTGTCCTTTCAGGGGCCGTAACTCCGTAACACATGATGGGATATGGCTCGTTCAAGAAAGGAACCTAGATCTCATGGTGGTACAAGTTGTGTGCAAGTCTGGTTGAAATCAAATCATAAATGAAGATGCTATCGTGCAGACAAGACCAAAATAGGCAATTTTTGCCCTTTCAGGGGCCATAACTCTGTAACACATGATGGGATATGGCTGGTTCAAGAAAGGAACCCAGATCTCATGGTGGTACAAGTTGTGTGCAAGGCTGGTTAAAATCAAATCATAAATGAAGATGCTATCGTGCGGACAAGAGATTGTTTACGCACGCACGCACGACGGACGACAGACGAAATGTGATCACAAAAGCTCACCTTGTCACTACGTGACAGGTGAGCTAAAAAGCGTGAAGGATGTACGGACACAAACACCTCCCAGAAGCAGTATGCCCCTCCAACTTCTTGGGGGCATAATGACTACTACCTGTCATGAAACAGCTGAAGGGAGAAAGAACTAAGAAAATATCTCTTGATCAGTCTTCACAAAAGAGTCCTTTTGGACGTATCTGGTGTAAAAAGGGTTAATACTCACCGTGAGTGACTCTCTTTTTCTCCCACTTGTGACAATGGTAAAGCCTTGTGTTTCTATAGCAACTCCTGTCTTTTGGACATGTTCCTCAACATACCTGAAATTAAAGGCCATACATTTGTTTGTTTGTTCGTGGTTTTACATCCCTGTCAACAATATTAAGGCCATTTTGGAGACGGTGCTTCTAATTTTTGTGGACTTTTACCCTACAATGAGATGAAATGACATCTCAATCCTTGCCACCAAGTGATACCAGTAGGGTTTATATGCATGGACGGTGCAACATGTACCCATTCACGTTAATGCTGCAAGGTTGGTTGGTTGTATTGCTGATTCATAACTCAAGGCAAATCAATCACAGTATGTGAGCCTGCAGAACTGAAATAGCATCAGAGGTTTTCAAACTAGATAAGGAGTAAAAAGTATAATTGAGGGATACTTTTGCTTATTTCCTGTTAGAAACATGATATGGGCACTTGTTAGAATCAACTCGATGAGGCTATTCTAACAAGTTGCCATAACATAACTATGTTTTTATGGACAAATAAGAACAATTAATCCTCTGGAAAGTATGCAGTCTGTAGATGCTGTCTCATCTGTGGTCTGAATGTCACTTAAACCACAGCAACACCTTTTTCTGCACTGCAGAGAGTAAGAATATCTGGTAAGCCTGATAGCAAATCTTCTGAAACCAATAATTGAGAAATGAACAGCCGACACATGAGAAAAGGGCCCTTAGTATTCTTCAATTTATAATATGATCTTCCAATAAAATTTTTAATGAGTTGTTTCCCTGCATGCCACCAGACACAGCCATAATCGTGATGTGGAGCAAGGCTCAGACATACAGTGTTGAGAGACAATGAATAAGAGAATGGCTCTTGTCTATTAGGTCACCACTGGTTTATGATGTAATTTTTTTTTTTTTTGGTTTGGGTTTTACGGCCCTTTCAAGATTATTTCACTCATATCGAGCCGATCGTTAATCAGAGGTGGGCGAAAACCGGAGTACCCGGAGAAAAACCACCTGACCTTCCATTGCAGAACTTGGCGTCTCACATGTGGCCCGAGCGAGGCTCGAACGTACGGCGGTGAGAGACCTAATGACTAAGAGTCAGCGCTCTTATCCACTAGGCCACTTATGATGTAATATTTATCCATTGTTTAGAATAATCTGAACTTAATTTAACCCTTATCTTGCTGTTCACGACAACCCCTATCTTTGCAAACAGTGTAGATCCAGATCAGATGGCTTCTGAAGAAGCCATCTGATCAGGATCTACACTGTTTCACATTCAATTTATGAATTTGTAGGAATAAATTACTTCAAGTAATCTGATTGGTTCAAATTCAGAAATGGGTGTGGCTAAACTGAACATTCAGCAAGAGAAGGGTTAACATAAATGTTTACCATTAGAAGTTAAAATGTACGTATTTGCACAAGAACCATCACCCTAGCCAATGGACTTCGAGTTTACTGCCCTTGATAAATCCGATAATAAAATTGTTTCAGCTAAAGATATGTTTTCAAGTAGAATAATGCAATGTCGAACATTTGACAACCAATAAAGTGTCTGGCACATGGCCTTCGAGGCCAAGTGGTTAAGAAAGCTGTCTCTTAATTATTAGGTCTCTCACCCCTATTGGTTCGTGCCTCACACGCGTCACTTCTGAGACACAGGGCAATAATATAATCTTGGTTGAGGCCCACTAGATACAACTTACTACCAAATGTCAAAGACCTGGGCCTTCTGCACGGTTCTGGTTTCAGACAAGAAGATTTGAAAGGGGACCACCCAAGGATCATTCCTGTGAAGTTTAGTCAAAATCCGATCAGTGCATGGTTGAGGAGGGGATGTCATTTGAAGAAACTGTTTATGGACACAGGCACAAACAGATGTATGCACGGACGCACTGACGGACGAAAAGTGATCACAAAAGCTCACCTTGTCACTACGTGACAGGTGAGCTAAAAATATGACAAATGTTATTTTCTTCTTTAAAGTAGGTAACAGGTAAAGGTCAAGGTCAATATTTTTTGTATCAGTGGGAAGCCCTTGGCACAAGGAACCTACATACCAAAATGAAGGCTCCATCTCAAACGGTTCAAAAGTTATGACCAATGTTATGGTTTTCTTTAACAAAGGTCACAGGTCAAGGTCACAGGTCATTTTTTTTTTGTATGAGTGGGAAGCCCTTGTCACAAGGAACCTACATAGCAAATATGAAGGCTCTATCTTAAACAATTCAAAGTTATGATAAACGTTATTTTTTTTTCTTTAAAGTAGGTCAAAGGTTAAGGTCAAGGTCAAAGGTCAAAATTTTTAGATTAAGTGGGAAGCCCTTGTCACAGGGAACCTACATGCCAAATATGAAGGCTCTATCTCAACTGGTTCAAAAGTTAAGACCAACCTTAATTTTTTCTTTAATTAGGTCACACGTCAAGGTCAAGGCCACAGATCAATTTTTTTTTAATGCGTGTAATTAGCCCTTGTCACAAGGAACCTACATGCCAAATATGAAGGCTCAATCTCAACTGGTTCAAAAGTAATGATCAATGTTAAAAGTTGTCCATGAACAAAAACAACAAACAGACAGGGCAAAAACAGTATGTCCCTGCTTTCACTACCGGGGACATAAAAATTGTTTTGGTCTTGTGGCTCTTTCAAGATTATTTCACTTATTTCAAGCCAATCATTAATCAGATGGGCAAAAAAACTGGAGCACCTGAAGAATGTGCATGGTTTGATATTATGTCAAATTACACACAGCTTACAATGTTATTCATATGATAAAAGCATGGGTCTTGCCGAAACTTTCACTATTCAAATACATGTAACATGGACACGCCAGAGACTGGATAGGAGAGACAACACTCATTAACATATTTTCTGCGTCCTTTTTCAAATAAGGTCTTCATTTTAACTCTTATCATGCTGTTCTCGACAACCCCTACCTTTGGAAACAATGTAGATCCAGATCAGATGGCTTCTGATCTACACTGTTTGACATTAAGTTTATGGCTTTGAAAGAATAAATTACATCAAGTAATCTCATTGGTTCAAAGTCAGAAACGGGCATGGCTTAACTGAATATTCAGCAAGAGAAGGGTTAAGGAATATAAGAATCTTATATGGGTGTGAGGGGTGGATGGAAAAATCCGTCCCGAGGGTCACTGTCCGGCATCACGAGGCTTGCCGAGTGATGCCGGACAGTGATCCCGAGGGACAGATTTTTCCATCCATCCCTCACACCCATATTGGATTCTTTTTCTTGCATACCTTCCATTTTTTAGCGCGGATTTTTAATGCTTCAGTCACTTTGGTTACCAACGTCCGCCATATTGTGTTGACACTGCAGGAATGTTTAGTGACGTCACGTAACGTGCTGTGACGTCAACCTTAACGACAGTGCATACAAGGTCGTATTCAACCAGTGCATTATCAAACACACCATTATTTTCGATTTTGGGTCGGAACACCAGGGTCAGAACGTAATTTTCTATCCCAGGGTAAAATGGCGGATTTCCTTGTCTGGTGTGCAAGAAATAATTTGCTCCTTGGGAGCCTGAGAAGCAAATTCTTTCCTTTAAGACTTAGTGTAGTCCCTCAATCTGTTATTCTAAAGGGATATGTTTACTGGAAAGCAAACAGAAAACAAGAGGGCCATGATGGCCCTGGATCGCTCACCTGATCCATAGACTAACAAGTGGGCCCCCGAGGAGGGCCATTATCGACCCCAGGGCTATAATGTGCATAATGTTGAGGAAGATCTAAAAAGGTGAAGCTTCATACCAAATATCAACAAAGGCTATAATTTGAACAATCTTGGCAAGGGTCCACAAGATGAAGCTACACACCAAATATCAAAGACCTGGGCCTTGTGGTTTCAGAGAAGACGATTTTTTTAAAGATATTCCCTACATAAGCCTATGTAAAACCAAATGGCCCCGGGGGCTATAATTTAAACAATCTTGATAGAGGTCCACTAGATGAAGCTCCATACCAAATATCAAAGACATGGGCCTTGCAGTTTCAGAGAGGATGATTTTTAAAGATTTCCCTATATAAATCTATGTAAAACCAAAAGGTCTCGGGGCGGGGGCATTTTTGGCCCCAGGGCTATAATTTGAACAATCTTGGTAGAGGGACACTAGATGAAATTTCACACCAAATATCAAAGATTTTTCCTATATAAGTCTATGTAAAACCAAAGGGCCCGAGGCGTAGGCATTTTTCATCTAAGGGCTATAATTTGGACATTCTTGGTAGAGGTCCACTAGAAGAACCGTCATACCAAATATCATAGTCCTAGGCCTTGTGGTTTCAGGAGATGATTTTTCAAGATTTTCCCTATATAAGTCTATGTAAAACCAAAGGGCCCTGGAGCTGGGGCACTTTCAGCACCAGGGCTACAATTTCAACAATCTTGGTAGAGGTCCACAAGATGAAGCTTCTTACCAAATATCAAAGACCTTGGCCTTGCGATTTCAGAGAAGAAGATCTTAAAAGGTTTTCCCTGTAAAATCCTATGTAAAACCAAAGGGACCCGGGGCGGAGGCATTTTTGGCGCCAGCACTATAATTTGAACAATCTTGGTAGGGGTCCACTAGATGAAGCTTCATACCACATATTAAAGACCTGGACCTTGTGGTTTCAGAGAAGAATTTTTAAGCTTTCGTGAAAAAAATCTATTTTTGGCTCCTCTGACCTAGATAGGCAACGGACCGGAACCATTTAAATAATTTTGAAAGGGGACCACCTAAGGATGATTCCTGTGAAGTTTGGTCAAAATCTGATCAGAGGTTTAGGAGGAGATGTCGTTTGAAGAAATTGTTTCCGGACACATGCACCCACGCACTGACGACGGACGAAAAGTGATCACAAAAGCTCACCGTGACAGGTGAGCTAAAAACAGGAGTTATCCCTCCAGTAAAATGGCTTAAAAATCACTCAGCTGTATCCGGTTATAAGATGATCACTAATCATACACCCAAGAGAGTTGACTTCGCCCATTTTGTACTGAATGGAATCTCTAAACAGCAGGAGTCCATGCCAAATTAGGTACATCAGGAGTTATTTTCATAATTTAACCTTTATCCTGCTGAATATTTGAATTAGCCACACCCATTTCTGACTTACGGCCAATCAGATTACATGATATAATGCTTTCATTCAAATTCTCAAAATGAATGACAAACAATGTAGATCCTGATCAAATGGCTTCTTCAGAAGCCATCTGATCTGGATCTACACTGTTTGCAAAGCCAGGGGTTGTTGTGAACAGAAGGATAAGGGTTAATTAGAAAACTGCTGAATATTTTAGCAAACAGTGAAGGCTCTGCGGTATCTGATCTGGGCCTGGTCCAATTCTGGAGTTTCCAGAATAAAATGGGTTTAATAATTGATTTTGTCTGGAGAGTTGACAAACCTCATGCACAGCTGTTGAACTTAGTGTTGTTCCGATTGTCGCTGAACATCGAAAACTAATCGTTCTGAGCAACGTCGGCGACAATCGATAGCACTTTTGTCACTATCGATTGTAAATGAAGCCTGCTGTGCGCACTCTTTTTATCGCAGAAAAAAATTCATCATGCCATCTTGATTAGGTTTCTTTCCTTTGAAGTCTATTTATCGGCATTATTTTCATACTCTTTAAATTAACCCGGCACGTGTTTTAGCACCTGACACCTGTGACTCTCCACGCTTCAGCGACCATAATTAGTGCCTTTGGCATTGATTATAAATACCGTTATGTAAACACGTTTTTAGCATGTGACACCTGTTGACTGTCCACACTTCAGCGACCATAATTAGACCCTTTGGTGTTGATTATAAATACCGTTGTGTAAAAGTATGATCTTATCGCTTTTGACGGTAACAGAGACG
Source organism: Lucinisca nassula (assembly GCA_963580285.1). Taxonomy (NCBI): domain Eukaryota; kingdom Metazoa; phylum Mollusca; class Bivalvia; order Lucinida; family Lucinidae; genus Lucinisca; species Lucinisca nassula. The sequence goes on along the minus strand of OY757022.1, from coordinate 83,436,687 downwards.
TGGTCAAATGTGAGCTCGGTATTCCTTTCAATATCAACATAAATAAATAACGTTCGAGAAGTCAAAATGGAATATGTTTAAGTGCGTTTATCCATATCAATGCTTCCAAAATGAATTCGTTGTAAGTTTAAGAGTGTGTAATTGCTACCAATTTGCGATATAAAGCGGATTTGTAATACACATCAACCTCGCTATGTCCCGGAAATCCGGGTCCAAACCAACGCACCGTGTCAGTTAACTCAGTTAACCGATACGGGTTATGATCGCCGACCGTATTATTCACGCTACTATTCTACTATTACACTGCAAACACAAGTCTTCGGTCATACTGATAAGCGTATAATGAATGTTCCGTGTGACTAGGTGTGAAAATAAGGTGAAGTTATGACTCTTATTTGGGTGTATCTCTCAATCATGAAACTCAATCAACAAGTGTGAAAATCCTCCTACGGCGATTAGCAACATCTTAAGTTGGATGATTGCAAAATTAAAACAGACTTTTCTACTGTCTCGTGAACGCTAGTTTTTTTGTTGTTTTTTTTTTCGCGGGAAAAAGCGCATGCTTGGCGCGAAAAAAACAAAAACGACCTAATTATGGGGTAGTCTGCTATTGGTAAATAAGATAGGACTTTCAAAAATAAAATTTGCATAATACAAGGCGCATTTCTCAAAACACAACCGTTTAGTTATTGAGAACATATTTTATCGGTTCCAATTTATATTTTTTTTTTATGAAGAAAAAAAACGCCCTATTAAAATATAACAATAAGATTCAATGCATGTATATTTGCTACAATCCGATGACGTCATTTACCGATCGCCAACAGAAAAAAACGATAGACAATTGATTTTTCAATGATGTTGGTTGCAGAAAACTTTTATATTCGCATTGGTCTTGCCCATAAAGGCGGATATGAAAGTTTGGGCTCATTGTATAGCCTGAATATTAAATTGTTAATTAAACTGCTTTCTTTTTCGGTGATCTCTTTCTCGCTAAGCTGACAGTTTTGAGTTGATTGCATGTCATGTTTTATCACACATGTCAAAGTAATTAAGTTTGTACAGTGATTTTTTTTACAAATTTGCCATTATGAGTCCCGGGACCCACTGGGTCCAGAATTAATGCATCCCAGACCCAAACCATGCATCCAACCCAGGACCCATGGTGAAACCTTCTTTTGCACCCTAGAGTAAATCTTGCATCAAATTCTGGAGTGTAGAAATCCCTGATCATTGTCCTTTTTAGTTTTATTTAAACTTGTGTATATACCGTATTCGGGTGTGTATTACCCGCAGCTTTTTTCCCTCAAATTACAGGCCCAAGTTCAGGGTGCGGGTAACCCGCCCGAATTATTTTCGGACCATTTTATTTTTACTTTTGTCAGCTGAAAATACGATGCATCTCATATTATGCTCTATCCTTTTACTATTCCCGACATAAATAACGTTTAATTGAATAATTGTCCACTGAATATTACTTACACATGAGTAATATAACAATCTCCATTACTAAGCAAGCCCGATTTTGTGAGTATTATGCCTAAAACTCTGATTTCAAACAAAATAAACATGCAAGTTCAATGCAAACATCGAATTCCGGCATCCAAACGGAGGCCACAAACCACCGCTAGTTTTTTCCTGCACGCGATCGGTAAATGACGTCATCGGACCCCAGCAACCCCACACGTGTCTATTGTTTTATCTTAATGGGGCGTATTCCTTCCATAAAAAATGTTTGGAAACGGTAAACAAATTCTCGATAGGAAAACGGTTGTGGAAAACAGCGCTTTCCGTAAGCTCCGTGTCAATAACCAACAACAGCATATAGATGTGTTAACACAAATTAAAGCGTTCAACTTTTCTCGCCAAGTGTCTGCTATTTGGCGCCAAAACATAACCATTCACGAGATAGTAGAATAGTCGTAGGAGCAATTAAATAATTTTCACATTGATTGCGGATTAAATTTTATGATGGGGGAATAAACGCAAACTAAAGACATAACTTGACCATATTTTCACACCTTATCGACACTCACCGCAGGGTGGCAATTATATGACAGGGATTAACAATAGTGTCATAATTGAACAGTTATAAATCATCAAACAGTGTAAATCCAAATCAGACGTCTGCGGCGTCTGAGGTGTCTGATCTGGGACTGCAGTGTTTGCCGATGTCCCCAAAAAGGGCCGCGGGCATATGTGGGTTAATAAATAAATAACAATGGTGAACAGGTAAAGTTTTGTCAACATTTTAATATAAAATACATGCTTTCTGGTGATACTCGCACGCACGTGCATTTTCCCGCCTTTTGAAGACGATCGCGAGTTCCGTTGTTATTGATTATTGGACTGCACAGGTAGAATCGGTTTACCGTAGAACTACGACGCCTCTGAGGACTGGGTTTTATCAAATATTGTACTTAAACACCGTTTAAAGCGGCATACATTTATCCGAGAATTTTTATGCGTCCCGGGACCCGCCGACGATATTTTTATGCGTCCTCTGGCGAAACTATGCGTACAGGACGCAGGACGCACGCCTAAAAAAATCACTGTTTGTATAACTGTATATATCTTTAATTAGGTGTTATGAAGCTCAAATCGTGTCTGATTGTCACACCAAGGTATTTAATGGAATCACCGTTCACTTAATTTCATTGGGTCTCTTCCTAGTTATCTGCATAATACTGCATTAACGGGCTGAAATTCCATGCCCCATTTTCGTGCCCAACATCCTTATCATCACGTGTCTATGTCATTCTGAATTTTCACTGAGTCCTCTATATTTCTTGTTTCCCTGTAGCAAACACAATCGTCTGCGAACAGACTTATTTCTGAATCAATGTCAGAGGAAATATCATTAATGTACAGGGAGAATAACAGGAGACCGAGAACAGTCCCTTGTGGGACACCAGGCAAAACTAGAGCCCACTGCCTCATTAACTATGAGCTGTTTTCTGAAACAAATTACGCTCCGTATTTGGGTGGGAAAGTATAAATGGAGGCTCTGAAAAGCGTTTGCTACAGTTATATATTGTTGAAGCAAATGATGGGATATCCGATTGTACAATCGATAATCAATCGGTTTTACTTTACCGATAATCGATTGTAACTTTTATGTCCGATTCACAACACTAGTTGAACTATCAAGAGCCAAATATAATAATGTTGTTATAAAACCAAACCCTACAGTGACCAAAAGAGAAGTCAACAACAGGATATGAAAATTGCTCGCTGATTTTCAAGAAGTCGCAAATCTTTGTTTCAATCTTAAAGACCTGAAACGGTCAGACCAATTTTTACTGAATGGAAAAAAATCTTCCACCTTATAGCAGGAATCTATTTCAATATTTAGGAGCACCATGTTGAAACTGATTTAAAAATGTCTGATTGCACTCAGTGAAGGCCCCGATCAGATGATGCATTCTGCAGTGTCTGATCTGGGCATGCACAGTTTGCCAGTGAGCCGCTTTGGCCCAACACCCCCAACCCCACTCCCACCCCCGCATAATATGGATTACAGAAAGTGTATATAGACACAGATAATCTGTTTTGAACCCATTTGGTACCGGAAACCCCAAAACGGGTTATTGGCAAACAGTGCCGGCCCAAATCAGACGCCGCATAACAGCTAAAGGTTCAGTCATTTTCCAAATAAATATTGATGAAAATACAACCTGATACCCCTAAATTTTGAAATGGACTCCTGCCATATATAAGGAGGAAGATTGCATTTGGTACGAAAAGGATTAACATATTTTATACGGGAAACCGCAAAATGGGCCATGTGCACTTGCAAACAGAACAGGCCGAAAGACTGATCAGGACATTCATCTACTGTTTGCATGTTTCAACTATTTTCAACCATTTTCTAAATTTCTAAAAATAACTCAAGGCAGACGATATATTGGGTGAAACTATTTTGTACCAAATGAAATTTTCCTCCTTATATACAGCAGAAGTCCATTTCAAAATTTAGGGGTGTCAGGTTGTGTTTTCTTTAAAAACTATTTGGAATTTAGCGGAAAATTTTGCAAACTGTGTAGGCCCTGATCAGACGCCGCATTCTGCGGTGTCTGATCCGGGCCTGCACTGTTTGCCAACTACCCGTTTTGGGGTTTCCGGTACAAAATGGGTTAAGATGTCCCAGCATTTCGAGACAATTACTGATTGTTTCTTTACTTAAGCAGTTCTTTAATTTAGCATTTCTGAAGACAGACACCGAGATTGTTTTCCAATACCAAGGAACCAGCTGACTCGACAGAAAGTTTCTGATTTCTGAAAAATGTAGCCGGCCAAGAGCAAATAAAACACATCACCAACAACACACTGTAGCGTATAGTTCAGATCAGTACCATCTGCACAAAAATCCAAAATTTGCATTTTTCTTTCTTTCCGAAATGAACCAGTTCATGAGTTTGGCCCCCGCTCATTGGGGCTTGAAGAAATAGATGGGCTACATGATGCTTCTACGCAGAGCTAAAACCAACCCGCACACGAGTACTGGTAACCCGCTTAGAGGATCTAAGCCTGCCCAGTCAAAGCGGTGTGAGTGTCAGACCGTCCATGCTTATAAACCCTATTGGTTTCATTGGGTGACAGGGCTTGAGATGTCATTCATCTCAATGTCGGGTAAAAGTCCCACAAAAATGGAAGCAACATCTTCAGAATGACCTTTACAGTGTTGACGGGGATGTTAAACCTCAAATCAAACAAAACAAAAACCAAAAACAGTACCCTCTGCACAAAAATCCAAAATTTGCATTTTTTTCTTTCCAAAATGAACCATTTCATGAGACAAGGAAGCAGAGTACAACTCCTAGTAAGTCTTGTCATGAAAAATATGGTTTGCAACACAGGCACACCCCCCCCCCCCTCCACCTCGGCCCTTGTACGCATCTGAAGGTGATCAAGAGTTCACAGGTTCGATACCTAATGGGTCAGCAACATGCTTTCGTATTCAAGAAGGGCAGTTGTCAGCTTCTGCCAAAGAAATTTGTGCACTGTACTGGCTAACCTTTGTCCTGCTGAGCCCGGATATGTCTTATCTTTCAAACAATGCAGATTTTGAAGAAGCCATCTGATCTGGATCTTCATTGTCATTCATTGTCAACCACTTATGTCGCTCACCTGATTTCAATATGTAACATAGCTTCTGAAAGTCATGTGGATAACTGACAGCCATCTTATTCCATGCACTTAGATAGAGGGTCACCTTGGCAACATTCTTGCTAAGTTTGAATGAAACTGCCCAAGTCTGCCAGCCATTTTCTTCACTGGAGCAAAACCATTTTGGTAGAAGGTCACCTAAGAAACCTTCCTGTGAAGTTTGAATGATATTGAACCAGAGTTATAGGAGTTGTCATTTAAAGATACTTCTTTTATAAGCTCGGACAGGCCATCTTGTTCACCCAAGCAAAACTCTAACTATTTCTGTAGAATGTCACCTGAGCAACAATCCTATGAAGTTTGAATGGAATTGGACAGAAGGTATAGGAGAAACTAGATATCAGTAAGCAGGGCTACAGTACAATTTTGCTGATTTTGTTTGTTTGTATTGGAGTTTAACGGCCCAGTCAACACTATTTAGGTCATTTTTGAGCCAGTCAGTTTACCTGGGCAGGCTTATACGTAAGCGGTTTACCAGTGCAGTGCACATTCTTTTTTCCAGAAACTGACAACTGCCCTTCTTGAATCAGCAGAAGGGAGAGAATGTCAATTCTGCTGAAAATTGATGCAAAAAGCCATGTGACAGTCCCAAGCTATATCTTGCCAACATAAGTTCGCATACCAAGACAGGGATTTTCCTACACTTCGTAATCAGGGTCCAGGGGCCATTGGGTTTGGGAAAAATAGCTCGCTAATATTTAAAGTTGGGAATTTAAATCAGCTGTAACTTTGTCAATTCTGGTTCAATTTTCATGAAATTTTCATCAAAATGTAGCACAAAATCAGAAATTGGGAAATTTGTTGTAAAATTTGGGAATATCTGTCTTTAAATTGGGAAAAATAGGGGCCGATTACCGGCCCCAAATTTGCACTTGGAAAATCCCTGCAAGATAATGAGCGGAAACAAAAATTTTTTACATATCATTCAAGGGCCATAACTCTGCTGAAAATAGATGCAAAATGCTGTGTAACAATCGCAATCTATATCTTTTCAACATAAAATTCATATTCCAAATTTGATCAAAATACATTATTTCTTCCTCAAGATAATGGGCGAAAACAAATTTTTGAGGTCATTCAATGGCCATAACTCTGCTGAAAGTTGATGCAAAAAGCCGTATAACAGTCCCAAGCTGTATCTTGCCAACATAAAATTCACATACCAAATTTGATCAAAATCCATCATTTCTTTCTCAAGATATTGAGTGGTAACAAATTTTTTTGACCTCATTCAAGGGCCACAACTCTGCTGAAAATTGACATAAAATACCATGTAACAATCCAAGGTATACTCTGTCAACATAAATTCACATAGCAGATTTTATCAAAATCCATCAATTCTTTCAAGATATTGAGTGGAAACGAATGTTTGACATCATTCAAGAGTCATAACTCTGCTGAAAATAGAGACAAAATGCTGAGAAACAATCCCAAGCTAGGTCTTGTCAAAATTATTTCACATACTAAATATGATCAAAATTAATCATAATTTTTATTATGTTTCTTAAGATATTGAGCGGAAACGACTTTCTGGCATCAGGCAAAGGCCATATCTCCATTGAAAATTGACGCAAAAAGCTGAGTAACAATCCAAAACTAGAGGTTGTGAATATCAATTCATATGCAAAATTTAACCAAACATGGAAACTCCACCATTTATTTCTCAAGATATTGAGCAGAAACAAATTTTTGACATCATTCAAGGGCTAAACTCTGCTGAAAGTTGCCACAAAACACCATGTAACAATGCAGAGCTAAACCTTGTCAACATAAATTCACATACAAAATTTGATAAAAGTCCAATTCATTCTCAGGATATTGAGCGGAAACACATTTCTGATGTCATTCAAGGGCCATAACTCGGAGAAAATAGATGTAAAATGCCAACTAACAATCCCAAGCTTGATCTTGTCAACATAAATTCACGTACTAAATAGGATCAAAATTAATCATATGTTTCTTAAGATACTGAGCGGAAACGTCTTTCTGGCGTCAGCCAATGGCCATAACTCTGTTGAAAATTGACCACAATCCCAAACTAGAGGTTGTCAATATCAATTCATATGCAAAATTTTATCAAAATCCATCCATTTGTTTTCAAGATAATGAGTGGAAATGATGGTGGACATACTACATGAAAACAGTATACCCCCAAACTTTGTATGTGGGGTTTAAAGTTTTTTTCTATTTTTAGCTCTCGTGGCCATCTTGTTTATCTGAGTGGAACTATACTCAGAGGCAATAAAAACTAGGCGACGGCTACTGACAACCGGTTGTCAGCAGCCTGTGAAGCTACAGACAACCGGTTGTCACCAGCCTGTGAGGCTGCTGACAACCGGTTGTCTGTAGCCTCACAGGCTGCTGACAACCAGCTATATAAGACCTGAAGTTAATAGATTTTTTTTCTTTTGTTCTTAACCGATATATTTTGAATGACTTTATCTTTCCTATAAACCTTTATTGGGGTGTTTCTTGGCATCTTTATGGGTCAGTTTTGCTATATATTGTAGGTTGCAATGATGTTCTTTGAATAAATACAAATCTGCAGCAGTATCTGCTGGTATGTGATCATAATTAAACCACAGTATATATGTGGATAAAAAAGAAGTCCAGAAATTATCATTAGATATGGTGAGGTCTGGGTGGGAGGGGTAATTCCATACATGCCAAGACCTGGAAGAACTAACTTGGGATTTATGATCTTTTAATAATTGATTGACTTAAGGTTAAGTCATATAATTGTTAAGCTGTAGAAAAATATTGAGAAGATATTAGGATTCTTTGCATGCTGCCAAATTATGCTAAAATATATCACTTTATTTGCATTTTGTGAACTTTACTAAATATTTGCACTTCCCATCATTGCAAATACCCACATTTCTCTATCAAGAACAGAATTGTACAAAGTACCTCTTTGACTGACGAATTTGTCAATGATTGGAGACTGTAAAATAATGGAAGATTTCTGTAAAAGCTCTGTGATAATTATAAGACTATGAGATATGTGCCCTTGAATGCAGAAAATGCTATAAAGTCACAAGTTTTTATCCATTTCCTCCCAGAAAGGCACCCTTGGTTTACGGTAGTTGAAAAGAGTCAAAACAGTAAATATTCAATGTATCATGCATATGGAATACCTTGCCGAATGAATCAATAATATTTTTTCTGGTTTTGGTTTTACGGCCTTTTCAACATTATTTCACTTATTTCAAGCTGAATGCTAATCAGGTGGACAAAAACCGGCGTATCTGGATAAAAACCACCTGACCTTCCGTTGCAGAACTTGGTGTCTCATATATGGGCCAAACAAGGTGCAAACCACAGGTGAGAGACCTGATGATTGAGAGTCGGCGCTCTTACCCGTTAGGCCACGGAGGCTCAATGATACAGCTATATCCCCAACAAAGGGTAGGGGGACATTGTTTCTGGTGCTTCTGTTGTATAAGAGTTGAAAAGGAATACATGTACAACATATGGAAAACCTTAATGAATGAGTCCTTGGCATTATGTCCCCCAGTAAAGGGAAGTGTGTGTGTGTGTGTGTGTGTGGGGGGGGGGGGCATATTTCCGTTGTGTTTTTGTTGGCTTTGGGTGATTGATACAGTGTATCTCTAGAACCAATTTAATAGATTCTTATCACACTTGCATACAGTATGTGCATCATTATAAGACCAGGCAAAACAGTAACTAAGGTCTTTTGATCTTGTTTTTATTTTTAAAGTCACAGGCTGCCCAAAGCTGTCATTTTTTTAATAGAAATACTTTGCCTCCAGCTATATCCCCAACAGTACAGTTTATGGTCATACTTGTTACAATCTGTCACTGCAATGTACCAAAGACTTGAATGGATTGTGCTGACCTTGAGCTACTGCTACTTAAACTTTTCAAGGTCACACAATTACATAGACTCCAATATTGCACAGTATGCTCTAGTGTGTCTTCTGAACCAAATAATGAACTCCAGTCTCCCAAACAAACCACCACTTTAAATGAACACCAATGTGGACTCCCATTTTCCATGATGGGGCACCCCCAGTCAACACCATGGATAAATGCATTTTATCATAAGAAACAATAATATAGATGGTTTAAGATTTGGAATCTGACCGGTTTCATGTGAACTGGAGGAATGAGGCATGCCCCATGGGGATTCCCTTGTCAACACAACTGGATGCATCTTATCAAAAGGAACAACAATATACAATGTATATTTTGTTTAGCAGTGTGGATCTGAACAGTTTCCAAGATATTCATTCAATACTGAACTGGAGGGGGTTGAGTGGTGGGGATCTGAATGGTTTCTGAGAAGGCATATCCCTGGGGGAGGGGTGTGTGGGGGGGTCCTGAGGTTGCTAAATTAGTGAATTTGTCTTTTCGAGTACCAGGGTGGTCAAATATTTGACCCAGCCCATTAATCAGTATATATATTGCAGATGATATAATGAAACAGCCTTAAGTCAAAATTCAGAACCATTTTTCACTCAGAGATAAACAATCCACCACTGGCCACCAACTGCAGTGCTTTCATTTGTTAGATAGTTTTTCCAGGCTCAAACTTTGAAACAAACCGATAGCTATGCACAATGGTAGTCTGATTGATGTTTGTTTGAGGTTTAATGTCCCCGTCAACACTAATTAGGTCATTTTGGAGATGTTGCTTCCAATTTTGTGTGACTTTTACCCTACACTGTGATGAAGTGACATCACAAGCCCTGCCAATAAAACCAAAAGGCTTATCAGCATTGGACAGTCTGTCTTACATCACTTTACCTGGGCAGGCTTAGTCCTTCTAAGTGGTTTACCAGTATTCCTGTGTGGTCAGTTTCAGCTCTGCGTGGAAGCACCATGCAGTCCAGTCTATTTCTTCAAGCCCCGATGGGCTGATTGACTGTTGGTTTTTATGGTTATTGGCAAATACATGTACATTTCCATCCAAAACCTTATTTAACACTAGAGGCCATTCAGAAATAACTGCCAAACAAACAAAATCTACAGTTGCAAATTGAAAACATGTCCTTCAGAATATCAAGTATTTTTCCACATCTCCTGATTTGAATCTGTTCTTCAGGCAGCAAGTATCAGCCCCAATTTGTGAAAGGATAGCAAATATAACTTAAAAATTCTATTTTCACATCATGTAAAATAAATCCTATTTATTAAACAGGTTTTATATCAGCTGGTTGTCAGTAGCCTCACAGGCTGGTGACAACCGGTTGTCAGCAGCCAGTTCCTAAAAACTATACACTTTTTGATTTAGAATACCCGATCTTGTATTGCTGTCTGTAATAAAATATGCCTATGTCCGCTTTTCCCAAACGTCCAAGTTTGTAAAACTCCAATTCTTTTCCTGTAACAGTCATCCATGATGGAGTTATTGCCCTTAATTGAAAATCAATATTTCCAATAAAATCTCATGTTGTACGCGACTTTCAAATCTGTGCACACTGCAAAAGTCATGTACAAATGTTCATCGATAAGACCACATCATTACTTTGCCATTAAACCCAAACAAACAACTTCAAACTCAATTGGAATTTCTGCCTGTTCCGGATTATCTTCCTTTCAATTAAAATCATAGTGAATTAAATGAGTCTTTTTCTCAGATCATGAAAGAGATATTCATTAGAAACTTTCGCATACTTATTGTTTTGCTCGGCATCTTTATGTTTACTCCATAGTAAAACCTCTAAAATTGCACAATGGAAAGTTAATCTTCAATACAAATCCTATAGAAACATAATGCATTTAATAAAAGGAAGAATGTAAAAGGCGAAAATGCCATTTTCTTGGAGAAAAGATGTTGCACTTTACCTTTTGTTTAATTTCAATATGCGACATATTCTTGCCAATCAGATGCCATTCTTTAAATTTTTGCATGAAAAATCATTTATTGAATAACCCTTATTCGAAACACATGTTTAAAGGGAAGCTACTCAAGACAAAATATTGGATCAGACCCCCTGTCCATTTCAAGTGACACAATTTCATTATCCGTTAATCAAATTTAACAGAATGCTGCAAATTATGCAGCAGTGGTTGTTCTTATTTATGATACCTCATATGTATGTAGAGAGGGAGAGATTGGGACGCAAATTGGCATTCAGTAACCTGTATTCTTACTTTTGCCTCTAAGTATATTTTAGCCATTTTGGTAGAGGCCTCACCAAAGCAACATTCCTGTGAAATTTAAATGAGTTTATCTACTTTTTGCTCTGGTGGCCATTTTGTTCATCAGAGCAGAACTGTTTTATCTATTTTGGTAGAGGATCACCTACACAATATTCCTATGAAGTTTGATTGAAATTGGCCAAGGGATACAGGAGGAGTTGTCATTCAAAGATTTTTTTTTTTCTATTTTTAGTCTGCTGACCATCTTGTTCATGGGTGCAGACAATTTTAGCTATTTTGGTAGGGAGTCACCTAGGCACCAATCTTGTGAAGTTTGAAAAAAAATTGGCCCAAGGGGTTAGGTGGCGTTTGCATTTGAAGCAATTGTTGACATTCTTCTATTTTTAAGTCTGGTGGCCATTTGGCTCATTGGAGCGTATCATTTTTATCTATTTAGGTAAACGTCACCTAAGCATCATTCCTATGCAATTTGAATCTAATTGGGCCAAGGGTATAGGAGGAGTTGTTGTATAAGGATTTTTCTATTTTAAGCTCTGGGGGGCAATTTGTTCATCAAAGGGAGTGGAGTCATTTTAGTTATTCTGGTAGAGGGTCACCTAAGCAACATTCCTGTGAAGTTTGAAATTGGCCTAAGGGGAGTTGCTTATCGTTTAAAGATATTTCTATTTTTAGCTCTGGTGGCCATTTTATCCAACAGAGCAGAACGATTTTAGCTAATTTGGTAGGGTGCCACCTAGGTAATATTCCTGTGAAGTTTGAATCAAATTGGCCCAAGGATTTAGAAGTTCACATCTAAAGCAAATGTTGACATTCTTCTACTTTTAGCTCTGGCAGCCATTTTGCTCATTGGAGCAGAACTGTTAAAGCTTTTTTGGTTAAGGGTCACCTAAGCAACATTCCTGTGAAGTTTGATTAAAATTGGCCCAGGGGGAGTTGCATTGTCGTTTAAAGATATTTCTATTGTTAGCTCTGGTGGCCATTTTGTCCAACAGAGCAGAAAGCTTTTAGCTATTTTGGTAGGGTGCCACCTAGGTAATATTCCTGTGAAGTTTGAATCAAATTGGCCCAAGGATTTAGAAGTTGACCCATCTAAAGCAAATGTTGACATTTTTCTATTTTTAGCTCTGGCAGCCATTTTGCTCATCGGAGCAGAACTGTTTAAGCTATTTTAGTAGAGGGTCACCTAAGCAACATTCCTGTGAAGTTTGATTAAAATTGGCCCAGGGGGAGTAGTGTCGTTTAAAGATATTTCTATTTTTAGCTCTGGTGGCCATTTTGTTCAACAGAGCAGAACGATTTCAGCTATTTTCGTAGGGTACCACCTAGGTAATATTCCTGTGAAGTTTGAATCAAATTGGCCCAAGGATTTAGAAGTTCACATTTAAAGCAAAGTCTTGACATTTTTCTATTTTTAGCTCTGGCGGCCATTTTGCTCATCGGAGCAGAACTGTTTAAGCTATTTTGGCAGAGGTTCACCTAAGCAAGATTTCCTGTGAAGTTTGATTGAAATTGGCCCAGGGGGAGTTGCATTGTCGTTTAAAGATATTTTTATTTTTAGCTCTGGTGGCCATCTTGTCCATCAGAGCAGAAAGATTAAAGATATTTTTATTTTTAGCTCTGGTGGCCATCTTGTCCATCAGAGCAGAAAGATTTTAGCTATTTTGGTAGGGAGCCACTTAGGTAATATTCCCGTGAAGTTTGAATGAAATTGGCCCAAGGATTTATGAGAAGTTTGCATTCAAAACAAATTGTTGAAATTTTTCTATTTTTAGCTCTGGCAGCCATTTTGCTCATCAGAGCAGAACTGTTTTAGCTATTTTGGTAGAGGGTTACCTAAGCAACATTCCTGTGAAGTTTGAAAGTAATTGGCCCAAGGGTAGGAGTTGTCATTTTGTTTGTTTGATTTGAGGTTTAATGTGCCCGTCAGCACTGTATAGGTCATTTTGGAGATGTTGCTTCCAATTTTGTGGGACTTTTACCTGACACTGAAATGAAATGACATCTCAAGCCCTGTCGCCCAATGAAACCGATAGGGTTTATAAGCATGGACGGTCCGACTCTCACCGCTTTACCTGGGCAGGCTTAGATCTTCTATTACAGAGGTGTAAAATTTCCCTAAAACTTACTCGCCCGTATCGTCTAAACTTTTCATTTAGATGCTAAAAATGAAGAAAAAGTAAGGTCAGTTTTGAAAACCTTACTTGCCCTGCCTTAAAACTTACTCGCGATGCGAGCCGCGCGGCGAGTGGAATTTTACCAGAACTCAAGTGCGGTCAGATTTCAGCTCTGCACGATGCATCATGCAGCCCATCTTTTTTTTCAAGCCCAATGGGTGGGAGCTGAGTCGTCATTTAAAGATTTATCTATTTTTAGCTCTGGCAGCCATCTTGTTTATCTGTGCAGAAAAATTTTAGCTATTTTGGTAGGGGACCACGACATTCATTGTCTTGTGTATCAAAGCCAAACTATTTTAGCTATTTTGGTAGAGGCTGACTTAAAAACATTCCACTGAAGTTTTGAACGCCCCAGGGTAGAGTTCAACTGTTGTTGTTTAAAGATTTTTCTATTTTTAACTCTGGTGGTCATCTTGTTCATCAGAGCAGAACGATTTTGGTACAGGGTCACCTAAGCAGCATTCCCATGAAGTCTGATTGAAACTGGCCCATTCATCAAGTGAATGACAAACAGTGAAGACCCAGATCAGGTGGCTTCTTCATAAGCCATCTGATCTGGATCTATACTGCTTGAAAGGTAGAGCATATCCTGCCTGGTTTAACCCTTATCCTGCTGAACATGACAATCCCTATCTTTGCAAATAGTGTAGCTCCTCATCAGGTGGCTTCTGAAGAAGCCATCTGATCAGGATCTACACTATTTGTCATGCAGTAAGTAAATTGAATGAATACATTTTATCAACTAATTTGAGTGGCTGATAGTCAAAAATGGGTGTGGCTTAATCAATTTATTCAGCAGGATAAGGGTTAAAACAAAATAAGGTCAGATCTCTGGCCTCTTGTCTGAAGCTTCCTCAGTGAGCCAACTTTGCAGTACTTAAATCTTCAATTAGATAATGCCCTTAACCCCACTGTATGCTAGTGGACTCTTCCACTGCTATATGTTGGACAGGACCATTTGTCATTTAAGGGGTGTCTAGCCTATTTTCCCGTTTTTATTTTATTTTTTGACGGAAAATTCTGTTAGTAAATAGTGCAGGCCCTGATCAGATGCCACATTCTGCAGCATCTGATATGGACCTGCACTGTTTGCCAAGGTACCCCTTTAGGGGTTTCCCGCATGCAATGGGTTAACATGGGCCAGCCAATGTGTGTTTTCTTTCATTCAATTAAAATCTGGATAAAAACATTAGACTTCCCTGTTCATGCTGTTTTTGCTGTTGTGCAGCTATTATTATAAATCTCTTAAAAAGCTTTTATATAAATGATTATCTTAAACATTGTATAACCAATTTGCATTTGCAAGGAACAAATTATGCCTACTTAATTGAGCCAATAAGGTTTTATGTAAATAATCTGTTTCCTTGTTTCTGGAATAACCAAACCAGCATCCCCGTTCCCTCACTTAAGGGGAACTGTCACACCTTCAGGGAAGCCTCTCTTTCAAAAGTATTTTTGTCTCACCAGACCCCAAACGAAGTGGCAAATTCTTTCTATTAAGCACTGACAGCACTGGTTGGGAAAATGATCCTTAATGGAGAATAAGGCTGTTTCACTTAACCCTTAAGGCATTCCGCCATTTTTCAAAGGGAGACAACTATCGGGGCTTCCTGTTCGCTTTTCTATGAACTCGTTCCCACTGAAAAAGGGGTCTACTCTCAAAGGAAAGAATTTGCTCCTCAACTTTGATCTTGGCGTAAAACTGGTAAAGGTCAAACAAAGGTCACTATTTGGACAAACTTGGTAAGGCCCGAGTCCCCGATGCTGTATCCCAAGTTTCAAGGGCATTGGCCATTTGGTTCCTGAGAAGAAGATTTTTAACTATATATGGGCATGGCGGCCATCTTGGTAATGTGGCAAAGATCCCATGAACAAAATTTCTTTCCCCCAACCCATGGAGAACCCACATGTAACTTGGTTTCAGTTGGCCAAGCAGTAACTGAGCTGAGGAGAAGTCGTTTGAAAATGTTGACGCTGAAGACGGACAACTGCCTATACTATAAGCTCCCCCAAGAGCCGAAGGCTCTGGTGAGCTAAAAAGGAAACACAACTGATCAGTGGGAGCACTGATTTTGCAGTAAACCATGTTTAGCAAAGTTTGTTTGAATAGAGGTTTAACATCCACGTCAAAACTATTTAGGTAATTCTGGAGATGTTACAGAGAATAGTTTGACAAGACAGTGCACTTTCAGTGCCACCTTTCTGTTTTGGTGGATAAAGCCTATTTTCTGCCACCTATTAAGCTAAAATGTAAATCTAAACAGTGCACGGTACACAGTGACTCAGGAAAACATGTACATTTTGATGAATAAAATTATCTCAGGTCAAATGGTTCCGATATCACTGCTAAGATTTAAATAGTAGGATTTCACCTTTTATAACAAGATGTGTTTGTGAAACACGAACAGGTCATTTTTTTCTTTAAAGTTGGTCAAGGGTCAAGTTCAAGGTCACAGGTCATTTTTTTGTATTAGTTGGAAGTCCTTGTCACAAAGAACCTACATGCCAAATAATATGGCTCTATCTCAAACAGTTCAAAGTTATGAGCAATGACATTTTTTATTTAGAGCAGGTCAAGGTCATAGGTTAATTTTTTTGTATGAGTGGGAAGCTCTTGTCATAAGGAACTAGTACCGGTATGCCAAATATGAAGGCCATGTCTGAAATGGTTCGAAAGTTATGACCAATGTTAATTATTTTCTTTAAAGTAGGTCAGAGGTCAAGGTCACAGATGAAATTTTTTTCTATGGGTGTAAAGCTCTTGTCATAACAAACCTACATGCCCAAAATGAAGGCTCTATCTCAAACAATTAGAAAGTTATGACCGATGCTATGTTTTTCTTTGAAGTAGGTCAGAGGTGAGGGTCAAGGTCACAGATCAAAATTTTCTGTATGAATCCGCTTGTCACAAGAACCCACAGGCCAGATATGAAGGTTCTATCTCAAACAGTTCAAAAGTTATGACCAATGTTAATTTTTATCTTTAAAGTAGGTCACAGGTCAAGATCACAGGTCAAAATTTTTTTCTATGGGTGTGAAGCTCTTGTCACAAAAAACCTACATGCCAAATATGAAGGCTCTATCTCAAACAGTTGAAAAGTCATGACCAATGTTAATTTTATCTTTAAAGTATGTCACAGGTCAAAAGTTTTTTGTCTGAATGTGAAGAGATTGTCACACTGAACCTACATGCCAGATATGAAGGCTCTATCTTAAACTGTCCAAAAGTTATGACCAATGTTAAAGTTGTCTTGTCACAAATCAACCTCCACTGACACTAAGTCACATTGAGAATCCAGACAGCACAAAGATGTTTGTTTGATTTGAGGTTTAACATCCCCGTCAACACTGTATAGGTCATTTTGGAGACGTTGCTTCCAATTTTGGGGGACTTTTACCCGACATTGAGATGAAATGACATCTCAAGCCCTGCCGCCTAATGAAACCAATATGGTTTATAAGCATGGGTGGTCCGACTCGCACCCCTTTGCATAGGCAGGCTTAGATCCTCTAAGCGGTTTACCAGTACTCATGTGCGGTCGGTTTCAGCTCTGCGTGGAAGCATCATGCAGCCCATCTATTTTTTCAAGCTCCTATGGGCGGGGGTGTAGACAGCACAAAAAAGACTGATCAGCTGTGTGGATGTGCAGGCTTATTTGAGTCTATACTGTGCACATGGCACAAAACACATTTTCCAATGTCATAGCTCAATATGGCAAAACCAGCGTATCAACCAAAAATGTTTTTTACCTAAAACAGAACTTTTATATAATGATCTCATATCCCAGCAAATTAGAACTCTAAGCCTAAATACTTGTACATCCTCATACTTACTTAAAAGATTATTTATCCTGTCTTTGTGTACTCTATATCCAAGGGGCACAGATCTTATGTAAGCTTTATACTTATTGGGCATGTATAAACCAGACAAATCTTCAGCAGACAACTCCTGATGTTGAGTTTGCTTTCACCTCCGAAAACAGGGTCTACTCTTTAAGGAAAGAATTTGCTCTTGAGGAGGTGTAAATTCTTTCCTTAAACAGTAGACCCCTGTAACATAGACAGAACTGGTTACAAAACCTTTGCTTCCAACGGAAGTTCATCAGTTCTCAATAAACAATCTTATTATATACTAGAGTTATTTTTTTCTGCAGAAACATTTAAACTTTTTACATGGACATTTTTTTCTTCTCCAAAACTGCTAGAGAGACCTGTAACGGGGAAGACTGATTCCTAATTCGAGACAGAAACTATTGATTTTTTCTGGCAGTAATAGCTTTCCAGTCTGGCACGGTGCAGCAAAAAATTTATCAGTCAGCAGAATTATGAATACATCTCCTTCTTTAACCCTTATCTTGCTGAATATTCATTTAAGCCACACCCATTTCTGTCTATCAACCAATCAAATTACTTGATGTAATTTATTGCTACAAATTCATAAACTGAATGCCAAACAGTGTAGATCCTGATCAGATGGCTTCTTCAGAAGCCATCTGATCTGGATCTACACTGTTTCCAAAGATAGGGGTTGTCGTGAACAGCATGATAAGAGTTAAAAGTGCCGAATTGTGCAAAATGAAGCTCTGAAACACTGCTCACTACAACCAGTTTCATAGTTTATGTGAGATGAAAATGCACCAATACAATTACATATATAGTGCATTTTTTTCAAATTCTGCAAAACAGAAAGGCATATTTTCGCACATCTGTTCCATTAACTAATCTGTAATTTTATTTTAAAAAAAAAGTTTGTTTGTGTCGAGGTTTTACGCCCCCGTCAATACTATTCACGTCGTTTTGGGGATGTTGCTTCTGATTTTGTGGGACTTTAACCTAACACTGAGATGAAATGACATCTCAAGCCCAGCACCCAGAGAAACTGCTAGGGTTTAAGGTATGGGCAGGCTTAGACCACCTAACTGGCACCACTTTAACTGCGCATGCTTAGACCATATAAAGCCCATTGATAAGACTATTGTTTCGAGTCCAAACCAGAAAACTACAGTGAAATTCCGCAATTAAAACCACCTAAAATTAGGACAAATTCTGCAATAAAAGGCTTATTTTGAAGGGTACACTTAATTTTTCTTTGTCTTTTCTGCCTACGATGTCCTCTGGTCAGGGACCACCTTTGGGACTGTTCAAAAGTGGTCTTTAAGACCACTTTTGAACAGTCCCAAAGGTGGTCTTAATATAGGAATTGTACTGTAGTTAGTTAAATATCCAAATAAAAATTATTGAAAAAGTACGTATGTAATGATCCTATGTATTGGGAAAGATAAGCCTAAGCAAACAGTGCAGTCTGATCTGGGTCTAGACTGTTTGTCTTTTGGACTCCTTGCTGGATCACGAAACAAATTTGTTAAAATTTTGGAAGAGTTACAGCAACTCCTGAAGGTGTCCCAATTTTTGGGATGTTTATGGTACCATATTTTGTGGTCAAAAAAAATCACTGTTATAGAACACTAAACATTTTTCAGTGCTTTTCTACCAAAAATTGACAAATTTTTCAAATTTTAGGAAATTTACGTTTTAACAAAAACCAAATTTATGCGAAACTGTTCAAACACAAAAACAGGATACTTGCAAACAGTGCAGGCCAAGATCAGACACCCGCAGAACACGGCATTTGATCAGGGCCTACACTATTTGCAAAAATTTGATCCATTTTCAAAAAAAATATTAAAGATAACAACCTTACACCCTAAATTGGAAGATGGAAGGTGGAAGATTCCGTTCAGTACAAAATGAGCCAAAGAAGTCAAATATCATAACCCTTATCCCCCTGTTCACGACAACCCCTATTTTTGCAAACAGTATAGATCCAGATCAGGATGGCTTCTGAAGAAGCCATCTGATCAGGATCTACACTGTTTGACATCCTGTTTGTGAATTTGAAGGAATAAATTACATCAAGTTATCTGATTGGTTAAAAGTCAGAAATGGGTGTGGCTAACTTAATTATGCATCGGGATATGGGATAATTATAATTTATTTGGATATTCTTCACAGCTCCAGCTGAACCCAAAACTGAGAGAAACAATTACTATCTGTCTGTCTGTCTGTGTCCATCTGTTCGTCTGTTTGCACTGTTCTTGAACCCTGTGTCCTAGCTCAACAATTTGACATACCAAGTTGTATAAATACTTTAGTCATGCTCATATGAAAGGTTAAGTAAGTATACATCTAGGATTAATATTTGGGAGACTTTCCAACACAGAGGACACAAGGACTAAATCCTCAACAAAATCCTCCAGCATGTAACAGAAGAAACAGCGCCCCAGATAAGGGGCGTATTTTATGCAAATTTTTAAGGCAGATACTCAAGTATATTGATGTGAATGTGTACCATTTACGCATAAGTTTTTCAGGATACGCAATTAACCTCTTTTTACCCAGAGTATTTTTGTTTACTTTAGAAATTTTCCGAAAAATCGCCATTTAGTTATCGATCGTTGTTATTCCAAAGCATGCTTTCACATGGTATATGGAAATGCAAGCGTCTCAAGGTCGTACTTGATTAGCATGCTACCAAAAACAGAACAACGAATAACCAAACGTTTAGCACCTCTGTCGTAGCAATCGGGGACTTTTCTCAAATAAACCCACTGCAGGAGTATGCTGGATAAGCCCATTTGTCAGGTCTATTTTTTAGTTTTTATTCTATTTTTGATGGAAAATCTTGTAGTGTAGATCCAGATCAGACTCGCATTATGCGGCATCTGATATGGGTCTGCACTGTTTGCCTAGGTCCCTTTTATGGGTTTCCAGGTAAGAATGGGTTAATTGGAGTTACTTCTGACATCCAAATGTAGACATTTAACTTGTTTTATTTGTTATGGAGTTTAAAGGCCCCGTCAACAAAGAAAGGTCATGTAAAAACAGTCAGTTAACCTAAGCACAGTTTTCCTGGGCAGGCCCAGACCCTTGCACTTAACTAGTACAGTGCACATTCTTTAACAACTGCCTTTCTTGAATCAGTGGAAGAGAATGAGTGTTAGATTTCATGATCATGCTCAACAGGAAAACGTTACCCCCAACTCTATGGGGATCAAACCCTGACCATCTCATCACCAGTCAGAAACACATCTGAGCCCAGCTGTTCAAATTGTTAGCTTAACGAGCTCATTACTGATCAAATTGTAAACTGTTCTATTGAGAAAAATACGAGTATCTTCATATTATGCCATGGTATTTTTGCTGGAAAAATGTAAGGAGCTTTTGTATTTGTAAAAGCTACACACATTTTTTTTCAGCGAAAGAATCAATATATTTGCCAAATTACATGGTCAAAGTTTTAACGATACATTAACCCTTCAGCTGCTAGTCATGACTAGCAGACAACATTTTCAAAGTGTATTTTTCTTATTTTTCAGCTGAAATAAAGCTACGCATTACATGCAAATCGATTGACGGACTTCCTTTTTGTCCTTCATTGGAGGTTTTTGTTTTATTAGTTTAGTAACCCTTCTCTTGCTGAATATTCATTTTAGCTACACCCATTTCTGTCTATCAACCAATCAAATTCCTTGATGCAATTTACTGCTACAAATTCATAAACTGAATACCAAACAGTGTAGATCCTGATCAGATGGCTTCTAGAAGCCATCTGATCTGGATCTACACTGTTTGCAAAGATAGGGGTTGTGGTGAACAGCAAGATAAGGGTTAACCAATACCGAGGTGACTGGGTGTGGTGAGGTATTGTGTATCTTGCATCCAACTGATATTGGCATACAATTGGGCAAGGGCTGCAATTGCAGTCTTTGCACCAAGGGTAAGGGTAGGGAGGAAATCTTGTTTTTTCTTCAGTTTCTACACCACTTATTTTCCTCTTTCTCCCCTGTCCTTCACTTCATCTTCTCTACTGTCTCTTCTATCCCTTTCCTCCTCTAGGAGACACAAAAAACTTAGGGGTATCATGCTGAGTTAGTTTTAGAAATTTATCAAGAAATTGGCTGAACTTTTGGCAAACAGTGTATTGTGTGTGTGTGTGTGTGTTTGAATTTGGGTTTAACGTCACTTTCAACAATTTTTCAGTCATATCACGACGGTGTCTGGTTGCGACAGGGAGCTCAATGCTCACTTTTATAGTGCTGCCTCACTGAAGTATCATGTCCCAGACACATTACATGATACCACACCCAGTCACATTATCCTGACACTGGGTCGACCAGTCCTAGCTCTACCCCGTAAATCTGAGTGCCAAGCGAGGAGCAGCTAGTACCATTTTTAAAGACTTTGGTATGTCGCGGCCCGGGATCGAACCCGTGACCTCCTGTTCCCCAGAGTGGACACTCTACCAACTGAGTTATCGGGGCCGGTGGCAAACAGTGTAGCCCAGTCAACACTATTTACCACCCAGTCACATTATCCTGACACTGGGTCAACCAGTCCTAGCTCTACCCCGTAAATCTGAGTGCCAAGCGAGGAGCAGCTGGTACCATTTTTAAAGACTTTGGTATGTCGCGGCCCGGAATCGAACCCGTGACCTCCCTTCCAGGGAGCGGACACTCTACCAACTGAGTTATCGGGGCCAGTGGCAAACAGTGTAGCCCAGTCAACACTATTTAGGTCATATTGAGCCCATCAGTTTACCTAATCACATTTTTCTCAGGTAAGCATATAAATATGTAAATGGTTGAACAGCACAGTACACACTTTTTCACCCAAAACTGCCAATTGCCCTTCTTGAAGCAGCAGAAAGGAGAGAAGGTAGGTATCAAACCCCGAGATCTAGGTCCAGTTGTTCAAAGCATGGTTTGCTTAAGGAGTTCATTAGTGGTCAAACTTAACTTTTCTTGTATGTACAATATCTAATACTCTAGTATTTTTGCTGAAAAAATGTGAGCAGCTTTTGCATTTGCAAAAGCTGCTCACATTTTTTTCAGCAGAAATATTAGTATATTTGTCCATATTTAACAATCAAAGTTTTAACGATACGATAGTTTTGAACAACTTGCCCCAAATCACCAGTCAAGGGCGCATCCAACTGAGCTAGGGAGACCAACCGATCCAAAAATGACTATGGTAAAGATTGATCATAGCCCTAATAGACTTACCAGTTTATAAATGAACTTTTCCCTGCCGAGTGGTTGCCAATTAGTAGTACAGTGATTTTCTTCCTCGGTGCTAACAGTGATGTGAGACCCAAGTCTTCAGCAATCTGTACCAAACCTGGAGCTGAAAATACATGTACATGAAAATATGGGTCCATTTGTTCAAAGCATCGTCAGCTGAACAAGCTTGTTAGTTGTCAAGAATGTTCACTCTTCTAACAAATACAATATCTAGTACTCTTAATATTTTTGCTGGAAAAATGTACCGTAAAATCTCTATTAGAAGCCCATGCTCTAATAAACACCCACCCCCGATTTGGATGTTAAAAATGGCGATTTTTTTGGCAATTCTCAGAAAAATACCAGCCTCCAATAAACGCCCACTTTACTCCCATGTTGATTCATAGGAACTTTTTTGTGAAATTGTGACAGGGTCGGAAATAAAACAAGTCAAACAAAATGACTTCAGGTTTTACGTTTTATTCCATGTTTGATACGAAATTAGAAACGATATTTGCTTAAGTGGAGAAAGGTGAGGTAACTACCATTCTAGTCTATCACCAGTCATTTTCTAAGAAACAAGATGGCAGCCATAAGAAAGAAAGTGAGTGTTTTGGAATGTCATATGCAAATTGCAGGTTTCTTTAGCCTCTAATAAACGCCCAGCCCCCTCTTCAAGAAAGGTAATGATTCTAATAGACGCCCGGGCATCTATTAGAGATTTTACGGTAAGTAGCCTTTGCATTTGCAAAAGCTACTCGCACATTTTCAGCAAAAATATATAGCATATCTGCCATACTGAATGATCACAGTTTTAACAATACTGTAAAACACTTAAATTTGGCGACAGCAAATTTTGGCGTTTTTTAAACATTTTTTTTGGCGGACTTTTATTTTGGTAAATTTTAAATTTCCAAAATAAAATAAAATGTGATTTCTGGCGTAGCTCATCGTGTCTTATGCATGGTAATTTGCAAATCATACACTGAGATTTTCAACCGTTCTTTTTCACACTGCATTGTTCTTGTTGTGTGAGTGGTTACAGATCAGTTCTATTGTTATTTAATAACTCAATAAAACAGATTTTGAGTTATAATTTGTTGTAGTTTGCTTTCTTGCAACCATGATACTATTCAAAATGTCAGACTAGATTTACTCACAGGCAAAGCTGTCAACCAATTGTGAATTAAACATGCAATTTTCGACATTTACTGTCAAGATGTATTTTCTTTTATTCAGCCCTGCTGGGCATGCTATCATAATTGACAAGTAAGCAAAGAGACGCAACTGACTAAATATCTTTAACTCTGGCAGAATGGAATAAACTTTGAACTACGCTCCCTCAAACTATGTTCAACTTCTAAAGAAGAAAATACATCTTTTCTGTTGTCACTGATGATGCCCTTGACTGACTGACATTGAATTACCTGCAAGGTGTGTTCGAAATAAAATTTCTGCCAGTATGCTATTGTTCTCCTTGACCGCCAATAGCGCCAAAATCAAATGACCGCCAAATGTAAGCGTTTTACAGTATGTTAACTAATGACATTAATAGTTTTGAAAAACTGACCGTGTATCATTTGTTTGTTTGATTTGAGGATCAAAAGAGGATTCTGAGCTGCATCAAGCAAACATTTGTCTTGAAATATGTGCACAATGCACATTCAATATTTAACTGGCCTAACCCAGTTACTGACCCGTGGAAAGCGCACACTACATCAATGCCTTATACATGGTTATCAGGGCAACGGACTATGCATTTTGCTTTGGGCGCCCAGACTGATCCAAATTTTACATGAGGTTGATAGGCATTTTTATTCAAAACTTAGGCGCCCAATTGGAAAGGGGTACCTTGGCAAAGAGATGCAGGCCCAGATCAGACGCCGCAGAATGTGGCAACTGATCAGGGCCTATACTATTTGCAAAACATTCAGCCATTTTCCAAATAAATTTTGAAGAAAAAACAACCTGACATCCCTACTTTTTGAAATGGGCTCCAGCTATATATAAGGAGGAAGATTCCATTTGGTACAAAAGGGTTAATGAACCCACCTGGCAATCGTCACAAGGAAACCTGTTGTCACAAGTAAACCTGTCTTCAGAGTTCGCTACTGCAGACTAGCAGGAGTCTTGACACTTAACCCATTGTATACTGGTGGACTCTTCCACTGCTATATGTTGGCATATAAGGGGTGTCAGGCCTATTTTGTCATTTTTTATTCTATTTTTGACGGAAAATTCCGATAACAAACAGTGCAGGCCCTGATCAGACGCCACATTCTGGGGCGTCTGATCTGGGCCTGCACTGTTTGCCAAGGTACCCCTTTAGGGGTTTCCCGCATGCAATGGGTTAGGATACATGTACAATGAAATATAGGTCACACACACCTAGATACATTTGGAGGTCAGTGATCAGGTCACATGGAACATATATGCCAGATAATACATTTCAGAATCACAATGTGTATGAATTATAAGGCAAAATCAATGAACCATGAAAATAGGTCACACTGACCTAGATATATTTCTATGTCAATCATCTGGTCACATGGAACTTATAATTCAGGACTGAAAGTTCTAAAAAAAAAAATAGTATTCAATTTGGCAGAGTCACTCAATCATGAAATTTAGGTCAAACTGACCAAGGTATAATTTCGAGGTCAATCATGGGGTCACATGGAATAAATAATCCAGGCATGATGTTTCTTCATGAAAAAGTATTCAAGATAATAGGCAAATCACTGAACCATGAAATATAGGTCACAATGACCTAGCTATATTTTGAGTTCAATCATGGGGTCACATGGAACTAATAACCCAGGTATGACATTTCTCCATCAAAAAGTATTTGAGATAAAAGACAAAATCACTGAATCATGAAATATAGGTCACACTGACCTAGTTATATTTTGGGGTCAATTATCGGGTCACATGGAACTTATAATCCAGGTATGACATTTCTGCATCAAATAGTATTTGAGATAATACCGTATTCGGGTGTGTATTACCCGCATTTGCGTACTACCCGCACCCCCTTTTTTTGCCAAAATCTGGGGGAAAAACTGTTATACTGTTGTATTACCCGCATGCAACATTTGCTGAAATTTTGGTGGATGCGTAAGTGAGAAAAAGTAAGAATTTACCCAGTTTTTGTAGCACACAACGGAACGCGCGATCGTCTTCAAAAGGCGGGAAAATGCACGTGCGTGCGAGTATCACCAGAAAGCATGTAGTTTGATAAAAAAATGTTGAAAAAACTTTACCTGTTCACCAGTGTTATTTATTTATTAACCCACATATGACCGCGGCCCTTTTTTGGGACATCGGCAAACAGTGCAGTCCCAGATCAGACGCCTCAGAAAGACGCCGCAGACGTTTCTTTTTTTGGGACATCGGCAAACAGTGCAGTCCCAGATCAGACACCTCAGAAAGACGCCGCAGATGTCTGATTTGGACTGTTTATTGATTTATAACGGTTCAATTATGACACTATTGTTAATCCCTGTCATATAATTGCCACCCTGCGGTGCGTGTCGATAAGGTGTGAAAATATGGTCAAGTTATGTCTCTAATTTGCGTTTATTCCCCAATCATAAAATTTAATCCGCAATCAGTGTGAAAATTATTTAATTGCTCCTAAGACGAGTTGCTACGACTATTCTGCTATCTCGTGAATGGTTATGTTTTGGCGCCAAATAGCAGACGCTTGGCGAGAAAAGTTGAACTCTTTTTGTGTTAACACACCTGTATTCTGTTGTTGGTTATTGACACGGAGCTTACGGAAAGCGGCGTTTTGCTAGCGAGATTACTTTTACCGTTTCCAAACATTTTTTTATGAGACAGATACGCCCCATTAAGCTAAAACAATAGACACGTGTGGGGTTGCTGGGGTACGATGACGTCATTTACCGATCGCGTGCAGAAAAAAAAACTAGCGGTGATTTGTGGACGGCAGTTTGGATGCCGGAAAACTTTGATGTTCGCATTGAACTTGCTTGTTTATTTTGTTTTAAATCAGAGTTTTAGGAATAATACTCGCAAATCGGGCTTGCTAGTAATAGAGATTGTTATATTACTCATGTGTAAGTAAAATTGAGTGGACAATTAAACGTTATTTATGTCGGGAATCGTAAAAGGATAGAGCATAACATGAGATGCATCGTATTTTCAGCTGTAAAAAGTAAAATTAAAATGGTCCAAAAATAATTCGGGCGGATTACCCGCACCCAGAACTTGGGCCTGTTTTTGAGGGGAAAAAACTGCGGGTAATACACGCCCGAATACGGTAGGCAAAATCACTGAGCCATGTTATATAGGTCACACTGACTACTGTAGATATATTTTGCGGTCAAATATCGGGTCACATGGAACTAATAATCCAGTTATGACATTTCTCCATCAAATAGTATTCGAGATAAAGGTCAAAATCACTGAAACATGAAATATAGGTCACAGTGACCTAGATATATTTTGAGGTCAATCATGGGGTCACATGGAACTAATATCCCAGGTATGACATTTCTCCAACAAAAAGTCTTCAAGATAAAAGCCAAAATCACTGGACCGTGAAATATAGGTCACCATGACCGTTACCCTTTTACACTTGAACCAATGTCACTTGGTTGGCTGATGTATATAACTTGTTAGCATAAGGGAAAGGTATACAACAAATAAAGTTGTCCTAGATTTTGACCCATAGCCCCATCCCATCCCCACTCCCAGGCATGAACCCAGGGGTGTGTTGTCTTGGAATCTCAGAAGACACTCCAAGGTATCCAAGTTGTAAATGTGAATGCTTTGTGATGAGTGACTGCTGAGATATAAGCATTTCAAAAACTTTAACACAGTATTACATAGGTGTTCTAGATTTTGACCCCAAGCCCCACCCCGGGGCATGACCCCTGGGGTCTGTTCTCTTTAAACATCAGAAGACCCTCCCAGGTACTAAAGTTCCAAATATGAGTGCTCTGTGATGAGTGACTGTTGAGATACATGTATAAGCATTTGAAAAACTTTAACGCAGTGTGATGGGAACGCGCACGCCATCCGAGGTGACAACAATAGCTCTCCATGTACTTTGTACAGGCGAGCTAAAAAGTTAATGTTGAACCCTGAAGGTGCTGATCAGACTGCCCAGATGAGGGAATGTGCAGACTGTTCTGCACCTTTGTTTTTGCAAATGGCAAGAACAGGTTTGCTCATGCTGTAGCTCATATGAGAATGAACAACCTATGAACCTCTTGATCTAAAGTTTGTACTAACCTGTAATCTGAACAGGTAACAAACCTTTTTTACAGCCAGGCAATCCACACAAATTTCAAAACAGACAGCCTTCTAATTTTGTTTTTCATTTACAAGAGAAACTCAGGCTTGGCATTTCATGTTAATCATCTACCAAGCAGACAATGTACATGAAATAATCAGCTTTACTTTCGAAAATTTTGTAGAAATGTCATCTCCTGAGTCATGTGCTTAAAAAGACTTAACCCATTGTATACTAGTGGACTCTTCCATTGCTAAATGTTGGACAAGTCATATAAGGGGAAGTCAGGCCTATTTTTATGTTTTTATTCTATTTTTGGTGGAAAATTCTGTCAGCAAATAGTGCAGGCCCTGATCAGATGCCAAATTCTGCGGCGTCTGATCTGGGCCTGCACTGTTTGCCAAGGTACCCATTTAGGGGTTTCCAGCATGCAATGAGTTAAAGTGCCACAGAACTGTTGAGCACAGATGCCAATTTAATTTTTTTTTTTTAATTATTTTTCAGACAAAAGACTTTACATTTCATGTGAATCACCTGCCCTGCAGATGATTCACAAGCAATGTCAAACTTTATTTTTGCTGAAAAAATAAGAGAAATACTTGTAAAGTTTGTCTGCAAAATGTCGTGATTGGCAGTTTAAGACCATAATAGCATGTTCTTTTTAATGACAGATTCTTTCTGTCATTCTTCGTCGTGCTGCATGTTTACAATTTTAACGTCCGAACTTCCGGCTTCCACTACTTTTGAAATATGACTCCGCGCAAATAGTCCGTTGTTTGTTGACTTTTCATGCTCGCTGTCTCAAAACTAATTTCTCATGGCATTATTTCCGCATTTTGATTACATGTTTTGTTTCATTTGTAATCAAAATACAAAAATGATCTTTCTTAAATTACAAACAAAACGGGAAAAGTTAATTGAATATGCATAAGGAAAGTTCCCATTTTATACAGACGACCGCATAATGGGGCATTGGCGAATCTTGGAGGCGGCGTCTAACCACGGCCTTCACTGCGGGCTTCACTGTTGTCGAAAGTTAGCCCATTTTTTTTTCCTAAATTAATTCCTATATTTCTAGCTGACGCCCCTCAATTTTGAACCGGGATTTCGAAATGAAATCTTCGTCAGATAAGTGATAATATTACATTCAGTACAAAATGGGTTATGATTAATTATATTTGTATCAATACGCCATAAAGTACCTTTGTATATTTTAGAAAAGAAGAAAAAAAAAAACAGAAAAAAAAAAAACAAACAATATGTATAGAGCTACAATCAGTGCACACCATTTAAGTAGCTAGATAAACTTTGAAAAATAAAGAAAATAGACCGTATAATAAGCTGTATTTAACTTTTGATTATCGGCCAAGCCGCTTTGTCTGGTCCTGACCCGCACACAACAGTTACAGGCCAGGTTAAGATTTTACCACTTCAACCCAAGAGTTCCTCCAGTTCACTCTTCAGTCACTGAATTTGTACGCGTCCATTCTACACATGTAAATTGGGTGTCTAGTCAATAGTCGTCAATAGCATGTCAAATCATGTAGAACCGAATGCGGTGTATCATTATGAGCCATCTCACCAGGTTCTACACTGTTTGCATCTGTAGGTATCTGTACTTAGCCGGTTCGTAGAAATACCGGAACACACCAAAACACCGGAACACACTTGGCTATAAAGGGCTGAAAGGGTACAGACATGACCTAATTAAATGCGAAGTACGTGACGCTAGAAACTTCACCGTACGGTAGCAAGCCAGCAATAATAAACTCCTAACAGTTATCACTGTCCAATTCTGTTGTATAGGTCTAAATAACTGAATATGTAAGCACAATGTTGTGATAAATAATTAGTCACATGCCGTAAAACTTCAAACATCGCACAAAAAGTGTTTTCCTTTATTGTAGCGCACGACATAAGGCAGGTTCTTGACTAAGCCGCGAAACACATCTCAGTCAACAAGTGTAAGCTTTTACAAGAAAGTTGCGGCTATGTGTTGTCATAAAACTGGCTACTATCTCAGCAGGCACATGACGTAATTGTGACGTCACATCAACGTCGATGCAACGTCATGACGTTGCATCGACGTTGATTTGACGTTGCCCTAGCGACTTGTGCCTGCTGGGTAGTCATTTGCATGTTGTTTTATTTATAATGTCCAAGTAAAATGAAGATAAAAGTGTTTAACAGCCGATTCACCTCAGTTTTGTGAACCAAACTAAAAATCAGCACTCCAGCGCCATTGTCCTTATCACTTAAGAAAGTAAATCTGAATTGCACGACCCGCAGAAAAGCGACCGACTGAAGTCGGTTGATTTTCTAAGAGTGCCCTAAAATCACCGTGTCATTCTGTCAGTCTGTCTGTCCGTCCGTTACCCGTTTGTGAAAATTGGTGATAGTGACTTAACCGCTTGGAATATTTAAACAATTTTTGTCATACTGAAAGATATCAATGAGATCTAACCAATGAACTTGCGAAATATTACATTCCATTTAGTATAGCCTCGCCGAGGCGAAAAATGTGAAAATTTTCGAACAGCTTCTCCTCGGAAACCGTTGGGCCGATTGAAGTCAAATTTCATATGGGGCCTCTATGGGATGGGGGAAACCAAAATTTGCTCATGGGGTCTAGGTCACATGACCAAAATGGCCACCAAGCCATATATGGTAAAAACCCTTCACAAATAGTCTTCTCCAGAACCACTGGGCAGATTTCCACGAAACTTGATAAATAGCATCTGGGACGTAGGCCCATCATAAATTGCTAAAATGGTGACCATGGGTTGACCTTGACCTTCTTTGTGCCTAGGTCAAACTTTGACACATATGCTTTTGTATTGGAAAAGTGAGAATGCATTTTATCCTGCAAACCATTCAGAATACAGTACTAAAGTATAAGATATTTTTTTGCTCCTTACGATAAGGCGCATTTATTGGGGGAGCCGTTTTAGGTCCAGGTCACATGACCAAAATGGCCGCCATACCCATATATGGTTACACTCATAAAGCTAAAAGCATCCGGCGGGTCGTGCACTTCAGCTGAAGCACTGGTTTTTCACAGAATCTGTCATTTCAGTGCCTTTTGGCGCTTTGATTTTTTTTTTGTTTGAACTGAGGAACGTCCCCGTCAACAATAGGTCATTTTTGAGACATTGCTTCCAATTTTGTGGGACTTTTATCCAACATTGAGATGAAATGACATCTCAAGCCCTGCCGCCCAATGAAACTAAAAGGCTTATATGCACTGGACGGTCCGACTCACACCACTTTGCCTGGGCAGGCTTAGTCCTTCTAAGTCCTTCCAAGCGGTTTACCAGTACTCATATGTGGTCAGTTTCAGCTCTGCGTGGAAGCACCATGCAGCCCATCTATTTCGCCAAGCCCTGATGGACAGGGGCGAAAATAATGGCATGGGTGATGATGATCAACCACTGCTCACACAATCACTCAATTTGTGTCTAATTCAACATTTGACAGACAGGTTGCTTGACATTTTTGTCTCAAAAATTGAGATATTTTGGAAACACTGCACTCAAAGGTGCATTATTGAGCTATCTGGAAAAAATGCTTCCAAAAATAAAATACATATAGCCGGTATTTTTCTTTAAAACAAAACAAGTGAATGCATTTTATGCAAAAATGCGAACAATTATGATGACATGTAAACGAGTTTGAGAGGGATTCCCTAACTAGCTTTCGCACACTAGTTGGATCTATTTTTAGTTCGTGACAAAAATAGAATCCCAATATATGACGTTATGGGACGTTCATTTTTGGCCTTGTTTGCTTAGGTCATGCCTGAATCGGAAGAAATATGACGATGAATACCATGCCATAAGTAATGACACTCAGAGACGATACTGTCGCCATGTATGTGTAAAGTGACAGATTTATTTTTAGAACAGAAATTCCGAACACATGTTCAGAGCTAAAGGTAAACATGAATGAAAACGACCATTTTCACAAAGTTCTGAAGCTGTATTTGGCTCCAAAAGTGTACACATGACAAAGGAGTATGCATTGAAGATAAAAACCAGAAAAAGAAGACCGGGTAGCTCAATAATGCACCTTTAACATTGTGGTATTGTGTGACACCTGGAGGCAATTTGAGTTCACTACCTTCTTGAATTGGGCAGTATTGAATTTGAACAAGACATGGCCTGAATACCTCAAATTCTCTCATATTCATGATGTAAATCATTACAAGAAGTATAATGTATTAATTGAATTACATCTTGATGAAACTTATGAAAATAGTTCTCATAAGACACAGATACCCTTTCACTCCCTGAGTTTATGAAGTGGATTTTTCCATCTTCAATTTTGAAATGCATCCACAGTTGAAAATAAGTCCACAGTCGATAATAGGTGTCACATACCGTAATGATTTCAAGTATTTGGACTGATAAGCTTAAGACAAGAGGGCCATGATGGCCCTGGATCGCTCACCTGATCCATAGAGTAATAAATTGCCCTGGGGAGGGCCATTATTGACACCAGGGCTATAATGTGCATAATGTTTAGCGAGGTCTAAAAAGGTGAAGGTTCATACCAAATATCAACAAAGGCTATAATTTGAACAATCTTGGCAAAGGTCCAATAGATGAAGCTACACACCAAATATCAAAGACCTGGGCCTTGCGGTTTCAGAGAAGAAGATTTTTTTAAAGATATTCCCTACATAAGCCAAAACCAAATGGCCCAGGGGCGGGGGTATTTTTGGCCTCAGGGCTATAATTTAAACAATCTTGTGAAGCTTCACACCAAATATCCAAGACCTGGGCCTTGCTGTTTCAGAGAAGAAGATTTTTCAAAGATTATCTCTATATAAGTCTATGGAAAACCAAAGGGCCCCGGGGCGGGGGCATTTGTGGCCCGAGGGCTATAATTTGAACAATTTTGGTAGAGGTCCACTAGATGAAGCACCATACCAAAATAACAAAGACATGGGCCTTGCAATTTCAGAGAAGAAGATTTTAAATATTTCCCTATATAAGTCTATGTAAAACCAAAGGGTCTCGGGGTGGGGGTAATTTTAGCCCGAGGCCTACAATTAGAACAATCTTGATAGAGGTCCACTAGATGAAATTTCACACCAAATATCAAAGACCTAGGCCTTGTGGTTTCACAGAAGAAAATTTTTAAAGATTTGTCTTATATAAGTCCATGTAAAACCAAAGGGCCGCAGAGTTCAGGCATTTTTGGCCCCAGGGCTTTAATTTGAACAATCTTTGTAGAGGTCCACTAGATGAAGCTTCATACCAAATATCAAAGATCTAGGCCTTGTGGTTTCAGAGAAGAAGATTTTTCAAGATTTTCCCTATAGAAGTCTATGTAAAATAAAAAGGGCCGCGGAGCGGAGGCATTTTTGACCCCAGGGCTATAATTTGAACAATCTTGGTAGGGGTCAACAAGATGAAGCTTCATACCAAATATCAAAGACCTGGGCCTTGCCTTCAGAAGAGAAGATTTTTAAAGATTTTCACTATATAAGCCTATGTAAAACCAAAGGGTCCCTGTGCGGGGGCATTTTTGGCCCCAGCACTATAATTTGAACAATCTTGGTAGGGGTCCACTAGATGAAGCTTCATTCCAAATAGCAAAGACCTGGGCCTTGCGGTTTCAGAGAAGAAGATTTTCATTTTAAAGATTTTCCCTATATAAGCCCATGTAAAACCAAAGGGCCCCTGGGCGGGGGCATTTTTGGCCCCAGCACTATAATTTGAACAATCTTGGTAGGGGTCCACTAGATGAAGCTTCATACCAAATATCAAAGACCTGGGCCTTGCGGTTTCAGAGAAGAAGATTTTTATTTTAAAGATTATCCCTATATAAGCCCATGTAAAACCAAAGGGCCCCGGGGCGGGGGCATTTTTGGCCCTAGCACTATAATTTGAACAATCTTGGTAAGGGTCCACTAGATGAAGCCTCATACCAAATATCAAAGACCTGGGCCTTGTGGTTTCAGAGAAGAAGATTTTTCAAGATTTTCCCTATATAAGCCCATGTAAAACCAAAGGGCCCCGGGGCGGGGGCATTTTTGGCCCCAGTACTATAATTTGAACAATCTTGGAAGGGGTCCACTAGATGAAGCTTCATACCAAATATCAAAGACCTGGGCCTTGTGGTTTCAGAGAAGAAGATTTTTTAAGTTTTTGGTGAAAAAAATCTATTTTTGGCCCCTGTGACCTAGATGTGCAATGGACCGGAACCATTTGAACAACTTTGAAAGGGGACCACCTAAGGATCATTCTTATGAAGTTTGGTCTAAATCCGATCAGTGGTTCAGGAGGAGATGTCATTTGAAGAAATTGTTTACGCAAGGAAGACAGACAAAAAGTGATCCTAATATAAAACACACGAGGGCCATGATGGCCCTGGATCGCTCACCTGATCCACAGAGTAACAAGTAGGCCCCAGGGAGGGCCATTATTGACCCCAAGGTTATAATGTGCATAGTGTTGAGGGAGGTCTTAAAAGGTGAAGCTTCATACCAAATATCAACAAAGGCTATAATTGTCCACAAGATGAAGCACCATACCAAATATCAAAGACATGGGCCTTGCAGTTTCAGAGAAGAAGATTTTTAAAGATTTCCCTATATAAGTCTATGTGAAACCAAAGGGTCTCTGAGCGGGAGCATTTTTGGCCCCAGGGCTATAATTTTAACAATCTTGATAGAGGTCCACTAGATGAAATTACACAAAAAATATCAAAGACCTAGGCCTTGTGGTTTCACAGAAGAAAATTTTTAAAGATTTTCCCTACATAAGTCTAAATAAAACCAAAGGGCCCCGAGGTGGGGGCTTTTTTGGCCTCAGGGCTATAACTTGAACAATCTTGATAGTGGTCCACTAGCTGAAGCTTCATACCAAATATCAAAGACCTAGGCCTTGTGGTTTCAGAGAAGAAGATTTTTCAAGATTTTCCCTATATAAGTCTATGTAAAACCAAAGGGCCCCGGAGGGGGGGGGGACATTTTTGGCCCTAGCACTATAATTTGAACAATCTTGAGAGAGGTCCACAAGATGAAGCTTCATACCAAATATCAAAGACCTGGGCCTTGGAGTTTCAGAGAAGATTTTTAAAGATTTTCCCTACATAAGCCTATGTAAAACCAAAGGGCCCCGGGGCAGGGGCATTTTTGGCCCCAGCACTATAATTTGAACAATTTTGGTAGGGGTCCACAAGATGAAGCTTCATACCAAATAGCAAAGACCTGGGCCCTGCAGTTTCAGAGAAGAAGAATTTTAAAAATTTTCCCTATATAAGCCCATGTAAAATCAAAGGGCCCCGAGGCAGGGGCATTTTTGGCCCCAGCACTATAATTTGAACAATCTTGGTAGGGGTCCACTAGATGAAGCTTCATATCAAATATCAAAGACCTGGGCCTTGCGGTTTCAGAGAAGAAGATTTTTACAGATTTTCCCTATATAAGTTTCTTGCTGTCGAGTCCTCACCGTTGTCTCACCTCTGTGGTTCTTTGATTTTTGTGTTCACGGAGATGTTGCACTGATGAGTTAGGAGGCCTTCATGCGGACTGAACAAATTATTTGTCTAAATCGCGCCGGAAGTAAGGGCGAGGATTGTGGCCACGTAAAATCGATTTAAGCCCCCCAGTGGAAATCTTCCACTGACCGTTCCAAGGCGGCTCTTCTGTGGCGATTTATTTATGTTGTTGTTTGTTGCTTACTGTGTGTATCACTTGTGTCTTTTGGTTTTGGATGGCCATATGGCCATTTTGTGGGAAAGTAACTGTCCTTATGGCCTTCCTTTGTTTAGGTTTCCATTATGGTCTGGTCGCTTAATGTTTGTATTTCTTTCCCTTTGGTGTCTTTTATGGGGAGAGTAGGTTAATTGTATCAATTCCTGATCTTTGTTTTACTTCTACTATGTAAAACCAAAGGGCCCCGGGGCAGGGGCATTTTTGGCCCCAGCACTATAATTTGAACAATCTTGGTAGGGGTCCACTCGATGAAGCTTCATAACAAAAATCAAAGACCTGGGCCTTGTGGTTTCAGAGAAGAAGATTTTTGAAGATTTTCCTATATAAGCCAATGTAAAACCAAAGGGCCCCGGGGCGGGGGCGTTTTTGGCCCCAGCACTATAATTTGAACAATCTTGGTAGGGGTCCACTAGATGAAGCTTCACACCAAATATCAAAGACCTGGGCCTTGCGGTTTCAGAGAAGAAGATTTTTTAAGCTTTTGGAGAAAATATCTATTTTTGGCTCCTGTGACCTATTTGTGCAACGGACCGTAACCATTTGAACCACTATGAAAGGTGACCACCTAAGGATCATTCCTGTGAAGTTTGGTCAAAATCCGATCAGTGGTTTAGGAGAAGATGTCGTTTGAAGAAATTGTTTACGCACGGATGACAGACAAAAAGTGATCCTAATATAAAACACAAGAGGGCCATGATGGCCCTGGATCGCTCACCTGATCCATATGATAGAGTAACAAGTGGGCCTCGGGGAGGGCCATTATTGACCCCAGGGCTAAAATGTGCATAATGTTGAGGGAGGTCTAAAGAGGTGAAGCTTCATACCAAATATCAACAAAGGCTATAATTTGAACAATCTTGGCAAAGGTCCACTAGATGAAGCTACACACCAAATATCAAAGACCTGGGCCTTGGGGTTTCAGAGAAGAAGATTTTTTAAAGATATTCCCTACATTAGCCTATGTAAAACCAAATGGCCACGGAGCAGGGGCATTTTTGGCTTCAGGGCCATAATTTAAACAATCTTGGTAGAGGTCCACTAGATGAAGCTCCATACCAAATATCAAAGGCATGGGCCTTGGGGTTTCAGAGAAGTAGATTTTTAAAGATTTCCCTATTTAAGTTTGTGTAAAAGCAAAGGGTCTCGGGGCGGGGGCATTTTTGGCCCCAGGGCTAATAGCCTATAATTTGAACAATCTTGATAGAGGTCCACTAGATGAAATTTCACACCAAATATCAAAGACCTAGGCCTTGTGGTTTCACAGAAGAAGATTTTTAAAGATTTTCCCTCTATAAAGTAGAAGTAAAACAAAGATCAGGAATCGATACAATTAACTTACTCCACCCATCAAAGACACCAAAGGGAAAGAAAAACAAACATTAAGCGACCAGACCATAATGGAAACCTAAACAAAAGAAGGCCATAAGGACAGTTACTTTCCCACAAAATGGCAATATGGCCATCCAAAATTAAAAGACACAAGTGATACACACAGTAAGTAATTAACAACAACATAAATAAATCGCCACAGAAGAACCGCCTTGGAACGGTCAGTGGAAAGATTTCCACTGGGGGGCTTAAATCGATTTTACATGGCCACAATCCTCGCCCTTACTTCCGCTGCGATTTAGACAAATAATTTGTTCAGTCCACATGAAGGCCTCCTAACTCATCAGTGCAACATCTCCGTGAAAACAAATAATCAAAGAACCACAGAGGTGAGACAACGGTGAGGACTCGACAGCAAGAAACCACTGAAATGCTGGAGCAAAAGAAAACCAACAGTTAGACTCTATAAGTTATAAGTCTATGTAATACCAAAGGGCCCCCGAGACATGAGCGTTTTTGGTCTCAGGGCTAAAATTTGAACAATCTTGGTAGAGGTCCACTAGATGAAGCTTCATACCAAATATCAAAGACCTAGGCCTTCTGGTTTCAGAGAAGAAGATTTTTCAAGATTTTCCCCATATAAGTCTATGTAATACCAAAGGGCCCTGGAGCGGGGGCATTTTTGGCCCCAGGGCAATAATTTGAACAGTCCTGGTAGGGGTCCACTAGGTGAAGCTTCATACCAAATATCAAAGACCTGGGCCCTGTGGTTTCAGAAAAGAAGATTTTTAAAGAGTTTCCCTATATAAGCCATGTAAAACCAAAGGGTCCCAGAGCGGGGGCATTTTTTGCCCTAGCACTTTAATTTGAACAATCTTGGTAGGGGTCCACTAGGTGACGCTTCATACCAAATATCAATGACCTGAGCCTAGCGGTTTCAGAGAAGAAGATTTTTAAAGATTTTCCCTATATAAGCCCATGTAAAACCCAAAGACCCGGGGCGGGGGCATTTTTGGCCCCAGCACTATAATTTGAACAATATTGGTAGGGGTCCACCAGATGAAGCTTCATACCAAATATCAAAGACCTGGGCCTTGCGGTTTCAGAGAAGAAGATTTTTAAAGATTTTCCATAAATAAGTCTATGTAAAACCAAAGGGCCCTGGAGCGGGGGCATTTTTGGCCCCAGGGCTATAATTTGAATAATCTTGGTAGGGGTCTACTAGTTGAAGCTTCATATCGAATATCAAAGACCTGGGCCTTGCAGCTTCAGAGACGAAGATTTTTAAAGATTTTCCCGTTTTAAGCCCATTTAAAACCAAAAGGCCCTGTGTGTGTGGGGGGGTTGGGGGGGGGGGGGGGCTGGGCCTTATGGGGTGAAGCTTCATACCAAATATCAAAGACAAGGGCCTTACGGTTTCAGAGAAGAAATTTTTTTAAAGATTTTCCCAATATAAGCCCATGTAAAACCAAAGGGCCCCAGAGCGGGGGCATTTTTTGCCCCAGCACTATAATTTGAACAATCTTGGTAGAGTCCACTAGGTAAAGCTTCACACCAAATATCAAAGACCTGAGCCTAGCAGTTTCAGAGATGAGATTTTTAAAGATTTTCCCTATATAAGCCCATGTTAAACCAAAAGGCCCCGGGTTGGGGGCATTTTTGGCCCCAGGGCCTGGTCCTTTTGGGGTGAAGCTTCATACCAAATATCAAAGACCTGGGCCTTACAGTTTCAGAGTAGAAAATTTTCAAAGATTTTTCCCTAAATAAACCATATAAAACCAAAGGGCCCCAGAGCAGGGGCATTTTTTGCCCCAGCACTATAATTTGAACAATCTTGGCAGGGGTCCACTAGGTAAAGCTTCATACCAAATAATTATCAAAGACCTGGACCTAGCGGTTTCAGAGAAGTAGATTTTTAAAAATTTTCCCTATATAAGCCCATGTAAAACCAAAGGGCCCTCGGGCGGGGGCATTTTTAGCCCCAGCACTATAATTTGAACAATCTTGGAAGGGGTCCACTAGATGAAGCCTCATACCAAATATCAAAGACCTGGGCATTGCGGTTTCAGAGAAAAAGATTTTTCAAGATTTTCCATATATAAGTCTATGTAAAACCAAAGGGACCCGGAGCGGGGGCATTTTTGGCTCGGTTATAATTTGAACAACCTTGGTAGGGGTCCACTAGGTGAAGCTTCATACCAAATATCAAAGACCTGGGCCTTGCGGTTTCAGAGAAGAAGATTTTTAAAGATTTACCCTATAAAAGCCCATGTAAAACCAAAAGGCCCTGCTGTGCCTTGTGGGATGAAGCTTCATACCAAATATCAAAGACAAGGGCATTACGGTTTCAGAGAAGAAATTTTTTAGAGATTTTCCCTATATAAGCCCATGTAAAACCAAAGGGCCCCAGAGCGGGGGCATTTTTGGCCCCAGCACTATAATTTGAACAATCTTGGTAGGGGTCCACTAGATGAAGCTTCATAACAAATATCAAAGACCTGGGCCTTGCGGTTTCAGAGAAAAAGATTTTTAAAGATTTTCCCTATGTAAGCTCATGTAAAACCAAAGGGCCACCGGGCGGGGGCATTTTTGGCCCCAGCACTATAATTTGAACTATCTTGGTAGGGGTCCAATAGATGAAGCTTCATACCAAATAACAAAGACCTGGGCCTTACAACTTCAGAGAAGAAGACTTTTAAAGATCTTCCCTATATAAGCCCATGTAAAACCAAAAGACCCCGGGATGGGGGCATTTTTGGCCCCCAGGGCCTTGGCTTTGTGTGGTGAAGCTTCATTCCAAATATCAAAGACATGGGCCTTGCGGTTTCAGAGAAGAAAATTTTTGGCCCCAGCACTATAATTTGAACAATCTTGGTAGGGGTCCACTAGATTAAGCCTCATACCAAATATCAAAGACCTGGGCCTTTTGGTTTCAGAGAAGAAGATTTTTCAAGATTTTCCATATATAAGTCTATGTAAAACCAAAGGGCCCCGGAGCGGGGGCATTTTTGGCCCTAGGGCTATAATTTGAACAACCATGGTTGGGGTCCACTAGGTGCAGCTTCATACCAAATATCAAAGACCTGGGACTTGCGGTTTCAGAGAAGAAGTTTTTTTAAGATTTTCCCTGTATAAGCCAATGTAAAACCAAAAAGCCCCGGGGTGGGGGGGGGGGGAACCTGGGCCTTGTGGGGTGAAGCTTCATACCAAATATCAAAGACATGGGCCTTAGGGTTTCAGAGAAGAAAATTTTTAAAAATTTTCCCTATATAAGCCCTTGTAAAGCCAAAGGGGCACAGGGCGGGGGCATTTTTTGCCCCAGCACTATAATTTGAACAATCTTTGTAGGGGTCCACTAGGTGAAGCTTCATACAAAATATCAAAGACCTGGGCCTAGCGGTTTTAGAGAAGAAGATTTTTAAAGATTTTCCCTATATAAGCCCATGTAAAATCAAAGGGTCCCGGGGCAGGGAGCATTTTTGGCCCCAGGGCTATAATTTGAACAATCTTGGTAGGGGTCCATTAGGTGAAGCTTCATACCAAATATCAAAGACCTGGGCCTTGCGGTTTCAGAGAAGAAAATTTTAAAAGATTTTCCCTATGTAAGCCCATGTAAAACCGAAGGGCCCCGGAGCGGGGGCATTTTTGGCCCCAGCACTATAATTTGAACAATCTTGGTAGGGGTCCACTAGATGAAGCTTCATACCAAATATCAAAGACCTGGGCCTTGCGGTTTCAGAGAAGAAGATTTTTTAAGATTTTCCCTATATAAGCCCATGTAAAACCAAAGGGCCCCAGGGCGGGGGGATTTTTGGCCCCAGCACTATAATTTGAACAATCTTGGTAGGGGTCCACTAGATGAAGCTTCATACCAAATATCAAAGACCTGGGCTTTACGGTTTCAGAGAAGAAAATTTTTAAAGATCTTCCATATATAAGCCCATGTAAAACCCAAGGGCCCTGGAGCGGGGGCATTTTTGGCCCAAGCACTATAATTTGAACAATCTTGGTGGGGGTCCACTAGATAAAGCTTCATACCAAATATCAAAGACCTGGGTCTTGCGGTTTCAGAGAAGAAGATTTTTAAAGATTTTCCCTATATAAGCCCATGTAAAACCAAAGGGCCCCGGAGCGGGGGCATTTTTTGCCCCAGCATTATAATTTGAACAATCTTGGTAGGGGTCCACTAGTTGAAGCTTCATACCAAATATAAAAGACCTGGGCCTTGCGGTTTCAGAGAAGAAGATTTTTAAAGATTTTCCCTATATTAGCCCATGTAAAATCAAAGGGGCCCGGGGTGGGGGCATTTTTGGCCCC
The DNA here is from genome assembly GCA_963580285.1 of Lucinisca nassula. Lineage (NCBI taxonomy): Eukaryota > Metazoa > Mollusca > Bivalvia > Lucinida > Lucinidae > Lucinisca > Lucinisca nassula. The sequence goes on along the minus strand of OY757022.1, from coordinate 83,395,521 downwards.
AGCACTATAATTTGAACAATCTTGGTAGGGGTCCACTAGATGAAGCTTCATACCAAATATCAAAGACCTAGGCCTTGCGGTTTCAGAGAAAAAGATTTTTAAGATTTTCCCTATATAAGCCCATGTAAAACCAAACGGCCCTGGGGCGGGGGCATTTTTGGCCCCAGCACTATAATTTGAACAATCTTGGTAGGGGTCCACTAGTTGAAGCTTCATACCAAATATCAAAGACCTGGGCCTTGCAGTTTCAGAGAAAAAGATTTTCCTTATATTAGCCCATATAAAATCAAAGGGGCCCGGGGCGGGGGCATTTTTGGCCCCAGCACTATAATTTGAACAATCTTGGTAGGGGTCCACTAGATGTAGCTTCAGACCAAATATCAAAGACCTGGGCTTTATGGTTTCAGAGAAGATATTTTTAAAGATGTTCCCTATATAAGCCCATGTAAAACCAAAGGGCCCCGGAGCGGGGGCATTTTTGGCCCTAGCACTATAATTTGAACAATCTTGGTAGGGGTCCACTAGATGAAGCTTCAGACCATATATCAAAGACCTGGGCCTTACGGTTTCAGAGAAGAAGATTTTTAAAGATTTTTCCTATATAAGCCCATTGAAAACCAAAGGGCCCGGGAGCGGGGGCATTTTTGGCCCCAGCACTATAATTTGAACAATCTTGGTAGGGGTCCACTAGATGAAGCTTCATACCAAATATCAAAGACCTGGGCCTTGCGGTTTCAGAGAAGAAAATTTTAAAAGATTTTCCCTATGTAAGCCAATGTTAAATCAAAGGGCCCCGGAGCGGGGGCATTTTTGGCCCCAGCACTATAATTTGAACAATCTTGGTAGGGGTCCACTAGATGAAGCTTCATACCAAATATCAAAGACCTGGGCCTTGCGGTTTCAGAGAAGAAGATTTTTTAAGATTTTCCCTATATAAGCCCATGAAAAAACCAAAGGGCCCCGGAGCGGGGGCATTTTTTGCCCCAGCACTATAATTTGAACAATCTTGGTAGGGGTCCACTAGTTGAAGCTTCATACCAAATATAAAAGACCTGGGCCTTGCGGTTTCAGAGAAGAAGATTTTTAAAGATTTTCCCTATATTAGCCCATGTAAAACCAAAGGGCCCCGGAGCGGGGGCATTTTTGGCCCCAGCACTATAATTTGAACAATCTTTGTACGGGTCCACTAGATGTAGCTTCAGACCAAATATCAAAGACCTGGGCCTTACGGCTTCAGAGAAGAAGATTTTTAAAGATTTTCCCTATATAAGCCCATGTAAAACCAAAGGGCCCCGGAGCGGGGGCATTTTTGGCCCCAGCACTATAATTTGAACAATCTTGGTAGGGGTCCACTAGATGAAGCTTCAGACCAAATATCAAAGACCTGGGCATTACGGTTTCAGAGAAGAAGATTTTTAAAGATTTTCCCTATAAAAGCCCATGTAAAACCAAAGGGCCCCGGAGCGGGGGCATTTTTGGCCCCAGCACTATAATTTGAACAATCTTGGTAGGGGTCCACTAGATGAAGCTTCATACCAAATATCGAAGACCTGGGCCTTGTGGTTTCAGAGAAGAAGATTTTTTAAGTTTTTGGTGAAAAAAATCTATTTTTGGCCCCAAAAACCTATATGTGCAACGGACCGGAACCATTTGAACAACTTTGAAAGGGGACCACCTAAGGATCATTCCTGTGAAGTTTGGTCAAAATCCGATCAGTGGTTTAGGAGGAGATGTCGTTTAAAGAAATTGTTTACGGACGCACGGACGCACTGACGCACGGACGCACTGACGCACGACGGACGACGGACGAAAAGTGATCCCATAAGCTCACCTCGTCACTACGTGACGGTGAGCTAACAAGAGGGCCATGATGGCCCTGGATCGCTCACCTAATCCATAGTGTAACAAGTGGGCCCCAGGGAGGGGGGTCATTATTGGCCCCAGGGCTTTAATGTGCATAATGCTGAGGGAGGTCTGAAAGGTGAAGCTTCATACCAAACATCAATAAAGGCTATAATATGAACAATCTTGGCAAAGGTCGTCGAGATAAAGCTACACACCAAATATCAAGGAACTGGGCCTTGCGGTTTCAGAGAAGAAGATCTTTTTAAAGATATTCCATACATAAGCCTGTGTAAAACCAAATTTGCATCTGGGCTATATAATCTATGTAAAACCAAAGGGTACCAGGCTGGGGACATTTGTGGCCCCAGGGCTATAATTTGGAACAATCTTGGTAGAGGTCCACTAGATGAAGCTTCATACCAAATATCAAAGACATGGGCCTTGCAGTTTCAGAGAAGAAGATTTTTAAATATTTCCCTTTATAAGACTATGTTAAACCAAAGGGTCTCAGGGCGGTGACATTTTTGGCCCCAGGGCTATAATTTGAACAATCTTGATTGAGGTCCACTAGATGAAATTTCACACCAAATATCAAAGACCTAGGCCTTGTGGTTTCAGAGAAGAAGATTTTTAAAGATTTTCGCTATATAAGCCCATGTAAAACCAAAGGGCCTCGCAGTGGGGGCATTTTATGCCAAAGGGCTATAATTTGAACAATCTTAGTAGGGGTCCATTAGATGAAGCTTCATACCAAATATCAAAGTCCCTGGCCATGCAGTTTCAGAGAAGAAGATTTTTTAACATTTTCCCAATATAAGTCTATGTAAAACCAAAGGGGGCATTTTTGGCCCCAGCACTATAATTTGAACAATCTTGGTAGGAGGAATATAGATGAAGCTTCATACCAAATATCAAAGACCTAGGTCTTGTGGTTTCAGAGAAGAAGATTTATAAAGATTTTCCCTATATAAGTCTATGTAAAACCAAAGGGTCCCAGAGCGGGGGCATTTTTGGCCCAAGGGCTATAATTTGAACAATCTTGGTAGAGGTCCATTAGATGAAGCTTCATACCAAATATCGAAGACCTAGGCCATGTGGTTTCAGACTAGAAGAGTTTTAAAGATTTTCCCTATATAAGTCTCTGTAAAACCAAAGGGTCCCAGAGCGGGGGCATTTTTGGCCCAAGGGCTATAATTTGAACAATCTTGGTAGAGGTCCATTAGATGAAGCTTCATACCAAATATCGAAGACCTAGGCCATGTGGTTTCAGACTAGAAGAGTTTTAAAGATTTTCCCTATATAAGTCTATGTAAAACCAAAGGGCCCCGGAGCGGGGGCATTTTTGGCCCCAGCACTATATTTTGGACAATCTTGGTAGGGGTCCATTAGATGAAGCTTCATACTAAATATCAAAGTCCTAGGCCTTGTGGTTTCAGAGAAGAAGATTTTTAAAGATTTTCCATATATAAGCCTATGTAAAACCAAAGGGCCCAGGGGCGGGGGCATTTTGTGCCCCAGCACTATAATTTGAACAATCTTGGTAGAGGTTCACTAGATGAAGCTTCATACCAAATATCAAAGACCTGGGCCTTGTGGTTTCAGAGAAGAAGATTTTTAAAGATTTTCCCTATATAAGTCTATGTAAAATCAAAGGGCCATGGAGCGGGGGGTATTTTTGGCCCCAGCACTATAATTTGAACAATCTTGGTAGAGTTCCATTAGATGAAGCTTCATACCAAATATCAAAGTCCTTGGCCTTGTGGTTTCAGAGAAGAAGATTTTTAAAGATTTTCCATATATAAGCCTATGTAAAACCAAAGGGCCCCGGGGCGGGGGCATTTTGTGCCCCAGCATTATAATTTGAACAATCTTGGTAGGGGTCCACTAGATGAAGCTTCATACCAAATATCAAAGACCTGGGCCTTGTGGTTTCAGAGAAGAAGATTTTTTAAGTTTTTGGTGAAAAAAATCTATTTTTGGGTCCTGTGACCTAGATGTGCAACAGACCGGAACCATTTGAACAACTTTGAAAGGGGACCACCTAAGGATCATTCCTGTGAAGTTTGGTCAAAATCCCATCAGTGGTTTAGGAGGAGATGTCGTTTGAAGAAATTGTTTACGCACGCACGCACAGATGCACGGACGGACGCACGCACGGACGCACGACGGACGACGGACAAAAAGTGATCCCAAAAGCTCACCTCGTCACTACGTGACGGTGAGCTAAAAACAGTGCAGACCCAGATCAGACTGCTCCTGAAGGAGCAGTCTGATCAGGGTCTACATTGTTTGCCATTCCACCTGCATTTTTGGATGACTTGTTGGATTGTGAAACAAATTAGTTACAATTTAAGGAAAATTACAGCAAGTCCTCAAGGTCTCAGAATATTTAGGAATTTTTACAATATTGAGCATTTTCATCGGGATTTACACTCATTGGATAAGTATCTGTACTAGGCCACAAGGTTGAAAGGGTTTCCCTTGATGCCCAGGGGCTAGAGCTCATGTAGTCATTCATTTACATATTGATGAATCATATGCATACAGACAAAAATAGTTTCCATAAAACACAGCTGTTTTATAATGCATTCTCATAAAGCATTGAGGAATGTCTAAACTAATCACAGTGTCCTACTGAACCAAAGACCTAGTAATGATACAAGCTATCAATGGTGTTCCTACATATAATATTCAAACATCAAACAGTGGCGGTCAATGGAAAAGGTATCTAACTGTCACATAGGTTTGGTTTGGTGTGAAGACTAACAGCCCAGTCAACACTATAACTTTGTTTATGGAATTAGGGAATACCCACAACATTCAACTTTAATTGGGTATTTAGAGAGATGATTGGTTATCTCATGTTTGGTTACCAACATTATTGAAACTAATTGGGTAATATACATGTATATTTGTATTAATTAACAAGCTGACAGAGGCATATTTAAGCATCTTCACTAAGTTTTTATGCTTAAACAGTTCTGTACATCCCCTTGTAACGAGCTCTGCACAAGCGGTGCAATATACGCCCGTAAGGATGACCTTGACCTTAGAGTACCGAACGACACATCGCCCCATGATGGTTACTATTTCTGCCAAGTAATTTCAAAATTCATCCAGGGACAAGAAATAATTATAATCTACTGATTAAAAGTCTCCCAAACCAACCCCCATACTCAATTTAGCACCCATGTGGACTCTGAAATATAAGGTCTTTTATGAAGTGTGTGTGTGTGTGTGTGGGGGGGGTGGGGGGGGGGGGGGGGTCAGGCATATAGCCTGCCTAAAAACTTTGGACATTAATATTCTAAGTCTGTGGCCTTGACCCCAAGGTCACGGTCATGGGTGCTGATACTGCAGATAAAAACTTTAGCCCAGTATTTATCACCAAACCAAATATGAACTCAATCCATGTACACATAAAAAAGTATCAAGCTACTAAAAAACTTTAACATTAAAATTTTGTGGACTCCGACACCGGGGGTATTAGAATAGCTTGCTAATAACAAGGGCCATTGGCAAACAGTACAAGCTCAGGGGCCATATCATAAGTTAACATAACGTTGAACTTCGATCATTAAATATGGCAAATATACTAACATTTTTTGCAGAAAAATGTGAGCAGCTTTTGCAATTTATGCAAAAGCTGCTCTCCTTTTTTCCAGTAAAATGATGTTAGTTTTGCTAGAACAGTTAACATTTCGACCACTTATAAGCTCGTTAAGCTAACGATGCTTTGAACAACTGGCCCCAGATCATTTGCCCCATTCTGATAAGGGTCTTCCATGTTTGTTAAAAAAGTTCTTTCATTTTCAATACAATAGATACATGTATAACTCAACCTTCACAAGAATTCCCCCAAAGGCTATGTTGTGCTTGTGGGGGCGCAAAGTCACCGAACCATGACATCTAGGCCAAGGTCAAACATAGATGCTTGCATAAAAGTTGCCATTCTTAAATGCAAGCTTGTGCTAAGTATAATTAATGACCCTCTAAAAAACTTAACCATTTAGGGTGAACTTTAGGGTGGTTGCAATACATATTTTACAAAGTCAGTGAACCATAAAATGTAGGTCAAGGTCAAATATGTACAAGTTTGTACCAAGTATCATTAATGAAGCTCTTATAGTTCTTGAGAAATTAACTTGACCATTTGGGTGAACGCTAAGGTGTTTGTTTGTTTTTGGTTTTACAGCCCTTTCAAGATTATTTCACTCATATCGAGCCGATCGTTAATGAGAGGTGGGCGAAAACCGGAGTACCCGGAGAAAAACCACCTGACCTTCCGTTGCAGAACTTGGCGTCTCACATGTGACACGAGCGAGGCTCGAACCTCAGCGGTGGGAGACCTTATGATCAAGAGTCAGGAACGCTAAGGTGGTCACAACATTTGGGTGAACGCTAGGGTGGTCGCAATATTTTACAAAGCCACTGAACCGTAAAAAATAGGTCAAGTCAAATATGGATGCTTGCATTTAAGTTGCCACCCACAGATATAAGTTTGTACCAAGTACATGTATTATTAATGAAGTTCTTATAGTTCTTGACAAATTAACTCGACCATTAGGGTGAACGCTAGGGTGGTCTCAATATTTTACAAAGTAAGTGAACCATAAAATGTAGGTCAAGGTCAAATATGGATACTTGCATTTAAGTTCCCATCCCCAATACAAATTTGTACAAAGTATCATTAATGAAGCTCTTATAGTTCTTGAGAAATAAACATGACCTTAAGGGTGAACGCTAGGGTGGTCACAATATTTTATTTTTAGTCAGTGAACCATAAAATGTAGGTCAAGGTCAAATATGGATGCTAGCATTTAAGTTGCCATCCCCAGATTCAAGTTTGTACCAAATATCAATAATGAAGCTCTTATAGTTCTTGAGAAATAAACTTGACCATTAGGGTGAAGGCTAGTGTGGTCGCAATATTTTACAAAGTGAACCATAAAATGTAGGTCAAGGTCAAATATGGATGCTTGTATTTAAGCTGCCCTCCCCTGATACAAGTTTGTACCAAGTATCATTAATGAAGCTCTTATAGTTTTTGAGAAATAAACTTGACCATTAGGGTGAGCACTAGGGCTGTCACAAATGCCTTGACAAACGGACAGACGGACATACAGACGGAAAACCGGACGCCTATATCGCACCATGCAAATAGCAGGGGCAACAAAAATGGAGTCCTGCTATGTAAAAGGTGGAGTGAGTGAGTGTTTTGAGTTTTATGTCCCACCAACAGCTAAGGTCATACGGAGACTGGAACTCGGTTTAAAGACTCATCCGAAAGTCTGGAGAAGCCCGGGATCGATCCTGCGATCCCTGGTTTACAAGGCGAGTAGCGTAACCACTACACCACGGAGGCTTCTATGTAGAAGGTGGAAGATTCCATTCAGTATAAAATGGGTTGCCGGGTAAGACACACTTCTGATTTTATTGCTGGAAAAGTTACGAAGCAGAAATTTTATGAAATAACCTATGACAGATGAAGACTGATCATACCATATGAGCCCCGCCAAGCGAATTTGGGTCTTCGAGCATTCCGTCATGACAAATTTCAACTGCGCATGCCCCGCCATTCAGAGGGGCCAGGGATATGGATTTCTGTCTGAAGGTTCCTCTTGATTCACTGCTTGTATGAGCGAGCAGCGAAGGTTCTGGCGAGACTGCGTGGATGCGCAGGCTCGCCTGAACCTTCGCTGCTCGCATAGGCGATAAGTACCAAAATCGCTTGACGCGGCCCATATGAAGGATGTTGAGTGTATTGTATGGGTTTAGAATTTGAATTTCATATTGGTAAAGTTGAAAATGCTGAATAAAAGACCGAGAAGGCAATTTAAAACTGCAGACAAGAGCTCTGAATTTTCTTTCTGCTGATTATTTCGTCTAAATCTCAGGAGACTTTTAGAATTTATTTCTGCAGGTCCCAGTTTTTCGGATCAATTCTGAGACTTCTTGGCTAAGGTGTTGGTGCTGTCTTGTCTCACTGCACTATTGAATTACACTTTTTGTCCAAAGATGGTAACATTAATTTTGTTTGAATGTGATGCATCACGAAAACAAGCCTATTTAAGTTTGAGCCCCTTGGACCCCACTTTTATGTTTACAGGGGTAAACCTCTTTTTTTATTATTTCTGCTCTAAAATATAGATTGTGGGTACTCATTAGAACCGCCTCGATGAGGCGGTTCTAACGAGTACCCACAACCTATATTTGGGGCAGGAATAAGAAAAATATCACAATTTTTCATCTTAAAATTTTCATTTTTTCAGCGGTAAAGTTTATAAATGTATTTGAATACGTATGTTTTCGTAATAGGGCTTCACTAAGGCAAAACAAATCCTCTGACATTGTGTAAATAGCAGAGACTCCTCCGCCTATGCAGTCTGAACAGTCTCCAATGTGTACTGGAAGTTGATTGAGCGAAAGTGCATTCAAAAGATGTGTGATGACTGTTTGGAGTGTTAGGATGTGCAGACTGGTTTTTACTGCGGGCTGCACTGTGTGTGTGTTTGCAAAAAGTTAAGCCATTTTCCAAATAAAGTTTGAAAAAAAAAACACAACCAGACATCCCTAAATTTGGAAATTGACTCCTGCTATATGTAAGGAGGAAGATTCCAATTTTTACAAAAAGGGTAAATTATGAATTAAGAAAAATTATTCCATAATTATCCATTACCGTATTTACTCTAAGTATTCGGACACCTCAACTCCTTACCATACTTGTCCTAAAATTTGAACAAGTACAATTTACTACCCGATGTTGTGTCTAAGAATTGTGTGATGAGTGTCAAACAGTGTAGACACAGGTGTGATGCCCCGTTTTGTGGCATCTCATCTGGATATATATGGTTTGCTCAGGCCTGGCTGGATAGGGTTGTAAAAAAGGGTTTGTCAAAAAGGGTTGTAAAAATGAAAATTGCTGTAATTCCTGACAGTTACTTGACATTAAAACAATGATGATGGGGCCCGAAGTTGTGTGCATGGTGGGTTAGTTTATTGAGATTTTTTCAGCAATGCTGACGTTGATGCTAAATATCATTGTACTGCGTCTAGACAAGAAGAATCAATAGAGAGAGGAGAAGCATTTGAGCCTAGTCGCGAAACTTTCTTCTACAGAAAAACTGATCAAGAGAAAATTCGATGATAATTTTGAGATAAATTTTACTTGTTTCTTTAAATTAAAATGCAAGTTCTGGGTCTTATTTGCAAAACTATTCAAACCAATACCTGAAACAGATAATTCTGAAGATAGTTAAAGAAAATGTTAACTGGATGGACCGGACCTTTAACCCCCATTTTGTACAGGAAACCCCAATAGGGGTAATTGGCAAACATTGCAGACTCAGATCATATACTGCAGAAAGCGGCATCTGATCTGGGCCTACACTGTTTGCAAAATGTTCAGCCGTTTTTAAAATAAATTTTTAAGAACCCCTAAATTTTTAAATGGACTTGCACTATATAAAAGGTGGAAGATTCCATTTGGTACAGAATGGGTTGATAATCACTGTTTTATCTTCCCTCCATGTGAGTTGCATCAAGTCAAAAAGTGTCTCCCCACATAAAAGGTTTTGTTTGTTTTGTAGTTTAATGGCCCAGTCAAAACTATGTAGGTCGTACCAAGTTGGTCAGTGTACCTATCAACATTTTCCTAGCAGGCTACAATTTATTAAGTGGTTAATCAATACAGTGGACATTCTTTGGCCAGAAACTGATAAATGCCCTTCTTGAATCTGCGGAAGGGAGAGAATGACCATGAAATCTTTTCTATGGTTATTCTCAGTCTCTTCTGCTGATTGAAGAATCTCCAAGAAAAAATGTTGCTGACCCTGGCAGGCATCTAACCTGCATCCTCCTGATCACTAGTCAGACGTGCATCCGACTGAGCTACTGAGGCTGGCTGGACATGTAAGGTACCATATGTAGACCTTAATCGTTCTAAACCCTTATCCTGCTGAATCAATTAATTTAGCCACACTCATTTCTGACTGTCGTCCAATCAAATTACTTGAAAGTTATAGTTATTCAAAATCCTAAACTGAATGACAATGTAGATCCTGAAGCCATCTGATCTTGATCTACACTGTTTGCAAAGATATGGGTTATTGTGTTCAGCAGGAAAAGGGTTAAATGAATGTGCAGTCTGATCAAGGCCTTCACTTAGTGTAACAGGTCGACAATGAAGACACTTTTCTATCTGAGTGATTTGCAGGTAGATTATGATCTTAACCCTTTTTGTACCAAATGGGATCTTCCTCCGTATATATAGCAGGAGTCCATTTCAAAATTTAGGGGTGTCAGGTTGTGTTTTCATCAAAATTTATTTGGAAAAAGGCTGAACTTTTAGCAAACAGTGTAGGCCCTGATCAGACACGGCATTCTGCTGCGTCTGATCTGGGCCTGCACTGTTTGCCAGGGTACCCGTTTGAGGGTTTCCGGTACTAAATGGGTTAAGCATTGTTCATGCTGACTAAATTACCAGTAATTTAGCTACACCTATTTCTGAGTTTCAAGCAATCAAATTACAGTCGAACATCAATGGCTCAAACACCTTTGGGACCTCGAAAATCTGTTTGAGACGGGGGTAGGTCGAGCCACTGAGGGTTACTGTCTGGAGTCATAACGAGTTACTTTTAGACATCATTTCGGTGTTCAATAATGAATATGTATGCTGTGTGTACTCATTAGAATCACCTCATCGAGGTGATTCTAATGAGTACACACAGCATACATTTGCAAGATAAAAGACTAAAATCTCCTTAATTATCTCCCACTATTTCTTATGTAGAGGATTTCGCTATGGGCTCAAGAATGCGTTCGACACATCCATGGTAAACAAGCCATTGTTGTTTGAGCCATCGAAGTTCTACTGTATATGTTCTTGATTTAATGTATTCATTCAAATTCGCTAAATGAATGACCAACAGTGTAAATCCTGATTAGAAGTCATTTGATCTGGATCTACACTGTTGCCAACTTGGAAAAGGTACTGGAAGATGTTGTGATCATCAGGACACCGGTTAACCTTGTTCATATATCCAAAATCACATATTTGTGTCTTGTTGCACAGGTGGCGTAATACAATCATGATCTTCACTGTAAATCATGAGCACTATATAGGGTTTCAGGGGACGCAAGATTCTGCGTCCATATACCCATATTTTCCCGCCTGTACATCAAAAAATTTTAAAACTGTCTGATGGGATGCACATTTTTCGTCATTGTGTTACATAAAAACTGGTATTTCCCCGTTTTCTAATTAAGGAAATGACCAAGCCGTGTATTTATATTGACTAATAAACAGATAGTCGGCCAATCGTAATGCTTCTTCCTTATTCGGAACGTTCAGAACTTAGCGTTAGTAATTTCAGTAAAGATAACGTCGAACGAACAGTTAATCATTTCAGAGCAAAATATCTAAACAGACCACACTGAAAAGCTTTTTTCGGAAAAAGAAAATATTCTGAAAATCAAGATGACGATCATGAGGAGAGTCAGTCCTCTGAGTCATGGCCAGCAGACCCTGATACAGAGGCTTCTACTTCAAGTTCAACATCGCCGGCCAGCTCGACCCAACAAGAGGGCCCAATGGCCCAATATCACTCACCTGTGTACCAGAAAATCATTAGTGTAGGAGACAACTTGACATTGCTACATACTAAATACCTAAGCTCAGGCAAATAGCCCCCGCCCATAGGGGCTTGAAGAAATATATGGGCTGCATGATGCTTCCACGCAGAGCTGAATCCGGCCCGCACACTAGTTCTGGTAAACCGCTTAGAGGATCTAAGCCTGTCCAGGAACTGGGGTGCGAGGCGGACCGTCCATGCTTATAAACCCTATTGATTACATTGGGCGACAGGGCTTGAGATGTCATTTCATCTCAATGTCGGGTAAAAGTTCCACAAAATTGGAAGCAACGTCTCCAAAATGACCTTTACAGTGTTGACGGGGACGTTAAACCTCAAATCAAACAAACAAATAAGCTCAGGCAAAGCAGTGCGAGTCGGTCCGTCCATGCTTATATTTGTAAATTTTATTGGTTTCAATGGCGAAAACTTTTAACCGGAGGCTTAAAAACCTTGTTTATTGTCATTTTCCGACGTGTATATTGGCGCTTTTGATTATTGCATCATGGTGGTTGTTTACTTTTAACTCCACTTCTATTTTTCATACTTTTATCATCCCCGACATTTTTTTTTCTCGCAACATTGTCGTAAATGCACGTCTGAGATAGAACCACCGCTGCACAGACTGATCTCTTTGTCCGCCATGTTTCGTATACATTTGACCAAAGTTATATTTATTGAGTCACAATGGCAGGATTAACCTGAAATACTTGGGTACTCAAATATCTAATTGTGAATCACAGGTGGTCAGCATGCAGTGCATGCTTATTTACCGCTATCTATCAAGTAGCCGATAAAATAACACCCTAAGATGCCTCGCCGGCGTCTTTGAACATTAAGCAGAATGACTGGCAACTCATCATAAAAGAACGCAAACGCAGCAACCGGGACAGACTGATAAGCTTTCACAGATGTGCTTGCAGATCTGAGTCTTCACTGGTCGCACATTTTATTGTAATTTTGCTGATCGCTGAATTTCTCGCCTTTTACCAATCGCATGCAGTTGCTACAATTCGTGGAGATTTCCCGACTTTGAACGCGTAGCACATAAGGCCGCTGCAGACACAAAACATGTGTTTGAAAACGTTTTGATGACAATATGATCTCTGTGTGTGACGGCTGAAGACTCCGACCAGCCTGCACAGTCTGATCAAAACCAGCCTTCAATGGTGTCTGGGAAATTCCAAAAAAACACATGCAAAGTAGACGACCACATTGGCTGGATTTACATTCTTTAGAAGAAAAAGTAATTTTTCATTTTGCTGTCCGCCAGCTTATTAACATGAACATGTATATATCGGTATGTTACGGTGATAGAATATGTTTTAAACGTCTTTTACATATGGCCATTGCCACGTCTGACATTATTATAAGTGCACTTAGCAGCCATCCTGTGGTGACAGATGAAGATACGACCCTAGTTTTGAATTTAGGAGTACCGATACTCTCAAAGAATCACAGGATACGCCTATTGTCTTTGGTTGAAGGAGTAACAGTACTCCTTCAGCAAAAGCTTATCAATAACACTGTATACAGTGTTGACGGGGACGTGAAACCTCAAATCAAACAAAATCTGGGCCTTATGGTTTTGGAGAAGATTTTTTAATAAGTCTATAGGAGCTAATGAGTCGTAGGGGTGGCCAATTTTGACCTAAAGGGCATGGTTGGCAGGAATTTATGTAGGCGACCCATTTTATGTTGCTATAAACTATATATCTAAGGTCTGTACTTCAATCATGGTTTCAAAGAAGATGTTTGAAGCTTTTTTTCCATTAAAACTTTATTGAAGTTAAGAGGCCACAGGATTTGGCCAATTTGGACCCCAGGGGCATGACTGGCAGGATTCAAGTAGGACACCACTGGACATTGCTACATGCTAAATACATGTACCTAAGCTCTGGGCCTTATGGTTTCAGAGAAGAAGATTTTTGATTTTTTTTTTCCATTTTAAGGGGGTTTTTTTTTGTTTTTTTTTTTAAGTCTATGGCAGCTAATAGGCCATCGGCATGGCCAATTTTGGCCCAAGGGGCATGGTTGGCAGGATTTCTTAAGATGACCATTTCATGTTGCTACAAACTAAATATCTTAGCTCTGGGACTTATGGTTTCAGAGGGGAGATTTTTTTTTCCCCATTATAAGTCTATGGGAGCTAATGGGCCCATGGTAGCCTAGCCACTAGGCGTTAAAATGAATAATATGGAATTAAAATCATCTTTCGCACTAAAATGAACAGTGTATAAAAATTTAGCTAGTCTAGTCTCTCTGGCTCAATCCTAAGATTTGAGACTCTACCAAATAGACTTGCCATTACTAAGAAGGTGATAAATTTTTAAACCAATAAAAAATACTAAAAAAAAAATTAGGCTGCGTCTCCTGACAACCGGTTGTCAGGAGCATTTTTTATAGCAAAAATGCTCCTGATAACCGGTTGTCAGGAGCATTTTACATAGCAAAAATGCTCCTGACAACTGGTTTCCAATAAAAACCTGCTATATTATGTTACCTCCCTTCCATTATCTACCTTGGTAGATCATATGCATAGCTTCTAGGTTTATAAACACTCTCTGACAACTGCGTCAGGGAGTCGACTCTTTGGCTCAGGGGTAAGAGCAGTGGACTGTCACCCGAGCGGCCCGGGTTCGAATCCCACCATAGGCGGGGATTTTTTTCAGGCTATGCATCTTTCCTTTGTTACGGCTTTCAGGTCGTAAGATGGGGGCTCGTCCGGGATGCCAGAATTGGCTTGTGCCGAAGTTGGTATCCTTCACGTCATCATAAATGATGACTTCCTTGAAGAGGGGGTGTGTTACCTCCCTTCCATTATCTACCTTGGTAGATCATATGCATAGCTTCTAGGTTTATAAACACTCTCTGACAACTGCGTCAGGGAGTCGACTCTTTGGCTCAGGGGTAAGAGCAGTGGACTATCACCCGGGCGGCCCGGGTTCGAATCCCACCATAGGCGGGGATTTTTTTCAGGCTATGCATCTTTCCTTTGTTACGGCTTTCAGGTCGTAAGAATTAGCATTATTTTGGTTACTTAACCCAGTATTTTAAGTTTCTTGAAACATTTTTAATATTTTTTGTCTTCTTTGGTATTTTAACATTACTACTGGATTGTAAAAAATGAGAAAAAACATATGGTACTTGCAGAATTTAATGTTTTATTTATTACTGAAAATAAATATCAAATAAATATTGGGTCAATTTTACCCGAGTGCTATGGAAAAAAAAAACATGCCATAAATTCCCTTTTAGAGAATATATATGGTTAAGGGGTGAGGATCTGAACGGTTTCTGAGGTATATAGCTTTTAATGAAGTCAAGGGGTGGGACATGGCCCATGGCACCCCCAGGACAGCATGCTGATGTGACTGATTGTATCTTATCATTAGGAACAAGAATACATGTAAATATGGTTTAGGGGTGGGGCTCTAAACAGTTTCTCAGGTATATAGTCTTTTGTGAAGTTGAGGGGTGCAGCATGGCCCGGGCGGGTCGACCCCTAGGTTGGTGTCACCGAAAGTGTCTTATCATAAGGAATAAGAATATATATGGTTAAGGGGTAGGGATCTGTAAGGTTTCTGGAATATTGGGCCTTTTTTATGAAGTTGAGTGGGGTGGGCATTGCCCGGC
Organism: Lucinisca nassula; assembly: GCA_963580285.1. Lineage (NCBI taxonomy): Eukaryota > Metazoa > Mollusca > Bivalvia > Lucinida > Lucinidae > Lucinisca > Lucinisca nassula. Next base: position 83,380,408 of record OY757022.1, on the reverse strand, counting down.
AAATCCCGGGGGACCCCCCGGTTGGTGTCACCAAATGCCACTTATCATAAGGGACAAGATTATATATGGTTTAGGGGTGAGGATCTGTAAGGTTTCTGGGATATTCAGCTTTTTATGAAGTGGATGGGGTGTGGCATGGCCCTGGCACATCCCAGGGCATCCCCAGGTTGAAGTCACTGAGTGCTTCTTATCAATATATATACAGTCGAACCTGTGCCTACGGTCACCTCCGAATAACGGTCCCCTTATTACAAAGGTCATTTTCAACCCCTCCCACCGAAATTCCCTAATAAATTAACTGGGAATAGCGGTCCACTGTGCACTACGGTCAACGGTCACGTTATTCAGTCCCAAACTGAGTTGCTGTCCTTGAATAACGGTCTATAGTTGAATCCATCACGCTCATGATTTCAGCTTTGAGGTAATTATCGCCATTGATTAGCATATAATTGGCCTGCTTGATTGGTGTTGCAGTCCTTAATCCTTGCGATCTGGTCAAACATGTTGCGGTTTGTGAGTGAGTTGAATTGAATAAATCCATTGCATTCTGTTTAACACAAGAACTGATAGTTTATTAGAAAAGTAAGAAAAATTGACTAAACATATTTTTTTAATTGGCGGACAATCCTAAAGACAGTAAAACTAGCCCAGTAAGTAAATCACAATAATTGCGGCACTGTCAATTCAGAGACAAACCATCTGTGTATTTATTACGGTTCAAGTATGACACTATTGTTATCCCTGTCATATAATTGCCACCCTGCAGTGCGTGTCGATAAGGTGTGAAAATATGGTCAAGTCATATCTCTAATTTGCGTTTATCCTCCAGTCATAAAACTTAATCCAAGATCAATGTGAAAATGATTTAATCCTCCTCAGACAATTAGCTACATCTAACGGTATATGTTTGCATAATAAAAACGGACTACTCTACGATCTCATGAATGGTTATGTTTTGGCGCCAAATAGCAGGCGCTCGGCGGGAAAAGTCGAATGCTGTTGATGGTTATTGACACGGAGGGATAATTCGGGAGATATCCAGCGCTGTTTTCTATCCACCTCTATTCACAACCGTTTAGCTATCGAGAAAATATTTTTTGCCGGTTCCAAACATTTTTTATGAAAGATTTAAACACGTGTGGGGTTGCTGGCGTCGGATGACGCAACAAATAAACATGTAAATTAAATGGAAAACAATATGCTTCTTCATCCAGTGACAGCTTGCTATTTAATCAATAAATGAAAGAATTTTTGGACACTGTCGGCCTGCTGGTAATTGTCAAACCTCCGAATAAAGGTCACCTGTGAATAACGGCCAAATTTGTCCTGTCCCATAGATAGCCTTTGTTCACAGGTTTGACTGTAGTTAAGGGGTGGGGATATGACTGGTTTCTGAGATAAATGGCATTTAATGAAGTGGAGGAGGTGAGGCATGGCCCCGGCACAACCTAGGGGATGCCTAGGTTGACATAAAAGCATTTGGCTGAGAAGTTATATGGGCTGCATGATGCTTCCACGCAGAGCTGAATCCAGCCCGCACACTAGTACTGGTAAACCGCTTAGAGGATCTAAGCCTGTCCAGGAACCGCAGTGCGAGGCGGACCATCCATGCTGATAAACCCTATTCGTTTCATTGGGTGACAGGGCTTGAGATGTCATTTCATTTCAATGTCGGGTAAAAGTCCCACAAAGTTGGAAGCAACGTCTTCAAAATGACCTGTACAGTGTTGACGGGGACGTTAAACCTCAAACAAACGAACAAAACTCAAGGAAAATTCCTATGAATTTTTGGCAAAAATGTCATTTTTCAATTTTCCCCATTATAAGTCTATGAAAAATCTAAGTTGCCATAGCAGCCATCTAAAGGCCGAATTTCATAAACAAGAGGGCCCAATGGCCCTATATCGCTCACCTGTTTGGACCCCAGGGGCATGATTGGCAGGAATTATGTAGGTGACCACTTGCCGTCGCTACATGATAAATATCTAAGCTCTTGGCCCTGTGGTTTCAGAGAAGAAGATTTTTGAAGCTCCATTATGAGTCTATGGGAGCAAAGGGGCCCCATGGTGTGGCCCATTTGAAACCTAGGGGCATGATTGGCAGGAATTATGTAGGTGACCACTTGCTGTTGCTACATGCTATAATATCTAAGCTCTGGGCCCTGTGGTTTCAGAGAAGATTTTTGAAACTTTTTTTCCATTATGAGTCTATGGGAGCTAAGGGGCCCCGGGGTGTGGCCCATTTGGCCCCAGGGGCATGATTGGCAGGAATTGTGTAGGTGACCACTTGCCGTTGCTACATGCTAAATATGTAAGCTCTGGACCCTGTGGTTTCAGAGAAGAAGATTTTTGAAGCTTGTTTCCATGAGTCTATGGGAGCTAAGGGGCCCCGGAGCTAGCCCATTTGGACCCCAGGGCCATGATTGGCAGGATTTATGTAGGTGACCACTTGCCGTTGCTACATGCTAAATATGTAAGCTCTGGGCCCTGTGGTTTCAGAGAAGAAGATTTTTAAGCTTTTTTCCATTATGAGTCTAAAGGAGCTAAGGGACCCCAGAGCTAGCCCATTTGGACCCCAGGGCCATGATTGGCAGGATTTATGTAGGTGACCACTTGCCATTGCTACATGCTAAATATCTAAGCTCTGGGCCCTGTGGTATCAGAGAAGAAGATTTTTTAAGCTTTTTTTCCATTATAAGTCTAAAGATGCTAAGGGGCCCCGGGGAGTGGCCGGTTTGGACCTCAGGGGCATGATTGGCAGGAATTATGTAGGTGACCAGTTGCGGTTGCTACGAGCTAAATATCTAAGCTCTGGGCCCTGTGGTTTCAGAGAAGAAGATTTTTGAGGCTTTTTTCCATTATGAGTCTATGGGAGCAAAGGGGCCCCGGGGCGTGGCCCATTTGGAACACAGGGGCATGATTGGCAGGAATTATGTAGGTGACCAATTGCTGTTGCTTCATGCTAAATATCTAAGCTCTGGGCCCTGTGGTTTCAGAAAAGAAGATTTTTGAAGCTTTTTTCCATTATGAGTCTATGGGGGCTAAGGGGCCCCGGGGCGTGGCCCATTTGGACCCCAGGTGCAGGATTTATGTAGGTGACCACTTGCCATTGCTACATTCTAAATATCTCAGCTCTGGGCCCTGTGTTTTCAGAGAAGAAGCTTTTTGAAGCTTTTTCCCATTATGAGTCTATAGGAGCTAAGGGGCCCCGGGGAGTGGCTCATTTGGAACCCAGGGGTATGATTGGCAGGAATTATGTAGGTGTCTACTTGTTATTGCTACATGCTAAATATCTAAGCTCTGGGCCCTGTGGTTTCCGAGAAGAAGATTTTTGAAGCTTTTTGTTCCATTATGAGTCTATGGGAGCGAAGGGGCCCCGGGGTGTGGCCCATTTGGAACCCAGGGGCATGATTGGCAGGAATTATGTAGATGACCACTTGCCGTTGCTACATGCCAAATATCTCAGCTCTGGGCCCTGTGGTTTCAGAGAAGAAGATTTTTGAAGCTTTTTTCCATTATGAGTCTATAGGAGCTAAAGGGCCCCTGGGCGTGGCCCGTTTGGACCCCAGGGGCATGATTGGCAGGAATTATGTAGGTGACCACTTGCCGTTGCTACATGCTAAATATCTAAGCTCTGGGCCCTGTGGTTTCCGAGAAGAAGATTTTTGAAGCTTTTTGTTCCATTATGAGTCTATGGGAGCGAAGGGGGCCCCGGGGCATCCCCCATTTGGAACCCAGGGGCATGATTGGCAGGAATTATGTAGGTGACCACTGGCTGTTGCTACATGCTAAATATCTTAGCTCTGGGCCCTGCGGTTTCAGAGAAGAAGATTTTTGAAGCTTTTTTCCATTTTGAGTCTATGGGAGCTAAGGGGCCCCGGGGCGTGGCCCATTTAGACCCCAAGGGCATGATTGGCAGGATTTATGTCTACAGGTGACCACTTGTCGTTGCTACATGCTAAATATCTAAGCTTTTGGCCCTGTGGTTTCCGAGAAGAAGATTTTTGAAGCTTTTTGTTCCATTATGAGTCTATGGGAGCGAAGGGGCCCTGGGGCGTGGCCAATTTGGACCCCAGGGGCATGATTGGCAGGAATTATGTAGGTGATCACTGGCCGTTAATACATGCTTAATATCTAAGCTCTGGGCCCTGTGGTTTCAGAGAAGAAGATATTTTAATTTTTTCCCATTGTAAGTCTATGGGAGCTATATGTTGCCATGGCAACCAGAATTCCAATCTGATCAGCCCAAAAACCTTATGCAGCCTTTCCCCCTACCTGATGATGCTTCTCATAAAATTTGATCAAGATTGACCATGGGGTATTAGAGATATACTTATTTGAAATTGTTTACGGACGCACGGACGGACGCACGACGGACGACGGACAAAAAGTGATCACAAAAGCTCACCTTGTCACTACGTGACAGGTGAGCTAAAAAAAAACCCCGCTAAACCTGTAAAGGCAAATATGGTGAATATTTTCATAATGTCTCTGCATCCTAGAGCGTATGGTTTCTGAGGAGATGATTTTTTAAGTATTTTTTTTTTCTGTTTTTTTTTTTTTTCATCAACCAATAAAAACGAGCAGTATGCCTAAAATCATTGTCATACCCTGTTTATAGGGTAGTAGATAGATCAGATAGTAGATTGCCTAAGGAACATTATTATGTCAGTTTTGTCAAAATATCTGCAGAGACTTGGCAGTAAATGCCATTTTTCAATTTTCCCCATTATAAGTCTATGAAAACTATAAGTTGCCATAGCAACCAAACTGATGAGCCGATTTTCTTATACAAGAGGGCCATGATGGCAATCATGGCCCCGGATCGCTCACCTGATGCATAGAGTAACAAGTGGGTCCCAGGGAGGGCCATTATTGACCCCAGGGCTATAATGTGCATAATGTTAAGGGAGGTCAAAAAAAGGTGAAGCTTTATACCAAATATCAACAAAGGCTATAATTTGAACAATCTTGGTTTAGGTCTACTAGATGAAGCTACACACCAAATATCAAAGACCTGGGCCTTGCAGTTTCAGAGAAGAAGATTTTTTAAAGATATTTCCTACATAAGCCTATGTAAAACCAAATGGCCCTGGGGCAGGGGCATTTTTCGCCCCAGGGCTATAAATTAAACAATATTGATAGAGGTCCACTAGATGAAGCTTCACACCAAATATCAAAGACATGGGTCTTGCTATTTCAGGAGATTTTCAAAGACTATCTCTTTATAAGTCTATGTAAAACCAAAGGGCCCCGGGCGGGGGCATTTGTGGCCCGAGGGCTATAATTTGAACAATCTTGGTAGAGGTGCACTAAATGAAGCTCCATACCAAATATCAAAGACATGGGCCTTGCAGTTTCGGAGAAGAAGATTTTTAAAGATTTCCCTATATAAGTCTATGTAAATCCAAAGGGTCTTGGGGCGGGGGCATTTTTGGCCCCAGGGCTATAATTTGAACAATCTTGATATAGGTCCACTAGATATAATTTCACACCAAATATCAAAGACCTAGGTCTTGTGGTTTCACAGGAGAAGACTTTTAAAGATTTTCCCTATATAAGTCTATGTAAAACCAGCTTGAAAGGGTCCGAGGTCGGATCTTCTTCACTTAAACTACTTGGCCAATTGAAACCAAATTACATGTGGAGCCTCTATGAAATGAGGGAACAAAAGTTTGTTCGTGAGGAATGGGTCACATGACCAATATGGCCGCCATGCCCGTATATGGTAAAAACCTTTAAAAAGCTTCTTCTCAAGAACCGAATGGCGATGATCTTTAAACTTGGTATGCAGCATCAGAGACTCTGGCCCTACCAAGTTTGTTCAAACTAGAGCTATCACTAAAGGTGATGAATACCCCCACAAAAACTGCCTTGATAGTACATCAGCGGCATTTTGCAATTTTTTCACTTGAAAGGGGCCATAACTATGTCGAAAATTGACGAATTGTAGTGGAAATCGAACTTGACCTGTATTTTATGATGTTACATCAGTGTACCAAAAATTATAAAAATCGGTGAAGTGCTTTTTGAGTTATCGTCTGGAAACCAAGTCAACAGACCGACTGACAAGCTCACTCCTATATACCCCCCAAATTTCATTTGTGGGGGTATAATGATGACAGCTGGCTGACCTTGACCTGTTTTACGTCAAGGTCAAATTTGGTCACTTAGACATTTGTATGGAAAAATGGCAAAGTAGTGTATATTTCTGATTGCCTGGTAGGCTGTGACATCAAAAATGATATTTGCAGTTAGCTGAATGGAAGTTTATCAATTCCAAAGGTCAAGGTCAATACTGATCTTTGTCTTGGATGGCTCAGATTCAGTATTTTTATCTTCTTCTCCAGTAAAAGAGCTGTGCTGTTTGAAACCAAATTACATGAAAAGCCTCTTTGGGGGTGAGGCAATTTAACATTATGCATGGTGTCACATGACCAAGATGGGCACCTTGCCTGTATATGGTATAAACTATGACCTCTGGTGAGCGTAGTGACCCATGGGCCTCTTGTTAAAGATTTTCCCTATATACCGTAAGCCCATGTAAAACCAAAGGGCCCCAGGGCTGGGGCATTTTTGGCCCAGCACTATAATTTGAACAATCTTGGTAGGTCTTACGACCTGAAAGCCGTAACAAAGGAAAGATGCATAGCCTGAAAAAAATCCCCGCCTATGGTGGGATTCGAACCCGGGCCGCCCGGGTGATAGTCCACTGCTCTTACCCCTGAGCCAAAGAGTCGACTCCCTGACGCAGATGTCAGAGAGTGTTTATAAACCTAGAAGCTATGCATATGATCTACCAAGGTAGATAATGGAAGGGAGGTAACACACCCCCTCTTCAAGGAAGTCATCATTTATGATGACGTGAAGGATACCAACTTCGGCACAAGCCAATTCTGGCATCTCGGACGAGCCCCCATCTTACGACCTGAAAGCCGTAACAAAGGAAAGATGCATAGCCTGAAAAAAATCCCCGCCTATGGTGGCATTCGAACCCGGGCCGCCCGGGTGATAGTCCACTGCTCTTACCCCTGAGCCAAAGAGTCGACTCCCTGACGCAGTTGTCAGAGAGTGTTTATAAACCTAGAAGCTATGCATATGATCTACCAAGGTAGATAATGGAAGGGAGGTAACAGTAGGGGACCACTAGATGCAGCTTAATACCAAATATCAAAGACTTGGGTCTTGTGGTTTCAGAGAAGATTTTTTCGGTGAAAAAAAAATCTATTTTTGGCTCCTGTGACCTAGATGTGCAACGGACCGGAACCATTTGAACAACTTTGAAAGGGCACCACCTAAGGATCATTACTGTGAAGTATTGTCAAAATCCTATCAGGGGTTTTGGAGGAGATGTCATTTGAAGAAAAAGTTTACGTACGGACATATGCATGAAGACAGACAAAAAGTGATCCCAAAAGCTCACTTGTCACTATGTGAAAGTGAGCTAAAAACATAAACTTCCAATCCCCCAGGCCAAGGATGCTACAGATAGAATTTGGGCCAAATCGGCTTTGTGGCTTCAGAGGAGAATGTCGTTTGAAAGTGTTGACGACATATGACACACAACGGACAACTGCCTATCCTATAAGTTCCCCCGGAGCCTTCAGCTCTGGTGAGCTAAAAAAATCTGAATAAAGATTACATGAATTAAGTTCATTTGAATACTAAAAAATGATAAAAAAGCATTAAACATGTATCAAGAACCTTAAGATACTAAAAAGGTAACTAAAATAATACTAATATTATAGGTTTTTATTGGAAAAATATTGCTGGTTGTCAGGAGACACTTCCAAAAAATTATCAGACTTTTATCAGACTAGTAGCTAGTCTTGGCCCATGGTTGTGGCCAATTTTGACCCCAGGTGACCACTTGACGTTGCTACATGCTATATATTTAACCCTTTACCACTCAGATACGTATTTTCCCGACTCTATCCATTACCACTCAAACCCGTATATTTACGACTTTATCGATTAACGTACAGATACGTATGTTCCCGTGTGTCGCCATTTGAACAAATACGTGTTTGTCCGTGTCTCAAAATCAATTGCGTTATTTTTACCTTTTTCCTAAATATAAAAACGCCGGATGTTTATTAATGTTAAGTTTGGTCTTTTGCCAACAATATTTGCGAAAAAAACAAATATGTTTCTATACAAAGTTTTTGTGTAATTTGCAACCAAACACACCAGGGGTTTCTTCTACTGAATCACGATGACCTTGCCTGTTTGTTTTGTTTGTTTGTTTGATTTGGGGTTTAACGTCCCCGTCAACACTGTAAAGGTCATTTTGGAGACGTTGCTTCCAATTTTGTGGGACTTTTACCCGACATTGAGATGAAATGACATCTCAAGCCCTGTCGCCCAATGAAACCAATAGTGTTTATTAGCATGGGCGGTCCGCCTCGCACCGCGGTTCCTGGACAGGCTTAGATCCTCTAAGCGGTTTACCAGTACCAGTGTGCGGGCCGGATTCAGCTCTGCGTGGAAGCATCATGCAGCCCATATATTTCTTCAAGCCCCTATGGGCGGGGGCCATGACCTTGCCTGACCGTAATGGGTTGAGTTACTGAATGACGCAATATTTGTGTGTCTGTCGCGCATGATTTGCATGATTTATGTAGAGACAATTAGCGCTGTATAATCAGTGAGCTTCAAGGGATTTATGGTCCAAGATAATTAGTTAATTGGGGATTATGATACCCTAGGAATGTTTATACAACGGATGCCACCCGGAGCGTGCCGAGCATTGAGCCGCAATAAATTACGTAACAGTACCCAAAAGTGTACCCAGGTGGTCATTGGAAGGGCAATAAAACCCACAGATGGGTAGAAGGCCTTTCATTGGTCAATAGTTTCAGCCCCTTTAATGAATATTAATTTCTACAACAACAAAAAAATTGCGACGTCTGATCAGGGTCTCACCGCCGACACTTTACAGACAGACAGATGCAATTATGAGCGGCAATTGATCAGGGTCTTCAGGTTTTTTTACCTGATAATGCTACGGCACCCGGATCAGATGCTCCACAATTATCGTTGCGACGTCTGATTCAGCTCCAAATGCCGACGGTTCATTTTATTTTATTTTCCGCGACCGAATAGGTATGGAGGATATAGCGACCGTCCAAATGTCCGTCCGTCCGTAGACACAACAGACAGATGCAAACAATGCAGAATGCAGATCCGGATCAGACGCCGTACTATTATTGAACGGCGTCTGATGAGGGTCTACATGTTGGAAGAAGGCATCTGAGACGGCGCAGACCCGGACAAGACCCTGCGCAACGGTAATGCGGCGTCTGATCAGGGTCTTATCGTCGACGGTGGTGTTTTTTATCCCTAGTCTGAACAGGTTCGGAGCCTGGCGTCCGTTCATTCGCCCGATCGTAGACACAAAATTATGAGTGGCGTCCGTTCAAATGTTCGTCCGTTGACGCAACAGACATGAAAACAATGCAGATCCGAATCAGATATACAATTATTAAACGGCGTCTGATGATGTCTACAGGTTTGTAGACGGTATCTGAGACGGCGCAGACCCGGACAAGACGTTGCGCAACGACAATGCGGCATCTGATCAGGGTCTTATCACCGACGGTGGCGTCATCCACCTAACTGTCTGTATAACAAAAGATAGAACACAAAGGTGCAAACAGTGCAGATTTGAATTAGACGCCATACAATTATTATACGGCGTCTGGAAAGGGGCTAAAGGTTTGTAGACGGCATAAGCGACGGCACAGACTCAGAGCAGACGCTGTACAGTGATCATACGACGTCTGATCATGGTCTGACCGCCGACGGTGCGTTTTATTTTTATCCCCTGACCAAATAGGTTCGGGGATAAAACAATTAGCCTGGCATCCGTCCATCCATCCGTCCGCAAACAAAATTATGAGTCTGGCGTCCGTTCACATGTCCGTCCGTCTGTAGACACAACAGACAGATGCAAGCAATGCAGGTTCGAATCAGACCCTGTACAATTATTAAACGGCGTCTGATGAGGGTCTACAGGTTTGTAGACGACATATGGGTCGGCGCAGACCCGGACAAGACGCTGCACAACGATAATGTGTCGTCTGATCAGGGACTAATCACCAACGGTGGTGATTTTTATCCCTAGTCTGAACATATTCACGGCAGGGCTCGAGAAACTGAAGAATCCAAATCGGTCCAGCCAGATTTCGCCAAAAATTACGGAAATTGTCGATCGGTTTCGGTAATTTCCGTAAACTCAGTTGGCGATTTTCAATTTCAAAATGTGTTATTAGCGTAACGAATGACATACCGATGTTGCTCTTACACTTGTCAACGGATATGAGCACCAGTATCTCGATTATAAACAACAATTATTGCTCACATGGTTCAGATTTCATCTACTTTCATTTTCTACGCCAGATTTCATCTACCTTCATTTTCCCAATATCCGGGTCACTCAGAACCTGAAGACCGCTAAAGGGAAACAACCGACTTGGGGCAGTAAAAGACCAGTTTGATGGTCACTATATTTTTTCCCCCTTCTTAAAACCTTTAAAATATTTCTCTTATTTCACGCATTTTATTTTGCCCAAATTGCTTTGTTTACAAATGGCGACAACGTGCAGCAACGTGGTCGGAAAATGACGTCATACGGTTTCCGTTTACACAATACACATTAATGCAGTCAAGGACGTCAGCCACACACCTGTTTTAAGTGATTGATTTTAATAGAGCGTATTTCTAAAAAAAATCGTTTTGAACGGGTTAAAAAATCGAAAAACATTTCTTTACTCTCGAAACAAAACATGGCCGAACGAGAGTCATTGAAAATCTTACATGGCCGAACCGTGTTGAAAAGAATATAAATACATATTTCACGATTACACAAGCCTGAAACAAATCGCTTTGTCTACAAATGACGTGGTTTATGTTATTGGTTTCAATGGAGCGTATTCTTAAATAAAAATATCGTTTAGAATGGGTGAAATAAAGCATTTTCCCTTGAAGGCATCACACGCAATGTTCAGACATGACAGGTGTGTATTGAAAATTGCGCCCTGTGAAAAAAAAAATATATATATATATATTCAAATACCGGTTCTATAGTAAGCCATAAATTAATGACTTGTCTAAACAAACTAGCGTATGTCCTGCATTTATTGACCTTATTTTCTCACCTTGCCAGCTTGCCGATAACGCCTCAGGCCAGTTTTCGCGGATTAATAATTTTGACACACAGGTCAAATTGCGCTCACCCAAGTGGACAGATCAGATTACATGATTTTGACCCGCGGATCAAATTTCGCTGTGATAAGATCAAAGACCCCGACGTGGACTTGTCCGATTTTCACCTAGTTAGATAATGAACCAGTCTAACACCTTGCACTTCAGGCATTTTTGTGTACTTGCTTGGATTGTCAATGGAAACGGGTCAGTTTGTTTTTACAAAATAACGGCTTGGCGAAAATTTTCGAACCGATTTTTTTGAAAATTTTAATAAATTATGGACCGATTTTTTAGTCTTCTTTTTCAGTTAAAATCGGTTCAGTAAGCCCAAAATCGGTCCAGGACCGGGAAACCGGCATTTTCTCGAGCCCTGATTCACGGGATATAGCGATCAGCCACCCAATTGTCTGTATAACAATAGACAGAACACAAAGGTGCAAACAGTGCAGATTTGAATCAGATGCCTCACAATGATGATGCGGCGTCTGGATAGGGTCTACAGGTTTGTAGACTGCATATGCGACGGCACAGACCCAGACCAGACGCTGTACAATGATCATGCGACGTCTATTCATGGTCTGACCGCCGACGGTGCGTTTTATTTTTTATCCCCTGACCAAATAGGTTCGGGGATATAACAATCAGCCTGGCATCCGTCCGTCTGCAAACAAAATCATGAGTCTGGCGCCCATTCACATGTCTGTCCGTCCGTCCGTCCGTAGACACAACAGACAGATGCAAGCAATGCAGATTCGAATCAGACCTGTACAATTATTAAACGGCGTCTGATGAGGGTCTACAGGTTTGTAGACGGCATATGGGTCGGCGCAGACCCGGACAAGACGCTGCACAACGATAATGCGGCGTCTGATCAGGGACTTATCGCCGACAGTGGTGTTTTTTTATCCCTAGTCTGAACATGTTCGGGGGATATAGCAATCAGCCTGGCATCATCCATCCGTCTGTCTGTATGACTATAGACAGAACACCTAGGTGCAAACTGCAGATCGGGATCAGAGCCCAGAAATTATTATAAGGCGTCTGATCAGGATCTACAGGGTTGTAGACAGCACATGCGACGACTCATACCCAGACCAGTAGCTATCAGCCTGGCGTCACCCAGCCGTCTGTCTGTATGACAACAGACAGAACACAAAGGTGCAAACAGTGCAGATCAGGATCAGAGCCCAGACAATTATTATAAGGCATCTGATCAGGGTCTACAGGGTTGTAGACAGCACATGCGACGGCACAGACCCAGACCAGACGCTGTACAATGATCATGCGCATCAGATGTCATTTCACCTCAGTGTTGGGTAAAAGTCCCACCAAATTGGAAGTAACATCTCCAAAATGTCCTAAATAGTGTTGACGGGGATGTTATACCTCTAATCAAACAAATGAATCTTTTGCTAAAACAAGAGGGCCATGATGGCCCTGGATCGCTCACCTGATCCATAGTGTAACAAGTGGGCCCCAGAGAGGGCCATTATTGGCCCCAGGGCTTTAATGTGCATAATGTTGAGGGACGTCTTAAAGGTGAAGCTTCATACCAAACATCAACAAAGGCTATAATTTGAACAATCTTGGCAAAGGTCCACAAGATGAAGCTACACATCAAATATCAAAGACCTGGGCCTAGCGGTTTCAGAGAAGAAGATTTTTGAAAGATTTTGCCTATATAAGCCTATGTAAAACCAAAGGGCCCCGGGACTGGGGCATTTTTTGCCCCAGCACTATAATTTGAACAATCTTGGTAGGGGTCCACTAGATGAAGCTTCATACCAAATATCAAAGTCCTGGGCCTTGTGGTTTCAGAGAAGAAGATTTTTAAACATTTTCCCTATATAAGCCTATGTAAAACCAAAGGGCCCCGGGGCGGGGGCATTTTTGGCCCCAGCACTATAATTTGAACAATCTTGGAAGGGGTCCACTAGATGAATCTTCATACCAAATATCAAAGACCTGGGCCTTGTGGTTTCAGAGAAGAAGATTTATAAAGATTTTCCCTATATAAGCCAATGTAAAACCAAAGGGCCCCGTGGCGGGGGCATTTTTTGTCCCAGCACTATGATTTGAACAATCTTGGTATGGGTCCACTAGATGAAGCTTCATACCAAATATCAAAGTCCTGGGCCTTGTGGTTTCAGCGAAGAAGATTTTTAAAGATTTTCCCTATATAAGCCTATGTAAAACCAAAGGGCCCCGGGGCGGGGGCATTTTTGGCCCCAGCACTATCATTTGAACAATCTTGGTAAGGGTCCACTAGATGAAGCTTCATACCAAATATCAAAGACCTGAGCCTTGTGGTTTCAGAGAAGAAGATTTTTAAAGATTTTCCCGATATAAGCCAATGTAAAACCAAAGGGCCCCGTGGCGGGGGCATTTTTTGTCCCAGCACTAAAATTTGAACAATCTTGGTAGGGGTCCACTAGATGAAGCTTCATACCAAATATCAAAGACCTGGGCCTTGTGGTTTCAGAGAAGAAAATTTTTAAAGATTTTCCCTATATAAGCCTATGTAAAACCAAAGGGCCCCGGGGCGGGGGCATTTTTGGCCCCAGCACTATAATTTGAACAATCTTGGTAGGGGTCCACTAGATGAAGCTTCATACCAAATATCAAAGTCCTGGGCCTTGTGGTTTCAGGGAAGAAGATTTTTAAAGATTTTCCCTATATAAGCCTATGTCAAACCAAAGGGCCCCAGGGAAGGGGCATTTTCGGCCCCAGCACTATAATTTAAACAATCTTGGTAGGGGTCCACTAGATGAAGCTTCATACCAAATATCAAAGACATGGGCCTTGTGGTTTCAGAGAAGAAGATTTTTAAAGATTTTCCCTATATAAGCCTATGTAAAACCAAAGCGCCCCATGGCGGGGGCATTTTTTGTCCCAGCACTAAAATTTGAACAATCTTGGTAGGGGTCCACTAGATGAAGCTTCATACCAAATATCAAAGTCCTGGGTCTTGTGGTTTCAGAGAAGAAGATTTTTAAAGATTTTCCCTATATAAGCCTATGTAAAATCAAAGGGCCCCGGGGTGGAGGCATTTTTGTCCCGAGCACTATAATTTGAACAATCTTGGTAGGGGTCCACTAGATGAAGCTTCATACCAAATATCAAAGACCTGGGCCTTGTGGTTTCAGAGAAGAAGATTTTTAAAGATTTTCCCTATATAAGCCAATGTAAAACCAAAGGGCCCCGTGGCGGGGGCATTTTTTGTCCCAGCACTAAAATTTGAACAATCTTGGTAGGGGTCCACTAGATGAAGCTTCATACCAAATATCAAAGTCCTGGGTCTTGTGGTTTCAGAGAAGAAGATTTTTAAAGATTTTCCCTATATAAGCCTATGTAAAACCAAAGGGCCCCGGGGCGGAGGCATTTTTGTCCCCAGCACTATAATTTGAACAATCTTGGTAGGGGTCCACTAGATGAAGCTTCATACCAAATATCAAAGACCTGGGCCTTGTGGTTTCAGAGAAGAAGATTTTTAAAGATTTTCCCTATATAAGCCTATGTAAAACCAAAGGGCCCCAGGGTGGGGGCAATTTTGGCCCCAGCACTATAATTTGAACAATCTTGGTAGGGGTCCACTAGATGAAGCTTCATACCAAATATCAAAGACCTGGGCCTTGTGGTTTCAGAGAAGAAGATTTTTTAAGTTTTTGGTGAAAAAAATCTGTTTTTGGCTCCTGTGACCTAGATGTGCAACGGACCGGAACCATTTGAACAACTTTGAAAGGGGACCACCTACGGATCATTCCTGTGAAGTTTGGTCAAAATCCGATCAGTGGTTTAGGAGGAGATGTCGTTTAAAGAAATTGTTTACACGGACGCACGGACGGACGGACGCACGACGGACAAAAGTGATCCCAAAAGCTCACCTCGTCACTACGTGACGGTGAGCTAAAAAAAAATAAATAAAAATAAAGAGACGGCTCTTTGGGGTGTGCTGGCTACGGGGTGGTTGATACACTGATTTAAAAAACAAGAGGACCATGATGGCCCTGGATCGCTCACCTGATCCATAGAGTAACAAGTGGGCCCCGGGGAGGGCCATTATTGACCCCAGGGTTATAATGTGCATAATGTTGAGGGAGGTCTAAAAAGGTGAAGCTTCATACCAAATATCAACAAAAGGCTATAATTTGAACAATCTTGGCAAAGGTCCACTAGATGAAGCTACACAACAAATATCAAAGACCTGGGCCTTGTGGTTTCAGAGAAGAAGATTTTTTTAAAGATATTCCTTACATAAGCCTATGTAAAACCAAATGGTCCCGGGGCAGGGGCATTTTTGGCCTCAGGGCTATAATTTAAACAATCTTGATAGAGGTCCACTAGATGAAGCTTCACACCAAATATCAAAGACCTGGGCCTTGTTGTTTCAGAGAAGAAGATTTTCAAAGATTATCTCTATTATAAGTCTATGTAAAACCAAAGGGCCTTGGGGCGGGGGCATTGTGGCCCCAGGGCTATAATTTGAACAATCTTGGTAGAGGTCCACTAGCTGAAGCTTCATACCAAATGTCAAAGACCTAGGCCTTGTGATTTCAGAGTAGAAGATTTTTCAAGATTTTCCCTATATAAGTCTATGAAAAACCAAAGGGCCCGGGGCGGGGGCCTTTTGGCCTCAGGGCTATAATTTGAACAATCTTCATAGAGGTCCACTAGCTGAAGCTTCATACCAAATATCAAAGACCTGGGCCTTGCAGTTTCAGAAAAGAAGATTTTTAAAGATTTTCCCTATATAAGCCTATGTAAAACCAAAGGGCCCCGGGGCGAGGGCATTTTTGGCCCCAGCACTATAATTTGAACAGTCTTGGTAGGGGTCCACTAGATGAAGCTTCATACCAAATAGCAAAGACCTGGGCCCTGCAGTTTCAGAGAAGAAGATTTTTTAAAGATTTTCCCAATATAAGCCCATGTAAAACCAAAGGGCCCTGGGGCGGGGGCATTTTTGGCCCCAGCACTATAATTTGAATAATCTTGGTAGGGGTCCACTAGATGAAGCTTCATACCAAATATCAAAGACCTGGGCCTTGCGGTTTCATAGAAGAAGATTTTTAAAGGTTTTCCCCATATCAGCCCATGTAAAACCAAAGGGCCCCGGGGCGGGGGCATTTTTTGTCCCAGCACTATAATTTGAACAATCTTGGTAGGGGTCCATAAGATGAAGCTTCATACCAAATATCAAAGAACTGGGCCTTGCAGTTTCAGAGAAGAAGATTTTTAAAGATTTTCCCTATATAAGCCCATGTAAATCCAAAGGGCCCCGGGGCGGGGGCATTTTTGGCCCCAGCACTATAATTTGAATAATCTTGGTAGTGGTCCACTAGATGAAGCTTCATACCAAATATCAAAGACCTGGGCCTTGCGGTTTCAGAGAAGAAGATTTTTAAAGATTTTCCATATATAAGCCTATGTAAAACCAAAGGGCCCTGGGGCGGGGGCATCTTTGGCCCCAGCACTATAATTTGAACAATCTTGGTAGGGGTCCACCAGATAAAGATTCATACCAAATATCAAAGACCTGGGCCTTGCAGTTTCAGAGAAGAAGATTTTTAAAGATTTTCCCTATATAAGCCCATGTAAAACCAAAGGGCCCCGGGGCGGGGGCATTTTTGGCCCCAGCACTATAATTTGAACAACCTTGGTAGGGGTCCACTAGATGAAGCTTCATACCAAATATCAAAGACCTGGGCCTTGCAGTTTCAGAGAAGAAGATTTTTTAAGTTTTTGGTGAAAAAAATCTATTTTTGGCTCCTGTGACCTATATGTGCAACGGACCGGAACCATTTGAACAACTTTGAAAGGGGACCACCAAAGGATCATTCCTGTGAAGTTTGGTCAAAATCCGCTCAGTGGTTTATGAGGAGATGTCGTTTGAAGAAAAAGTTTACGCACGGACGCACGGACGAACGCACGCACGACGGACGACGGACAAAAAGTGATCCCAAAAGCTCACCTCGTCACTACGTGACGGTGAGCTAAAAAAAGTAAAGTTGGGGATGGGGGTGCAAAAAAGGATAGATAGGCTGTAATAGTTATTTTAATCTTATGCAAAAGTACTGAATTTTTTATACAAGAGGGCCAAGATGGCCCTGGATCGCTCACCTGATCCGTAGAGTAACAAGTGGGCCCCAGGGAGGGCCAATTTACCCAAGGGCTATAATGTGCATAATGTTGAGGGAGGTCTAAAAAGGCGAAGCTTCATACCAAATATCAACAAAGGCTTTAACCCTTAAGCTGCCGAGGAAAACAACATCTGAAAATGTCGTCTGCTTATGTCATCTGCTGAATTTTCTTGCAAACATTTTAAAATTTTTTTTGCATACACGCAAACAGTGTCGACCCAGATCAGACTGCTCCTACAGGAGCAGTCTGACCTGGGTCCACACTGTTTGCAACAATGACTTTTAAAGTAACCGGCAGACGACAAAGCAGACGACAATTGTCGTGATCGGCATGTTATGGGTTTGAACAATCTTGGCAAAGGTCCACAAGATGAAGCTACACACCAAATATCAAAGACCTGGGCCTTGCAGTTTCAGAGAAGAAGATTTTTCCCTACGTAAGCCTATGTAAAACCAACTGTCCCCGGGGCGGGGGCATTTTTGGCCTCAGGGCTATAATTTAAACAATCTTGATAGAGGTCCACTAGATGAAATTTCACACCAATCATCAAAGACCTGGGCCTTGTGGTTTCACAGAAGAAGATTTTTAAAGATTTTCCCAACATAAGTCTATGTAAAACCAAAGGGCCCTGAGGCGGTGGCATTTTTGGTCTCAGGACCATAATTTGAACAATCTTGGTAGAGGTACACCAGATGAAGCTTCATACCAAATTTCACACACCTAGGCCTTGTGCTTTCAGAGAAGAAGATTTTTCAAGATTTTCCCTATATAAGTTTATGTAACACCAAAAAGGCCCCGGAGCAGGGGCATTTTTGGCCCCAGGGCTTTAATTTGAACAATCTTGGTAGAGATCCACAAGATGAAGCTTCATACCTAATATCAAAGACCTGGGCCTTGCGGTTTCAGAGAGGAAGATTTTTATAGATTTTCGCTATATAAGTCTATGTAAAACCAAAGGGCCCTGATGCGGGGGCATTTTTGGTCTCAGGGCTGTAATTTGAATAATCTTGGTAGGGGTCTACAAGGTTTCAGAAGAAGATTTTTAAAGATTTTCCCTATATAAGCCCCTGTAAAACCAAAGGGCCCCGGGCAGGGGCATTTTTGGCCTGAGCACTATAATTTGAACAGTCTTGGTAGGGGTCCACTAGTTAAGGCTTCACGCCAAATAGCGAAGACCTGGGCCTTGCGGTTTCAGAGATGAAGATTTTTAAAAATTTTCCCTATATAAGCCTATGTAAAACCAAAGGGCCCCGGGGCGGGGTCATATTTGGTCCCAGCACTACAATTTGAACAATCTTGGTAGGGGCCCACTAGGTGAAGCTTCATACCAAATAGCAAAGACCTGGGCCTTGTAGTTTCTGAGAAGATTTTTAAAGATTTTCCCTATATAAGCCCCTGTAAAACCAAAGGGCCCCTGGTTGGGGGCATTTTTAGCCCCAGCACTATAATTTGAACAATCTTGGTAGGGGTTCACTAGATAAAGCTTCATACCAAATAGCAAATACCTTGGCCATTCGGTTTCAGAGAAGAAGATTTTTAAAGATTTTCCCTTTATAAGCCCATGTGAAACCAAAGGCCCCCAGGGCGGGGGCATTTTTGGCCCCAGCACTATAATTTGAACAATCTTGGTAAGGGTCCACTAGATGAACCTTCATACCAAACATCAAAGACCTGGGCCTTGCGGTTCCAGAGAAGAAGATTTTTAAAGATTTTCCCTATATAAGTCCATGTAAAACCAAAGGGCCCCGGGACAGGGGCATTTTTGGCCCCAGCATTATAATTTGAACAATGTTGGTAGGGGTCCACTAGATGAAGCTTTATACCAAATATCAAAGACCTGGGCCTTGTGGTTTCAGAGAAGAAGATTTTTTAAGTTTTCAGTGAAAAAAATCTATTTTTGGCTCCTGTGATCCAGATGTGCAACGGACCGGAACCATTTGAACAACTTTGAAAGGGGACCACCTAAGGATCAATGCTGTGAAGTTTGGTAAAAATCTGATCAGACGTTTAGGAGGAGATGTCGTTTAAATAAAAAGTTTACGCACGCACACACGGACGGACGCACGCACGCACGCACGACGGACAAAAAGTGATCCCAAAAGCTCACCTTGTCACTACGTGACAGGTGAGCTAAAAAAAACGCACCCATGGGTCATAGTACATTCTTTTATTTCTCCAAAATGGCTACTTTTCCATTGAAAACTTTGATATTTTTCTTATTTATACTCAGAACATAGGTTGTGGGTGCCGATTGAGGCAGTTCTAACGAGTACCCACAACCTTGGTCTTGGTGCAGAAATAATGAAAATAATGTATACCAGGTTCAGATAGATGTTCATTTCACAGACTTATGAACATGATCTTATTTCTGCATAAAAAAGTATGTTATGGAAACTTGTTGGAAGAGCCTCAGTGACATGCCCTAATGATTACCTACAAAATATGTTTTTGTACGGATAAGAAAAATAATACGTGGATATCCCCTCTTTTCTGGGGCTATGGTGGTTAAAAATACTTTCTCTGACCAACCCAAAACAGAAATTTTTGCTCAAGAAAACATTTTGCTTACTTTGACACTTCATATTTTCAAAACGCAAAGAGAAACTATAATAAATTTAGTACCATTGGAAAGAAAATTTAATTTCCTAGAAACTTTACATTTACATAATTATTGTCAAATGAACAGAAAATACTAAAATAATCATTATTGTAACATAAGGGTGTAAATCACACAAAAATGCCAATATCTCTGTTCAGATAAGACTGTCAGGCCTATCAGCCATATATGGATTATTGATTATTGATTTACCTATATCAGTGTTCTGTTAAGATACTATATTTGCTAATTTTCTGAGTGGTAAAGGGTTAAGCTCTGGGCCCTGTGGTTTCAAAGAATAAGATTTTTTAAGTTTTTCCAATTGTAAGTCTGTGGAAGCTGGAGAGCCCTTGGGTGTGGCCAATTTGGATCCCAGGGGCCGGGGAGGGGGGGGGGGGCATAATTGGGAGGATTTATGTAGGTGGCCACTTGACATTGCAACATACTAAATATCTAAGTCTGGGCCTTATGGTTTTAGAGAAGAAGATTTTTGAAGTTTTTTCCATTACAAGTCAATTTGAGCTGATGAGCTTGGGCATGCCAATTTTTGACCCCCAGGGGTTACGGTTAGCAGGATTTATGTAGGTGACTATTTTATGTTGCTACATACTAAATATTTAAGCACTATGCTTCATGATTTCAGAGAAGATTTACTAAATATTTAAGCACTGTGCTTCATGATTTCAGAGAAGAAGATTTTTGAACCTTTTTTTTTCCATTTTAAGTCTATGGGAGCTAAGGGGCCCCGGGGTGTGGCCAATTTGGATTTTGGACCCAGGGGCATAATTGGCAGGATTTATATAGGTGACCACTTGAGGTTGCTACAAGCTAAATATCTAAGCTCTGGGTCCTGTGCAGAGGTGTAAAAACTCCTTCAAACTTACTCGCCCTTATGGTCTAAACTTTTCATTTAGGTGCTAAAAATGAAGAAAAACTAAGGTAAGTTTTGAAAAACTTACTCGCCCTGCCTTAAAACTTACTCGCAAATGCGAGCGGGCGAGTGGAATTTTACACCCCTGCTGTGGTTTCAGAGAAGAGTGTTTTTTTTTTTATTTTTCCCATTGTAAGTTTATTTGGAGCTATATGTTGCCATGGCAACCAGAATTCCAATCCGATCAGCCCAAAAACCATATGTAGCCTTTCCCCCTACCTGATGATGATTCTCATGAAATTTGATCAAGCTTGGCCATGGGCTATAAGAGATATACTTATTTGAAACTGTTTACAGATGTCCGCACGGACGGACGCACGACGGACAAAATGTGATCACAAAAGCTCACCTTGTCACCTTGTGACAGGTGAGCTAAAAATGATCAGCCAAACGTGAGCGGCATGTCAAGTCTGTTTAGCTACAAAACTATAAATGGTTACGGCATGAGAGTGACCTAATGTTTTGTGACACTGGAATATAGGTGTTGTCAAATTATTCTATGAGCTGGGACCCCTAATATATGAGGTTGGAAGACTGTTTTTTTAACACCTGCATCTACTGGACCCCTAAAATTTAAAACCAATACTAGAGCTGTCAGTGAAACTGACTAGGGCCCCGGCAGCGCTATCAGAGGAGTAGGAAAATTTGTGGACGGACAGACAGACAGACGGACGGACAGAGTGATTACTATAGGGCACCCACACTTTCAGTGCCGGGCCCTAATAATAACAAAGTTATTAATTGGACACAGGAAAGACCCTTTTGTGACCTTTAACCTCTAAGTATGACCTTGACCTTTGAGGTACGGACCTGAGTCTTGCGCGCAACATTCCATCACAATGATCACATTATGGTTAACATTTCTGCCAAGTAATATTTAAATCCATCCAGGAATAAGGAAGTTATGGAGGATAAAAAAATTTGTGGACGGACAGACAGACAGACAGAGTGATTACTATAGGGCACCCACACTTTCAGTGCGGGGCCACATTATGGTTAACATTTCTGCCAAGTAATATTTAAATCCATCCAGGAATAATAACAAAGTTATTAATTGGACACAGGAAAGACCCTTTTTTGACCTTTAACCTCTAAGTATGACCTTGACCTTTGAGGTACGGACCTGAGTCTTGCGCGCAACACTCCATCACATTATGGTTAACACTTCTGCCATCCAGGAATAATAATAAAGTTATTAATTGGACACAGGAAAGACCCTTTTTTGACCTTTAACCTCTAAGTATGACCTTGACCTTTGAGGTACAGACCTGAGTCTTGCGCGCAACACTCCATAACATTATGGTTAACATTTCTGACAAGTAATATTTAAATCCATCCAGGAATAAGAAAGTTATGGAGGATAAAAAAATTTGTGGACGGACAGACGGACAGACAGACCTTTAACCTCTAAGTATGACCTTGACCTTTGAGGTACGGACCTGAGTCTTGTGCGCAACACTCCATCACATTATGGTTAACATTTCTGACAAGTAATATTTAAATCCATCCAGGAATACGAAAGTTATGGGGGATAAAAAAATTTGTGGACGGACAGACGGACAGACAGACGGACGGACAGAGTGATTACTATAGGGCACCCACACTTTCAGTGCGGGGCCCTAATAAAACCTTGACTATATTAACCCTCTGTATACTCCATAGTCCATTTGTCATATAATGGGTTGTAGGCCTATTTTTTTTCATTTTTTATTCTATTTTTGAAGGAAAATGCTCATAGCAAATAGTGCAAGCCCAGGTCAGACACCGCAGAATGTTTTTACACTGTTACAGGGCTTTAGATAAGGCTGCCTACCGCATAAATTACGAAAATATTTGTGTATCAGGTACGAAAAACAAATGAGCATTACGCATTTAATATTTTTTGAGAGCCTATTTTGTTTGTTACGCCCGTTGTTTACAACGTCAAAGGAAACAGTAGAGAATATCTGATGGAATTGAGTAGTGTCCCTTTGTTTCGGTCAATGATTAAACCGCACCGAATATTATAGCGTAAGCCGATCGGTAAACGATGGAAACCTTGTCCTTATAAAATGGCGTACACCACCTTGATTACAATCATTACAACCTATTCTAAATCAAAAATAGCATGAATATTGACAAAATACGAGATGAGGACGACCTCCAAAACAGCCTACAAAATGGGATGAAAATAATTCAGAGACAATCTTTAAGTTCTTTTCAGATGATCAGGAGCCTGTCTCTGCCGCATTTGTGAAAAAGGTACTGACAGATTTTTGACCCAGTAAATGATTCGTTTACCTAGTGATTATATAAGCGATAAAATGCTTTGTAGATAAACAACAACAACTGATTCTGATTGTAACATTGGAAGAAAAAATAAATATCCATGGACAATATATGATGAAATAGAGTATATGGTTTGGAAAAGGAATGCGTCTCCTGACTAGGGCTGACTATCGATGCCAATTTTGACTATCGTGATAGTATTGCTATCGTGGAAACTACTATCACGATACTATCACTATCGTGGCATACTATCACGATACTATCGTGATACTATCGGGAACACTTATAAATGATTCATAGATGTTATATCACTCACATAAAATGGCTAAGAGTGACAGAACGAGTTAGGAAAATTCCAATGGCCTAAAATTGTATGCTTATTGTGTGTTTCAATATCAGCATTCATTCCCTCGGGGCTATTCCAGAAAAAAACATCATGGGGAGACGGCTCTTTATATATATCCCCACCACCGCCTAAAAATAGTTTGCTGCTTCCAGTATATAGCTTTAATACCTTTGCAGTGTTTGGGATTTTCTGCTTGTGAAAACTGACACATGCTGATCGTTCTTCGATTCTTTGATGTTTGCCGCCTGTGTTAAATTAATCTGTGGATTCAGTTAATTAGGTAACCCGATTATTACATAGTATTACGTAATCACAGCACGCTATTTTAGCACCTCTTTAAGGGCGACATGAATCTAACAAACTGCATTAAAACTTGAACTTACATATTTTATATTTGAAGTAAGCATCAAAAGCTAGACTATCAAAATAGAAGTAAAGCAATTATCAAGTCGGTTTTTTTTCATTTAGCAATATGTACAGGGCTTGACCTAGGCTCTTTGACTCTTTGGACATTTAGTCCTTGCACAAAAGACAGCTAAGACAAGCAGCAATAATAAAACAAAGTTTTCATGTAATGAAATTTGGCCGTTTCGACATGTTATTTTTTCTGGAATATCCCTCTATTATAATACAAAGACAACCAAAAATAGAATCAGAAAGACCCACGAAAAATAAAAAACGCCAATTTGTCCCAGGTTGTCCAGTGTCCACCATCAAAACGTCCAGAATCAACTTAAGAAAGTACTTGATAGACGGAGACCTAAGGCCTCGCGCTGCACGTTTTTTCCCCCTACATGATGACGACAGAAAAATAAAACTTTGTCTGCTTAAATATTCCCCCAAGAATTCAATCCCAATCGGTCAGGCCAGCCGACTGATGACATCATCATTGATGCATTTGTGCATACTTGCCGACTTATCTGAGTCTATCATGTACTCGCATGCACATTCTGTGCATTTTTCGAGAAATGCATTTCTAATGAGACCACAAAAGTGCGGTTTAATAGTCTGGTCCTTATGCGCAAAAAGAGTCACATATACAACAAGTTAAACTGCATTATACCGTCATTTATTACGCATTTATTTACCTATATGAATAAGTCAGCACACAGCAAAAACAAACCTTTCTTCATACAAAAGATCAGCTTGTGCACCTTGCAAATGTCTTCGAAACTGAACAGGGAAATGGCGTTTGTCCCAGAAGTTATACTACCGGTACGCAAGGATAGTACAAACAGCAAACATTTATATATGACTGCGCAGGCTGATCTGAGCCTTCACATGTTGCACAGGTTTCACTGTCATGTTTTCAAAAAGTTGCATGCAACAAACGCGTGATCAAACTATCATTGACGTTTTGTTATTGAAAAACGCGGGAAAATTTCTGACTGCCTCAACTGCACGTGCAAAAATGACGGCGGGAAATTCATCGCCGCGAGAAATTCACCACACGGCAAAAAACTATGATACACATGTGCGACCAGCGAAGACTCAGATCATCATGCACATATGTGAAGGCTTATCAGTCTGTCCTGATTACAGCTGAATGGATTTCCTAAGCAAAAATACTTGCGTAATTACACAACAGTACAGGTATATTTTCAAAGTATATTCAAGAAAAATACAAAAACAATCGAAACTATCGATAGTTGAGTGAACTATCGGCGATAGCTATCGATAGTCCAAAGTACTATCGATGCATTGCTATCGAGGCAGTCCCTATCGCGATGCATCGAACTATCGATGCATCGTTACACCCCTACTCCTGACAACCGGTTGTCAGGAGCATTTTGCTATCCAAAATGCTCCTGACAACCAGCAATATTTTTCCAATAAAAAACCTGCTATATTAGCATTATTTTGGTTACTTAACACAGTATTTTTAGTTTCTTGATACATGTTTAATATTTTTTGTCTTCCAGGGTTTATTTTGGGGCCGCGCCATGCGCCATATGCGCGTTAAAATCCGATATGGCGCAATAAAAATAATGTTCTGCGCCGATTCGGCGCGTCGAAATTACGTTTGGCCCATCAGTTTTGTAGTATCGGCGCCGGAACTCGCAGTCCGCGTTTTAGCCTACAAGATAAGGGGAGGCTAATCTTACGATCAAAAATACGAATCAATAAGACGCTTATAAATCAGCGCAGAAGTTTAACATGCGTCTCCGTGAACGGTATTGCGACCGCCATGTCTAAACAAGCGAAACTGACAGCTTTTTTCGGCGATTTTAGCGCTAAATCTGCAACCGAAAGTCAGGTGGAGGGACCCTCTGAGAAGGGTCTTTCCGGTGAAAGGGAACAGCGCAATTTCCAAAGAAAATGGCTTAGCCTGTATACCTGGCTACGGTATGACGAAGTGGCCGACAAAATGCACTGTCAACTTTGTGCAAGTGCTGGGAAGAAAAACGCTATGGAATAAATTCAGAAAAAAGACTATGATAGTGAATAAAATTTATTAAACACTGATTAATCTGCAGTTGAAATACTATCATTTTTCTGTCTACATGTTTCTCCTTCTCATGTCTTGTTCTTTCATTCCTCAGTTATGTCTTTTTTCTCTTCTGTCTACATGTTTCTCCTTCTCATGTCTTGTTCTTTCATTCTTCAGTTCTGTCTTTTTTCTTTTCTGTCTACATGTTTCTCCTTCTCATGTCTTGTTCCTTCATTCCTCAGTTCTGTCTTTTTTCTCTTCTGTGACCTCATCTTTTAAGCCATATTAACTGGGTTCTGGTAAGATGTAGCTGAGAAACTTAAGCACTCGCAATCAGTATTTTCAATTTGTTTATTTAGGTTGACCACCATCCTATACATATAGGGTGGTGGTCAACCTAAAAAGGCTAAACTATACAAAACACTGATTGAGAGTCCGAAAATCAAAACAGCATTCAATAAAAATGTCATTTTGAAGAGAAAATACAGAATTAAAGCTCCTTAAAATTCACAAATTTCCTATCAGGAAATAGCTCCTAGACACCCTCAGAAATGTTGAAATTCGTTTTCGGCCTGGACCCCAATGGGGGCCTAGGCGGCCCCCATACCCCCGGCCTATTGGCCCCTGAAAATTCTGGAAATTTCAAGAATAAACCCTGGTCTTCTCTGGTATTTTAACATAACTACTGGATTGAAAATTAAAGAGAAAAAACATATGGTACTTGCAGAATTCAATGTTTTATTTAATACTGAAAATAAATACCAACTAAATATAGGGTCAATTTCACTTGAGTGGTATGGAAAAAACATGTCACCAATTCCCTTTTAGAGAATATATACTACTCAAAGTTTGATAGGGATCACTTTTTATATACCAAATTTTGAACTGAAAATTTAAAATTTCTTGACAGAATTTGTACTCGGTATATTGGTAAATATCTGAAACAGAAACTCATGTGCAGTTCAGTACTCATTAAAGTGCACACTTCTCACACTTCGCAAATGAATTCATGCACCCCCAAAATCTTGCGTAGCACTGCTTTCCAACAGACCAATCAAACTTGTCAGTGTTACTTTACCAAGCGTAAAATGGACTTCATTTGAGTTTGTGAAACACTAAAAAATGAATCGTGGCGTCGGAATGTTGGAATCTGGCGTCTTTTAACGTCGTGTTGCTGGGATTCTGAATGTGTCTCAGAGCGTGGTTTCCCGAATGTGGAGTCGGCATCTTACCCATGGAAATCCTTCACACAGACACGGAGGGGTCGAAAAAGGGCTACAACTCAACGTCGGGGCCGTTTCTTGTTGATTCAGTCTCGACGTCAACGGTCCCTGAACACTATGTGTTTGTATAACGAGCTTAGGAACGGAACTGGAGTACGAATTTCTGCACAAACTGTCAGAAACGGGCTCCACGAGTTCGGACTTAATGCCATGAGGCCTGCTGTATGTGTTCCGTTGACGAGACAGCACGTGCTAGACCGGTTGGACTTTGCCAGAACTAACGTCAGGTGGACGGTTCATGACTTGACGCCAGTACTGTTTCCTGAGGAGTCCAGATTCTGTCTAAACTTCACTTATAAACGTCACTTAGTGTGGCGAATGTCTAAAGAGTGATTCGATGACTTGGATGTGGCAGAGCATGATCGCTATGGAAAGGGGTCAGTCATGGTTTGGGCTGGGATAAGCGTGAACGGTAACACTGACTTGTATGTCGTTGAAAACGGAACGTTAATGCCAGTGAGGTACTGCAATGAGATTCTTGATCAGTTTGTGAGACCATATGCAGATGCTATCGGCCCGGACTTTATTCTGATGGACGATAATGTCCGTCCCAACGTCACTGATTCCTATCTGGAATGTTAGACAATCGTTCGTATGGACTGGCCTACTTGGTCACCGGACTTAAATCCGATTGAGCATGCGCAGGGCATGCTTCAGCGTGCTGTGTCAGCCCGACCTGTGCATCAGAGGACTTTACAGGAGCTCAAAGATGCACTGGTTGCTGAATGAAAGCTGATTCAACAAAACCGGATACAGACTCGGATTACGAGCATGCGCAGGCGATGTCGTACTGTAATTCATGCCCGTGGACGCCATACACATTATTAGGCACGTTTGTCTAAACACATTTGGAAATTTGTGAAAAATCAGTTGTCCAAATCCCTTCATGTTACGGCAAATTTTGGAGGTGCCAAGACGGTTGCTGTTGTCACGCTTGAATGCAGCACCAGCTGACAAAATTATTCACTAGGTTTTGTGAAGGATAGGGTTCGCCGGTCATCCGGGTACTTTCGTTTGTCACGTGATAGCAACGAGCACGCGGGTGAATACAAACGCCATTTTGAATAAGCAAATAGTGTAAATAAAACCCAAGTCACTAGCATATTTCTTACAATTTTGATAAAACATGCCAAAAATCTGTAGTGCAGGTGGTTGTACAAATCATCATTTACAACTGGATAAAAAGCTATCGTTCTATCAGTTCCCAAATGGAGAAAAACATCCAGAGAGACGGTCTCGGTGGATAAGGGCCTGCAGTCGCCAGAACGCTGATGGTTCAGACTGGATTCCTACATCAAAATATGTTTACATGTGCAGTGAACATTTTATAACAGGTAATTGATTCACAATACATTATTCTTTGGGCCATGCTTTGTTGATAATTAACTGAAATTGTCCTTTCTATTGGCAAAATTGTCTGTTGATTTCTCTCTAGTGCTCGTATTTCTCCCTTTCAACAACATTTCTGCACTTACCGAGGCGATCCCTTGGAACATCACCACAGGTGTTGGATGGGTGACTAAATTTAGAAATTGATTGTAATTAACTTTAAAGTGTAGAAAAAAAAAACCTTCTTACTGGGTGTGCTAAAGAAGATGAACAGGGTTCCTAAAATGAATGCCTCTGATCTAAAGGTCAAAACAACAACAAGGTCTTTAGAATGTGTGCCTTGTAAATGAACTAACCTGTCCCCCTAGCCTTGGCATAACCTCGGATCTGGGTTCACACTATTTGCAGAAATGACTTAAAGCTACCGGCACTCAACGATTTTTTACAGACAAACAGTGTGGACTCAGATCAGACAGCTCCTCATAGCAATCTGATCTGTGTTATTTTGACAATAAACAGAATGTCAAACCTACATTGACACTTGGATAGAGTATATTTCCCGAGTCCATGACATCTCCGAATATACAACACTTGACACTATTCCGTAGACATCGGTTATCAGGCAGCTGTTATTTCACTAAATGGAAATTTCCCGCCTCGTAATTCTTTACTTTTAATCATTTTTACTTACAGTAACATGCATTTTCAGGTTAAAAAAACGATTTTATTCAATGTAATTGATAGCGATCTAAAGGGTAATTGTTGTTGTTGTTGTTGAATATCTATAAGGCATTTTTTCGCTGCCTATAAACTCATGGTACTTAAGTAAGTCACTTGTGCATTTCCCTATGTGAAAAACACATGATGCTCATAATACAATGACATTCAAAATCTTTTAGTGCTCCTGATGTATTCCATCAGTGCATCTGTCAGTTCCTTCCTTCCTTGCTTACTAATGTCTTCAATCATGCCTGTCAACACTTTTAAGTTAATGTCTGTTACCAATTTCACCTCCTCCCTGGCCAGAATCTCTTCTACATTATACTCTAAAGTATCCCTTTCTGATTTAAATCTCTGACAGTGAAAAAGAAAATGATCCACATTCTCTTTCATGTTGCATGTCTCGCACAAACTTGACTGATCTTTGTTAACTTTTGCCTGGTGATCATTTAAGATTGAATGTCCACACAGCACCTGATTTACTGCAGAGAAAGTCCTTCTGTCCCTATCTCCATGACAGATCCTTTTTCCCACTTCCCCAATTATATCCTGCAATACATTCACTTTGTCTGAGCACTTGTACCTTCTTTCCCATTTTTCCCTTCCCTGTGATTTACACTCCCGTACTGCTTCTTTCTTGTCCAGGGTCGGTTTTACCTCATTATTTTTAATCATCTCTGATGCTGCCGCCTTTGCTTGTTGATCTGCCAACTCATTCCCCTCAATATCTTTGTGTCCCGGTAATTGCCGGTCGCTCTGTTATTGTTTTCACCTCAAAAATGGCGGCCTATCGGTTGCTACGGGCAGTGACGTCACGCCGGCGAACCCTATATGTGTTCTATCATTATGTATCAAATTTGGATTCAGCTGATTAATTTATTTTGCATTAAAAAAAAGTGATCCCTATCAAACTTTGAGTAGTATATATGGTTAAGGGGGGGGGGGTCTGTTCGGTTTCTGAGATATATAATTGCTTTTAATGAGTCAAGGGGCGGGGCATGGCCACAGCTTTGATTTTTGACTGAATTATGACCGACGCAGTATCAGAAGATAGATAGATAGATCTAGATAGATTGACTGAATTGACACTTCTCAAGAGTCCGAATCACAAGCATACAGCATAATGGTTTCATTGACAAATGGTACATAATAAATAAAACCCTTTGTTGAAAATAAATCAACCCCACCCTCAACATACTTATTTTGGCGAATTATTTCGAAGAATAATATTATTTTGAAAAGTTGGACAGTGATGACGTAAGACAGAGGAATAAATGATTTAGAAATAGTTAGAAATTGACGTTAAATATTGCTCACCATTGTCAGGATCAGTGTACACTTTATGGCACTCTTTTAAGATTCTCTCATTTACTGTTTGTGTGGCTGAGTCCGCGGCATTTGCAGACGTTCTCTGTCTAACTTTCCCTGACATCCTGTCGTTGTTCTGTCAGATGTGATTCTGAGCCAAGTTCTAGATCGAAAGGATGAACAAAAACTTGTACAAGAAATATGTGACAAATCATATTCATAAAACAATGAAAATTAAAGAGATCGTGTTTTCAATTATAACTTGATACAATCTGTTTAAAAGTATTCGATTTAACGTCTTGTCTAATTAACAGGAACGTAAGAAAAAATTTTTCGGATTTCAACTATCCCTTAGGTTTGTATATCGCCTTCAACTTCCGTCAGCTGATCGACGAATGATCAAAATTTTATGCCAAAATTATGCACTTTGCGAAACTATTGCATTATTCAGGGCCAATCAATACATTGAATACTATCTTCCTCGTATCAAATTGTCATGAACTGATAAAATTAAACCGAATTTTGTTCGTAAATGTACTTTATTCAACCTGAAATGTATTGCCGGTTTACTCAACCAATCAAAATTCAGAATACCATTAAGACCGACTGTTGAAGATGGCGTCATTAGTTGCTGATTATGGAAGCGATGAAGATTCTGATTCGAGTACAAGTGCTGTTTCACCATCACCCAAAGTGTCAGTTTGATTAAATCATTGGTTAAATATGTCCAGAATTTAAAGGTTCTCAAAACAATTGTTTTGACCCTGGCGTTTAATTGCATTACAATTTATATTGTAAGAAGTCATATAAGAACTAGCTTTCACAAAATATTTTTGGCCTCACAGGTTTCTGACATGTATTATCGTGCTTTATGTATTCTCGCGGTAGTACTATTTTTATCTATCTTCTTATACTGAGTCGGTCATATCTGGCCATTACCTCAGTTGATTGGGTGGCTAAATTTAGAATTTAGCTGAAAAAAAAAAAAAAAAAAAACTGCTGTGCCACCCAGCAAATGTTTTCATTGGAAACCTCCAACTGAGGTAATGGCCAAATGTGTAACGTCCTTGGAGTCGGTAGCTCAGATGCAATAAAAGGTTGGTCGGTAAATACCGATGTTGGGAATTTCCACTGGTATTTACCGGTAATTTCTGGGAAATACTCCAAATTTCAGCAGTAGTGGGAAATATGATTTTTGTTTAGTTAATTCATAGAAATACACTACTAATATTTGTGTAATTTAATTGAAATAATGAACAGTTAGCTATTTTGCAATGCTTAAGAACATACCATAATGATCCCAATATTTGAGACAGACATGCCTGGGCAAACAGTGCAGACCCAGATCAGAATCACTTAGCTTCTTTAAGAGAATTTGCTATTGGAACTACCTGTTTTGTATGCTTAATGTAAAACTAAACCACACAGTTCGATTTTTTGAGATTTACAACAATGAGAATGTTTACACTAGAAAAGGTTTGTTTGTAAGTTTGTCAAGTAATCATACTCCTAATGCTAAAAAGTGTGATAATTTAATTGTTTGTTTGAGACAGGTATTAAAAGAACATAGTTAATTTAAGCATAAAAGGTATCTTAAATTATCTACAGATAGTCACCTAAGTATTAAAAATACATGTACATGTATTTACAAGTCAATGGAAATAGCTGAAAGTTAAAAACTAATACTTTATAATCATGTTTAAAAAATATATATATATACATTCTATATGAAGGCAAGGGGCTATAGATCTTTCAAGTAATTCAGTATAAAAAGGGCTGGAAAAATCCTCAAAATTTCACTTGTCCTACATGACTAAGTGCATGTAAACTTTGGTAAATGTCGTAAGGACTAGACAAACGTTTTACTTGTCCTTCATTTTTTTTTAATTGCACTCAGACAAGTGAAATTTTCAAGCCCTGCATGAACTTGACATAATTTTGCTTTCATATAGCCAGGTAGTTGGGGTATATTAAACAGTCTCATTTGGTACCACCTATGTACATATATATTCCCAGTATTTCCCAGGAATTCCCTGTGTTTCCCGCCATCCAGGGAAATATGAGTATTTCTCGCTTTTTTGCCAACCTTGGTCGGATGTGCGTCTGGCTGATGATCAGGAGGTCGCTGGTTATATACCTGCTAGGGTCAGTAACATTCTTTCGTGGAGATTGATCATGAAATCTTTTCCGCGGTTATTCTCTCCCTTCCTCTGATTCCAGAAGGGCAGTTGTCAGTTTCTGGCAAAAGAATGTGCACTGTACTGGTTAACCTCTAATGTATAAGCCTGCCCAGGAAAGATAGGTAAACTGACCGGCTCAAAAATGACCTAAACTAGTGTTTTTTTGTTTTTTTTTTGCAAAACATATACAATATATCATTAATACAGACAATTTTTTAAATGAAAACGGACACTCACTCCTTCCATCCATCTTAACTTTTTCTTTGTACTGAAATACTGGAGTGAAGCTTTTCCAGCATGCCCATCTTATTCTGTTCATGTTATAACCTATTTATAAGATCCTTCATTTCTTTGCCTTGTCAATTTTAGATGCTAAGTATTATACTAAAATACCTGTTGGCTCAATGCTGGAAATCATCACTCCAGATCAATATATTCATCTAATACTAACAAAAGAAGAGCAGTTTTTTATGTTTTGCATTATTTATGTTTTGCATGACTCCCCCAAAATATATCATCCTCAAAGAGGCACTGTTACGAACTCGTGAATCTAGACTGCTACCGTCACAAATTGGTTTCATCTCAATACAATTTCCTATAGTTATGACCAACCCCTACAGTAATAATCATTGTTATCCACCTTTCCATGGAAATGAACCAGTCTGGCAAATAATATTCCTGCAATAATGATTAAAAAAAAAAAAAAAAGAGCACAAACTAAAACCGGTAAAGCCTGAAAAATGTCATGATGCAAAGATATGTGTTTCTTGAATGATTTTTTTTTTATGCACAATTGATCTCAATATTCTGTGTTATTGTTATTATCATTATTGTTCTCACTTTCTCTTCTAGAGAAATATTCATGTAAGGTTGACCATTTTAACACAAAATTATCATATTTGTTGTTTATTTTACTAATGTACATTTCATTTCGAAATTTCTTTGCAAGATATTTGATGAAATTATCTGTTCTAAGATTTTTAGAGAAAAACTTTGTTCTATAGATAAAATATTTCGCTAACACAAGAATGTAATTTACCAAATTCTGTTTTCTTTGTACTTGTTTTGAAAACATCAGATTTCTTAAGCTAAGGTCCAAATTAATATCATGTCTTTGAAGCCTTGTTTTCAAAGAGGACCAAAATACCTTAACTTTATTACAATAGACAAATAAATGTGTTATTGTTTCTGGTTCCTGTTCACAAAATGAACAATTTTCATTATCTATTTTATTAATCTTGTAAAGAAATGATTTTGTGACTAGTATAGAGTTATTAATTTTAAATTGAAATTCTTGTAATTTAACCTCCTTTAAGTCCCGTAGCCCATCATTATAACTTTTCCACTGTTCCTGACTTATCTCACCCACTACGTTTACCCATTTACGAGGAGGAGGTGCAGCCTCTTTTACCCCTATCAAAATATTATAGAAGGTCTTATTTCCTTTCTTTTCTTTAGTTAAATATTTGACATGGCAGTTTTGTAGTACATTCTGTTTAAGCTCCTGACAAATGTTCCTATTGTTTCGAATTTTAGTTTTCCATACCATTGGTATTTTTCTCAGAAGAGAGTAATAATCCAAATATGTACCATTTACATTATATTTTTCTTTAAAGTCAACAAAAGTGTAAAATTCGCCCTCCACATTTAATAAATCAACAATGTTATGAATGCCCTTATCGTGCCATTCTTTAATGAATAAATTTTGTCCTTGCGTCAGTTTTGAGTTCAACCAAAGTGGGGAGGACAAAATATCTTCTAATGATTCAACTAATACATTTCTACAAAAACATTTGCAACTTTGTAGGGTGTCTTTCCAAAATGGATTTCTTACTTCTTCTGATTTTACATTGGCAAAGTTATCTCCCCTGATATAAAGATTGCTTAGATTTACCCCAGACAATATACTCCAGGTACAGGTTGTATTTTGAATATATCTTCTCCACCAGGTTGTTTTTAAAGCTTTGATGAAACTATCAATGTGGATCATTTTTAATCCCCCCTTAGATAAATCTTTAATAATATATTTTCTTTTTATTCTATCAGGGCCTGCGTTCCAAAGGAATCTAATATGAAATTAGGCACTGCCTAGTCACGGGCATGGTTATTACTATGTCATTTCAACAATCAATCAACACTATTCACCTTATTTGCATTATCTGCTGGTTCCTAGTCTGAAGGTTATCAGTGTTGGAAAAAACAGGTAACCAGACCCCCTGACCTTGAAAGGTCAGGGGGATCTGGTTACCTGTTTTTCCAATATTGACAATGTGCAAGCTGGGAGCCAGCAAATAATGCAAATATGGTGAATGGTCATTGATTTTCAATTTAAAATTAACAAAAAAAAAAAAATTCTCCACAAAATCATTTGTACAAAAAGAATAAAGTGGATAGTGATTGAACAACACTCTGAAACAATAAAACAGATTGGTTGATAAATCATGGGAATCTTAATCTCTATATATTATACTTTAAGCCAAGCATTCAATAAGAGTTATATCTCTATATTATAGTTATAACTCTTATTGAATGCTTGGCTTAAAGTTACTAAAATAAAACCACCCAACCCCAACCAACACAGTACAATTCAAAATATCACTTTCAGCAATTAATTTTTTAAACATTAAACATTAAAGGGCTATAACTCTGCTGAAAATGAATTGATGTAAACAAAAAACAAACAAACAAACAGACATGAAACAGTCCCAGTTAAGCTATATTTTGCCAAACTAAATTCATACTGAAGGTGAACCAGTCAAAGCTTCTTTGGAAACTCCATCAGTACGGGTCAGAGGAAACACCCTCCACTGGATCCGTGCCTTCCTTGGTAACCGCTTGCAGACTGTTGTCCTTGATGGTGAGGAATCCGAATATGTACCAGTGACTTCGGGTGTCCTACAGGGCTCTGTCCTGGGCCCGATTCTGTTCCTCATATAGATCAATGTTTGTTTGATTTGAGGTTTAACGTCCCTGTCAACACTGTAAAGGTCATTTTGAAGACGTTGCTTCCAATTTTGTGGGACTTTTACCCGACATTGAGATGAAATGACATCTCAAGCCCCGTCGCCCAATGAAACCAATAGGGTTTATAATCATGGACGGTCCGACTCGCACCGCTTTGCCTGGGCAGGCTTAGATCTTCTAAGCGGTTTACCAGTACTAGTGTGCTGGCCGGATTCAGGTCTGCATGGAAGCATCAAGCAGTCCATATATTTCTTCAAGCCCCTATGGGCGGGGGCCATTATAGATCAATGACCTACCAGATGAGCTAACCTCAAAAGTATGCCTGCATGCGGATGACACTGCTGTGTATCTGACAGTTGGAGGTGCGGATGACAGTGGAGTGCTGCAGCAGGACCTGGACAGACTATGTGGGAATCCAGGTGGGACATGTAGTTTCACCCCTCTAAGTATCAGGTTGTTAGGGTGTCTACCTCTAAAAACCCAGTAAATTTTCCGTGCAAACTGCACGGCCATGTCCTTGAGGTTGTCACCAGTGCAAGATACTTGGGGGTTGACATTTCCAGTGGCCTTTCATGGAATTCTCACATCAACAGAATTACTGCCAAAGCAAACAGTACCCTTGGATTCGTCAAACGAGACATCAAAGTCAAAAACCAAAAGGTCAGAGAGACTGTCTACAAAACACTGGTACGCCCAAAGCTGGAGTATGCGGCCCCAATCTGGGATCCCCATACCAGAGGAAAAAATAATCCAACTTGAAAAAGTCAAACGAAGAGCTGTCCGATGGACCACTAATAATTATGATTATAGGTCAAATGTAACGGGCATGCTCCAGGAATTAGGTTGGTGGTCCCTCGAACAAAGACGGGCAGATGCGCGTCTTTGCTTTTTCTACAAGAAGAAAGGGCGAGGATTGCGACCACATAAAATAAATTTAGTCCCCCACCCCCAGTAAAAATCTTTTCACTTACCGTTCCAAAGGGGGTTGTTCTGTCGCGGTTTATTTTTATATGGGTTGTCTTTGAGAGTGTGTATCGCTTATATCTTTTTGTTTTGGATAGCCAATTGGGCATTTTGTGGGAAAGTAGCTGTCCTTTTGGCTTTCCACTATTGATGTTTCCATTGGGGAATTTGGGGTCTAGTTGTTCTTTCCCTTTGGCGTCTCTGATTGGAGGTGTGGTTAATTGTATCAATTCCTGATCATTGCCTTCGCATCTGTTTCAGAACGAAATAGAACTCTGTTTGGCTGAGTGATGAGCAGAGACCCTACCATGTCCCCATGAAAGCTGGCTTACAAACCGCAAGTCTTACACTTGTGTGCTCCATACCTATATACTGTATCCTGGCTGTGACATGAAATTTGAATGAATCTGGCTGAATATGATAATTTGTTTATAGTCTAACGACCCATTGAACACTATTTAGAAAATACAATGTATATCCAACCACTCAGGCAGTTTGCCTTACGTCATCAGTTTAACAGTGTTTAAGTAGACCTGTCCTGTTAGCCCCTTTCTGCACAGAATGTCCCCAAGAGACTATCAAATTGGCAAACAAATGCAGTCCCAATTCAGATGTCGCAGAATGCAGATCAGGGCCTTCACTGTTGATCGAATTTCGATGGCAAGTGCATATAGTGTTAGGTATCTTTCTAACTACTGGATATAAGTCTATGGTTGGGATCTTTAAATAAATAATGTCATGTTGTGAGGTACAGAACTCCTCAGTGCAAATGATAGATAGATCAGTGGTTAGTGCACTTGCCTCTGACGCTAGAGCCCCCCATCCCCCCCCCCCCCCCGCCCCCCCCCCCCACGGTTGATTCATGGTGGCAGTGATTATTTCTGGATACGAACATGCTCCATTGGCATTATCTGCTGGGTGAATGGCAAAAAGTGCACCGTCGTTCGGATAACTGTGTAGGCTTTCAATCTACAAACCTTGTGTGTACTAAATGTACACCTGCGAGTAATGGTCAAATGTGACCGATCACAGGATAGATAGATAGATAGATCAGTGGTTAGTGCACTTGCCTCTGACAGATAGATAGATAGATAGATAGATAGATAGATAGATAGATAGATAGATAGATAGATAGTTAGATCAGTGGTTAGTGCACTTGCCTCTGACACTAGAGGCCCCCGGTTTGATTCCTGGTGGCAGTGATTATTTTCGGATGCAAACACGCTCCATTGGCATCATCTGCTGGATGAATGGCAAAAAATGCACTTTCGTTCGATACCTTACACCATATGAACTTACCAGGCAGTTTGTCATGATGTTTGGTCTGAATCAGGATCAGTTTAGGAAATACCAGTGTGTGTGTTTTACAAAATCAAATGCACATAAATCTGAATTTTTGACAGAAACAGCTTTTTACAAATACTTCCTTGTTTGTACACACCAGCCTTTCAATGTCTTCCTATCAAAGTAACAGAGTATAAGCGTGCAAAGCGGCAAAAGCCCTAAATGAACTGTCAGAACAATTGTTGTTCACTGGCCAAAAACTGTAACGCTCAGACGGAAGGTAAACAAAAGACTGATTCTCATTTTTGTGGAATCTTTAACGTTTACGCCTAAATAATTCTGATAAGCGCCTGAATAACATTGATCAATGATCTAGAACCGGTCACGCTTTTTTCGAACAAACGCCAGGAAAATGAATTTTATTTTTTTAAAACGCATTTATTTGTTAAAAAGGATACGTTATAGTTCTTGAAATTTAGAAAGATCTTAAACATTTACGGAAAGAGAAAAAATCCGACCAAAAATGTAAGCGTTTCTCGCCAGTTTTCAATTCGCGAGATCTCGTAAATTTGGGACGGATCAGCTGAGAGAGATGGGCTGGTGAAATGCACGTGCACGTTATCTATAGGCGTGCACGCCAAAGTTGCCTTCGGCAACTTTGTCCATGCCCGTATAAACAAGTTTATTTAGGGTTTGCATAAAGTTTCCAGGAGGGTTGGGCAATGCTATAAACAAATGAACACATTTTGACAATGCTAATGCTTTTGTAACTGTTATTTTACCTTGAAGAGTTATTTTCCTTTTTGACCATGTGATTAAAATTTTTTCCTTTTTTTGTAAAATATCTGGCCCATTATGTTCCCATATATCGAAAACTTCCGGTGTAAAAGTTACTCCTAAAATTTTTATAGGCTGTTGATCCCAGTCTAGTTTGTACTCTTTACATAATGTAAGGTTAGATTTATTCATACTCCCTATCCAGATAGCTCTGGTTTTATCAATGTTTATTTTTAAGCCTGACATGCAATAAAACTTTTTCAATGTTTCTAGTGCACTTTTTAGAGACCTTTCAGAACCATCCAAAAACATCTGGGTGTCATCAGGGTACTGACTCAGTTTAAAAAGATTCTCGTTTATAGTTATTTCTCTTATCCTATTGTCCTGCCTGGTCATATTACCCAGTACTTCTGCGCATAAAATGAAAATGTATGGGGATATAGGATCCCCTTGCCGACAGCCTCTTTGCAAACAGAAGTACTCGGTCATGTTGCCGTTCTGCAAAATACAGGATTCAGCACCTGTCTGAAAGATTTTTATCCATCTTTTAAATGAAGGACCAAAATTAAAGTAGTCCAAAGTTTTATGAATAAATTTCCATGACACTGAATCAAAGGCTTGTTGAAAATCAATAGACAAAAGTAAACCTGGAATATTTTGTTATTTGGTCTCAAACAAAATATCGTATATAAGACGAATATTTTCGCCTATAAATCTTCCAGCTATAAATCCCTTTTGGTCTTGATGTATAATTTTATTTAATTTTTTTTTAAGTCGATTAGCAATAACTGAAGATACTAACTTATAAATAACATTTAAAAGAGAGATCGGTCTCCAATTTTTTAAATAAAATGGAGATTTATTGAGTTTAGGAAGACAAGTAATAATGCCTTGTTTTTGAGTAACAGATAATGAGCCTGATTGGTATGCATAATTTAAAGACTTTAATATAAAAAGTTTTAGATCAATCCAAAAAAACTTGAAAAATTCTGCAGTGAAACCATCATTTCCTGGAGTTTTTGAGTTTTTCATACTTCTTAGGGCTTCTGATAGTTCTGAGATTTCAATTTCCCCTTCCAGTGAGTTTGCTTCATTTTCAGATAATTTACGTGGATTTTCGCCTATTATTTCTTCTATTAGTCTATCATCAGTTTCCATCTTTTCAGTATATAGATTTTTATAGTACTTTAGTTGTTTTTCTAAAATTTCATCTGTGTTTGTAAATTCCTGTTCATCCTCTGCAATTATTTTGTTTATTACTTTGTTTGTAAAGTTACGTCTTTCTA
The DNA here is from genome assembly GCA_963580285.1 of Lucinisca nassula. NCBI lineage: Eukaryota > Metazoa > Mollusca > Bivalvia > Lucinida > Lucinidae > Lucinisca > Lucinisca nassula. Next base: position 83,340,397 of record OY757022.1, on the reverse strand, counting down.
AATTAAGGAAATAATTTGTTGACTTTTCTCCCAATTCCTCATACCTGCATCTAGACCGTAACAGTACTCCCTCAATTTCATTTTTCCTGATTTCATATAACCTTGTTTTATTTTCTTCCAATTGATTAATGTCTAAATCAGTTGTATTTTCAATATTTTCAGAATTTTTATTCTCCAGTTGTGATATTTCTTTTTCTAATTGCTTTTTTATTTTTTATTTTTCCTTCTTTTTTCTAGCACTATATTTGATTGTTTCACCCCTTATCATTAAAAGCATCATTTCAAAAAGCATCTGGTCGTTTATGGTATATGCGTTCTCATTAGTCATTGGCTGATTATCACTGTTATTATTATTATCTGGGTTTATCTTGTATGTGTCTATAACTTGTTGTATTGTTTTCTTTACCAGTTCAATATATTTGGTTTAAACAATATTTTATTTCGATCTTTGATACATTTACAATACACATACATTAGTACGATGTGGCTAAAGGATCTGACAGTAAGCCTTGTGGCTTATAGACGTCATCTCCTGGAAACAACATAGTGTACGACATAATTGAGTAGCAAGAGTGAAAATATTGAGACAGAATAAATATGCGTGACCGACAGAGAGTGAGAGAGAGAGAGAGAGAGAGAGAGAGAGAGAGAGAGAGATTTGACTGGACACCTGCATGAGATTTGCACAGAAAAATAAGTAAAGGACTAATATAGGAGTTGAGTTTAATTGCAATTAATGTTGGCTAGGCAGGCTTAAATCTTCCGGATTTGACAATGAAGTCTTGCACTTGTAGGAATAGCGCTTGGTTCTCATGTGGTGAAAGGGTGGTTTTCCCAAACAATAGATCATTGAGAGTAAAATTGTGTAGGTCACGTGGTAAGTATCTTTCCCTGGCAACTGAGTAGTTAGCACATGAAAATAGGAAATGTTTTGCACTTTCAAACTCTCCACACTGACAAGATGGGCTTGGAACAATGTTTTTACGATACAGATCAGAATTTAGAGAGCTGCATCCCATTCTCAGTCTAGCATGGAGAATCTGACCAATGCGTGTACCAGCATTAAAATGTTTAGGAGGCGCTATGGTGTTTCTGTTTAAGGCGTGTTTGAAAGCTGCTACAGACGTTGCTTCTTTCACTTCGTTAGGAAGGCTGTTCCAGGCACGTATAGTCGAAGGGAAAAAAGAGTCAAGAAATAAATTTGTATTGGCTCTAAAGTTCTGGATATGATCTGAATTTCGGAGATTATATCTAGAAGTTTCTTGAACAGTGGCAGGGACCAGGTCAAAAAGATATTCTGGTGTAAGACCATGTAATGCTTTGTAAAATACTACCAATTTATGCTTGTTCCGACGACTTTGAAGAGACTCCCAACCGAGATCTGAGAAGAGTTTTTCTATATTGCATAATTTGGTTGCTCCAGTTATTATTCGGGCAGCTTCAACGTGAATTGCATCCAGCTGTTTTTTGGTTTCAAGTGAGCAGTTATCCCAAACGACGTCACTGTACTCTAGAAGGGGTCGGACCAAGGCCATGTACATTTTTTCTAAAGCTTTTCTGCTGACTCTAAACTTGAGTGCTCTTAGGAGGTTAAGACGTGTACTAGCTTTTTCAGATATATTTTTCACATGTGTATTCCAGTTGCATGAGTCGGAAAATGTGAGGCCAAGATGTTTGTGGTTGGAGGTTTCCTGTATTATAGTGTCGTTTAAGAACAAGGGTGGGTGGTGAGGGGGGTTTAATTTTCTTGATATGGTCATTGCCATTGTTTTCTGTGCATGGAATTCTACCAGCCATAAGTCAGCCCAGTTAGAAATGGTTTGTAGGTCACCGTTTAGCAATCTAGCCGCCTGGTCAGGGTGGTCAACAATGATGTATAGACTGGTATCATCAGCAAAGAGGCGAATGGAACAGCCAATGTCTTTTACTATGTCGTTTATATAAACGAGAAACAGGAGTGGGCCCAATATTGAACCCTGAGGCACACCGGCTTCAACCGAAGCCCAGCCAGAACTCTTGCCGTTAATAACTACACGTTGTCTTCGCTCGGAAAGATAGCTTGTAAACCACCTTAAAACGAAATCGGAACATCCTATGTTCTTAAGTTTGTGGAGCAAACCCTTGTGCCAGACTCTGTCGAAGGCTTTTGTTATGTCGCAGAAAACTGCCCGTATCTCTTTACCACTGTCTACAGCCTCACAGAAGGTGTGGTATGTATGAAGGAGTTGGTAGGTGGTGGAGTCGCCTTGTACAAAGCCCGACTGAAATGGAGTTATCATCTGATGCGATCTAATATAATTATATAGGTGCTTATGCACACAGCGCTCCATGGTTTTGCCTACTGGACTCAAGAGAGATATGGGTCTGTAATTGCCAGGGAGGGCCTTTTCATCTTTTTTATGAATTGGAGAAATGTTAGCGTCCTTCCAAGGGGGTGGAAAGTATCCTATAGCAAGGGATTTATTAAAGATAATTGAGTAGGGACGTGCTAGGTAATCAGCACCTTCTCTTAAAAGTCTTGGGCTAATCAAGTCGGGGCCACAGGCTTTGCTGACGTCCAAGTGTTTGAATACATCAAGGACATCCTGCGATGAGATTGTAATTGAATGTAAGGTGTGCTGAACAGGCTCGAGATTTGGTAGAGTCTTATTTGTGTCATTAACCTTTGTCTGGGCAGAAAAATATGTATTTAACATTTCTGCTTTCTGTTCGTCTGTTTCGGCCACTTCATGGTTCATAGTAAGTACTGGAATGTTGCTAGAGGAGCGCCCAAGATTCAGAAGTTGCTTAGAGGTTTTCCAGAATAGTTTGGGTTCACAGTTATCTGAAGACAGAAGTTGGTCGAGGTTATCGAAATACTGTTTTTTGGAGAGCCTAACTGCAGTGTTGATTTTGTTCCTAAGGTGCTTGTATTTATTCCAAAAATAGTTGTTGTTAGTCTTCTTGAATTGCCTGTACATAAAAGCGCTGTCGTTTCCTTATCATATTTTTTATTGTGCAAGTTATCCAAGGATGGTCATTAGGTCTTATCGTTACTAGTTTGTTTGGTATTGATTGTTTTGCAGCTGCAAATATGATATCAGTGATGTCCTTGATATTACGGTCAATATTCCCTTCGCGTTCAACTTTCTCTGTAATATTGGACTCGGACAGCAAGGACCTATATTTGTCATAGTCAGCTAATTTATAATTCCATATCTGTCTTTTAAAGGATGGAGTGTGTGGTCGAGTAAATTTGAGTAGAACAACTACTGGACAGTGATACCTAGTGTAATCTGTCATAAAAGGGTCAATAGTGCCGCTTGTTAGGACGTTGCTGTTATTACGTACTAGAATCAAGTCTATGAGTGAAGATGAGTTTTCCGTGAAATGCGTGGGTTCAGTAATAAGCTGTTTCAGACTGTACTCAAGCAGAAAGTCTTTCATTTTAATATTGCTGTTATGGGTCATGTCAATGTTGAAGTCACCTGTAATAATGATGTCTGTTAAGTTCGTGTTGTATGCCCTATTAACGCTTTCCTTGATAAGATCAAAATATGCTGGACTACTATTAGGAGGCCTGTAAAATCCACCTACTAGAATCCTTTTCGACTTGACTTGGATCTCTACCCAGGTAGCTTCTAAGCCCTGTAATTCCAGGTCGGGTCTTCGCTTACAGAATAGTGTGTCGCGGACATAGATGATCACACCTCCACCAGGACGACCTAGCCTATCAGTCCTGAAAGGTGACGTGAAGTGATCGATCTGTATTGTACTAGTGTTAATGTTAGAGTTTAACCAGCTTTCGGAAAAAACAAGGACATCGTATGCTTCGGCTTCACTGCGTATTATGTCTATTTTAGGCACAAGGCTTTGAACATTTGCGTGAATTATACTTAAGTGGTTATGAAGCAGTTCAAAAGATGTTGTTGACAGATCATCGCTGGATGAGGTACTAGCATCGACAGAGTCTGGTCCAGGGTTGGTCTCTATATCGCCACAAGTGAGTAACAACGAGAGTAGCCAAAGGGTCAGGTCAGTTACGATAAGGAAAGAGAACAATTTACGACAGAAGGAGGTGTTTCGGTGCGGTATGCAAAAATACGAGCGAATGTAAGGAACCCTGATGTCTTTGTACACCTCGTTGCTTCGCTGGATAGCTATCGTCATACTAAAGGCTTGAATGTTACGGCTATTTGGTATGCATAGCAGCGCTACCGCCATAGTAAATAGAAGTAAATGGAATTTGTTATGCGTTATTCTCTTCTTCGTGCCTAGCATTAAGGATAAAGAAACACCGAACGTGCCACCAAGCCCGTCTGATTTAAGTTGGTTGACCTTCAGGTGGTACTCAGCAGGAACTGTAGGAATATCAAGACGAGCATTGAAGGCAGGCCTGGTGAGTCTTGGGTTAAGTACGTACTCGTAGCTTTAGACAAGGACATCGGCTGTGGATTCATTAAGGCAGGGTGTTCAGTCAAGGATACAGATTGAAAGTTATAGAGAAAGGAACAAAATACAGCAAAAAGGAACATAAATAATACAATATAAAAGTGAAAAAGCGACTGTGGTGAAGAAGAAAGTTCAAAGCAGAGATAAATCTACAATCGAACTTCAATGGCTCGAGCATCTTTGGGACCACGAAAATCTGTTCGAGACAAGGGTAGTACAAGCCTCTGAAGTTACTGTCAGGAGGCATACATCATGTAACGGGGTTAATTTTGGGACGTCTTTTCGGTATTCTATATAAAAAATGTATGCTGTGTGTACTCATTAGAGTCGCCTCATAGGGGCGATTCTAATGAGTGCACACAACATACATTTACAAGAGAATGGGAGGACATTTCCTTAATTACTCTCACTTTTTCTTATGTGGAGAAATTACCTCGAGACACAAGAACGGGTTCGAGACATCCATGGTAAACGAGCCATCGGTGTTCGAGCCATTGAAGTTTTACTGTATCTACAAAATGATGAATATGCAAAAAGAAGAAACAATGTTGAGAGAAATGTAAACATTTCAGAGGATGCACGCCGATTCGACGTCTCGGTGTTGAACGGACTCCGATACGGCGCAACACCAATACCGCGCTTTCTAACCAGATTATTTTTGTAAGAACAATGTTTCTTGCATAAATACCTATGCGCATGGCTGTTCGAAACAATTGTCAAATGGACCGAAAGCCGTGCTCAAACAGCAAAATCCATGTCCAAATAATGAAATTCGCGTGCTGTTTGAACACGGATTTTGAGCATTTGATGTCACAAGACGGGCATTGCTTTGTTTACGTCACGTTGAGCGACGTAACGTTATCGTCCTGAATGTAGCGTTTTGGGATTTGGTCGATTCCTATATTACATATACACATACGCATATACACACATATATACACACATATAAATATTTACATTTCAGTGTAAGGTCTAATGTAAGCCTTTAGAAGACAATGTGGTTCATAATTCCATGAAGTCACCATTGAGTCACACGATTTTTAGTGACGCCAGCTGACGTCACTCTAAACCATGGTTGTCTACGGGGGTGGTGACGTCAACGCTGATCGTTCCTGTAGTGGAAAAACAGCGTGTAAATGTTTTGCAACTTTAAGTTTGCCCTACGTGCATTTTTTCGCCAAGTGATGAAAGGCAAAAAAAAAAATATAAGTAGCAAACATAAACTCAATTCCTCTGCTCCTCATGAAAGTATGTTGTGGGCTGCAAGCAAAGATTACGTGAACCCCTTCGGGTTTCATTTACACTATACGCTACACACCGCGTTCACACTCTCATGAACAGCAGAAAAACAAAATTCACCTCTTGAATATATACATATAAATACACATCATCACACAACTATACATTTACATATATGGAGCTATCATAGAGCAAGATAGGACGTCAAACTTCATAAGGTGGCTGTGTATGCACAGTTTTGTGCATTAAGTAGGACGCTAAACACCGCTGTCACGTGTGACGTCTGGAAAATTGTGACAGTAGGCTGGATTCCCAGACCTACTGGGGTACGACGTCGACAAGCAAACACATCGTCGCGTAAAACAACCCTTTCACCCATCACGTCATGAATAGCCGTTGACGTCCCACCCCCGCGGGTTAATAACAACAACAACAACAGAAAACAACTCCTAAACGGCATTTAGTGTGTACCTGTATGTTTGAAACGGAACCCGAGGTACTAAGACTATTTAAGAACTCCTTAATTTTGACGTGTTAATAACGTAGAAGATTAGAAGGGCATTAGCATTCAAGACCAACACTCAACCAACCAGTTCATTTAAGTGACAAAACTTGCCTGCGGAGAAATAACTGCGGTTTGACATAATTAAAAGTTATGTGTTAGAGTCCTGTCTCTGGGGTAGCATGGGGTCTAAAAGATGCAATATTGTTTGTTAGATTTGAGGTTCAACGTCCCCGTCAACACTGTACAGGTTATTTTGGAGACGCGATGCTGTATATTGGTGTACGTATATATATATTAATGGAGTTGTGCCAAGGAATGGTCCGGGTCTGTACGTGAGGTAGTCGTATACGGCACATGGCTGTGTGTGGGAGCGTGTGAAGAGAATGTAATGCGTTTGTGTGTACGTTTGTGGAACGCTACGATGACTTTAAGTGTGCAGATGTGTGCTTTCCAAATCTGAAGTGTAACAGGTAGTGTAACACGTAGGAACCGTGACACAACACAATGGTACTTATCCTCCATGTTCTCATCCACCTACAACGGCTCTGGGGAGACTGCGCAAACGCGCAGTCTCGACTTAGCCTTTGCTGGTAGGGTATTCATGTGATTGTTCAATCATCATTATCAGAGAACCTGACCGTGTTGGCCCGCACCAAGGGAGACAAGATCTCAAAACAAACCAACAGCATGCTAGTTCACTATTACAAAAGTTCAGTTTAAGTTTCTCCACAAGACACATCATGAGACGACTCGTCAAAGCAGTGAGCAAGTGCCACGCCGATTGGCCTGTGCAGGAGCACAGACCAATCCGCGCGTTCACTCGCACCTGCCATCGATTAGGTCCTTCACGGGCATGACACAGTTGCAAATCTCGTTCAAAGCACAGGTAGAGTGGAGCCGGGTACCACATAAAAAGATTGTCACAATGTATACTTAACTGCAAAAGTATAATACACAGACTGATTATCCGTCCAAGTGTTAATTAAGAATCGTGGCTATACAATAAAATTCCGCTATTAAGACCACCTAGAATTAAGACCAAATCTGCTTTAGGAAGCTTATTGAGAAGGTTTCAATTATTCTTTCTTAGAAAATTTCTATGCCAAGAGACTACCTTTAGGACCGCTCAAAAGTTCTTAAGACAACTTTTGAACAGCCCCAAATATGGTCCTAATACAGAAATTCTACAGCTGGTCTATTCAGTTCCAGTAGTCAACGGACCGCGTGGCCTTGCTAGTCTTGTCCTGGCCTCATCCGGATCACCAAACTTAAGAACGTCGGAACTTGTCTTTATCATATGGCGTTCGTCGTCGTTATCACGTACGAAGATTTTTCCGTCAGTTGAATATGCGTTCTTCAGCAGTTTAACACGAACGAGAGATCTGGCGTCGTACAGAAGCTTGGATCTGGGAATGGTGAGATCTTCATTAATAAAGATCCCCTTCATGTCTTCGTTGTCACTTTCGCGCAGATTTTTCCTTTTAAGATACAATCTTTGTCTGGCGTTATAACTTGTAAATTTAACGATTATATCGCGGTGGCGGGGCTTGGGCCCACCTGTCTTGGGTTTCCCGACTCGGTGAGACCGATCAATGTCTGTAGGGCCCATATGAGTTGACAATTCATCGGCTAACTTGAAGACAATTTCATCAGTGTTCTCTCCCTCTGTTTCAGGTACACCTGAAATTCGAAAAATGTTCCTACGTTGGTACTGCTCTAGTGCATCATTGTCAGCTTCAGCTTTGTCCACACGTTTGCTTAGTTTCTCAAGGTCTTGACGAAGTTTTGCGTTATCTGAACGTAGAAGGGCATTCTCGTCCCTTAGTGCTCTGATCTGGGACGACAGTGTGTCAGTGGATTCTGTGACAATTGTCTTAATGTCAGGCAGTTGATTGTTGATGAGAGCTGCCATCTCTGGAAGCATAAGGGCTTGCAGCTCTGCAGCAATCTTGACGATGTCGGATGGCTCCATGGGCTGTGACAGCAGATGTACTGGACTGCCAACTGTAGTTGCTTCTCCGTCGTCCATCAGTATATTTTTGGTCTTTGAGTAGGGAATTGTTGAATTTCCAGTAGCTTTTGCCCTTTTCATTTTTATTAAGTTGTAATCTTAAAATAATTCCTGAGTGGTCTGTCCTGTAACCAGGTACTACACTACAATCATTTACATATTGAAAATTATCTTCGCTTACAAGAAAAAAGTCTAGACGAGCCTGTTTTTAGCTCACCGGCACGTAGTGACGAGGTGAGCTTTTGGGATCACTTTTTGTCCGTCGTGCGTCCGTGAGTCCGTCCGTGCGTGCGTGCGTGCGTAAACAATTTCTTTAAACGACATCTCCTCCTAAAGCACTGATCGGATTTTGACCAAACTTCACAGGAATGATCCTTAGGTTGTCCCCTTTCAAAGTTGTTCAAATGGTTCCGGTCCGTTGCACATCTAGGTCACAGGAGCCAAAAATAGATTTTTTTCACAAAAAAACTTAAAAAATCTTCTTCTCTGAAACCACAAGGCCCAGGTCTTTGATATTTGGTATGAAGCTTCATCTAGTGGACCCCTACCAAGATTGTTCAAATTATAGTGCTGGGGCCAAAAATGCCCCCGCCCCAGGGCCCTTTGGTTTAACATAGGCTTATATAGGGAAAATCTTTAAAAATCTTCTTCTCTGAAACCACAAGGCCAAGGACTTTGATATTTGGTATGAAGCTTCATCTAGTGGACCCCTACCAAGATTGTTCAAATTATAGTGCTGGGACAAAAAATGCCCCCGCCACAGGGCCCTTTGGTTTCACATTGGCTTATATAGGGAAAATCTTTAAAAATCTTCTTCTCTGAAATCACAAGGCCCAGGTCTTTGATATTATGTATGAAGCTTCATCTAGTGGACCCCTACCAAGATTGTTCAAATTATAGTGCTGGGGCCAAAAATGCCCCCGCCCCGGGGCCCTTTGGTTTTACATAGGCTTATATTGGGAAAATCTTTAAAAATCTTCTTCTCTGAAACCACAAGGCCCAGGACTTTGATATTTGGTATGAAGCTTCATCTAGTGGACCCCTACCAAGATTGTTCAAATTATAGCCCTTGGGCCAAAAATGCCCCCGCTCTGGGGCCCTTTGGTTTTACATAGACTTATATAGGGAAAATCTTTAAAAATCTTCTTCTCTGAAACCACAAGGCCTAGGTCTTTTATATTTGGTATGAAGCTTCATCTAGTGGACCCCTACCAAGATTGTTCAAATTATAGTGCTGGGGCCAAAAATGCCCCGCGGGGCCCTTTGGTTTTACATAGGCTTATATAGGGAAAATCTTTAAAAATCTTCTTCCATGAAACCACAAGGCCCAGATCCTTGATATTTGGTATGAAGCATCATCTAGTGGACCCCTACCAAGATTGTTCAAATTATAGTGCTGGGGCCAAAAATGCCCCAGCCCCGGGGGCCCTTTGGTTTTACATGGGCTTATATAGGGAAAATCTTCTTCTCTGAAACCGCAAGGCCCAGGTCTTTGATATTTGATATGAAGCTTCATCTGTTGGACCCCTACCAAGATTGTTCAAATTATAGTGCTGGGGCCAAAATGCCCTCGCCCTGGGGCCCTTTGGTTTTACATGGGCTTATATAGGGAAAATCTTTAAAAATCTTCTTCTCTGAAACCACAAGGCCCAGGTCTTTGATATTTGGTATGAAGCTTCATCTAGTTGACCCCTACCAAGATTGTTCAAATTATAGTGCTGGGACAAAAAATGCCCCTGTCACGGGGCCCTTTGGTTTTACATTGGCTTTTATGGGGAAAATCTTAAAAAATTTTCTTCTCTGAAACCACAAGGCCCAGGTCTTTGATATTTGGTATGAAGCTTCATCTAGTGGACCCCTACCAAGATTGTTCAAATTATAGTGCTGGGGCAAAAAATGCCCCCGCCCTGTGGCCCTTTGGTTTTACATAGGCTTATATAGGGAAAATCTTTAAAAATCTTCTTCTCTGAAACCAGAAGGCCCAGGAATTTGATATTTGGTATGAAGCTTCATCTAGTGGACCCCTACCAAGATTGTTCAAATGATAGTGCTGGGGCAAAAAATGCCCCCGTCCCGGGGCCCTTTGGTTTTACATGGCTTTATATCGGGAAAATCTTTAAAAATCTTCTTCTCTGAATCCGCAAGGCCCAGGACTTTGATATTTAGTATGAAGCTTCATCCAATGGACATCTACCAAGATTGTTCAAATTATCGCCCTTGGGCCAAAAATTCCCCCACCCCATGGCCCTTTGGTTTTACATAGACTTTTATAGGGAAAATCTTTAAATATCCTTTTCTCTGAAACCACAAGGCCTAGGTCTTTTATATTTGGTATGAAGCTTCATCTAAAAGACCCCTAACAAGATTATTCAAATAATAGTGCTGAGGCCAAAAATGTCCCTGCCCCGGGGCCCTTTGGTTTTACATAGGCTTATATAGGCAAAATCTTTAAAAATCTTCTTCTCTGAAACGGCAAGCCCCAGGACTTTGATATTTGGTATGAAGCTTCATCTAGTGGACCCCTACCAAGATTGTTCAAATTATAGTGCTGGGGCCAAAAATGCCCCCGCCCCGGGGCCCTTTGGTTTTACATAGGCTTATATAGGGAAAATCGTTAAAAATCTTCTTCTCTGAAACCTCAAGGCCCAGGACTTTGATATTTGGTATGAAGCTTCATCTAGTGGACCCCTACCAAGATTGTTCAAATTATAGCCCTTGGGCCAAAAATGCCCCCGCTCCGGGGCCCTTTGGTTTTACATAGACTTATATAGGGAAAATCTTTAAAATTCTTCTTCTCTGAAACCACAAGGCCTAGGTCTTTTATATTTGGTATGAAGCTTCTTCTAAAGGACCCCTACCAAGATGATTCAAATTATAGTGCTGGGGCCAAAAGTGGCCCCGCCCTGTGCCCTTTGGCTTATATAGGGATAACCTTTAAAAATCTTCTTCTCAGAAACCACAAGGCCCAAGACTTTGAAATTTGGTATGAAGCTGCATCTAATGGACCTCTACCAAGATTGTTCAAATTATAGCCCTGGGCCCAAAAATACCCCCCGCTCTGGGGACCTATGGTTTTACATAGACTAATATAGGGAAAATCTTTAAAAATCTTCTTCTCTGAAACCACAAGGCCTGGTTCTTTGAAATTTGGTATGAAGCTGCATCTAGTGGACCTCTATCAAGATTATTCAAATTATAGCCCTGATACCAAAAATGTCCCCGCTCCGGGGCCCTTTGGTTTTACATAGACTTATATAGGGAAATCTTTAAAAATCTTCTCTGAAACTGCAAGGCCAAGGCCTTTGATATTTAGTATGGAGCTTTATCTAGTGGACCTCTACCAAGATTGTTAAAATTATAGCCCTAGGGCCACAAATGCCCCCACCCCGGGGCCCTTTGGTTTTACATAGATTTATATAGCCCCGGGGCCATTTGGTTTTGCATAGGCTTATGTAGGGAATAGCTTTAAAAAAAATCTTCTTCTCTGAAACTGCAAGGCCCAGGTCTTTGATATTTGATGTGTAGCTTCATCTAGTGGACCTTTGCCAAGATTGTTCTAATTATAGCCTTTGTTGATGTTTGGTATGAAGCTTCACCTTTAAGACCTCCCTCAACATTATGCACATTAAAGCCCTGGGGCCAATAATTCCCCTCTCTGGGACCCACTTGTTACACTATGGATCAGGTGAGCGATCCAGGGCCATCATGGCCATCTTGTTTCTCTGGATTTAGTCTTCTCCACGTAAATCCCTGGTCATCTTTTATAGTCCTATATACATCAATAAAATTTTCCTCATCGATAAATTTTAAAACTTCCCTTCTTGCTCTGGGGCTATTTATATGCCTATAATTTTCAGTGTCATTTTCTGGATCTAAAACTAAATTCCAGTCCCCACAGATGACTACTTTATCACTTTCAAATTGTGCAATGTGCTGCTTAAGGTTTCTATAGAATTCTGGTCTGTCATCATTGGGCCCATATATACTAGCTAATGTTATTTTTAAGTCCTGTATCTTGAGTTCAGCTATTATGAAGTTGCCATGAGGATCAGCATATGTTCTACCTATGTCACAGGCAAAGTTATTATTTAACAGAATAATTACCCCCCTATTTACATTTGAGCCTTCTTTTGCGCTCAGAATTAGCTTGTAGCCCCATTCTGCCTCAACGAAAGACTGTAATTTTCTATCTATGTGTACATCTTGTAAGCAAGCTATATTATATTTTTTGGTGCAAATATATTGAAATAAGTCCCGCCTTTTTTGCATGTCCTTGATTCCGCGACAATTTTGAGAGAAAATACTTAGCAGATCAGCCATTTCCAAGGAGGTAAATTCCCCCTGATAACAAAACCTCTGCAGAGTTTGAAAAGATGAAGGAGTTATGCAAAACTATGATGTATATATTAAACATGTTAAACAAAGTAACAGAGTGCATAGTGAGATGAGATTTGAAAAAGAAATAATAAAAAAAATGAAATAAAAAAAATAAGTAAATAAAAAAATTATATTGAACATGGAAAAGCTCCTTGGATGTACACTATAAACTTAGAAAGTGTGAGATTCATTTTATATGCATCAGTCAAGGAAGTTCCCAGCACGAAAATGTCTACTTGCTCTTAAACAGAGCTGCCTCCCCTGAACTTGTATTTGTTCATTCTAATAATTTCCAGCAGCATATAAAGTATAGTGTAATATGTATTAAATCATTTTTTTTTTTTTTTTTTTTAACCCTTATCTTGCTAAATACCCATCCAAGCCACACCCGCCTCCGTCCCCCAACCAACCAAACCACTTGATGCAATCCATTGCTACACATTCACAAACTGAATGCCAAACAGTGTAGATCCCGATCAGATGGCTTCTTCAGAAGCCATCCGATCTGGATCTACATTGTTTGCAAAGACAGGGGCCGTTGTGAACAGCAAGACCAGGGTTAATATCAAAAATCTGAATACTGACTATACTGTATCACATGACCTTAGGGAATAAGACAGATATATGTACCTACACATTTAAACATACATATGCACCGCCATATATACATTTACACAAATATATGCACACACATATACATATATTTGCTTTCCCATTGTTAAGCCTTGTGTAGACCTATACAACGCAATGTTGTTCATGCTTCGATGAGCCACATCGAGTCACACAACGTAAAGTGACATAAAATGACATCAGTAAAAATGGTTTTCGACAATCTGATTGGACGTTGACAACATTCAGGCTGTTCTGCTGTTTGTATAAAAACATCGTATTAAGTATTTACAAGCTTTAAAGTAGCACTTGAAGTACTTTTCTGCTGAATTATGAGAAGAAAGGATTGTTAATATAAGAAATAAACTTAACTCCTCCGATGCTCATCGAATCATGATCAACATTGGGTCGCTAGCAGAGTATACATGAAACCCGAAGGGGGTCATTCTCTCTGTATGCGACCCAACGCCATTCATACTCCGACGAACACCAGCAAAAAGAAATTCACCCCTTAAATAACATACACATACATCCGCAAACACATATATATATATACATTTATATATAAACATACAGACATATACATACATACACACACATATATACATGGGTCTACATTTTATAAAAATTACAGATACATTCAGACATCTACTCTTAGGTTTTTAGTCTAATCAACATCTACACTGTTCTCTTAACCCTTCTCTTACTGAATATTCAGTCAAGCCATACCCATTTCTGACTTTGAACCAATCACATTACTTGATGTTATTTATTCCTACAAATTCATAAATTGAATGTCAAACAGTATAGATCCTAATCAGATGGCTTCTTCAGAAGCCATCTGATCTTGATCTACACTGTTTCCAAAGATAGGGGTTGTTGTGAACATGACAGAAAATTTTGAATGTCCACTTAACTCAACAACATATGTTGTCTGACTTATTTTATTGCATGTACAGTTGTACCCTTTAAAAGTTCCCCACATTATACAAACAAAATCTAAAATTATTCATGTAATACTAAAGCAAAGGTGTATAATCCGGCAACTCCTACCGAAAAATGTAGAAGCTGAATGAGGAACATTAGCACACATTTGCACAAACAACGTATAAATTGTCCCAACATTCTGTCTTGCCGAAAACTCGAAAACTTGCAAGGCAGAAATAAGGAACATAATAATAAACTTCCCATATACTATATTTATTGTATTATTGTCATTATTATCATTTAGGCCAGCACATGGGAAGAGGCCCATTATCGGGTATGAAACAAACAAAAGCCCAGGCAAGCCTGGGTATAAGCATAGTCTTGCCAAAATCTTTGTCAGCAGCATACTTTTAGCAAGTACCTTTAGGTAGCTTCAGGCCTGTAATCATGTCCCAAAGTTTGACCCAAACCCTGCTGAGGGTTCAAATCCACCATCCCTAAGTGCCCCTTACCCATGCTTCGGCTCATATTTTGCATGGTTGCCCAGGGCCTGACAAATCCAAAAATTTTCCACTTGCCCAGCGGGCAAGTAAAATATTTTTGCACTTGCCCAGCTCAAAATCCTACTTGCCCAGGATTTTGGAACTCAAAGTGGGGTTGAATGTGGGGTGGGGATAATGGTGACGATGATGACGACCAACATTTATAAATATAATCCAAGGTTTCTGTCAAGTTTCAAGCACAACCACTTTCCATTAGGGTCTAGTTATTTCATGTTTGTGTTTCTTTCCCTTTGGTGTCTCTAATGGGCGCTCAGGATTAATTGTATCGATTCCTGATCATTGCATTCACTTCTATTTATTTCCCTCTGTGCGGTAATATGGCAGAAAATACCGTTGTTGTCACAGCCATTAACGGTACCTTCCAAGTTAATTGCTGACATAATACCTTAACCGATTAGCAATTTAAGATACAGTTATATAAACCCAATAAACACGAGCTGCAGCCGATATAGATCTACTCAAAAGATCAGAAGTGTCAGGGCAGCGAGATAAAAGATTAAAAGAATCCAGTTTATTTAGCTTGGATTTAATAACCCAACCAAAAGACGAGAACCCACTCTATTACAAACGAACCCAAACGTTCACACCCACCCTACAAGCAAGTTCAATGCGATCATCATTTCCGCCATCCAAATCGTCGTCCACAAACCACCACTCCCATTTTTCTGCACGCGATCGGTAAATGACGTCATCCGACCCCAGCAACACCGCACATGTTTAACGTCATTGTTTTATTTTAATGGGGCCTATCTCTTTCAGCAAAACATGTTTGGAACCGGTAAAAAATAGTTTCTCGATAGCTAAATGGTTGTGGATAGAGGCGCGACTAATCCGCGGTTACCAACATTAAAACATTCGACTTTTTTCCGCCAGCGTCTGCTATTTGGCGCCAAAACATAACCATTCACGAGGTAGTAGAATAGTCCGTTTTTACTACCGTAAGATGTAGCAAATCGTCTTAGGAGCTATTAAATCATTTTCACATTGATTGTGGATTAAATTCTAGGTATGGCAGGGATAAATGCAAATTAGAGACAATCTTATTTTCACACATTGTCAAGCTTATCGATAGCGCTGGTGGTACACACTACACACGCCCACCGCCGGGCAATCATGTTTAATTGGTAATTATATGACAGGGATTAACAATAGTGTCATAAATGAACCGTTATAAAAACATGGATGGTTTCGTCTCTGAATTGCCGACAAAGCGGGAATTATTGTGATTTACTTACTGGTCTAGTTTTACTGTATTTAAGGACTCAAAAGACTGACGATTGTAGACGATTTTTTGCACTTGCCCGACCGGGCGTCGAAAGGTCAAAGTGCACCTGCCCGGCGCGATTTCGGACTTGTCAGCCTCTGGTTGCCTAATTAAGCTGTGCAACTGTTAATCACCATTCATTCATCTTACTATTTAACAGTTATCAATTCAACCAAAGATTGAAGTGCCTTACATTTATGCCACCTCACTGAAATTCTAACAAAGTGGCACAAATGCCAAGCAAATATCTTAAAACATTGTGTGTCTACTATATAACCATATTCCATTTATGGTTCCAGCAATATCAATAGATCTACAAACAAAGAAAAAAAAAAAGAGTTGGCACTTTTAAATGTGGAGTCAGAAATGCATCAAGCTGGATTACCCATGATATGACCCATTTACGACCAGTACTATAGATATTGCATGCACAGTGACATTTTATCTATCTATCTTCTTATACTGAGTCGGTCATATCTGGCCATTACCTCAGTTGATTGGGTGGCTAAATTTCGAATTTAGCTGAAAAAAAAAAAAAAAAAAAAAAAAAGAGAGAGGCACTGGATGCGTCCTTAAAACTATTTACAATCTGCATAACAGAGGTATCCTAAAACGCATACCTCTGAGTCCCAATCTTACACTGTGCGGGCTTTGAACTCTTCTGCGGACTTGGCATTCACCACAGAGGAGGGAAGACTATTCCATTGGGGAATAGTTCTAGGAAAAAACGAGTTCTTCAGGGCATCACTATAGGACTGGTATCTACGATATTGTGAGTCGTTTACTTTTGATGCCCTTGTTTGGGTCGAAAGAGTTACAGGGGTCAAGTACCTATCTTTATCAATAGACACTGAATCAGAGTGTATCTTGTAGAAGAAGGTTAAAGAGGACTGCTCACGACGGGCCTCCAGGGACGGCCACTCTAGCTCATTAAGCATGTCACCGACGCTACTTCTATTTCGCCATCGCCTACAGGTCCATCGAGCAGCTGTCCTCTGCACCTTCTCCACCTGCTGAGTCTGAGTTTTAACATAGGGGTGCCAAATGGGTGATGCATATTCGAGTTGAGGGCGAACCAATGTTTTATATGCAACATCCTTTGTCTGCCTAGGTGCAAAAGCCAAGTTCCGTCTAAGGAATCCCAAAGTCCTAGTTGCTTTAGATGTAATCTCTGAGATATGTTGACCCCAATCAAGATCGTCAGTGATGGTGATACCAAGATATTTGGCGGATTGAACATGCTCCAAAACTTGCTGGTGAAGAGTATAGTCAAACTTAATTTGCTTGTCCGGAGGGTGTCGTGACACTCTCATTGAGTGACATTTGGCCACATTGAAATTCATTTGCCAATCGGCCTCCCACTGTGCAAGTTGATCCAGGTCATCTTGTAAAATAAGACAGTCAGAAGGAGAATATATGTTCCTATACAGGACACAATCATCAGCAAACAAACGGACCGATGACCTGATATTATCGGGGAGATCATTAATGAAAACCAAGAAAAGGACCGGTCCAAGGACCGAACCTTGGGGGACTCCAGATAAAACAGGGACTGGATCAGACGCTTGGCCATCAAGTACAACTTGTTGTGAGCGCCCAGAGAGCCATGAGCTAATCCACCTATGCGTGGATCCTCTTATCCCATAGTACTCCAGTTTATGTAATAGCCTTCTGTGAGGTACCTTGTCAAAGGCCTTAGCAAAGTCCATGATGATCAAGTCAGTCTGTTTGTGGCCACGGTTTATGGCCCCATCCAGATTGCTCACAATGTCATGGTAAAATTGAACAAGCTACGTTTCGCAAGACCTTTGACTCCGGAAACCATGTTGACAGTCAGCAAGAATGCTCTCAAAGGCTAAGTGCTTGTTGATGTTGCTTACTAATATATGCTCCAGGGTTTTGCAACAGATGCATGTTAGCGACACTGGTCTATAATTTGCTGCATCATATTTTTCCCCTTTTTTATAGACCGGGGTTACATTTGCTTGTCGCCAGTCATCTGGTACAGTGCCCTGGGCAAGTGATTGATTGAAGATAAAGGCCAACACAGGAGATATTTCAGCACTACATTCCTTAAGTACCCTGGCATTCAGGTCATCGGGCCCAGATGCCTTATGTATCTTGAGCTTACCTAACAGTTTAGCGACCCCATTGGGGTCAACTGTTATGTCCCCCATAGAGGGGAACGGACTTGCACCTTTAGATGGTAGCTCACCATCAGTTTCACGCGTAAATGCTGATTGAAACTGTTTATTGCAAATATTAGCCTTATCGCGCGCATCTGTTTTTAGAATTCCATTTTCCCTTAGTGAAGTGATCCCAAACGCATCCTTTTTCAGGGACTTTACGAATGACCAAAACTTTTTAACTTTACCATTCTTTTGGGGACATTTTATTATTGTATTTATAAGACCACCATGTATTGTTGGTGTATACCGCACAAATAAGGCAACTAAAAAAAAAACAAAAAAAAAACAAAGAACAGAAAAGCATGGCAAAAAAAAATTAAATAAATAAAAAAAATGACAATACCAAAAACATGATTACAGGCTTTGATCAGCAGAATATGGAATAGGTCTGCTCTATGCGCACTGAAAAGGCTTTTCAAATTAACCCATTCTCATGAAGAGATCCACATAAAGAGGTCAATGCAGAGATTACAAACAAATATCAAGGGTACTTTAACCCACAAAAAGTCCCTCACAACAACAGTGGTCTGCCTTGTCACCCGCTGGTAGCTTAAAAACTTATTTCTGCAAGCTTATTTCTGCAAACAGTGTGGATCCAGATCAGACTGATCCTCTAGGAGCAGTCTGATCTGGGTCCACACTGTTTGCCTGTATGCAAAAATATGTTTGAATACTAGAAGAGATACAGCAGACGACATAAGCAGACAACATTTCCAGATATAGTTTTTCTTGGCGTCTTAAGGGTTAAGGATGCTTTTAGCAATAAAAAAATGTAGTTTTCTATTTTATCCTGACAATGCTGCTCTGAGCACTCTGATATCTTTCAAGGCTCGGGTCCCCTTTTTATTAATTTATTCTTTTGTACATACATTAATTACTTGACCTCTCAGTGAAATGAAATCCCCTCTGAATGAAAACAGTACAGGCCCAATCAGAAAGTTCCTTCCAGAGCAGTCTAGTTTGGGCCCACACTGTTTGCCAAATTTAAGATTTACGTTTTTTGTGTGTCCGAAAACTCGGGCTATGTATGGCATCTAACAATTTCTGACAATTGGATTCAATGCATTTCACCACAAAAACACACCCATTCAAAAATATTGCAAACTCCACCTCCAAAAAATATAAATTTTAAGATAAATATTCAGAAATATCCTCCAACCCCCAGCCAAAAACACAGAATGCAGGCACCTGCTAGAACCGCCTCAGTGAGGCAGCTCCATCAAGTACCCGCAACCCATGCCTCAAAGCAGAAATATGAAAAATCAGTTATACTGTTTGAAAGTGGGGTTTAAGAGGGTCAGAATTTAATGGGCATGTTTACATGATGAAAAAACTATGTATGGAACAGAATTCTTACCAATCAGCTTCCTATTTTCCACATATCCTACACTATTTGTAATTTCTATATGTGTATATGTTCTAATATATCCCATTAGTTCTATTTGTATATATATATATCCTAATGGTTTTCATGTCACTTTTGATTAGAGAATGATACTTTCACACAAACACTCACACTGAAGTAACTTAAACTGCATTAGAATTATGGAAAAAAAACTCTGTTGTGTCATTTTAAGGTATTAAAGTTATTCAGACTGGAGCTTCTAGTTCTTCAAGGATCCAAGATCATTCGCTGATCCTCCCTGTCTCTGGAACCTTCACTGGGTCTGTTGTTTGTAACACTGTCAATATTACAGTAAACATCAAATTTATGTCTTCTGCCACCTGTTGTTCTCCCATACACGGCACCATTAAAGTACCATGCCGATTCTATACGATCATGTCTAAGCAGTCTGCTTATTAGTCCAGTATTGAGTTTTGTCACATCGTCGACCAGTTTGTGCCCTGACGCTTTCATTGCAGCCCTCTGTTTCATCACTGTAGCTTTAATGGAGTTGTTTTTCAACTTGAGCAGCACTGGTTTAGGTTGTCCTGGTTTTCCTGGTATTCTGTGTATGGCGATAATGTCTGAAGGGTCAAGGTCAACATTTCCCTTTGATAACAGTTCAGTAGTAATTTTCTCGGTCAATGTTCGCTCTGTCTCTTCTTCAGATTCTGGAATGTTTAGGATCTTAATATTGTTCTTTCTAGAGTACTGCTCATTGTAATTGCTTCTTTGAGCAGAACTTATTGCCAACCTTTCAGTTCCCCCAACTTTTTCTTTACAGCTGGTTAAGTCAGTTTCCATCTTATTCAGTTTGTCACTCAAATTCTTATTCTCAAACTCCAGGCATTTGATCCTTTCCTTCAGATCATTGGTATGTTCCTTGACTTTTATCTCTATCAGCTTCTCAAGATTCACCATTATCTTATTTACAGCTTTATCAACAGTTTCTGTAATGAAGCCCTGTACCTCTTTTTTTGACATCAAGCTCATGGCTTTACTCTTAGTTTCCTTGAAATCAGTGTTAAGGCCATCTAGTTGCTTGTAAATAAGGGTCAGTTCATCTGCACTGGTCTCAGATACGTCTGAGATGGTCCTTTTTGTTTTTTGTGGGGGTTCATTTTGTTTGGCTTGTGCTGACTTAGCTTGTCCAGCATTACTGTGTTTCCCTTTATCAGACTGATTGCCACTCATTGTGATAGACTTTTGTTATACTCCCTTTGACAATAGTAATCCTAACCAATTACAGTTATAGGGGTTTTCTCCAAATTCAAACAGATATGCTGTTTACACAAAATACACAATTTATGTTTCCTCACTTTCAAACACAAAGGAAACAAATTCTTTTCTAGATAACTTTTTATCCCAAAACAAATTTCTATAAATTTTACATCAGATTACTCCTTGCAAGTTTGTCTAACACTATATCCTGATTTTACATCTCACAAATTACTAGATATTTTTTAATTAGTGTAGATCCAAGAGCTACATGTTTTCACATCTTAACAACTTAAAGTGTTCTTCACAAGTCGACCTAAACTAGTGTTGACTGGGCTATTAAACTCCAATACAAACAAACAAATTGCCAAATGTGACCAACTCAGTATAAGAAGATAGAACACTGTGGGACGGGCTTCAGTTGACACACTTAGATTTTAAAAATGTATGCCGTACTGTTTTTTGTTTGGAAGTGTCTCCTGACAACCGGTTGTCAGGAGCATTTTTGCTATATAAAATGCTCCTGACAACCGGTTGTCAGGAGCATTTTTGCTATCAAAAATGCTCCTGACAACCAGCAATATTTTTCCAATATAAACCTTTAATATTAGTATTATTTTAGTTACCTTTTTAGTATTTCATGGTTCTTGATACATAGTTAATGCTTTTTTGTCATTTTTAGTATTCAAATGAACTTAATTCATGTAATATTTATTCAGATTTTTTAGCTCACCAGAGCCGAAGGCCACGAGGGAGCTTCTAAGATAGGCAGTTGTCTGTCATCGTCTGTCATCGTCTGTCATATGTCGTCATCTGGCGTCAACACTTTCAAACGACATCTCCTCTGAAGCCACTAAGCCGATTTGGCCCAAATTTTATCTGTAGCATCCTTGGGCTGGGGGATTGAAAGTTTATGTTTTTAGCTTAGTGACAAGTGTGCTTTTGGGATCACTTTTTGTCCATCGTCCGTTCATCCGTCCGTGTGTAACCCCTGATCGGAATTTGACCAAACTTCACAGTAATGATCCTTAGGTGGTGCCCTTTCAAAGTTATTCAAATGGTTCCTGTTCGTTGCACATCTAGGTCACAGGAGCCAAAAATAGATTTCTTTCACTGAAAACTTAAAAAACATCTTCTTCTCTGAAACCACAAGGCCCAGGTCTTTGATATTTGGTATGAAGCTTCATCTAGTGGACCCCTACCAAGATTGTTCAAATTATAGGGCTGGGGCCAAAAATGCCCCTGCCCCAGGGCCCTTTTACATGGATTTATAGGGAAACTCTTAAAAAAATCTTCTCTGAAACCGCAAGGCCCAGGTCTTTGATATTTGGTATGAAGCTTTATCTTGTGGACCTCTACCAGTCCAAAATTGTTCAATTTATAGCCCTGGGACCAAAAATGCCCCAACTCCAAGGCCCTTTGGTTTTACATAGACTTATATAGGGAAAATCTTGAAACATCTTCTTCGCTGAAACCACAAGGCCTAGGTCTTTGATATTTGGTATGAAGCTTCATCTACAGACCTCTACCAAGGTTGTTCAAATTAATTAATTACAGCTCTGAGACCAAAAATGCCCCCCGCCTAGGGGCCCTTTGGTTTCACATAGACTTATATAGGGAAAATATTTAAATATCTTCTGTGAAGCCACAAGGCCTAGGTCTTTGATATTTGGTGTGAAATTTCATCTAGTGGACCTTTATCAAGATTGTTCAAATTATAGCCCTGGGGCCAAAATTGCCCCCGCCCCAAGACACTTTGGCTTTACATAGACTTTTATAGGGAAATCTTTAAAAATCTTCTCTGAAACTGCAAGGCCCATGTCTTTGATATTGGGTATGGACGTTCATCTTGTGGACCACTACCAAGATTGTTAAAATTATAGCCCTGGGGCCAAAAATGCCTCCGCCCTGAGACCCTTTGGTTTTACTTTGACTTATATATAGAGATAATCTTTGAAATCTTCTTCTCTGAAATAGCAAGACCCAGGTCATTGGCATTTGATGTGAAGCTTCATCTAGTAGACCTCTATCAAGATTGTTTAAATTATAGCCCTGAGGCCAAAAATGCCCCCGCCCCAGGGCCATTTGGTTTTACATAGGCTTATGTAGGGAATATCTTTAAATAAAATCTTCTTCTCTGAAACTGCAAGGTCCAGGTCTTTGAAATTTGGTGTGTACTTCATCTAGTGGACCTTTACCAAGATTGTTCTTGTCCCCCGCCCATAGGGACTTGAAGAAATATATAGGCTGCAAGATGCCTCCACGCAGAGCTGAATCCTGCCCGCACACTACTGGTAAACTGCTTAGAGGATCTAAGCCTGTCCAGGAACCGCGGTGCGAGACGGACCTTCCATGCTAATAAACCCTATTGATTTCATTGGGGGACAGGGCTTGAGATGTTATTTAATCTCAAACCATATGCTCTAGGAGGCAGAGACTTTATGAAAATATTCACAATATTTGCCTTTACAAGTTTTGTGTAGACTTATAATGGGGAAAATTGAAAAATGGCATTTACTGCAAAACCTTTCATAGAAATTTTCCTTGAGTAATTTTCTCTCAGCTATATGCTTTTATGTCAATCTGGGCGTCCTCTAGGTTGTGCCAGAACCATGCCTCACCCCCTCCACTTCATAAAATGTCATTTATCTCAGAAACCATTCAGATCCCCACCCCTGAACCATATACATGTATATTGATCAGAAGCATTCATTGACACAAACCTGGGTGCCAGGGCCATGCCACACCCCCATCCACTTCATAAAAGGCTGAATATCCCAGAAACCTTACAGATCCCCACCCCTAAATTATATATATTCTTGTCCCTTATGATAAGTGGCATTCAGTGACACCAACCTGGGGGTCCCCTGGGATGTGCCGGGGCCATGCCACTTCATAAAAGGACCACTATTCCAGAAACCTTACAAATCCCCACCCCTAAACAATATACATGTAAATTCTTGTTCCTTATGATGACACATTCAGTGACACCAACCTAGGGGTCACCCAGGGCGAGCCCTGGCCATGTTGTACCAATCAGCTTCACAAATGCCCATATACCTGAGAAATTGTTTTAGAGCCCCACCCCTAAACCATATATATTCTTGTTCCTAATAATAAGATGCAATCAGTGACATCAGCATACTGCCCTGGGGGTGCACAGGCCATGCCCCACGCCTTTACTCATTAAAAGCCATAAATCTCCGAAACCTTACATATCCCCACCCCTAAACCATATATATTCTTGTTCCTTATGATGACACATTCAGTGACACCAACCTAGGGGTCACCCAGGGCGCGCCCTGGCCATGTTGTACCCATCAGCTTCACAAATGCCCATATACCTGAGAAATTGTTTTAGAGCCCCATCCCTAAACCATATATATTCTTGTTCCTAATTATAAGACGCAATCAGTGACATCAGCATACTGCCCTGGGGGTGCACGGGCCATGCCCCACGCCTTACTCATTAAAAGCCATATATCTCAGAAACTTTACATATCCCCACACCTAAACCATATATATTCTTGTTCCTTATGATAAGACACATTCAGTGACACCAACCTAGGGGTCACCCAGGGCGCCCCCTGGCCATGTTGTACCCATCAGCTTCACAAATACCCATATACCTGAGAAAATGTTTGGAGCCCCACCCCTAAACCATATATATTCTTGTTCCTAATTATAAGACGCAATCAGTGACATCAGCATACTGCCCTGGGGGTGCACAGGCCATGCCCCACGCCTTTACTTCATTAAAAGCCATATATCTCAGGAACTGTTCAGATCCCCGCTCCTTAACCATATATATTCTCTAAAAGGGAATTTATGACATGTTTTTTCCATAGCACTCATGTGAAATTGACCCTATATTTATTATACCCGCTTTTTCCAAGAAAAATCGGGTATATTGTTTTCGTACCACAGTTCCCTCCAGCGTCAGTCCGTCTGTCTGTCTGTTGGTCTGTCACATTTCTTGTGATTGGATCTCCTCTGCAACCACTGAAGTTATACTTTTGAAACTTTGCATGTGGTTTGTAGATGGAATGTAGATGGCAGTGGACAATTTTTTTGTTATCTTGACCTCAACATGACCCCAAGGTCAAAGGTCAAAAATTATGATTTGCCATATCTCCTAAACTATTGGAGTTACACTTTGGAAACTTTGCTTATTGGATGGTCCTTGGAATATAGAATATGTCAGGTTACTTTTGGTGTGACCTTGACCCCAAGGTCAAAGGTCAAATGTATTATTTTGCCATATCTTCTAAACATAGAGTTACACTTCTGAAACTTAGTTATTGGATGGCCCTTGGAATATAGAATAAATTTGGATACTTTGGGTGTGACCTTGACCTCAACATGACCCCAAGGTCAAAGGTCAAAAATTATGATTTGCCATATCTCCTAAACTATTGGAGTTACACTTCTGAAACTTGCTTATTGGATGGCCCTGGGAATATAGAATATGTTGGGCTACTTTTGGTGTGACCTCGACCCCAAGGTGAATGGTCAAAATGTATGACTTTGCCATATCTTCTAAACTATTGGAGTTACACTTCTGAAACTTGGTTATTGGATGTCTGTTGGAATATAGAATAAATTGGGATACTTTAGGTGGACCTCAACATAACCCCAAGGTCAAAGGTCAAAAAGTATGACTTTGTCATATCTTCTAAACTATAAGAGTTACACTTCTGAAACTTTGCTTATCAGTTAGATTGTTCTTTGCAACTTTTTTTAACTTACATGTAGTTTTGGCTAGCGTATTCATAGTCATTAGTGTTATTAATAGAAAAAGCGGGTATTTGCGATGGTATACCATCGACTGCAGATCTAGTTTGGTATTTATTTTTAGCTCACCTGACCGAAGGTCATGGTGAGCTTTTGTGACAGTAAGATGTCCGGCGTCGTCGTGCGTCGTCCGTCGTCCGTCGTGCGTCGTCCGTGCGTAAACTTTTTCTTGTGAACACACTAGAGGCCACAGTTTTGGTCCAATTATCATCAAACTTGCTCAGAATGATAATCATGACAATATCTCGGTCAAGTTTGAATTTGGGTCATGTCGGGTAAAAAAGTAGGTCAGTAGGTCAAATCATAGAAAAACCTTGTGAACACTCGAGAGGCCACAATTTTGGTCCAATCATCATCAAACTTGCTCAGAATGATCATTGTGACAATATTTTAGTGAAGTTTGAATATGGATCATGTCGGCTTAAAAAGTAGGTCAGCGGGTCAAATCATAGAAAAACCTTGTGAACACCCTAGAGGCCACAATTTTGGTCCAATCATAATCAAACTTGCTCAGAATGATCATCATGACAATATCTTGGTCAAGTTCGAATATGGGTCATGTCCGGTCAAAAAGTAGGTCAGTAGGTCAAATCATAGAAAAACCTTGTGAACACTCTGAAGGCCACTGTTTTGGTCCAATTATCATGAAACTTGCTCAGAATGACCATTGTGACAATATTTCAGTCCAGTTCGAATATGGGTCATATCGGGTTAAAAAGTAGGTCAGCGGGTCAAATCATATAAAAACCTTGTGAACACCCTAGGGGCCACAATTTTGGTCCAATCATAATCAATATTGCTCAGAATGATCATCATGACAATATCTCGGTCAAGTTTGAATATGGGTCATGTCAGGTTGAAAAGTAGGTCAGTAGGTCAAATCATAGAAAAACCTTGTGAATACTCAGGAGGCCACAAGTTTGGTTAAATCATTAATCTTGCTCAGAATGGTCATTGTGACAATATCTTGGCTAAGTTTGAATAAAGGTCTTTTCGGGTCAAAAAGTAGGTCAGTAGGTCAAATTAAAGAAAAAACTTGTGAACACTCTAGAGGCCACAATTTTGGTCCAATCATCATCAAACTTGCTCAGAATGATCATTGTGACAATATCTTGCTTAAGAATGAATATGGGTTATGTCGGGTCAAAAAGTAGGTCAGCGGGTCAAATCATAGAAAAACCTTGTGAACACTAGAGGCCACAGTTTTGGTCCAAATATAAACAAACTTGCTAAGAATGATCATCATGACAATATCTTGGTCAAGTTTTAATATGGGTCATGTCGGGTCAAAAAGTAGGTCAGTAGGTCAAAGCATAGAAAAACCTTGTGAACACTCTGGATGCCACAGTTTTGGTCCAATCATGATCAAACTTGCTCAGAATTATCATTGCGACAATATTTCAGTCAAGTTGGAATATGGGTCATGTCGGGTTAAAAAGTAGGTCAGCGAGTCAAATCATAGAAAAACCTTGTGAACCCCCTAGAGGCCACATTTTTGGTCCAATCATAATCAAACATGCTCAGAAATGATCATCCTGACAATATCTCGGTCATGGTTGAATATGGGTCATGTCAGGTCAAAAAGTAGGTCAGTAGGTCAAATCATATAAGAACCTTGTGAACACTCAGAAGGCCACAGTTTTGGTCCAATCATCATTAATCTTGCTCACAATGGTCATTGTGACAATGTCTCAGTCAGATTCGAATAGGGGCCATGTCGGGTAAAAAAGTAGGTCAGCCGGTCAAATCGTAGAAAAATCTTGTGAACACTCAAGAGGCCACAATTTTTTATCCAATCATAATTAAACTTGCTCAGAATGATCATCATGACAATATCTCGGTCAAGTTCGAATATGGGTCAATTCGAGTCAAAAATAGGTCAGTAGTTCAAATCATAGAAAAACTTTGTGAACACTAGAGGCAACACTTTTGATCCAATCATCATCAACTTTGCTCAGTTTGATCATTGTGTCAATATCTCATTCAGGTTTGAATATGGGTCATGTAGGGTTAAAAAGTAGTTCAGCAGGTCAAATCATAGAAAAACCTTGTGAACACCTTAGAGGCCACAATTTTGGTCAAATTATAATCAAACTTGCTCAGAATGATCATCCTGACACAATTTTGTCCAATTATAATCAAACTTGCTCAGAATGATCATCATGACATATCTCGGTCAAGTTTGAATATGGGTCATGTCAGGTCAAAAAGTAGGCCAGTAGGTCAAATCATAGAAAAACCTTGTGAACACTCTGAAGGCCACAGTTTTGGTCCAATCATCATTAATCTTGCTCAGAATGGTCATTGTGACAATATCTGGTCAGGTTCGAATATAGGTTATGTCAGGTTAAAAAGTAGGTCAGCCGGTCAAATCATAGAAAA
Source organism: Lucinisca nassula (assembly GCA_963580285.1). Taxonomy (NCBI): domain Eukaryota; kingdom Metazoa; phylum Mollusca; class Bivalvia; order Lucinida; family Lucinidae; genus Lucinisca; species Lucinisca nassula. The sequence goes on along the minus strand of OY757022.1, from coordinate 83,312,504 downwards.
ACCTTGTGAACACTCAAGAGGCCACAATTTTGGTCCGGTCATAATCAAACTTGCTCAGAATGATCATCATGACAATATCTCGGTCAAGTTTGAATATGGGTCATATCAGGTCAAAAAGTAGGTTAGTAGGTCAAATTATATACGAACCTTGTGAACACTCTAGACGCCACAGCGTTAGACCAATCATGATCAAACTTCTCTGAAACCACAAGGCCCAGGACTTTGATATTTGGTATGAAGCTTCATCTAGTGGACCCCTACCAAGATTGTTCAAATTATAGTGCTGGGGCCAAAAAAGCCCCCGCCCCGGGGCCCTTTGGTTTTACATAGGCTTATATAAGGAAAATCTTTAAAAATCTTCTTCTCTGAAACCACAAGGCCCAGGTCTTTGATATTTGGTATGAAGCTTCATCTAGTGGACCCCTACAGAGATTGTTCAAATTTTAGTGCTGGGGCCAAAAATGCCCCCGCTCCGGGGCCCTTTGGTTTTGCATGGGCTTACATGTATATAGGGAAGAGCTTTAAAAATCTTCTTCTCTGAAACCGTAAGACCCAGGTCTTTGTTATTTGGTATGAAGCTTCATCTAGGGGACCCCTACCAAGATTGTTCAAATTATAGTGCTTGGGCCAAAAATGCCCCCATCCCGGGGCCCTTTGGTTTTACATGGGCTCATATAGGGAAAATCTTTAAAAATCTTCTTGTCTGAAACCGCAAGGCCCAGGTCTTTGATATGTGGTATGAAGCTTCATCTAGTGGACCCCTACCAAGATTGTTCAAATTATAGTGCTGGGGCCAAAAATGCCCCTGCCCCGGGGCCCTTTTGTTTTACATAGGCTTATATAGTAAAAAATCTTTAAAAATCTTCTTCTCTGAAACCACAAGGCCCAGGACTTTGATATTTGGTCTGAAGCTTCATCTAGTGGACCCCTACCAAGATTGTTCAAATTTTAATGCTGGGACAAAAAATGCCCCCGCCAGGGGGCCCTTTGGTTTTACATTGGCGTATATAGGGAAAATCTTTAAAAATCTTCTCTGAAACCGCAAGGCCCAGGTCTTTGATATTTAGTATGAAGCTTCACCTAGTGGACTCCTACCAAGATTGTTCAAATTATAGTGCTGGGGCCAGAAATGCCCCCGCTCTGGGACCCTTTGGTTTTACATAGGCTTCTATAGGGAAAATCTTTAAAAATCTTCTTCCCTGAAACCACAAGGCCCAGGTCTTTGATATTTGGTATGAAGCTTCACCTAGTGGACCCCTACTAAGATTGTTCAAATTATAGCCCTGGGGCCAAAAATGCTCCCGCTCCAGGGCCCTTTGGTTTTACATAGACTTATTTAGGGAAAATCTTGAAAAATCTTTTTCTCTGAAACCACAAGGGCTAGGTCTTTGATATTTGGTATGAAGCTTAATCTTGTGGACCCCTACCAAGATTGTTCAAATTATAGCCCTTGGGCCAAAAATGCCCCCACTTGGGCCCTTTGGTATTACATAGACTTATATATAGGGAAAATCTTGAAAAATATTCTTCTCTGAAACCAGAAGACCTAGGTCTTTGATATTTGGTATGAAGCTTCATCTAGTGGACTTCTACCAGGATTGTTCAAATTGTAGCCCTGAGACCAAAAACACCCCTGTCTCGGGGGCCCTTTGGTTTTACATAGACTTATATAGGGAATATCTTTAAAAATCTTCTTCTGTGAAACCACAAGGCCTAGGTCTTTGATATTTGGTGTGAAATTTCATCTAGTGGACCTCTATCAAGATTGTTCAAATTATAGCCCTGGGGCCAAAAATGCCCCTACCTCGAGACCCTTTGGTTTTTCATAGACTTATATAGGGAAATCTTTAAAAATCTTCTCTGAAACCACAAGGCCCATGTCTTTGATATTTGGTATGGAGCTTCATCTAGTGGACCTCTACCAAGATTGTTCAAATTATAGCCCCTGCCCCGCGGCCCTTTGGTTTTGCATAGTTTTATATATAGAGATAATCTTTGAAAATCTTCTTCTCTGAAACAGCAAGGCCCAGGTCTTTGATATTTGGTGTGAAGCTTCATCTAGTGGACCTCTATCGAGATTGTTTAAGTTATAGCCCTGAGGCCAAAAATGCCCCCGCCCCGGGGCCATTTGGTTTTACATAGGCTAATGTAGGGAATATCTTTAAAAAATCTTTTTCTCTGAAACCCCAAGGCCCAGGTCTTGGATATTTGGTGTGTAGCTTCATCTAGTGGACCTTTGCCAAGATTGTTCAAATTATAAGCTTTGTTGATATTTGGTATGAAGCTTCACCTTTTTAGACCTCCCTCAACATTATGCACATTGTAGCCCTGGGGTCAATAATGGCCCTCCCCGAGGCCCACTTGTTACTCTATCATATGGGTCAGGTGAGCGATCCAGGGCCATCATGGCCCTCTTGTCAGTAATAAATCAATTAAATTCTGCAAGTACCATATATTTTTTTCTCTTTTATTTTCAATCCAGTAGTTATGTTAAAATACCAAAGAAGACAAAAAATTATTAAACATGTATCAAGACACTTAAAATACTGGGTTAACCCATTTAGTACCAGAAACCCCAAAACTGGTACCCTGGCAAACAGTGCAGGCCCAGATCAGACGCGACAGAATGCGTCGTCTGATCAGGGCCTCCACTGTTTGCTAAATTTTCAGTCATTTTCCAAATAAATTTTGAAGAAAACACTACCTGACACCCCTAAATTTTGAAATTAACTCCTGCTATATATAAGGTGGAATATTCCATTTGGTACAAAAAAGGGTTAAGTAACCAAAATAATGCTAATATAGCAGGATTTTATTGGAAAAATATTGCTGGTTGTCAGGAGCATTTTACAAAGCAAAACTGCTCCTGACAACCGGTTGTCAGGAGCATTTTACATAGCAAAAATGCTCCTGACAACCAGTTGTCAGGAGACGCAGCCTTTTTGTTAAGGTAAGTTTTCAATGTGAAAGCATTTATACACAATATAAACAACATCACTGTTACTGACCCATATACCCATCTCCAGAAACCCAATGTTCAGCCAAAAATAAATAAGATCTTGGTTGGGTATAAAAGCCAAGGCCGAGCCACCAAGCCAAAAATGCCGGTCCGAATTTAAAAGGTATGTATTGTGGTCAGTTTGGTGTCAAATTATTATGAATAGCATATTTGATAACTGTATGAAATTTTGTCTCTCTACATTGTTTTATTTTTTTTGTAATAACCATTTTTTCTGAAATCGAGGGGTATAAAAGCCAAGGCCAAGAAAAATGTCAATTCATGTATATCTAAATTCCTTGCAAATTTATCGGTTAAAGGTGCATTATTGAGCTACCAGGTCTCAAAATTTTTTTCTGGTTTTATCTTCAATGCATACTCCTTTGTCATGTGTACACTTTTGGAGCCAAATACAGCTTCAGAACTTTGTGAAAATTGTCGTTTTCATTCGTGTTTACCCTTCGCTCTGAACATGTGTTCGGAATTTCTGTTCTAAAAACAAATCTATCGCTTTACACTTACATAGAGACAGTATTGTCTCTGAGTGTCCTTACTTATGGCATGGTATTCAGCGTCATATGTTTTTCCGATTCATGCATGGCCTAAGCAAACAAGGCCAAAAATGAACGTCGCATAACGTGATTAACGTCATATATGGGGATTCTATTTTTTTCACGAACTAAAAATAGATCTAACTAGTGTTCGAAACCTAGTTAGGGAATCCCTCTCAAACTCGTTTACCTGTCATCATAATTGTTTGCATTTTTGCATAAAATGCATTCATTTGTATCGTTTTAAAGAAAAATACCGGCTATATGTATTTTATTTTTGGAAGCATTTTTTTCCAGATAGCTCAGTAATGCACCTTTAAAGTACTACTTTTTGTCCTGCAAATATTTGAATTAGATTATTCTTATCATTTGCCCATAGAAAAATATAAATTTTTTTAAACTCACTTTAAATTATCAATTTTCTTATTTTCTAATTGTATCTATTTTTAGATTGACTTAATTAAAGGAAACGACCGAAAAGGACCGAAAGAGAAAACATTTTGTTTACTGCTAGCTGGAATTAAAGAAATACAAAAAATAACATTTTTTTCCTTATCATTTTAATATACAGATTCATATTAACAAATATAATAATCAATTTTTATATTCCAGCTAGCAGTTAACAAAATTTCTTTTCCTTTTCCGTACCACTCGGTCTTTTCCTTATTAAACAGAGTCGCTCATAACTGACTCTGCCGTAATCAAGTTCGATTTTTTTTTATTATAAAATGATTTTAGTTTGTATTTTGTTTTTAAAGTGTTTTATGATGTTTTTGATACGTTTAATAACTATTACACTGTGTTTTTTGTTGTAAAATATTTTTGTGACTCTGTAGACTACTTTCCGGTCTAGTTGGCACGGCTGTGAACACAGGAAAATAGAGAGATAAATCCTGTATTTCTCCTGCTACTGATTTGTTTCCTCCGATTGCAGTTCATCAGCTTTCCACAACAAATCTAATCTCTCATTAACCCAAGATGTTTACCGGTACTTCATTTTTTCATTGGTGTCAAAAAATATAGCCTCGAAGAATCTGCCAATACACATATTCCATGGCCATAAACAAAACAATGAATCAATTGACGTTTATTTTTGTTTGCGCGACGTCATATATATATGAACTGCCATATTTACCCATCAAGTTATTGATATGAACTAAAAGTGTAAACATAACTTTAATGTCTGGCAGCGCACATTACTCTGTTAATTGTCAGTTGCAGTCTGAGTTTCAATTACTGTTAACCCATCTCAGTGAACAAATAGCCTGTGCCAGCATCCACTTTTAGGGTCTTACACTCAACAGGTCCGTATTCAGTGGGTGGGGATGGGGTGTTAGAGAGAGAGAATCAAAGTCGAGGCTCGAACTTTCGAATTGTGGAGGGAGAATTGTATCAGATGAGTGCGCTTCATCACTTCAAATGCGTCGTCCCTCTCATATTATTAGTCTGTATAGTACATGAAAGCCACCCCGCCGTTCGGGGCTTGGAGAAAAAGATTGTGCTGCATGATGCTTCCACGCAGAGCTAAAACCGATCAAGCATGTGTACTGGCAGACTGTCTTGCTCAGGTAAAGTGGTACAAATCGGACCGTCTTTATAAACCTAAAGATTGGTTTCATTGGCCCTCAGGTTTCATCTCAATTTTGGGAGGCGGTAGCCTACACTGACAAAGTTCTGTTATGATGGTGGCTGTGTGGGCATACAAAGGCTGTGCGTGGTACAACCTAAGCCATCATCTTTATATTCGAAACAGATCAAAGTGACCTTTTCTTGCATAACCTGATGATTAGGCCAATGGTCTTTTGCTTATGTTTCTCTGACCTGGTTTAGATATTTTTTGCATCAGCATATTGCATCTTTTATCAATTTCAACCCATTTTGCTTGGGGGTGCGGTAATAAATTTTCAGCAGAGTAAGATAAAAATGTCCAGTAATCTTTCCAAGGTCAATTAATAACATGTATCTAACATTGTCTGACCATCTGCAACAATGTTAATGGTTCCAGGTGCGTAGCCAGGCAGAAGCCCGGGCTTCAACAATATTTTGCCAAGTATGCCTTTACATAAGAATTTACAAAAAAAAAATTATGACACATTTTCAGAGGCACCTGCTACTACATCATGAAACCTGAATAAACTCCAGTATATAATCGAAAATGGCTATTGTAAGGTGTTTCGAGTTTTCAGTTTATCTTGAAGTGTCGGGAATCTTTAGTGTACAATATTTGTCTGCACTGCATGATTACAGCAACATTTTAATGAAATGGCCGTTAGAATAACCACATGAAATAAATTCCTCAACATGCATTTTTTGTCATTAGCCCTCAGTCCAGCAGGTCCTTAGTCTGCTTTATATACAGTCCATTTATATCATGAACATGCTCATTGTGTCATCGCGTCACAACGAGCATGTTAATGAAATAAATGCACTTGATGCATACAGTTAAAATTACTTATTTGCAAAGCGTGCAAAGCCTTGAGTGGAAAACTCAAACAGTCTCTCATTGATAATAAGAAAGTCCAAGAAACAGCCACAGTCAAAGAACACAGCTCATCTGATCTATCAGGAGGAAAATGAATATGAAATTAACACTTGAAATTAAAAAATGAAGATACCCAGGACATGCCACAATCAAGGATACAAACCATCCAAGCCAACCACGGGATGGGAGAACACACATTGGAAGGGTGAGCAACAAAATCATTTGAGGGCTGCCTTAAAAGATCTTAATACTTGACCCTAGTTGTGGTTCTGATGCAGCTCATCTAACCAGCAAATGTTCGGTCCGTATCGTGGCGCTCTTCTTCATAAATGAACCACCAAAACCCCAAAACTTAACAGCAAACAACCAACTCCTTCCCTGTAACAGGGGGTCATATTGCGACCACCAACTACTCCAATAACTCAGATGCACGAAACCACAAAAGTAAACCCCAAAAAGGCCTTAATCAGAGTGTTGGCTTTATTGAAGTGTGACTTCCATACAAACGTAAAAGTAACCGAAAAATCCAAAGAAATTGGCGAAAAAGTCGGATAAGAGACAAGTAAAAATACCCCTCCAGATGACACCAGTGGCCACCAAATCGTATTAAAATTTTCACGGACCCCCACCAACAAGAGGGGGTGGCCCCCCTCTCGTGCTCTCCTCCCACTCGTGCCTTCGGCACTCAACCCACACCTTCAGCGTAGGCTTCAACTTCAGCATTTGCCTGGCTACGCCCCTGGGTTCTATATACTTTGGCAATATTAGAAAGTGCATTTTTTGGCCAGAAAAAAATCAAATTTTTACACTGTAAAGCTTATAAAGGAAAGTGTGTTTCACTTCATATGAAATAGTTTGATTCCTATCATATTAAGGAAGCAAAAGTATGTGCAATAATGAAGACATGATCCTTGTTATTGCCATTTAAAGATCTTAGTTGTTTTTCAGTCATTTTTATTGGGGGGAGGTTAACTCATTCTGCATTACTTCAACCAGATGCATGGTAACAGGGAGAAATTTCATGCCTATTTTGTATATCTATTATTTTTATATAATATAAGTGAAAATAAGAAAAATCTAAAGACGACGAATGCATTCTTTTTATCAAATACAGCAAAAATTGCATAGCAAAAATGCAGAAAAGGCCTATTAAAATAAGTGTTTTGACAAAAATCTGTGAAAGAGTTTGTATTTCCTAGCTAAGTATTCAAACATGACATTATCCTGCAATGTGTTTTCTTTAAACAAAGTGGAAAATATTGTTTTGCACACTCGCTATCGATACTTTGTCAATGAATGGGATAATTCTTGAAACATTTGATAATTTCCTCCAGACAAATCTAAAGACAAATCTAAGAACTCCCCACCCTCCTTAAGTCAGTCTAAAAATTGAAACAATTAGAAAATAAGAATTTTGATCATTTAAGGTGATTTTGATATGTTTATTATAATTTTCTATGAACTCCTGATAAATATAATCAAATTTAAATAATATCAGGGCAAAAAGAAGTACTTAAACCGATAAATTTGCAAGAAATTTAGCAATATTATCATTTTTTCCGGCCTTGGCTTTTATACCCCTCGATTTCCGAAAAACAGTCATTACAAGAAAGTAAAACAATGTTTAGAGATGAACCATCGTGCAGTTATCAAATTTGTTATCCACAATAATTTGATAATAAAATCTTTGGATTGGCTTGGTCCGGCCTTTGCTTTTATACCCGACCTAAGATCTCATGACAAAGACTGACCTACATTTAGGCCAGCATGCATAGGGATGATCTATCTGACGTCAGTCAGCCGCCATTTAGATTTTTTCAGAGGTACATGCTGTGGTTTTTCAATGAAAAAATCTCAAAAAAAGGCAGAGAAAATTAATAAACAATCACATTCTATTGTAGAACATATTCAGCACTAGAAGTGGTTCAATGTATTTTTCAGAGAAAAATTCAGATTATGGAGTCATTTTAACCAAAATTTGGTAAGCTGTTAATGACAATGACTGAGGCTTGTACCTCCATTATTTGGTGCCAAATGGTGGTGTAGATAACAGTTTATAGTTTCTTTTGACTATTGCCTGTTGTCCCTATGCATAATGAGGACAATGGCTAGATTTGTTTCAATCACATGACTATCCAATGAGCACTTCAAACCATAACGTTCGCACATCTTTGCAAAATATGTTCCTGTAAGTGAAGACCTCTCTACCGTAGTGCAGTATTTTATGTATGTATAAAACTGTCCATATAACTGAAAAAAAAGGCTACATTAGCCATCATTCAGTTCATTTGTTATGATTTTCTCCTTGATCAGTGCCAATAACTAGTTTAGTTTAGTTGAATAATATTTTATTGCATACAAACAAAGCAAAGGGGTTGGGTCACGAGTTCTGCCAACATCAGTTACGACCCTTCCCCTAATAACTTATTCTATGTACCTGTATGTTTATGCATTATTTTTATGTAAGGGCATGTTTCGTAATTCACTGCACAGAGGGGGCATGTTGAAAAGGATTAAATCTGAAATGAACACCGTGGATACGTGCCGATCGGGGATATCACAGGGTATTCGTATTTCATGCAGTTTGTGAATTTTAACGAATACACTGTGTCAAGTAATTTCATTGGTTGATAGTCAGACATGGGTGTAGCTATCTTGATTAATTCAGCAGGATAGTGGTTAGTTGCCGACAACATTTGTTTCTTATGAGAAACATCCAAAATGGTCTCTAAATTAACCCTTTTTGTACCGTAAACCCCAAAACGGGTACCCAGGCAAACAGTGCAGGCCCAGATCAGACGCCGCAGAACGCGGCATCTGATCAGGGCCTCCACTGTTTGCTTAAAGTTCAGCCATTTTCCAAATCAATTTTGAAAAAACACAACCTGACACTCCTAAATTTTAAAATGGACTCCTGATATATACATGTATAGGGAGGAAGATTCCATTTGGTACAAAAAGGATTAACCTTGTTACTCCTCCTCCTCCCCATGAGCTATAAATAGCATCAATGTACCGTGATAAATGATCATTAAACTTTATGCATTTGCTTTTCAGACAGTCAGATGGTGGTGGCATGGTCCCTGAGACAGCAACAGAGGGAACAAATTTCTTGATTACACAGGATGATGGGTCAGATTCGGAGGAGGAGAAGAAAACACAAGAGCATCTGAGCAAGGGGGGCCATTCTAAGACAACAGAAAAACTACCCAATCCTATGATAGAGAAACTACCAAAACCTGTAATTGGTAAAAAGAAAACAAAAAAATCAAAAGTACTGCTTGAGGGATCTGTTTTTGTGAATCCATTTGAAAAGGCGGAGCAGGCCAAGCAATCCATTTTGGAAAAACATGTAAAAATGACAGAGAATCAGTATGTAGCTGGGAAAAATGTAAAGATTTGTTGGAAATTCAAGAAAGGGAGATGTCCTTTTGGGAAAAACTGTAAATATTCTCATGATGTGGATTCAAATTTATCACTAAGGTACCAAAACCCTGAAGCTGAGGTTCCAACAAATGAGACAGACAGTGGTAAAAATCTGAACAGGAATCCACCAAAACCTGTTGGTTTCATGGGAACTGTTGCCACATTGAACACAGGACCACAGCAAAGGCAGAAAGCTCCAAGAAGTTACAGCACATACAGACAGCAGTTGCAGGATAAAGAAGATGAAGCTGATGATGATAATTATATGTTAAGTGCAAAGAAAAAGAAAAGATCAGGTGTTGCTCAGAATTTAGTTCCTCCTAAAAAGGCAATGACAGCTTTAATAAAACAAAGAACAGAAGAACGACCTTGGACTATTCAGGACCAATAAATAGAGAATCTTACAATGTACATGAGTGTTCATGTATTATTGAATTTATTTAACGAGTTGAGGAAAAGAGATAAAATGCGAGGCTTCGCCAAGCACTTTATCTCTTTTTTTCCTCAAAGAGTTTAATAAATTTAATAATACATGAACACGAATACAAGATTCTATTTATCATATGACATTTAAAACGCATTTTATTCTCGATTGTTTTACAAAAATGTCAATATTACGCCATTAGTAAATGCGACATTGTTAAGGACGTCAACCATGTAACGTTACGGGGAGTGTCTAACTAATTTACATATTTAATCCACTAGTGGCTTATCAAATTTATTAAATGGCATTATTACACTTTCAGACCTGACGTCATATGATAAACTACAATAGTGCTGACCAGGGCTCGAGAAACAGGAATCCAAATCGGTCCAGCCAGATTTCGCCAAAAAATTACGGAAATTGCTGATCGGTTTCGGTAATTTCCGTAAACATCCTTGGCGATTTGCAATTTCAAAATGTGTTATTAGCGTAACGAATGACATACCAATATTGCTCTTACCATTGTCAACGAATATAAGCACCAGTATCTCAATTATAAACAGCAACCAGTGCTTCAGCTGAAGTGCACGACCCGCCGGATGCTTTTAGCTTTATGAGTGTTACCATATATGGGTATGGCGGCCATTTTGGTCATGTGACCTGGACCTAAAACGGTTCCCCCAATAAATGCGCCTTATCGTAAGGAGCAAAAATATATCTTATACTTTAGTACTGTATTCTGAATCGTTTGCAGGATAAAATGCATTCTCACATTTTCCAATACAAAAGCATATGTATCAAAGTTTGACCTAGGCACAAAGAAGGTCAAGATCAACCAAGGGTCACCATTTTAGCAATTTATGATGGGCCTACGTCCCAGATGCCATTTATCAACTTTCGTGGAAATCTGCCCAGTGGTTCTGTAGAAGACTATTTTTGAAGGGTTTTTACCATATATGGCTTGGCGGCCATTTTGGTCATGTGACCTGGACCCCATGAGCAAATTTTGGTTTCCCCCATCCCATAGAAGCTCCATATGAAATTTGACTTCAATCGGCCCAACGGTTTCCGAGGAGAAGCAGTTCGAAAATTTTCACATCGGTTAGATCTCATTGATATCTATCAGTATGCCAAAAATTGTTTAAATATTCCACTATCACCAATTTTCACAATTGGGTTACGGATTTTTCGCCTCGGTGAGGCTATACTAAATGGAATGTAATATTTCGCAAGTTCATTGGTTAGATCTCATTGATATCTATCAGTATGCCAAAAATTGTTTAAATATTCCAAGCGGTTAAGTCACTATCACCAATTTTCACAAACGGGTTACGGACGGACAGACAGACCATATATGGCTTGGCGGCCATTTTGGTCATGTGACCTGGACCCCATGAGCGAATTTTGGTTTCCCCCATCCCATAGAGGCTCCATATGAAATTTGACTTCAATCGGCCCAACGGTTTCCGAGGAGAAGCAGTTCGAAAATTTTCACATTTTTCGCCTCGGCGAGGCTATACTAAATGGAATGTAATATTTCGCACGTTCATTGGTTAGATCTCATTGATATCTATCAGTATGCTAAAAATTGTTTAAATATTCCAAGCGGTTAAGTCACTGTAACCAATTTTCACAAACGGGTTACGGATTTTTTGCCTTGGCGAGGCTATACTAAATGGAATGTAATATTATGCAAGTTCATTGGTTAGATCCCATTGATATCTACCAGTATGCCAAAAATTGTTTAAATATTCCAAGCGGTTAAGTCACTATCACCAATTTTCACAAACGGGTTTTGGACGGACAGACAGACCGACCATATATGGCTTCTCGGCCATTTTGGTCATGTGACCTGGACCCATGAGCAAATTTTGGTTTCACCCATCCCATAGAGGCTCCATATGAAAGTTGACTTCAATCGGCCCAACGGTTTTTGAGAAGAAGCAGTTCGAAAATTTTCACATTTTTCGCCTCGGCGAGGCTATACTAAATGGAATTTAATATTTCGCAAGTTCATTGGTTAGATCTCATTGATATCTATCAGTATGCCAAAAATTGTTTAAATATTCCAAGCGGTTAAGTCACTATCACAAATTTTCACAAACGGGTTACGGACGGACAGACAGACTGACAGAATGACCGAATGACAGAATGACACGGTAATTTTAGGGCACTCTTAGAAAATCAACCGACTTCAGTCGGTCGCTTTTTCTGCGGGTCGTGCAATTATTGCTCACATAGTTCAGATTTCATCTACTTTCATTTTCTACGCCAGATTTCATCTACTTTCATTTTCCCAATATCCGGGTCACTCAGCACCTGAAGACCGCTGGCGTGTTGCAGTCAAAGATCAGCGCGATGGTCACTATATTTTTGGCCCTTTTTATACGCCCGTTTTGAAAAAACGGTCGTATTATGTTATGGGGTCGGCGTCCGTCCATCCGTCCGTCCGTAAACTTTTCGTTTCCGGATAACTCCTCCTACAGTTTTCATCCGATCAAGCTGAAACTTGGTAGGTAGTACCGGTAAAACCATGATGTGTAGATGTGCGTAAAGTTTCGAGAATCAACGTCCGCCAAATATTAACAGAGTTATGCCCCTTTGAAATTTTTGTAAACATTTTCGTTTCCGGATAACTCCTCCTACAGTTTTCATTCGATCAAGTTGAAACTTGGTAGGTAGTAAGACCATGATGTGTAGATGTGCATAAAGTTTCGAGAATCAACGTTCGCCAAATATTAACAGAGTTATGCCCCTTTGAAATTTTTGCAAACATTTTCATTTCCGGATAACTCATCCTACAGTTTTCATCCGATCAAGCTGAAACTTGGTAGGTAGTAAGACCATGATGTGTAGATGTGCGTAAAGTTTCGAGAATCAACGTCCGCCAAATATTGACAGAGTTATGCCCCTTTGAAATCTTTGTAAACTTTTTCGTTTCCGGATAACTCCTCCTACAGTTTTCATCCGATCAAGTTGAAACTTGATAGGTAGTAAAAACCATGATGTGTAGATGTGCATAAAGTTTCGAGAATCAACGTCCGCCAAATATTAACAGAGTTATGCCCCTTTGAAATTTTTGTAAACATTTTCGTTTCCGGAAAACTCCTCCTACAGTTTTCATCCGATCAAGCTGAAACTTGGTAGTTAGTAAGACCATGATGTGTAGATGTGCGTAAAGTTTCGAGAATCAACGTCCGCCAAATATTAACAGAGTTATGCCCCTTTGAAATTTTTGCAAACATTTTCGTTTCCGGATAACTCATCCTACAGTTTTCATCCGATCAAGCTGAAACTTGGTAGGTAGTAAGACCATGATGTGTAGATGTGCGTAAAGTTTCGAGAATTATTGTCTGCCAAATATTAAGAGAGTAATTTCCCTTTGAAATTTTTGTAAACATTTTCGTTTCCGGATAACTCCTGCTACAGTTTTCATCTGATAATGCTATAAGTGCTCGTTTTTATGTGTTGTAAATAACTGATGAGATTAATTCTAGTTCTAAGCTGTCTGCTGTGGAAAGAGCAATACAGGGAAAAGGAAGAAAGCTCTGTGATGCCCTAGCTCTGGCTTGGCACTGTGCATGCTCTCTTTGCATTTGCTGTCACCCATTGAAACTTGAAAAATAGTTCCACCATCAATGAATACTGTTTTCAGGTTTCAGTCTACCAAATATGAATTTGCCATGGGCGTATAATGCCCCGCTTGCGAAGCTCTTGTTTAAAACCTTAATAATAATATTTCTCTTATTTCACGCATCTTTATTTTGCCCAAGTTGCTTTGTTTACAAATGGCGACCGACTTCAGCCACGTGGTTGGAAAATGACGTCATACCGTTTCCTTTTACACAATATACATTAATGCAGTCACGGACGTAACACACACACACCAGTTTTATGTCACTGATTTTAATAGAGCAGATTTCTAAAAAAAATCGTTTTGAACGGGTTAAAAAATCGAAAAACATTTCTTTACTCTCAAACCAAAACATGGCGGAACGAGAGTCATTGAAAATCTTACGTGGCCGAACCAAGTTCTAAAGAATATAAATACATATTTCACGATCACACAATCCTGAAAGAAATCGCTTTGTCTACAAACGGCGACCGATATTGATGGCACGTGATAGGAAAATGACGTCATGCGGTTTCATTTTTATTCATTCAAGGGCATAATACACACGTGGTTTATGTTATTGGTTTCATTGGAGCGTATTTCTTAAATAGAAATATCGTTAAGAATGGGTGAAAAAAAGGCATTTTCTCTGGACGTCTTAACAGACATGACAGGTGTGTATTGAAAATTGCGCCCTGTGAAAAAAAAAACAATTATATATTTAACATGTTTAAATACCGGTTCTATAGTAAGCCATAAATTAATGACTTGTGTAAACAAACTAGCGTATGTCCTGCACTGATTGACCTAATTTTCTCAGACTGCTAGCATGCGATTACGCCTGAGGCCATTGTTCACGGTTGAATAATTTTAACACACAGGTCAAATTTCGCTACAATAAGATCAAAGAACCCAACGTGGACTTGTCCGATTTTCACCTAGTTAGATAATGAACCAGTCTAATACCTTGTGCTGTAGGTGATTTGTGTGTACATGCTTGGATTATCAGTGGCAAATGGTCAGCTTGTTTTTACAATGATGATTTAGCGAAAATTTTTGAACAGATTTTTAAAAATTTTTATTGAATTATGGACCGATTTTTTAAACTTCTTTTTCAGTTAAAATAGGTTCAGTAAACCCAAAATCGGTTCAGAACCGGAAAACCGACATTTTCTCGAGCCCTGGTGCTGACCCATGAAAAAGGTCCTTTGAATTATCCAATTGTGCATGCACAGCGAACCAATAGGGTTAAACATATGACTTCTTCCTTGAAACTACAGCAAAACCTGTCATAGTGGCCACCTCTATTAAGCAAGCCACTTGTTTTATACAAGCAAGCATTCAGTTCCTGAAAAATGGGTGAATTCATTAAATACCACTGGTATGGCATGTCTCAAATAAACTACAGTCAAACTTCAGTGACTTGAACACCCGTGGGACCAAGAAAAAAATGTTCAAGACAGGTTTTTCGAGCCACTGAGTGTTACTCATTGCGCCAGCTGAAAAGGCATGTTAAATAAGGATGTCTTTTTTTCAATTTTCTCAAGAAAAGGTATGTTGTTTGTACTCATTAGAATCGCCTCATTGAGGTGATTCTAATGAGTACAAACAACATATATTATTAAGATAAAGTAAGAAAATTCACCATAAATATTCCAAATATATATATTAATATCTCCAGGATGGGAAATTATTTGCAAGTCCTAGAGAACAAGTTCGAAACAGTCGTGGTAATGGAGTCATCAGTGTTCGAGCCATCAAAGTCTTACTGTATTCTCAACCATGCCCCTGCATCATTGAGACTGTATTGTGTTCATTTTGAGCTGAGTGAGAGAGTACTGTATTGGGTGCAACCATGTCTTCACCCATTTTACACTAAATGGAATCGTCCACCTAGTATAAAGGAGGAGTCCATTTCGAAATTTAGGAGTTCTAGGTCGAGATGACTTTAGAAGTTGATTTAAAAATGGCTGCACATTTTGTAAATATTAATGGCCCTGATTGGACCATGTTCTGCGGCGTCTAATCTGGGCCTGCAATGTTTGCTAGTGACCAGTTTTGTATCGTTTGCGATGCCTTGTTATGTTATAGATTTTGTGTTAAAGTTTTTAGGAGCTCATTACTTCTTGGATGGATTTAGTTAATACTTGGTATGGTAATAGATACTTATGTCAAAGCTTTAGCAGCAGCATGAGCTCTAATGACCATAACCGTGGGGTCAAGATCACAGACTTAGAACTTTAATGTTAGTTTTTGCACTAAAGATTTTAGTTAATTACTTGGTTACCTTTAGATGAATTTGGTATGGTGATAGATATTGCTTTAAGTTTTTATCAGCAACATCAGCACCTATAACCATGACCTTGGGGTCAAGGTCACAGACTTAGAATTTTAATGTAAAAGATTTTGCGTTAAAGTTTTAGGAGCTCATTTCTTCTTTACCATACAATAGATTCAGTTCATTATTGCTGAGGTGATAGATACAAAGTCATGTCTCAAAATTTTATCACCAGTATCCCCTCCCATGACCATGACCTTGGGGTCAATGTCAGGGTCACAGACTTTTTAGCTCACCTGAACAAAGGGTTCTACTATCCTCGCATTTGCTGTTTGTTGCCCTTGTTGATTCATTGAAAGCGTGTGAAATGGTTTCTATAATGCCATGAAAATCTGCCTGTTTGCTTGGATATGCATTAAATGAAATAAAAAGGGATACTAATGTCACAGACTTGAATCATTCATGATCCCCGGTATTTATATAGCACTGGGTTCTTTCTTTGTGACTTTGTTTCTGTTATGGGTCTGAAAATTTGCCATTGCACAACTAAGTCAAAGCGCGACCTCCGGTGAGGCGACAGGTCTTATTATTATAGCCCCGCTTTGAAAAAGTGGGGGTTATATTGGATTTGCCTTGTCCTGTGATTCCGTAATTCTGTAATTCCGTTATTCATGGTAACTCAAAACCGTTTGAGGTACATGTATTTTCATGAAACTTAACACAAATGTAAAGCACTATGAGACGATGTGCAGAGTGCATGAACCATAACTCTGGATTGCCTACTTTTGGAGTTATTGCCCTTTGAACATTGAAAAATGGCAACTGTAATTCCGTTATTCATGATAACTCAAAAACCGTTTGAGGTATTTTCATGAAACTTCACACAAATGTAAAGCACTATGAGACGATGTGCAGAGCGCATGAACCATAACTCTGGATTGCCTACTTTTGGAGTTATTGCCCTTTGAACATTGAAAAATGGCAATTTTAACCTTGTCCGCTCCATTACTCAAAAAACATTGAGGTATTTTCATGAAACTTCACACAAACGTAAAGCACTATTAGACGATGTGCAGAGCACATGAACCATAACACTGGATTGCCTACTCTTGGAGTTATTGCACTTTGAACATTGAAAAATGGCACTCGGAATAAACTCAGCACAGTAACAATTCGTGTCCGTTCCATAACTCTGAAACTATTTTAGATATGTATTTTCATGCAACTGTAAAGCAAATGTAAAGCATGATGAGTCGAGGTTTCTTGTATTTTTCTTTTCTGATAGCGCTATAGTGGGGCTATAGTCAGATCCTCTGGCAGTTCTAATTTTTCACTGTTTGTGAATTCCCTGTATCATAAAAAAATAACATTTATTCACTGTTTGTTAAAAGTTGTGACCCCTGCCCATCAGGGCTTGCAGAAATAGATTGGGCTGCATGATGCTTCCATGCAGAGCTGACATTGACCGCACACAATTACTGGTAAATCGCTTTGCGGTTCCAAGCCTGCCCAGGAAAAATGATGCGAGTCAGACCACCCATGCATATAAACCCTATTGGTTTCATTGGGTGGCAGGGCTTGAGAAATAATTTCATCTCACTGTTGGGTAAAAGTCCCAAAAATTTGGAAACAACGTCTCCAAAATGAAATATACAGTATTTACGGGGACGTTAAACCTAAAAAAAAACAGGGGCCAGTTGTTCAAAGCATCGTTTGCTTAACGAGCTCGTTAGTGGTCATATTATTAACTCTTCTAGTAAGTACAATATTGTAAATTCTGGTATTTTTGCTGAAAAAATGTGAGCAGCTTTTGCGTCTGCAAAAGCAGCTCACATTTTTTCAGCAAAACTTTCAGCATATTTGCCATATTTAATGATCAAAGTTTTAACGATACGTTAACTAACGACGTCGTTAGTTTCGAACAACTGGCAGATTGTTAAAAGTCAATAAGCTAAACATTATCAGTGTGTGTCAGAAATTATGTCACACACATTTTCAGAGCTCTCACTAGGATTTTGAAAACAGGATTCCAGGAATCCTTCCTTGTGAAAAGTTGGATTCACAGGTAAAATGTTGGATTACCACATAAAAAGTGGGAGTTCTGATCTTGATCGCGCATAGAACATAGACAAAAATTTCTGATTATCAGGCTACACATCCATGTGAATAACTGTATACTTTCATGGCTCCCAAACACTCTTTTTCTGATAAATGCATTTAATAGCTTCGTTCCAAACGTGTAGATTGTGGGTACTAGTTAGAACTATTTCACTCATGTGTCTGTGAAGCACCCACAATCTGATGTTTTGTAGAAATATTAAGAAAATAATGTATACCCAAGTAAAACTCACTCAAAAAAAAACAAAAAAACATGCAGTTGCTCCGATTTATTCTCACACTTCTAGCCAAATAATGCCACATCATAAAAATCATGTTGTATTAGGATAACAGCAGATATAATGTAAAACCAGATCAGAAAAGCAGCATTCTATACTGCCATATTTGTGCATCCTAACTAAGTCTGACTTCCTATTATTATCCCCCGACCGAATAGGTTCGGGGGATATAGCGATCAGCCTGGCGTCCGTCCGTCTGTCCGTCTGTCCGTCCGTCCGTCCGTCCGTCCGTCTGTCCGTCCGTAGACGCAACCTTGTGATGGCCATAACTCCTATACCCTTTGAGATTCATTGATGGTTCTTGGCACAATTGTTCACAAGGCCGAGACGGCGTGTCATGCGCAAGAACCAGAACTCTGGATGCCATACTTTTTTAGTTATCTCCCCTTTTAATAAAATAGAATGACTGCTTTGTGATGGCCATAACTCCAATACCCTTTGAGATATATTGATGGTACCTGGCACAGTTGTTCACAAGGCTGAGACGGCGTGTCATGCACAAGAACCACAACTCTGGTTGCCACGGTTTTGGAGTTATCTCCCCTTCCAATAAAATAGAGTGACAACCTTGTGATGGCCATAACTCCTATACCCTTTGAGATTCATTGATGGTTCTTGGCACAATTGTTCACAAGGCTGAGGCGGCGTGTCATGCGCAAGAACCAGAACTCTTGATGCCATACTTTTTTAGTTATTTCCCCTTTTAATAAAATAGAATGACTACTTTGTGATGGCCATAACTCCAATACCCTTTGAGATATATTGATGGTACCTGGCACAGTTGTTCACAAGGCTGAGACAGCGTGTCATGCACAAGAACCACAACTCTGGTTGCCATGGTTTTGGAGTTATCTCCCCTTCCAATAAAATAGAGTGACAACCTTGTGATGGCCATAATTCCAATAGACTTTAAGATATATTGATGGTACCTGGCACAGTTGTTCACAAGGCGGAGACAGTGTGTCATGCACAAGATCCAAAACTCTGGGTGCCGTGTTTTTTTAGTTATCTCCCCTTCCAATAATATAGAATCACTACCTTGTGATGGCCACATCTCCAACACTCTTTGAGATATATTGATGATACTTGGCACAGTTGTACATGAGGTTAAGCAGGTGTGTCACGTGCAAGACCAACAACTCTGGGTGCCCTGGTTTTTTAATTATCTCCCCTGACAATATAACCTTGTGATGGCCATAACTCCAATACCCTTTGAGATATATTGATGGTACTTGGCACAATTGTATACATTGAGACGGCGCTTCATGCCTAAGAACCACAACTCTGGGTGCTATGATATTTGAGTTATCTCCCCTTCCAATATAACAGTATGACAACCTTGTGACCACTGTACCTCCAATACCCTTTGAGACATATTGGTGGTACTTGATGCAGATGTACATGAGGTTAAGCAGGTGTGTCACGCTCAAGAATTACAACTCTGGGTGCTCTGGTTTTTTAGTTATCTCCCCTGGCAATATAACCTTGTGATGGCCATAACTCCAACTCCCTTTGAGATATATTGAAGGAACTTGGCACAATTGTATACAAGGTACAGAAGGGATGTCATGTGCAAGAGCCAAAACTGTTGTTGCTGTGGTATTTGAGTTATCTACCCTTCCAATATAACAGTATGACCAGCTTGTGATCACCATATCTCCAATACCTTTTGAGACATATTGATGGTACTTTGTGCAGAAATACATGAGCTTAAACAGGCATGTCATGCGCAAGAACCACATTTCTGAGTGCCCTGGTTTTTTAGTTATCTCCCCTGACAGTATAATCTTGCGATGGCCATAACTGCAATACTTTTGTGATATGTGGTTTAATTCTGGTGCACTTTCTATTGGTGAACAATCTTCTGAAGGCCATATTGGCTTTTGGTCGGGGGATTTGCCATCTCTTCCGATGGCTATTTTTCTTAAAATTATTGTATTTTGAAGAATTACAGACATTTTTGTCACCAGTAAACATCTAAAAACTTTTTGACCAAGTGATAAAAAATATGATCGTGTAGTCGCGAAAATACATGACATTGGTAGTTCGTCAATTATATCGTCTTCGTCGTAACCCTGGTTTTGACTTCATGTGATATTTTACAGACTAATGTTAATCCGTTGATGATTCATGCTTACATCAATCAGTAAAATAATTAATTGTAATCGGTAATTAACACGGTGATTAGCGCAGCGAGATTAAAAAGGTACAATTATTTTTAACACATGCCGCAAACCGACCACTTTCCAATATCGTCTAACCCATTGGCTGGTGCAGAAATACCTGTCAATATAGGACACGCCTACTGATTTGTGGCACATGCGCTTTCAATACAAAAGGGGCGCCGTATTTGACCTTTTACTGGTATTGCCTAAGTGGCCTAAACTAGATTCTGAATTTACCGGTTCTGTAATTTTGGACGAGTGTTGCAATAAAACATGCATACATAAGAATCACCGATAGTGAATTTTACGCGTACAACAGCAAAAAGTTGGCATCAAATACGCAGAATCCTGCGTTTCCGAGAGCTCTGATTTTCATGTCATTCAGATGTTGATGACGTCAGATTTAGCACCTACACAGCGCAAATAATCCATACAACGCCAGACAAGCTTAGCTACCGGGGACGTTATCTGAATGCAAATTTTAAATGGACCATTTGTTAAAGTAACTAACATTCCAAGCTGTTTACCAGGTCAGTTAACATGCTGAACACCTCTAAATCAACGCAAAATAACCACAGAAAAAGTTTGTACCCTGCAGTGACAGCTGTCGCTCTAAAATTGCATTAATAATTACAGTTTAACTCTTATCTGGCTGTTCGCAACAACCCCTATCTTTGCAAACAGTGTAGATCCAGATCAGATGGCTTCTGAAGAAACCATCTGATCAGGATCTACACTGTTTGGCATTCAGTTTATGAATTTATAGCAATAAATTACATCAAGTAATTTGATTGGTTGATAGATAGAAATGGGTGTGGCTTGAATGAATATTCAGCAAGATAAGGGTTAAAGCAAATAAGAAACAGAAAATGTGGTGCTTTCATTCAGCCATTCATCACCTCAGTTGTGCAAACTTCCTTTACCCATTGTATACTGGTGGACTCTTCCATTGCTATATGTTTAACAAGTCCATTTGTCATATAAGGGATGTTAGGCCTATATTTAGCTTACCGTCACTTAGTGACAAGGTGAGCTTTTGGGATCACTTTTTGTCCGTCGTGCGTGCATCCGTCCCTGCGTAAAAAATTTCTTCAAATGACATCTACTCCTAAAACCACTGATCCGATTTTGACCAAAATTCACAAGGATCCTATGGTGGTCCCCTTTCATAGTTGTTCAAATGGTTCCGGTCCGTTGCACATCTAGGTCACAGGAGCCAAAAATAGATTTTTTGCACCGAAAAAGTAAAAATCTTCTTCTATGAAACCTCAAGGCCCAGGTCTTTGATATTTGGTATGAAGCTTCACATAGTGGACCCCTACCAAGATTGTTCAAATTAAAGTGCTGGGGCCAAAAATGCCCCCGCCCCTGGTCCCTTTGGTTTGACATAGGATTATATTGGGAAAATCTTAAAAAATCTTCTTCTTTGAAACCACAAGGTCCAGGTCTTTGATATTTGGTATGAAGCTTCATCTAGTGGACCCCTACCAAGATTGTTCAAATTATAGTGCTTTGGCCAAAAATGTCCCTGCCCTGGGGCCCTTTGGTTTAACATGGGCTTATATAGGGACAATCTTTAAAAATCTTCTCTGAAACTGCAAGACCCAGGTCTTTGACATTTGGTATGAAGCTTCATCTAGTGGACCCCTACCAAGATTGTTCAAATTGTAGTGCTGGGGCCAAAAATGCCCCTACCCTGGGGCCCTTTGGTTTTACATTGGCTTATATTGGGAAAATCTTTATAAATCTTCTTCTCTGAAACCGCAAGACCCAGGTCTTTGATATTTTGTTCAAATTATAGCCCTGGGGCCAAAAATGCCCTGCTCTGGGCCCCTTTGGTTTTACAAGACTTATATAGGGAAAAACGATCA
Organism: Lucinisca nassula; assembly: GCA_963580285.1. Classification (NCBI taxonomy): domain Eukaryota; kingdom Metazoa; phylum Mollusca; class Bivalvia; order Lucinida; family Lucinidae; genus Lucinisca; species Lucinisca nassula. The sequence goes on along the minus strand of OY757022.1, from coordinate 83,290,300 downwards.
AAAATCTTCTTCTGTGAAACCACAAGGCCTACCGGTAGGTCTTTGATATTTGTTGTGAAGTTTCATCTAGTGTTTGTTCAAATTATAGCCCTGGGGCCAAAAATACCACCGCCCCCGAGACCCTTTGGTTTTACATAGACTTATAAAGGGAAATCTTTAAAAATCTTCTTCCCTGAAACCGCATGGCCCATGTCTTTGGTATTTGTTATGGAGTTTCATCTAGTGAACCTCCACCAAGATTGTTCAAATTATAGCCCTTGGGCCACAAATGCCCCCGCCCCAGGGCCCTTTGGTTTTACATGGGCTTATATAGGAAAAGTCCTTAAAAATCTTCTTCTGTGAAACCGCAAGGCCCAGGTCTTTGATATTTGGTATGAAGCTTCATCTAGTGGACCCCTACCAAGATTGTTCAAATTATAGTGCTGAGGCCAAAAATGCCTCCGCCCCATGGCCCTTTGGTTTTACATGGGCTTATATAGGGAAATTCTTTAAAAATCTTCTCTGAAACCACAAGGCCCAGGTCTTTGATATTTGGTATGAAGCTTCATCTAGTGGACTCCTACCAAGATTGTTCGAATTATAGTGCTGGGGCCAAAATGCCCCCACCCCATGGCCCTTTGGTTTTACATAGGCTTATATTGGGAAAATCTCTAAAAATCTTCTTCTCTGAAACCGCAAGGCCCAGGTCTTTGATATTTGGTATGAAGCTTCATCTTGTGGACCACTACCAAATTTGTTCAAATTATAGCCATGGGGCCGAAAATGCCCCCGCCCCGGGGCCCTTTGGTTTTACATAGACTTATATAGGGAAAATCTTGAAAAATTCATCTTCATTGAAACCACAAAGCCTAGGTCTTTGATATTTGGTATGAAGCTTCATCTAGTGGAGCTCTACCAACATTGTTCAAATTATAGTCCTGAGACCAAAAATGCCCCTGCCTCGGGGCCATTTGGTTTTACATAGACTTATATAGGGAAAATCTTTAAAAATTATCTTCTGTGAAACCAAAAGGCCTAGGTCTTTGATATTTGGTGTGAAATTTCATCTAGTGGACCCCTACCAAGATTGTTCAAATTATTAGCCCTGGGGCCAAAAATGCCCCCGCCCCAAAACCTTTGGTTTTACATAGACTTATATAGGGAAGTCTTTAAAATTCTTCTTTTTAGACCTCCCTCAACATTATGCACATTATAGCCCTGGGGTCAATAATTGCCATCCCCAGGGCCCACTTGTTACTCTATGGATCAGGTGAGCGATCCAGGGCCACCATGGCCCTCTTGTTTTGTTTGTATTCTATTTTTGACGGAAACTTCTGTTAGTAAACAGTGCAGGCCCTGATCAGACTCACCCTTTTGTGGTGTCTGAGCTGGCCTTGTTTGTTTGTTTGATTTGAGGTTTAACGTCCCCATCAACACTGTAAAGGTCATTTTGGAGACATTGCTCCCAATTTTGTGGAACTTTTACCCGACATTGAGATGAAATGACTTCTCAAGCCCTGCCGCCCAATGAAACCAATATGGTTTATAAGCATGGACGGGCCGACTCGCACCGCTTTGCCTGGACAGGCTTAGATCCTCTAAGAGGTTTACCAGTACTCATGTGTGGGTCGGTTTCAGCTCTGCGTGAAAGCATCATGCAGCCTATATTTTTTCTAGCCCTGATGGGCAGGGGCCGGGAGCTGGCCTGCACTGTTAGCCTAAGTACCCCTTTAGGGGTTTCTCACATGCAATGGGTTAACCCTTATCTTGCTGTTCACGACAACCCTTATCTTTGCAAACAGTGTAGATCCAGATCAGATGGCTTCTGAAGAAGCCATCTGATCAGGATCTACACTGTTTGGCATTCAGTTTATGAATTTGTAGCAATAAATTACATCAAGTAATTTGATTGGTTGATAGACAGAAATGGGTGTGGCTTAAATGAATATTCAGCAAGATAAGGGTTAATTTCCACACACACATTTTCATAATGCTGAATAGGAAATCACCATCACATGTGATAACAGAGACAGCTGAGAATGAGAAAACAGTGGACTGGTTTGTATGGAATTTAGAAACAATGGATTTGTTTTGTGTTGATTGTCAGTTCAAATGGAATAAGGTACAGGTATATCCAAAGCTTACGAAAACACGCCTATACAAATACATTGAGCCCCGCCAAGCGAATTTGTGTCTTCGAGCATTCCGTCATGACAAATTTTAACTGCGCATGCCCAGCCATTCAGAGGGGCCAGGGATATGGCTTTCTGTCTGAAGGTTCCTCTTGATTCACTGCTTGTATGAGCGAGCAGCTAAGGTTCTGGCGAGACTGCGCGGATGCGCAGGCTCGCCTGAACCTTCGCTGCTCGCATAGGCGATAAGTACCAAAATCGCTTGACAGGGCCCCATTGTAAATTTCACCGCCAAAAAGCGGCTGGCCTCGTTGGCTCAATCGGATGCACAAGTTTGATAAAATAACAAACTGAATGGCAAACTGTGTAGCTCCAGATAAGTTTGGCCATTTGTTGCCATTTCATCTGGCTGTACACAGCAAGTACTGGTAATTCTGTTCTGATTAAGGAGAATGGGAGCACCTGGCACATTTTTCCGCCATTTCTCAAACTTTCGGGATTTCCGGTTCACTTTTCTGTAAGCTCTGTCCCATGGAAAAAGGGGTCCGCTCTTAAAGGAAAGAATTTGCAAATTCTTTCTTTGAAGAGATAACCCCTATTGACATGGGAGTCAAAAAGCTTTTGCTGGAGTTGCCTCCCCTGAAGGATGTATCCATTCTGCTTTAAATGCCTGATTTGCAAAATAAATACCATTTCAGAAAGAGACCTATTTCTGTCAAATTTTATAAACAATGGCAAACTGTGTAGCTCCAGATAAGATTACTCATTAAGAGCCATCTAGTCTGGATCTACACAGTTTGCAGGTATTTCAGTTATGGTCAATGGGTTAAAATGATTTAAGCATTGCGGTTTATTTGAGCAAGAATATTAACCTTTTCTGTACCAGAATCCCCAAAACGGGTAATTGGCAAACCATGCCGGCCCAGATCAAACGCCCCTTAATGCAGCGTCTGATCAGGGCCTGCATTGTTTGCACAAATTTCAGCCATTTTCCAAATAAATTAAGAAGACACCACTGCTGTATATTAGGAGGAAAACACAACCTGCCACCCCTATATTTCCAAATGGACTCCTGCCATATATAAGGAGGAAGATTCAATTTGGCACAAAAAGGGTTAAAAATTATCTGACCTTTATGACTTGTCATCTTGGGTTCAGTATAAAATTAACCCTTTTTGTACCAAATGGAATCTTCCTCCTTATATATACAGCAGGAGTCCTTTTCAAAATTTAGGGGTGTCAGACTGTTTTTACTTCAAAACTGATTTGGAAAATGGCTTAACTTTTCGCAAACAGTGGAGGCCCTGATCTGGGCCTGCACTGTTTGCCAGGGTACCCGTTTTGGGGTTTCTGGTACTAAATGGGTTAATGTACTATTAAACAGCATGAATTTCTTGACAAACTGAATACAGCTGCTGTCCTTCTGGGTGTAGACCCTTGTTATTTGATGTGAGTGTGGCCTGTAGACTGTGATAATGTTCTGCCAGATAAAGAGACAGATTAATAGGCAGATCACTTTCTAGACCATAGCCTGAGAAAATCGCCCCTGACCATCGGGGCTTGGAGAAATGGTGCTTCCACGCAGAGCTGAAACTGACCAGATATAAGTACTGGTAAACCGCTTAGAAGGACTACGCCTGCCCAGGCAAAGTGATGTGAGTCGGACCGTCCATTGCATATAAGCCTTTTGGTTTCATTGGACTGCAGGGCTTGAGATGTCATTTCATCTCAATGTCTGGTAAAAGTCCTGCAAAATTGGAAGCAATGTCTCCAAAATGACCTAAATAGTGTTGACGGGGACGTTAAACATCAGTTCAAACAAACAAATATTATGAGAAAAATACGTTATTTTGTGTCACAGCTACCGTTTTACACTAAATATTCACGGACACCTCAACTCCTTACCATACTTGTTCTAAGATTTGAATAAGTAAAATTTACTACCCGATGTGGTGTTTAAAAATAACTGGATGAATGACCTAGTGGATAAGAGCCCTGATTCTTAATCACTAGGTCTCTCACTGCTGTAGGTTCGAGCCTGGCTCTGGTCGTATGTGAGACGCCAAGATCTGCAACGGAAGGTCAGGTGGTTTTTCTCTGGGTACTCCAGTTTTCGCCCACCTCTGATTAACGATTGACTCGATTTGAGTGAAATAATCTTGAAAGGGCTGTTAAACCAAAACCAAAAAAACTGGATGAATAATAAACAGTGTAGACCCTGATGAGATGCCGCATTCTGCGGCATCTCATCTGAGTCTATTCTGTTAGCTCAGGCCTGTCTGTCCGAATACACATGGTAAATATGGTACCTAACCTGACATTGATTAAAAGGATTTTTAAAAGGTTAATGTTTTTTTCTTAGTCTAATTAACTCTGGTTTTATTTCCATTTTTGTCTTAAAGTTCATGCTCTAAATACCTAATAAAGGTTAAGTATGGTTCTGTGTTGTTGTATATACACCATTTGAACTATGCCAAGTGAAAATACATCCAAACCTTTTTATAATACTATTGTTGGGGTCCAAAGCTGAAACCATGTTCGTGTTTAGCTCACCTTCTCGCCTTACGAACACAACCTGACACCCCTAAATTTTGAAATGGACTCCTGCTATATATAAGGTGGAATATTCCATTTGGTTCAAAAAGGGTTATAAGAGCCACAAAAAAAAAATGCATCTGATTTGTTGTCTTCTGTATCTTCTTGCAAACTTTTTTTAAAGAAATAATTGCATATAGGCAAGTAGTGTGGACCCTGATCAGACTAGAGGAGCAGTCTGATCAGGGTCCATACTGTTTGCAACAATGACTTTAAAAGTAACCAGCAGACATAATAATAATAGTTTGTCTGTCATTACCGACAATGAGAAGTCTTAACCCATTCAGTACCAGAAACCCCAAAAAGAGTAGTTGGAAAACAGTGCAGGCCCAGATCAGATGCCGCAGAATGCGGCGTCTGATTAGGGCCTACACTGTTTGCAAAATTTTCAGCCAGTTTCCAAATAGTTTTTGAAGAAAACACAACCTGACACCCCTAAATTTTGAAATGGACTCCTGCTATATATAAGGTGGAAGATTCCATTTGGTACAAAATGGGTTAATAATATTTGAGAAATGTTTAGAGACAACAAAGCAGATGACAGTTGTTGTGATTGTCATTTTAAGGGTTAAAGTATGATTTGGCACATATTTCATGTTAAGTAAACCAACTTAAATTCCAGATAATTTCAATTTGAAATTCTGGCTGAAGATAGAATTAACATTTGAAATAACATTTATGCGTAATCTTCTTGCATTATTTTTAGAATCTGATAAGGTTATTTGGAATAATTAGCGTGAGAAAGTATTAAGTTGTAAGCTTGATGGCCTTGTCATTTACGAGAAAAGTCATTAAAAGACTAAGCTCCATAATACAATGAAAAAAAACTGACAGAAGCAGAAAAGCAAATATACTGCTGAAAAGAATTCAGGGAGCATGATTTTTGATTGCCGTTGTCCATCCTTTAATAGTTCGTCAAGCTGTCAACATTTGCAACCACCCTGACTTTCACCCTAATGTAAGAGTCCATTTCTTGACAACTATAAGACCTTCATTAATGATACTCAGTACAAACTTGCATCTTTGAGTAGCAACTTCAATGCAAGCATCTGTATCTGACCTTGGCCTATATTTCATGGTTCACTGACTTTGTGAATTATTGCAACCACCTTAACTTTCACCTTAATGTAAGATTCCATTTCTCGAGAACTATAAGAGATTAATTAATGATACTTAGTACAAGCTTGCATCTAGGTGTTACAACTTTTATGCAGGCATCCATGTTTGACCTTGACCTAGATTTTATGGTTCAGTGACTTTGCACCCTCACAGGCACGACAAAGCCTTCGCTTGTCTTCTGTGCACAAAACCTCTTGAATCAGATGGTGTAAATTAGATATTATCACTTGTCCTGCTGAACCAGGATATGCTCTACCTTTGCAAACAGTGTAAACCCAGATCAGATCTGGATATTCAGTTTGTCATTCAGTTGGTGAATTTGTATGAATAAATTGTGTTGGCATTACTGAATAAAATGTTGTTTTTTTGTTTGATTTGAGGTTTAACGTCCCCGTCAACACTGTAAAGGTCATTTTGGAGACATTGCTTCCATTTTTATGGGACTTTTACCCGACATCGAGATGAATAACATCTCAAGCCCTGTCGCCCCATGAAACCAATAGGGTTTATTAGCATGGACGGTCCGCCTCGCACCACGGTTCCTGGACAGGCTTAGATCCTCTAAGCGGTTTACCAGTACTAGTGTGCAGGCCAGATTCAGCTCTGCGTGGAAGCATCATGCAGCCCATATATTTCTTCAAGCCCCTATGGGCGGGGGCTAGCTGTCATACTACCAGTACAATTATGAATAAAATTCATCATACAGTGGAAATATGAGCACTTAAAAAACTTAACCCATAAAATGCCAATCACGACTATTGTCGACTGCTTTGCCGTCTGCAGGTTACCTTTAAAGTAATTTTTTGCAAACAGTATGGACCTAGACCAGACGGAGCAGTCTGATCTGGGCCCACACTGTTTGCCTGTTTTAAAAAAGTTTGCAAAAAAAAATCAGCAGACAACATCAGCAGACGACATTTTCAGATGTAGTTTTTCTCGGTGTCTTAAGGGTTAATACAAATGCAGCTGCTACTGACACTGTAGGCAGTGTATTAGTGTCCAGGAGTGCTAAAAATTGTAGATTTTTGTCAGAAACACATTGTAGATTTTTGTAAGAAACAATTAGTTCTGTCGGGTACATACAATCAATCGTCAGCCAATGAAGAGCAACATTACGTGATATAACGTGTTTCCGACAGTACATATGTCATTGCCATAGATCTCAGTAACTGGCAGTTATGGAGTTTTAATGTCATTGAATTCCTCCATTTTTGTTCTCCTTGAATTCTGTTGTGCAGTATAGAAGAAAAGGAATTATAGTGCAGACAGTTTTATTATACTTGAGCTGCTTCGTAAGATAAGTGGTTTTAGGCGTTCTCTGACCAGGCGCTATACATACCAGCCTATTCTTGTAGAACCAGATAGGAAAAATTGCTGTTTGCCCCAGTGGCAGTAGATGGAAGATTCATGTGGACTGCAGAGGCTCTGATCAGACTCTGCAAATGCAGAGTCTGATCAGAGCCTCTGCAGGCTTCCCATGTTGAAAATCATATTTTCTCATGCTTGTTGACTAGATTAGTTTCAATAAAATCTTTGCGTAGGCCAGCCTTGCTGTATTTGGGGCATATGGAGGAGGAGAAAATTAAATAACACTAGAAGTGATGAGCAGCCAGATGACAACAAAAATACATATTTTCTATGCTGGGCCCACTGGCTCAGACATATGGAGTGATGGGTTTGATCCCTGCTGGCTCTTGCTACATTCTTTTTAGGAATAGATAATGAGGTGTTATTTAGTCATACCCATCGACTGAAGAAGGGCTGTTGTCAGTAATTTATGCAAGATGGACTAAGCCTTTTCAGGAAAAGTGTGGTTAGGTTAAGGCCCTGTCACAATAAGCAGCGTTTCCACTGTCCTGGATTTTCCAGAGCACCGTGAGATCGCAAGAAAAATCTGATATTTGTCTGCCTTCATCACAGGGACCGTTGATGGAAAGAATTTGCTCCTTAAAGGGAGCTAAATCCTCCCTGTAACAGTGGTTCCCATTTTGTAAGCATATTTTCATTGGTTGGTGTACACTATTTTCAACTTGCTATGCCCTTGGAAATGGAGGTCTAGGTTGGTTTATTTGAGGTTTAACGTCCCCTTTAGCACTGTAAAGGTCATTTTGGAGAAGTTGCTTCCAATTTTGTGGGACTTTTACCTGACATTGAGATGAAATGACATCTCAAGCCCTGTCACCCAATGAAACCAATAGGGTTTATTAGCATGGACAGTCCTCCTCGCACCGCAGTTCCTAGACAGGCTTAGATCCTCTCAGCGGTTTACCAGTACTAGTGTGCGGGCCGGATTTAGCTCTGCGTGGAAGCATCATGCAGCCCATATATTTCTTCAAGCCCCTATGGGCGGGGGCCAATGGAGGTCTAGGTGAAACTTCAGATAACCAGAGGACCAATGGTCCTGTACCGCTCACCCGAGTGCTGAATGTATGTGGAGCCATTTTGGTTTCTGAGAATTTTTTTTTACCATGGCAGAAAACACAGTTTTGACTTTTTCCCCATAAAAAAGCCTTTATAAACAACTTTAAACTTGGCCTAAAATATGTCCAGGGATCATCATTTGAACAAAGTATGATTGGCTGGAGTCCCCAATGCTATATATGTACCAAGCTTCAGGAAAATCAACCAACCGGTTCTGGAGAAATAGATTCCTGAAGGTTTTTAACCTTATATGGGCATGGCGGCCATATTGGTCATGTGACCAAACTCATATTAATTTTCATTTTCTTGTTCCAGAAGGCTTTCAGATGAAATTTGGTTAAAAATGGTCCAGTTGTTCCTGTGGAAAATATGTTTTAATTTTCATATCTCAATGACCTTTGGCCAAGGTCAAAGAATGACCTTGACCTTGAAATGCTTGTGTAGTTTAATTTACTCCCTTACCTAATTGCATCTACCAATTTCCAGATCATAGGCTGCAATAGTTTCTGAAAAATACATAGGCTTTTGTATGGGAACTTTTTCCCATACAAAAGCCTATGTGACCAAATTTGACCCTGGCGTAAAATGGGTCAACATCTAGGACTCATCATTTGAACAAACTATGACTGGTGACTAAACTATGACTAAGTCCCAATCCTACAACGCAAGTTTCATGATAATTGGCCCCTTGGTTCCGGAGAAGAAGGATTTTGAAGGGTTTTTACCTCATGTAGGCATGGCAGCCATCTTGGTCATGTGACCAAACTCTTATTAATTGATTTTCATTTCCTTGTTCCAAAAAACTTTTACATGAAATTTAATTATAAATGGCTCAGTGGTTTCTGAAGAAAATAACTGCATCAGGGTGTCGACTCTCTGCCTCAGAGGTTAGAGCAATGGACTTTAACCCAAGCCGAGTGGGTTTCAATCCAACCAGAGGCTGGAATTTTTCTCAGCTGTGCTTGTTCCATTTGCTACGTCTTTCATATCATAAGATGGCAACTCATCCAGGATCGGAGTTAGCCAAAAATTTACATTCAAAGATTCACAGATGCGATGTCATAATATGAAAAATGTTAACTATTCTAGCATGGATTTATCTTATAAACATATTTTCATGAAAAAATGTGAGTTGCATTTGCAAAAGCTACTCAAATAGCATATTTGCCATTTTAAATAAAGTTTTGTTTTGTTTGTTTGTTTGATTTGAGGTTTAACGTTCCTGTCAACACTGTAAAGGTCATTTTGGAGACATTGCTTCCAATTTTGTGGGACTTTTACCCAACAATCAGATGAAATGACATCTCAAGCCCTGCCAATAAATAAAGTTTAAACGATACGCTGTTCAAAGTTATCAAAGTCATTTGTTGATGTTAGGTTAAGACTTTAAACATTCGGTAAGGAGAATACTGTTTATTGCTGAAAAAGAAAGTGCAGACAGGGCTGAGCAAAAAGTGTAAACCCAGATGAGACTTCACAAAACGTGGCGTCTCATCAGGGTTTACACTGTTTGCCACTCATCCAGCTATTTTTAGGCTCAACATCGGGTATTAAATTGTACTTGTTCCAATTTTAGAGCAAGTATCGTAAGGAGTTTAGGTGTCCAAATACTTAGGGTAAATACTTAGCGTATAAATAAGGTAATTGTATTTACTAGAACTGTTACCATTTTGACAACAAACAAGTGTTTTCAGCCAATGAGGCTTTGAACAACTAGATCTAGCCTGTGACAGCAAGACATAAAAGGAGTAGAAGACGTGAGTGAGTGAGTGTTTGGCCTTTACATCTCACCCACAGCAAGGTTTTTCGGAGACGAGACCTCGGTTTAAAGACTCATCTGAAAGTCTGGAGAAGGTGGAGTAGAAGACAACAACAAGACTTATTCATTTATTTATCTGAATAAAAATATATCAGACAAGCAAGTTAGGTGTGTCAAAAATTATCTGAGCATTTTATGAGCCAAGATATGCGTAAAGTGTCCCTTTAGTACACAAGAACAGTAAAGACAGTTTATAGCAACAGATAAGGTGGGTATTTGATGATAACTGAAGGATAAGTTTCCTTATTTCTCCATACAAACCAATGTTGTGGGTATTCAATAGAACCGCCTCACGGAGGCGGTTCTAATGAATAGCCACAACACAGGTTTTATACAGAACTGACAAAAATTATCCTCTAGTTATCACAAAATACCCACTTATCTGTTTCTGTGGCCGGCTTCACTGTGCCTAAGCAAGCAGACAAAGGTACAATTGGCTTCACTGTGCCTAAGCAAGCAGACAAAGGTACAATTGGCTTCACCTTAGGCAATTCACTGTGCCTAAGCAATCGGACAAAGGTACAATTGGCTTCACTGTGCCTAAGTAATCAGACAACGGTACAGTTGGCTTCAATAATTTACTGTTATTTTTCCTCTAAATATAGATTGTGGGCACCTGTACCATGTAATGCCCGCAGAGATGGTTCTAACAAGTACTCATAATCTTTTTTATACCCCAGGCATACAAAGTATGCAATGGGGGTATATAGTTTTTGTCTTTTCCGTCTGTCTGTCTGTCTGTCTGTGTGTCCGTAAACAATTATTTTGTGTCAAAGATATCTCAGGAACTGCTTCACATAGAAACTTGAAATTTTGCACACATGATCAGTATGACTACTTGTATTGTGGGAAAGAAAATAAGGGCCAAGGAGTCAGGCCTTTTAGAGTTATTTCCCTTTGTAGTTCTTGCTGTTTAATAGTGTATATTTTTATTTTGTGTCAAAGATTTCTCAATAACTACTGTACATAGAAACTTGAAATTTTGCAAACATGATCAGTATGACTAGTTGTATTGTGGGAAAGAAAATAAGGGCCAAGGGGTCAGGCCTTTTAGAGTTATTTCCCTTTGTAGTTCTGTATATGCATAGAAGCTTTTGACATTGCTATTTTCAGCTGAGGTGATGGCACTGGCCGGGGGTATACGTGCCCCACTGGGCACTTTTGTCTAGTTTTTTGAGCAGACAGATTTTGGGTGTTTTTGAGAACTGCTTCAGTGAGGCTGCTCTAATAAGTACCCACAAAATATTAATGCATGGACTTACAGAAAGCTCCAAAGCAAAACTTGGCTTACTGTAATGATCCTAAGTATTTGGAACAGACAGGCCTAAGCAAACAGTATAGACCCAGATCAGACTGCTCCCGAAGGAGTAGTCTGATCAGGGTCTACACTATTTGCCATTCCATCTGCACGTTCTGGACTCCTTGCTGGATCGTGCAACACATTTGAGGAGAATTACAGCAAGGCCGCAAGGTGTCTGGATTTTTAAGATTTTTACGGTAGTTCTCAACTGAGTGAATATTTATCACCATAGCTACAGATAAAGGAGAGTGATGAGGATAAATAACCCATTTTGTACTTAATGGAATCTTCACCCTTATACAGCAGGAGTCCATTTCGCAATCTAGGGGCGTCAGGTTCAGTTATGTTTATGAAATAGATCAGCTCTAACTGTGATTTGTTGAGTAATAAATCACAGTTTGGAGGTCAGTTGTAAAGTAGAAAAATCACGAGCGCGTAGCGCGCGTGATTTGTCTACTTACAACTGACCTCCAAACTGTGATTTATTACTCAATAAATCACAAACTAGAGCTGATCTATTTCGATTCTAACACGCTGAAAATCGGCAATAATGTTGTTGTTTCCTTCAAAATCTCACAACTTTTCGCCATTGTTAGAAGAAATCCAGCTAAAATTAACGACTGAAACACATGCATTTACATCCTTTTCTAACGTTTTCGATGCGAGAAAATGACATTACACCGTCTAACGTCAAGGAAATCGACTAGTGACGTCATCAATTGGCAGTTTTTAATGACGTCACTAGTCACGCTCTTCCTAGCTGCGATTTGTTGTAGAATAAAACACAGTTGTTTTCCATTGCCTATATAGGCGCGCTGTGTTAGAATTATAAATTTATAAGAATATGGCTGAACTTTCTGCAAGCAGTGAAAGCCCTAATCCGACCCTGCATTCTGCGGGTGTCTGATCTGGGCTTGCCAATGAGCAGTTTTGGGGAAACTGATATAAAACGGGTTAAGGGATAATTGTGAGAAACGTATGTTAGAATCATCTAACTGAGGTGATTCTAACAAGTACTCACTTGTTTTAATGGAGAAATAAGAAAAATCGTCCTAAAATGGGATGTTATTAATCATCAAAATCATCAACGGATTTTTATTAACATGCAGGAACAGGGGCAACCTCCACATAAGTGGGCCCCCTTCCAGGTAGCTGGCTTGCTGCATGCATGGCAGATCTTACACCAGATCTCCAGGCTTGTCAAATAAAGTAATTAAGTTAAATAAAGTAATTTCGTATTGGCCCTGTGACTGGGCCAAGGCCGAGGGCCAATACAGCTGACCGAGGACCTGTAACTGGGCCAATACGAAATCAGCTGACTGAGGACCTACATAATTACTTGATTAATGACAATTTTATGAATTGACACAATTAAAACACATGATTATTGATCTCAGTCTAATATCACATGACCTCGGGTTAATATTGGTTGACCTGGTGTTAATACTGATGACCTCTTATCAATACAGGATAGTCAATTAATAATTATTCTTATTACTCCTTACCCGGAGCTTCGTATCACCGACCTACACACCAAGGACTATTCTGTGGAACTATTCTATAGTTTGTTTCATACCTGGTCGCAGGTTTTCTTGTCACTGGACTTCTATATTAATTAACCCTTATAGACTAGCCACGCCCATTGTTGATATTACTTGATTTAACGTATTCATTCAGTGCACAAGCAGAATGACAAACAGTGTAGATCCTGATCAGATGGCTTCTTCAGAAGCCATCTGATCTGGATCTACACTGTTTGCAAAGGTAGAGGTTGTCATGTACAGCAGGATAAGGGTTAACATAGAATGTTCCAATTCCATGCTCTAACATTTGTAGTCCAAATCAACATGTGGTGAGGCTGCAACACATTACTCAAGGTTGTGGACAAATAAAACCAGAGGACCAGTGGTCCTGTAAACGCACACCTGACACCTGGTCCTGGTGTACATTTGACATAGCCATAACCTTGACCTTGAAATGCTCATGTAGTTTAATTTACTACCTTACCTAATTGCATCTACCAATTTCAAGATCACAGGCTACAATAGTTTCTAAAAAATACATAGTTTTCACTTTTTTCCATACAAAAGCCTATGATACGAAATTTGACCCTGGCGTAAAATGGGTGAAGGTCATCTAGGACTCATCATTTGAACAAACTATGACTGGCTCAAGTCCCCAATCCTACAACGCAAGTTTCATGATAATTGGCCCCTTGGTTCCGGAGAAGAAGGGTTTTTACCTCATGTAGGCATGGCGGCCATCTTGGTCATGTGACCAAACTCTTATAAAATTGATTTTCATTTCCTTGTTCCAAAACACTTTTATATGAAATTTAATTATAAATGGCTCAGCTGTTTCTGAAGAAAATAACTGCATCAGGGAGTCGACTCTCTGCCTCAGAGGTTGGAGCAATGGACTTTAACCCAAGCCGAGTGGGTTTCAATCCCACCAGAGGCTGAAATTTTTTTCAGCTGTGCTTCTTCCATTTGCTACATCTTTCATATCATAAGATGGCGACTCATCCAAGTAGGAGTTAGCCAAAAATTAACATTCACAGACGAGATGTCATAATATGAAAAATGTTAACTATTCTAGCAAGTATTTATCTTATAAACAGATATTTTCATGAAAAAATGTGAGTTGCATTTGCAAAAGCTACTCAAAAGCATATTTGTATTTTAAATAATCAAAGTTCTAATGATATGTTAACTAAAAACATAATAACCTCATAGTTCTGAACAAGTGGGTCCTAGGCCCAGTTGTTCAAAGTTATCAAAGTCATTTGTTAAGGTTACGTTAAGACTTTAAAGGTGCATTATTGAGCTACCGGGTCTCATTTTTTTTTTCTTGTTTTTATCTTCAATTTATACTCCTTTGTCATGTGTACACTTCTGGAGCCAAATACAGCTTCTGAACTTTGTGAAAATGGTCGTTTTCATTCGTGTTTACCCTTCGCTCTGAACATGTGTTCGGAATTTCTGTTCTAAAAATAAATCTGTGACTTTACACAAACATGCCGACAGTATCATCTCTGAGTGTCGTTACTTATGGCACGGTATTCAGCGTCATATTTTTTTTTCGATTCAGGCATGACCTAAGCAAACAAGGCCAAAAATGAACATCGCATAACGTCATATATGGGGATTCTATTTTTGTCACAAACTAAAAATAGATCTAACTAGTGTTCGAAACCTAGTTAGGGAATCCCTCTCAAACTCATTTACCTGTCATCATAATTGTTCACATTTTTGCATAAAATGCATTCATTTGTATTGTTTTAAAGAAAAATACCGGCGAAATGTATTTTATTTTTGGAAGCAATTTTTACCGACAGCTCAATAATGCACCTTTAAACATTCAGTAAGGAAAATACTGTTTATTGCTGAAAAAAGACAATGCATTGCAAAAGGCACCCACATTCTGTTTTCAGCAAAAGTACCACTGTATTACTGTTTTTACCTACGTATTTGGACAGACAGAGCTGAGCAAACAGTGTAGACCCAGATGAGACACCACAAAATGCAAACAGCGAAGATCCAGATGACACCGCAAAATGTGGTGTCTCATCTGGGTCTACACTGTTTGCCACACATCCAGCAATTTTTAGGCTCAACATCAGGTATTACAATGTACTTATTCCAATTTTAGAGCAAGTATGGCAGGAAGTTTAGGTGTTCGAATACTTAATCCATTCAGTACCGGAAACCCCTAAATGGGTAGTTTGCAAACAGCGCAGGCCCAGATCAGACGCCGCAGAACGCGGCGTCTGATCAGGGCCTACACTGTTTGCAAAAAGTTCAGCCATTTTCCAAATCAGTTTTGAAGAAAACACAACCTGTCACCTCTAAATTTTGAAATGGACTCCTGCTATATATAAGAAGGAAGATTCCATTTGGTACAAAATGGGTTAAGGTAAATGCGGTAACTGTATTTACTAGAACGTTACCATTTTGACCACGAACAAGTTTGTTCAGCTAATGAGGCTTTGAACAACTAAATCCAGTCTGTGACAGCAGGGCATAAAAGGAGAAGAAGGCAACAACAAGAAATATTCATTTATTTATCTGAATAAAAAATATCAAGAAATCAACAACAGACATTAGCAAATTATGACAAAAATTATCTGAGCATTTTATGAGCCAAGATATGCATAAAGTGTCCCTTTAGCGCATAAAAACAGTGAAAACGCTTCATAGCAACAGATAAGGTGGGTATTTGGTAATATTAAACGGAAGGATAAGTTTCCTTATTTCTCCATATAAATCTTTGTTGTGGGTATTCATTAGAGCCAACTCACTGAGGCGTTTCTAATGAATATCCACAAAACAGGTCTTTATGGAGAACTAACAAAAATTATCCTTCAGTTATCACAAATTTGTTGTTGTTGTTTCCAGTTTCCCCGTGTCGCGGGTCGTCAGCTGGTGGGGTCCCAGGGAACTAATCTATTCTGGCACTACACCGTAGCCGTTCGGTGCTACCCCCATTCCACGTTGCCGGTGAATGGGGAGACCATCGCTCGGCTCCAGCCCCGTCCGTCCGTGTCTATCGTAAGTCCGCTGCAGTCGGTCCATTTTGTCTTCTACTCGATGTTATAATTTTTTGCTTGTCAATATGCCGAACCGTGTCAGAGCAGGAAAGGGTCAATTTTGATATTGGTATTTTTTTTTTTTTATTATTTTTTTTTTATTTGATTTTTGTATATTTATGTAACGTATGTACATTTTTACATTGTTTGGTCTGTTTCCCCATCTTGTTGAGTGGTCTATTTTTTAAGTATATATGCGGGCGGATGTGCTTACCCCGCCACAGACCTGTTTTGTTTGTTTTTCTTGTGCCTTAAAGGTGGCATTGTCCGTTTTAGGGCAAGCCCACCCGCTCAAAGTTGCTGGGGAGGACAGTTTTTGTACCTGCAAGATTAAGCTAGTGGTTTATATTTTGTGTTGTTTTTTTTGGTTTATCTGTACATACAATATGTAACATAATAACATGAAGTGCCGGCCTACGCCGTCTCGGGCTTGAATCCGTATTTATTTTGTTAATGAGTGACTTCTATCGCGGAGGATGTGCATATTAGGTCAATCCCTTTTTATGCATTTGCCGTTTTAAGTTAAGAAAAAGTGATGCCTTCCTCGACGTAGGATGCCACACTCTGAGGGACCATAAGTGGGTCAGTCGCCATGTTTGCATATCATTAACGCATCCTACGGGAAGGAAGGCACCATAGGAGGAAAGTGTATTCCTGCATAGCCATTTGGGGGCCCGAGACAACATTTGCCGATCTCCTTTGTGTTGTTGTCCTTTTTGGGACAAGCCCATCCGCCCACAGTTGCTGGGAAGGACAATTTTTGTAACTGCAAGGTTGTGCTTGAAGATTATATTTGTGTTTTGTTTTTGTTTATTCTGTACATACAACATATAACATAGTAACATGGTGTGTTGGCTTCCGCCGTCTCGGGGGCCCAAATTCGTATTTATTTTAGTTAGTGGGTGACCTCTATCGCGGAGGATGTGGAAAGTAGGTCAATCCCCTTTCATCCTTTTTTTTCGTTTGAAGTTAAGAAAAGGTGATGCCCTCCTCGACGCAGGATGTCGTATTCTGTGGGACCGAAGGAGAGTCATTTTGTGTCGCCATGTTTGCATATCACTATCGCATCCTACGTGTAGGAAGGCATCATAGTAGAAATAAAAGTTTTCTTGCCTAGCCGTTTGGGGACCCGAGACAACGTTTGCCAATCTCTTTAGTCAAAGTGGTTAGTGCAAATTGTTATATAATCATGTAGGTCGCATACAAGCGTCCGCCTGCGCACGTGCGCAGTCGAGCGCTCCTATGCGATCTTGTTTTTAATGTTTCATATTTACACAAATAAAAATGTTTGAAATCGCTTTTTGAGAAAACTCTTCTTCTTCTTCTTCTTCTAACTCCAGGTTTTTGATCTCTCTTTTCTATACTATCCTCTCTACTGTATTCCTATCCTACAACTATCGCTTCTTACGACCTGAAAGCCGTAACAAAGGAAAGATGCATAGCCTGAAAAAAATCCCCGCCTATGGTGGGATTCGAACCCGGGCCGCCCGGGTGATAGTCCACTGCTCTTACCCCTGAGCCAAAGAGTCGACTCCCTGACGCAGTTGTCAGAGAGTGGTTATAAACCTAGAAGCTATGCATATGATCTACCAAGGCAGACAACGGAAGGGAGGTAACACACCCCCTCTTCAAGGAAGTCATCATTTATGATGACGTGAAGGATACCAACTTCGGCACAAGCCAATTCTGGCATTTCGGACGAGCCCCCATCTTACGACCTGAAAGCCGTAACAAAGGAAAGATGCATAGCGTGAAAAAAATCCCCGCCTATGGTGGGATTCGAACCCGGGCCGCCCGGGTGATAGTCCACTGCTCTTACCCCTGAGCCAAAGAGTCGACTCCCTGACGCAGTTGTCAGAGAGTGGTTATAAACCTAGAAGCTATGCATATGATCTACCAAGGCAGACAACGGAAGGGAGGTAACAGCTATATCTACCTATCTAGTGTGGTTGTATGTTGGTTTAGTTTCGCGTGGGTGGTTGTTAGTGTTAAAAGCCTTCCTTCAGGTCGCCCTAAGTCATGCCCTAGTTAGTTAGTTAATTGCCCTTGTCTGTATTGATATGTGGCCATCTTGACCGTCTGTCTTTATTACGGTCATGGCGCAATTTGCTGTTTTTGGTGATTTTTATGTTATGCGACAAGGGCGAGATGCGGTTTTTCAGTCGTGGTGGTATGCAATGCAGAAGGCCCTTTTGAGGGCTCCCAGGTCATTTCGTTTGGGTAACCTTGTAATGTACATCCTTTATTCGAAAGCGAAAGTTGCGAAAAAAGAAAGAAAAAGATGTGATAAGGCGTCTTGTTTCTTATTTCTGTCCCACTTTTCTGTATGCGTTCCTGAAGGAAAGGCTTTGTTTGCTAGTGTGCTGTTGTGCCGTTTTCCTTTGGGTTGTGTGGCTCTCGATCAGCCAGTCTTTTGACGCAACGCTCCTAAGTGCAAAGTCCAAGGACCGCAACCACAGCGCTACGTCTCGTTCTGACTTCCCGTTTGCCTCACCCCCTCAGGAGGGGCTGGGCAACGGATTTTCCTTGTGGTGGGTCCATGCCCAGTCCCGGCGTGCTTTCGTGTGGTCCTCTTTCGGGCTGTGTGGCTCCCGATCAGCTATGGCTTTGGTGCAGCGTTCATAAGTGCAAAGCCAGTGGGCCGCAACCACAACGCTACACCTTGTCTTGACTTCTCGCTTGCCACACCCCTCTGGAGAGTGGGTCGGGGCCATGGATTTTCCTTGTGTTGAGTCCATGCCCCGTTCTGCTATGGTCTTCTCACAGTGATCCAGGGATCACTGTCACCGATAGGCACTCCTTAGTGCAAAGCCGAGGCCGCAACCACAGCGCCTATCGTTGACTTTGTTCCCCTTTTCGCTGTGAGACGGCCGCCCTTTGATCACTACGGCCCTTTTTGGTTGGTAGCGTCTAAGGTGCGGTTCGAATATTTATTTATTTATTTATTTTTTTTTTTTTTTTACTGTTCTGAACTCGGGTCTCTAGAGATTTTGGTTTAAAGTATGTATTCTCGTACGGGGTGTGTTTTACGGTACAATGTGATTTAATTTAGTCTGCGCCCTTAGTTTTCCCCTATATTTTGTCCAGGTAGTTTGTTATCTCAAAGAATTTGAAGACCGCGTCCCTCATTTCCTGTGAATTTAGATTGAGCAGAGAAACCGCGTTTATCTCCCCTTGGTATCCTAATGTTGTAAGTTCTCCCTTTAGTTCCCTTCTGGCGGGGCCGTGTGCGGGGCACTCTGCGAGGTAGTGTTGAACACACTCCACCCCGCCACAGTGCCCACATAATGGATCGGCCTCGCTATAGAAGATGTGTGCATTTAGTCCGTTGACCCCGAGTCTTAGTCGTGTATATATGCGATCGAGCTTTCGGCTGTCGCTATATTGTACCAATTTCGGGGTCAAGGACTGACAGATCGAGTGTCTAAAGCCGTGTTGTCCGTGCCATATGCGCGCCCATTCCTTTTTGATGCTGGCCTTAATGATTGCGTATACTTCCTGTGGGGTGGGGAGGTAGTCAAGTGCCTTTCCCCGGGTCAGAGCTTCTTTGGCCAGTGTGTCTGCGCGCTCATTCCCCTGCACGTTGCAGTGGGAGGGGATCCAATCTATGTTCAGGGTGATACCTTGTTTTAGAATTTTGTGTATTAGGATATGAATGTCCTGCAGTATATCTGGTCTTGTAGTGCTATTCCCAGAGTTTATGCTTTGTATTGAGCTTAATGAGTCTGTTAGTATAACAACACTATCAGGTTTTTTGTTCCTGTATCCATTCCAAAGCTTTTTGTATGGCTATAAGTTCTGCAGTGTAGACTGTGAGGTGCTGGTTAAGTTTGAATTTTTGGTCGAAGTTTAATTCTGGTATTGTGAAAGCACACCCCGTTTCTTTTTTGTCAGCATCTTTGCTTCCATCAGTGAAAATTTTAAGCGCTTGCTTATAGTTTTCACTGATGTGTGATTCTGTGATCTCATTGCATTTTTTCTGTGATGTTTCATTTTTCTTTATGACACCCGTTAGTGTTGTTTTTGCGCATAGGCTTCTTAAGTTAAAAACTTCCGGATATGTTTGTTCCGCTGTTTTGACCTGCTCGAGGTCATGGTTTTTAATTAGGTCCTGGACTTTGATAATATAGGGGAGCTTTCCTCTTAACCTATCTCTTTTAACATGATTGGGCGTGTCGGCGATCATTTCGTTTATGGGGAGACTTTCCCTAAGACTGCTTGAGCGGGCCCAGTACTTGAGTTGCAGTTCATCCCTCCGCAGGTGCAGGGGCATGACGCTGCATTCAATCTCCAGGTCCAGGTTCCGCGTTCCCCTGTATGCCCCAGTAGCGATTCGGAGGGCTGTGGCCTGTATGCTATCTAGTTTTTTCAGGTGTGAGGGCGCCGCAGACGCGTATGCTTGGCAGCCATAATCAATTTTGCTTCTTATGACTGCTGTGTACATTTTGATCAGGGTTTTCTTGTCTGCTCCAAAGTTTGCCCCCGAGACCGCCCTTAGCACATTTAGGTCCCGCTGGGACCTGGACACCAGGTTTTCAATGTGCAGTCTCCATGTTAGATTGCTGTCAAAGTACATGCCCAGGAATTTGGCATGACCGGCATACTTTATTTCCTGCCCATCATACGTCAGCCTGGGCATGCCCTTTGTATCTGCGAAATTTCTATTGTAAACTACCACTGTTGTTTTTTCAGTTGACAATTTGAAGCCCCAATTTGTAGCCCAATCATGTATGGCATTTAACGCTTTTTGTAATGCAGGAATGGCACTTTTCGGTTTTTTCGCGGTTTTCCATACTAAGCCGTCATCTGCGAACATGGATATTTCCAGCGGTAATGCATTAAGTGTTTCCTGCAGTGTGTTCATTAACAGGTTGAAAAGGATAGGAGATAGCACCGACCCCTGGGGGGAACCGTTCTTGCATTCATAAAAACCGGACACCTCGCTATCTATTTTTACGTTCATTTTTCTATCAGTCAAAAAGTCTCTGATCCAGGTTAACATTTTTCCTTGAATTCCGAATTTGTTTAGTTTTAGGAGGACCCCCCTAGTCCATAGTAGGTCGAAAGCTTTTTCTAAATCCAAAAATATCGCTACCAGTGAGTGTTTCATTAGTTTTGCCTTTCGGATGGTGGATTCCAGTCTGGTGATTTGATCAATGGTAGATCTATGTTTTCTAAAACCTGATTGTTCCTTTGCTAAGAGGTTGTTTTTCTCAATGTGTGCTGTTAATCTAGATGCTACCATGGTTTCCATGATTTTACATATGGTTGATGTGAGTGAAATCGGCCTATACAATTTCGGCTCGTGGGGGTCCTTGTCTGGTTTTAAGTTTGGGACGATGGTGCTCTCCTTCCATTGTGTAGGGAGGGTCCCCTCGTCCCAAGATTTATTTATTAGTGCGAGAAGTTGATTTTTTCCCTTTTCTGGTAGATTTTTTAACATGTCGTAGTGAACGGTGTCTGCCCCGGGGGCGGTGTTCTTTTTCTTATCAAGCACGCTCTGTAGCTCCCTATGGGAGAAGTTCGCATTGTATGCACGGCACTGGCCAGCGCGATCGGCGTCTTGAACGGCCTGCTCAATCATTGGGTCCTGCGTTTCCCTAATGCGCCTAAAATTTGGGTCTAAATTTTCGTTACTGCAGACTTTCCGGTAGTGTTGTGCTAAGATTTCTGCTTTTTCATTGTTTTCGTGATATCTTACGTTTCCTTGTTTTAAAACTTCTACCGGTTTTAGTGGTTTTCCATTAAATCTTTTTATTGTGTCCCAAATTTTCTTAGAATTTGTTTTATATGTGAGAGTAGACACAAAATCCCTCAGGGCTTGTTGTTTTGTTTGTGTTAAAAGGTATTTTGTTTCCTCCCTTACGCGTCTATATTCTTCTAAAAGTGCGGCTGTTTTGTTTTTCCTATATTTATAGTATATTTTATTTTTCTTTTTGACTGCCTCGCTACAATTTTTATCCCACCATGGCAGGGTGTTTTTATGCTTATTTTTTGGTTGCGTTTTTGGTATTGATTTTTCACATGCCGCCATTATTTCCAAAACAAAATCCTCATTGCTTTTATCGATATTTGTGCCTTCGAGGGATATGTTAATGTGTTTAAGTTGCTGCCTAAAGAGGTCCCAGTCTGCTTTGTCTAATTTCCAACGTCGGGCAGGCCGCTGCGTTACGCATTTGTGAGTGACGTTGAGCAACGTCAGGATGGGGAAGTGGTCGCTTCCCATCGTGTCGTCTCCCACGTGCCACTCACTAGATCGGCATAGTGATGCGCTGACCAGTGTTAAGTCTATGGCGCTCGTGCTTCCGCGCTCGACGTTGAGTCTTGTGCCACACCCCGTGTTTAAGATTACGTAATCTGTGCTATTTATGAACTCGACCAGTTCTAGGCCTCGCCGTTTGTCGTATGTGGGGTTGTGGTTTGTCTCCCATAGTTCATGTCTGGCATTGAAATCCCCCAAGAAAACTGATTTTTTCCCCACTTTTTTTATAAATTTCATCATAATCGTCAGACGTTACATTCGTTGGGGGTGGTGCATAAAAGTTAACGATGTCTATGTTTTCATCAAAAAGTCTGACGATCACCACCTCTATTTCTTTTTTTGTGTGTCTAAATTTGATTTCTTCCGAATCTAGTCCTGATTTGATAAAGGTGGCTAGTCCTCCCCCATGTTTCCCCTTTTCCCTACTGAAACTGACCGGGGTTTTATATCCTGGAAGTTTTGTTGGTTTACTATCTTTTTTGAGAAAGTTTCTTGAATAGCTATTACCTCCGGTGTGTAGCCTAAAGTTTCTAGATAATGGCCTAAGGCCCCGAGTTTTGTTCCGTTCTCCTTGCCAGACAGACTACGGGCGTTCCACTGTAACACGCGGATTTTAGCAGTGGTGCTGGGATCCATAATTAGGCAGTAATATATTTTTTGTTTTAACGGCGTGAGTTTTTACGTCCACCCTTGATCCTTGGTCTAGGATCGGTGGAGCTATAGTCCGCGTTTTTCCTTAAAAGCTCTTGTGGTTCGCGTTTGTTATGTTGCCTCCTTGGGATTATTGTTTTCCGCCTATTTTGTGCGGGTGCAGGTGCCGTGATTAATTCTTTTTCTTTTGTTGCTTCTGTAGGTGATTGGGGGTTCTCGCTATTTGCGGTGTGTACCCCTGTGGTGCCCGACGTATTCATGTTGTTGGTCTCCATTATGTTTGCGGTGGCGTTTTCGACGACGAGGTCTATGACCTCATCTGACGCCTTGGTACTCAGCAGATTTTGTTTGTTGAGCTCGTGCAAGATTGAGCTCGTGGCTTTTTTATCGCCGCGGCGATTAGCGTTTCGACCTCCATTTTTGTGTAGGTCTCCTTTGTGTTGTGTGCATGGGGTGCGGTATGGGCCGCACTGGGGGTTACGGTGTAAGCCGCACTGGGGGTGCGGTATAAGCCGCACTGGGGGGGTGCGGTATAAGCCGCACTGGGGGGTGCGGTATAAGCCGCACTGGAGCTCCCGATTTCTTGCGCGGTGGTTTGTGTTTGGGCTTTTTTTTGTTCCCAATCTCTGGCTATTTGACCGTTTATTTGGTCGATTTGCGCCTTGTAATTGAGGAAAATGTTGCACCCGCGCCATGCTACTCCATGACCGGCTAATCCTCAGTTTGCGCATTTTTTATTATGTTTAGTTTTGCATTCATTGTGCTTATGGATCCCAGCACAGTGCGGGCATGTGTTTTTTTTACTTCTGCAGTTTTTTTCCGAGTGTCCATATTATTGACATTTTTGACAGCGCAAATACTGCAAAAAGCATGGTTGCAGAGGATAAGTGAGTTATCACAAAATACCTACGGGTACCTTATATGCTGCTATCAATTTCTGTGACTGGCTCCAATGTGCCTAAGCAATCAGACAAAGGTACAATTGGCTTCACTGAGCCTAAGCAATCAGACAAAGATACAATTGGCTCCACTGTGCCTAAGCAATCAGACAAAGGTACAATTGGCTCCACTGTGCCTAAGCAATCAGACAAAGGTATAATTGGCGTCACTGTTCCTAAGCAATCAGACAAAGGTATAATTGGCATCACTGTTCCTAAGCAATCAAACAAAGGTACAATTGGCTTCACTGTGCCTAAGCAATCAAACAAAGGTCTTTATGGAGAACTGGCAAAAATTATCCTTCAGTTATCACAAAATGCCTACGGGTACCTTATATGTTGCTATCTGTTTCTGTGACTGGCTTCATTGTGCCCAAGCAATCAGACAAAGGTATAATTGGCGTCACTGTGCCTAAGCAATCAGAAAAAGGTACAATTGGCTTCACTGAGCCTAAGCAATTAAACAAAGGTACAATAGGCTTCACTGTCCCTAAGCAATCAGATAAAGGTATAATTGGCGTCACTGTGCCTAAGCAATCAGAAAAAGTTACAATTGGCTTCACTGTGCCTAAGCAATCAGACAAAGGTATAATTGGCGTCACTGTTCCTAAGCAATCAGAAAAAGGTACAACTGGTTTCACTGTGCCTAAGCAATCAAACAAAGGTACAATTGGCTTCACTGGGCCTAAGCAATCAGACAAAGGTACAATTAGCTTCACTGGGCCTAAGCAATCAGACAAAGGTACAATTGGCTTCACTGTGCCTAAGCAATCAGACAAAGGTACAACTGGCTTCACTGTGCCTAAGCAATCAAAGGTACAATTGGCTTCACTGTGCCTAAGCAATCAGACAAAGTTACAATAATTTACTGTCATTTTTCCTCAAAATATAGATTGTGGGCACTTGTAAGAATGACCTCAAAGAAGTGGTTCTAACAAGTACTCATAAGCTATGTTTTTGAGCAGACAGATTGTGGGTGTTTTTGAGAACTGCTTCAGTGTGGCTGTTCCCACAAAATACTTACAGAAAGCTCCCAAGAAAAACTTGGCTTACCGTAATGATCCTAAGTATTTGGACAGACAAGCCTAAGCAAACAGTGACCCTGATCAGACTGCTCCCATGTTCTAACATTTGTAGTCCAAATCTAGATGTGGTGATACTCAATAACGAGGACAAATCTTAACCCATAAAATGCCACTCTAGGAGCAGTCTGATTTGGGCCCATACTGTTTGCCTATATGCAAAAAATATTTCTATACTGTTTTGGGTCCATACTGTTTGCCTATATGCAAAAAATAATTCCATACTGTTTGCCTATATGCAAAGAATACTTCTAAAAAGTTCAGCAGGCAACATAAGCAGACGACAATTTCAGGTACAGTTTTTCATGGCATTTTAAGGCTTAAAGGTGAATTATTGAGCTACAGGGTCTCAAAAACTTTTTTCTGGTTTTTATCTTCAATTCATACTCCTTTGTCATGTATACACTTTTGGAGCCAAATACAGCTTCAGAACTTTGTGAAAATGGTCGTTTTCATTCGTGTTTACCTC
This sequence comes from Lucinisca nassula, assembly GCA_963580285.1. Taxonomy (NCBI): domain Eukaryota; kingdom Metazoa; phylum Mollusca; class Bivalvia; order Lucinida; family Lucinidae; genus Lucinisca; species Lucinisca nassula. The sequence goes on along the minus strand of OY757022.1, from coordinate 83,264,945 downwards.
TTTCGCTCTGAACATGTGCTCGGAATTTCTGTTCTAAAAATAAATCTGTCACTTTACATATACATGGTGACAGTATCGTCTCTGAGTGTCGTTACTTATGGGATGGTATTCAGCGTCATATTTTTTTCCGATTCAGGCAAGGCCTAAGCAAACAAGGCCAAAAATGAACTTCGCATAACGTCATATATGGGGATTCTATTTTTGTCACGAACTAAAAATAGATCTAACTAGTGTTCGAAACCTAGTTAGGGAATCCCTCTCAAACTCGATTACCTGTCATCATAATTGTTCATATCTTTGCATAAAATACATTCATTTGTATTGTTTTAAAGAAAAATACCGGCTATATGTATTTTATTTTTGGAAGCATTTTTTACCGATAGCTCAATAATGCACCTTTAAAACACTGGTAAATTATATCACCAGATACACCACAACCTCTTTATGATAGAACACTGTTCTTGGGGTCCAAATCAGAAACCACATTAGTTTAACTACCATGTTATATCCAAACAAAATATTAAGATGATATAGAAAAATGATCATTTATGATCATTTTTTTTCTACATAATCTATATACTTTTGGGATCCATCATTAAACTGTGATATAGCCAAAACCATGTTAATATAATGAATAGTGCCATAAAGAGGTTTATAAATTTTATGCATATATACATTGTACCTTACAGCAGAAAATGTATTTCCTGACCTTGTATTGCTTGACCTTCAAAATATATTTCCAATTATGCTTGAAAATAAGACAAAAATTCCTTCGATTTAAGGCATAACAGCATTACAAACAACTGTTGAGCAGGTTGTTGTTGTGTTACCAGTCCTGTGTGTCATAAAATCTAATGAGGCGGTTGTAAACATGTTACAGAAGCAGAAAATTGTCTTGTGTGCCATAAAATTTAATCAGATGGTTGTAAACATGTTACAGAAGCGGAAAATTGGTATGGACATCAAATATTCAGTTCCAGCAAACTTGAAAGTACAACAAAAATTCCTGAGATCTCAGGCACAAGGGCATAACAGCATTACAAACTAATCTTGCACATGTTGTAATGGTGTTACCAGACCAGTGTGTCTTTCATGAAAGTGTTGCTGCAGAAGCAGTAACAAGAAGCCCATGGGCCACTACGCTCACCAGAGGTCATGTGGTTTATACCATATACAGGCGTGGCACCCATCTTGGTCATGTGACAACATCCCACAAACAAAATTTTAATTACCTCATCCCATAGAGGCTTTTCATGTAATTTGGTTTCAATCAGCACAGCAGTTTTAGTGGAGAAGAAGATAAAAATACTGAATCTGAGTCATCCAAGACAAAGGTAAGTAATGACCTTCACCTTTGGAATTGATTAACTTCTATTCAGCTGATTGCAAATAATATTTCTGATGCCACAGGCTACCCTGCAATCAGTAAAAGCCACTGTTTTGCCTTTTTTGCATGCAAATGTCTAAGTTATCAAATTAGACCTTGCCGTAAAAAGGTCAAGGCCAACCAAAGGTGATGATTTTAACAAATTTGATAGGGCCCAAGCCTCCGATGCTGCATACCAAGTTTCAAGGTCATCAGCTATGGGGTTCCTGAGAAGAAGATTTTTAAAGGTTTTTACCATGTATGGGCATGGTGGCCATATTAGTCATGTGACCCAGTCCTTACCAACAAATTTTCGTTTCCCCCTTCCCATAAAGGCTCCACATGTAATTTGGTTTCAATCAATCCAGCAGACTAAGTGAAGAAGAAGATAAAAATACTTAATCTGAGCCATCAAGGACAAAGGTCAGTAAAGGACCTTGACCCTTGGAATTGATAAACTTGGATTCAGCTGATTGCAAATATCATTCCAATGCCACCAGCTACCGGGCAACCAAAAAATCCACTGTTTTGCCTTTTTTTTCCATACAAATGTCTAAGTGACCAAATTTGACCTTGCTGTAAAACAGTCAAAGTCAACCAAAGGTGATCATTTGAACAAACTTGGTAGGTGATAGTGCTTTACATACCTGTGAAGTTTCTTTAAAATATCTCAAACGGTATCAGAGTTATAGAGCGGACACGGAGCTATGGGTTGCTGACGTATGGACCGACACTCAAAACTTCAGAGGGTATCACATAATACCCCGCCATTTTTTGAATGGCAGGGCATGAAAAGGAGAAAATTCCTGAGCTAACTGTCTTGTGTGTCTTTCATTGTGAGGGTTGAAACATGCAGTATCACACCCCTTTCAATGGGCTATGGAAGTGTTATAGTAGCACTGCGACCCTATGACAGATACCGCAAAAATCCTAAAACTTAGGACACCTTGAGGACTTGCTGTAATTCTCCTAAAAATTAATTTGTTTCACAACCAAGCAAGGAGTCAAAAAAAGTGCAGATGGAATGACAAACAGCGTAGACCCTGATCAGACTGCTCCTTCAGGAGCAGTCTGATCTGGGTCTGCACTGTTTGCTTAGACCTGTCTGTCCTAATAAATACTTAGTATCATTATATATGGTACATCAAAATAAATATTACTAATCATAGTGTCATTTTTGCACAGAATGAATCAATATATACAGTCCAACCTGTATTAAGCAAGCACCTTAGGAATAACCAAAATGTGCTTGCTTAAGATAGGTGCTTGCTTAATACAGGTGAAATTTAATACATTTGTTCAATTTGGGAACCAAATGCTTGCTTGCTTAAGGCAGGTTGCTTGCTTAATAGAGGTGGCCGCTAATACAGGTTTTACTGTACAACAAGCCCTCTGTTTGGGTCTAAAGCAGAAACCATATAAATACAACAACCTGTTCTATCAAAACAAAATGTATAGATTATATAGAAAAATGACCATAAATTGTTATATCAAAAACCATGCAAAAAGGACATTGCTACAAAGAGATTTGTATGTATGCAACATTAACCCTTTTTGTACCAAATGGAATCTTCCTCCTTAAATATAGTAGGATTCCATTTCAAAATTTAGGGGTGTCAGGTTGTGTTTTCTTCAAAATTTATTTGGAAAATGGCTGTTTTGCAAACAGTGTAGAATGTGGCATTTGATCAGGGCCTGCACTGTTTGCTAGGGTACCCATTTTGGGGGTTCCGGTACAAAATGCGTTAATTTAAATAAGCTCCCTATAAATGCTTCTTAGAGGATACCAAGTCCATGAGGTAGACAGAGTTGTAAAATGATCAGTCAGTTTTGTTTGTCTGATTCAAGCACCATGAAAGATAGCAAAAGATAGTTTTTATCTCACCCAGGCATGTTTGTCCAATATTAAGGCTTCAATCCAGTGTTCGTATATAGCTCCAGTTATCTTCAGTCAGTGGATAGTACACTAGAAACTCTTTATTACAGACAGGCCTAAGCAAACAATGCAGACCCAGATCAGACTGCTCCTGAAGGAGCAGTCTGATCAGGGTCTACACTGTTTGCCATTCCGCCTGCATCTTTTGAACTCCTTGCTGGATTGTGAAACAAATTTGTTGAAATTTTCGGAGAATTAATGCAAGTTCTCAATGTGTCCCATCAATTAGGATTTTAACGGTATATATTACGCAAAACAGCAAAAAAAATGTTTGGATATAATACTATACAGAAGATGAGCATTTATGGTCATTTTTCTACATAATCTATATATTTTTGGGATCCATCTTTAAACTGTTATTATGAGCAGTGTTTTAAACAAGTTTATGCGTAGATGCCCTATGGGTTGTTGTGGCCTTGTATATTTGTGTGGATATATTTTCATCATAGAAAAAAATATTGTGCAAACAAATAAAACAAGAATATCGGTGAAACCGATGGATGCTCCCCGAAGGTGCAATAGTCGGAACAGGAAACATTATCCTAGTTAAAGAGCGGTATATATTATTTGTGTGAAATTCTATTAAAATCCATCAATAAATGTAGGCACTAGAGCGAAAACAAAGTTTTTCTAAAAATAGCCACAGTGACCTTACACTGCAGCTTTAAACAAAGTACCATAACTCGATGATAAATCATCTAACCAGATGGCATGGATAATATGGGCATCCCCTGCTTAAGATTCCATTGAAGTTTCGTTGAATTTCATTCCCCCTACCTACCCATAGAGGCTCCACATGTAATTTGGTTTCAATCAACCCACCAGTTTAAGTGGCAAAGAAGATAAAAGAATAACTGAATCTGAGGCATTCAGGATAAAGGTCAGTAAATGACATTAACCTTTGGAAGAGATAAACTTCCATTCAGCTAACTGCAAATATCATTTTTGATGTCACAGCCTACCAGGCAATCAGAAATATTCACTATTTTGCCTTTTTTCAATACAAATGTCTAAGTGACCAAATTTGACCTTGACATAAAACAGGTCAGGTCAAACAAGTCATCATTTGAACAAATTTGGTAGGGCCAGGGTTCCCGATGCTGCATAGCAAGTTTCAAGACCATCAGCCATTTGGTTCTTGATTTGATTTTGTTTGATTTGAGGTTTAACGTCCCAGTCAACACTGTAAAGGTCATTTTGGAGACGTTGCTTCCAATTTTGTGGGACTTTTACCCAACATTGAGATGAAATGACATCTCCAGCCCTGTCGCCCAATGAAACCAATAGGGTTTATTAGCATGGACGGTCCGCCTCGCACCGCGGTTCCTGGACAGGCTTAGATCCTCTAAGCGGTTTACCAGTACTAGTGTGCGGGCCGGATTTAGCTCTGCGTGGAAGCATCATGCGGCCCATATATTTCTTCAAGCCCCTATGGGCGGGGGCTTAATTTTAATTTGGTTCTTGAGAAGAAGATATTAAAAGGTTTTTACCATATATGGGCATGGCGGCCATATTGGTCATGTGACCCAGTCCTCACAAACAAATTTTCATTCCCCCATTCCATAGAGGCTCCACATGTAATTTGGTTTCAATTGGCCAAGTAGTTTAAGTAAAGAAGAAGATAAAAATACTGAAACTGAGCCATCCTGGACAAAGGTTGGTAAATGACCTTGACCTTTGGAACTGATAAACTTCCATTCAGCTGATTGCAAATACCATTTCTGATGCCACTAGCTACCATGCAATCAGAAAAATCCACTGTTTTGCCTTTTTTCCAAACAAATGTCTAAGTGACCAAATTTGACCTTGACATAAAACAGGTCAAGGTCAACCAAAGATCATCATTTGAACAAACTTGGTAGGGCTCGAGTCCCTGATGCTGCATACCAAGTTTCAAGATCCACATATAATTTGGTTTCAATTGGCCCAGTAGTTTCAGAGGAGATGTTGTTTGACAGACAATGCCTATACTATAAGCTCCCCCGGAGCCTTCGGCTCTGGTGAGCTAAAAATAAAAGAACTAAAATTATTATGGTGATAAAACAATTAAAAACGTGAGAGTACAATAACCAAACTTACGCCTAATTCAGTGGTTATGTCTATGTATTCTTTAATTCAACACTGCCTTCGAGTCTAACGCCATACATTCTGAATGTTGTTTACATCTTTGGAGATGCCATTGACGTCACGTCGAGAACAAAGCGTCGACATGAATTAAACGTTCCCGCGTCTATATATAATGATTGCATTTGAAAAGTAGGACCGGCTAGAGTGAAATATTTCCTTGGAGGAAATAAATCTTCCTAGGCCAGAGGTGATTATCATTTTTAATTCATTGAGAAATCATGGTATTTCTTCCATTATGCATGTTATGTTCTGTAATAGCAGACTATTCAAACAAAATGTCAAGTCTTATAATGTTTAATGAAAAATATGAAAAAAGAAACAAAACATTTGAAAATGTTGTCTGTAACAGTGCTGATTTTCCTTTTAAGGATTAAAAAAAACACTTTGCAACAATAATTTCTATAATATACAATACATGTACTAATAAAGAGACTAGATTGATTTATAACTGCATAGATAAAATTTGCATTCAAGTTTTAACTATACTGATCCATACAGGCATAACTGATTGGATTTAAAAAATAGTATAAACCTATTACCATTCACATGTCAGGCCCAGACTGTGATTTTTAGTTACCATGTTAGTAGTCCTGTAATAAGCTCAAGGCTAGGAAGGTTTCTCAGGTAAATGAATACACCATCAGAATTATTTTTGTCTACATTAAAAGTGCATTCTGTTATGTCAATTCTAATGGTGAACAGATATGTTTGCCTTTAAGCACCACAATTTTAAAGCAGACGTCAGTTTTATTTTTTAAATTACCGTTTCAGAGAAAAACTAGAGCTGTCCGTGAAACTGACTACGGCCCCGGCAGCGCTATCAGAGGAGTAGGAAAATTTGTGAACAGACAGACGGACGGACAGACAGACAGACGGACGGACAGAGTGATTACTATAGGGCACCCACACTTTCAGTGTGGGGCCCTAATAAGGCTTGATCTTTCACATGAATCATCTGCCCAGCAGATGATTCATGTGTAATGTCAAGCCTTATTTATTTTCTGGAAAACAAGGAAGAAATATTTGAAAATGACATCTGCAAATGTCATGATTGGCAGTTTAAGGGTTAATATTATTTTGCATCCCTTCTCATACAAAACCATTCTTTGAAAGGAGAATTTGCTCCCAGAGAGCAAAGAATGTACCTTCAAGAGTAACTCCCTTCACTGCTGGGTTCAGATATAAGGAATTCCACTCCTCATTTGAAGAGGAGACTCCTTTCGAAAAATGGTGAAATATTAAGGTGTTTCTGTTCAGAATACACTAGGGGAGGTGACTCTTGCAAAAATATTTTTTGCCTCCAATATCAAAATGGGTCTATTCTTAAAATAAAAAATTTGCTTCTACGTCTTTCCTTTAAGAGTAGACCCCTTTTTCACAGGATCTCAGTAACAGGGAGTCATATAAACTGTCACTTTTGTAAAATTTGGAGAAAATATTTCTGATTTATTCATTCGCCTTCAGGGGAAATGGCCACATCTTGTGTATTTTGGGCCATTTTTAACAGGGGATACAACTCTCAGGAATTATTGATTGTTTTCCTACAAACTGTACCCCTCTGAAAAATGGGTCAACCCTTAAAAAGAAATAATTTGCTTCTGAGGATAACACACTTTCCTCAAGAGTAGATCCCCAATGACAACAGGGACAAAAACGATTTGAAAGAGTTACCTCCCTTGAAGAAAAATCCATTCTTCAGAGGAATGGATATAAATTGCAATTTTTTTTCCACCATTTTTCAAAGGGAGACAACTTTCGGCACTTCCTGTTCACTCTTCTATAAACCCTGTCCCATGGAAAAAGGGTCTACTCTTAAATGAAAGAATTTGCTCCTTAAGAGCAAATTCTTTCATTACAGAGTTGACCTCTGAAATGAAAGAATTTGCTCTTTTTGATCTCTTAAATAAAAGAATTTTCCCCTTAGGAGCGAATTCTTTCCTTTAAGAGTTGACCCTTATTGACATGAGAGACAAATATAGTTTTGAAGGAGTTGCCTCCACTGTAGGTATATCCAGTCCCCTTTAATAGCCTAAATTTATTTGCCCTTAAGTGTTGAAATGATTATAAAATCCTTTATTTCTTTATAGCACCATTCACTATCATGACTGAAGAGCTGGCTGTAATGGACTGAAAAAGACAGAAAAATCTTTATATAAGATCTTATATGAGTGACCATTTCATTGTATTATCCAATGATGAATACATGTTGCATGCAAAATATACATATATCTGTCACTTAAGGGAAATCGGAACACCTAGCTGATTTTTCAGCCCTTTTTCAAAGGTAGACAACTTTTGGGACTACCTGTTCACTTTTCTATAAGCCCTGTCACATGGAAAAAGGGAGCAAATTCTTTCCCTTAAGAGTTGACCCCTATTGACATGGGAGACAAAAATACTTTTGAAGGAGTTGCCTCCCCTGAAGGTGTTCCCATTCCCTTAAACAGCTGCAAAATTGCTATCAAGTAGACCTAATTCTCAGACTGTAGCAAGTTCGAAAGAGGTGATCATATTGAAGATTTTGTTTGATTTGACGTTTAACATCCCCGTCAACACTATATAGGTCATGTTGGAGATGCTGCTTCCAATTTTGTGAGACTTTTACCCGACATTGAGATGAAATGACATCTCAAGCCCTGTCGCCCAATAAAACCAATAAGGTTTATAAGCATGGGTGGTCCGACTCGCACCGCTTTACCTGGGCAGGCTTAGATCCTCTAAGCGATTTACCAGTACTTGTGTGCGGTCGGATTCAGCTCTGCGTCATATTGAAGACTTATTTTTGAGACTTCCAAGAATAATTTCTGTAATTTTTTTGTCTGTTTGACAGATCTAGCTCAAATGCAAATATATTAATGATGTAAACAGTCAAGCTCTTGGTCAACACGACTAGGGTGAGTTGTTCAAAAGTAACAAAGTTGTTAGTTTATATATCATTATAACTTTGATTATTTAATATGGCATGTACACTAATATTTTTCCTGCAAAAATACCACAATATTACAAATTGCACTTCCTAGAACAGCGAAAAGTTTGATCACTAACGAGCTTGTTATGCTAAGGATGCTTTGAACAGGTTTGCCCTGAAGTTTGATATATCTAGTGAATGCAACAGATTTCTCCTTTGACTTACCCAGTTAACGTAAAAGGTTTTTCTCCAAATACACGTAACATAAATGCTGCTGGATCATCAGGTTTAAATGTTGATGGAATGATTACATAATGTCCTGGATCTAGTTCAAATCTCCCACTAACTTCTCTGTAGTTTATATACACACCAGATTTACCACAATCCGGGTGATATTTGAAATACCGTGGAGGTAATGCATAGCTTTGATCATCTGTCTGAAATTTTACCATTCACAGTGTTAACCAGTGTAGAATTTTTGTCAGGAAAACCATACATTCACCTTTTTTGCATTATCTGCTGGTTCCTAGTCTGAAGGTTATCAGTGTTGGAAAAACAGGTAACCAGACCTCCTGACCTTGAAAGGTTAGGGGGGGTCTGGTTACCTGTTTTTCCAATATTGACAATGTGCAAGCTGGAAGCCAGCAAATAATGCAAATATGGTGGATGGGTTAACGTTCAAGAAAAAACTTTATCCTTTTTTAATTAAATCTTATTCTGTCCCATATTAAGTTTTATGTAAATCAGATTATCGCTTTAAAATGTCCCAACACACGGAGCTTATCAAAAGCTTTTGTTGTTTTTTAGCAACTAGTGTATGTATTACTGAAAATACACAGAGCTTATCAATAGCTTTTGATGTTTTTTAGCAATTAGTCTATGTATTACTGAAAAAACACAGAGCTTATTAATAGCTTTTAATGTTTTTAGCACCTAGTATATGTATTACTGAAAATACATGTAGCTTATTAATAGCTTTTGATGTTTTTTAGCATCTAGTATACGTATTACTGAAAATACACGGAGCTTATTAATAGCTTTTGATGTTTTTAGCAGCAAGTTAAATACAAAAACCAAACAACTGACAACACTGGTGGGTTGATTGTCTCGAGTGTAGGCTGGAAAAGTTGTCCTGAACAGGGACTTAGACTGTTTCATTTAACCCTTAAATACCTATTCTGCAGTGTCTGATCTGGGTCTACACTGTTTGCCAAACCCAACACATGATTCCAATCCAGATCCTATAGATAACCCTCTTATGCAACACTCTGGCATCACATCATAAGAACAGCATGACTTTTTTCTAGAAACAAGCATTAACAGGATTTCATACAAATCAGTGTTAGTCACGTGGACATCAGCACTAGGAGCTTCAGTACTAAGTAACTTAGGGTTGATTGACAAACAAATTGACCCGATAACCTATAAACCTTTCTTTGTTAAGCTTTTGAATAATCCTCTGGAAACCATGCTCAAATAACAAAATCAATGTTCAAAGAGCTGTGTAATACATTTACACTTAAAATCAATAATAACAATGTAACAGGCTAGTACATTTTTACTTTGATATACCCGACAGAATATGTTAGCCATGGAATATGCATTCTGTACCAACTATCCTTTAGATTAACATCATTTTGGTTGATTGCAGAATAACTGCGCTCAAATCAAGGACTTTTATGATTTTCAGTGAATAAAAAATTCATCATTTCTTTACATTTCAGAAGTCGGAAGAATTCTCAAGCCATCTGTGACATGCTGTTTTCAATTAGTTTCCTCCAACAGACTATGAAAAACATGTATGAAAACTAAACAATGTTTAAACATGGATGAAATAAAAATTATATAGCCATTTGGCCACTTTGTCCGAAAATAATCCTTTTGGCTTTCCGCTTGTGATGTTTTCATTAGGATTTAGTTATTTGATGTTTGTGTTTCATTCCCTTTGGTGTCTCTGATGGGAGGTGTTGGGTAATTGCATTGATTCCTGATCATTGCCTTCACTTCTATTTTATAAAAAAATACCCATACATGGTCATTTGTCTGGATCATCTATACCTGTTTGTTTGGATATAACATGGTTGTTTTACTAACAAGGTTTCTATTTTTGGACCCTAAAAACAGTAATGTACACAACATCTTCATTATAACATGGTTCGTCATAACACAGTTTTGAATATAACACGGTTTCAAGATGGATCCAAAAAATGTGAAGATTATATAGAAAAATGACCATTTATGGTCATTTTTCTATATAATCTTCACATTTTTGTTTGGATATAACACGGTTGTTTAACTAACACGGTATCTGCTTTGGACCCCATGAATATATAGAGTGCTATAAAGTGGTTGTGGTGTACTTGCTGTTATGTAAATAGCATGCCTTATTCAATACACATTTACTGTGATTTCTGCCAAACTGCAAATATTACAGTGGCATCATACAGCCAGAGTGAGTGTTACCTGATAGATCATAAATCCTATCTGTAGACTTTTGACCTTGACATTGCGTCTTGAGCGTCTGTGTTCCTGCATAAGAGCTATAACTATACTGCACTTGCCCTCAGAATCGGGGTCATCTGTGTTTTCATTAAAATCATCTGCAATTAGAAAAGATTTATTTTTATTGCTTTGTGATCATAGTGTGGATTATATTTTCTAGTCACTTGGAATCATTGATTTCACTGCGTAATTTAGAAAATATTTAAGGGTCACTGATGAGGCCTAACTGCCCGAAACAAGCTGATCTGGCCCAGAAAAATCTTGTACACTCCATGGTTTTTCAGTTCTGTGCTGTAGGATTAACCCTTTTTTCATAACATTTTACTTCAAACAAAATACCTTTCTTCCTATTTTGCCTTAACCCCAGCAGGGGACACAGACAATGTACATTACATACACTCCAGTTTTGCAGGATGAAAGCCTACACAGTAATCATGACATTATGGTAGGGTTCTTTAACTTGCTCAGATGACTGCTCTCCCTACACAGGGGGCCTCCAGTTAACGTCCGGATCCGAAGGACGGCACACTTTTGTGATATTTATCCCTGCAAATGATTCGAATGGAGTGTGTTTGGACACCAAAATTATCACAGCCGCCGGGGATCGAACCGGGGGCCTCTAGCATCAGAGGCAAGTGTGCTAATCACTGAGCTATCACGATCCATGAAGCATAAATATAGGTCAAGGTCAAACATAAGAGCAAAAGAACCATAAAGTATGACAACAACTGTAGGGATCTTGAGTTTCAGAACCTTTTAGCTGATCAAGGTCAAATAGGGTTAACCACAAAATATAATGCACAGCAAGTATCACTACTCACAGTTTGAAGGTGAAGGTCAAACATAGTTACATGTACTGACATTACAGTGAATGTCTTCATACCTAAACCATAAAAATGCCAATCACGAAAATTGTCATCTGCTTTGTTGTCTGCCAACTACAACTTTAAAATTAGTTTTTGCAAACAGTGTGGACACAGTTCAGACGGCTCCACTAGGGGCCGTTTAATCTGGGTCCTCACTGTTTGCCTGTATGCAAAAACATTTTTAAAAAAATTGCAAGAAGATTCAGCAGACAACATAAGCAGACGACATTTTCAGGTGTAGTTTTTCTTGGCATCTTAAAGGTTAAATGTATGTCAAGTGTCAGTCTTCTACTCTTACTTTCTGAGAAATGAATGGAAAAACATTGGAGTAAGATGAATGAATACATGTACAAAGAATTAAAAGCAACCAGTGGAATTCATTTCAATGACCATTCCAAGGCGGTTCTTCTGTCGCAGTTTATTTTTGTTATGGTTTGTCTTTTGAGTGTGTGTATCACTTGTATTATTTTGTTTTGGATAGCCAATTGGTCATTTTGTATGAAAGTAACTGACCTTTTGACTTTTCGCTATTGATGTTTCCATTAGGGTCTAGTTGTTTCATGTTTGTGTTTCTTTCATTTGGTGTCACTGATGGGAGCTGTGGGTTAATTGTATCCATTCCTGATCATTGCCGCCACTTCTATTCTGCTAAAAGGAAGATTCTTTCAGAAACTGTATGTGAATATTATCATTTGTTGTTTCGAGGTTTATGCCCCAGTCAACACTGTTTAGGTCATACAGAGCCATTTGTTTACCAAACCATATTTCCTGGGCTGGATTATACATAAGCAGTTAATCATTATAGTGCACATTCTTTCACCAGAAACTGACAACTGTCCTTCTTGAATCAGCGGGAGAGAATAACCGAAGATTTCATGGGCAATCTCCATGAAAGAATGTTGCTGATGCCAGCAGGTATCAAACCCACAATATGCCCGAAACTTTTATCTGTTATATCCATAAAAGGATGTACATGTATAGTACACCACAACCTCGTTATAACATGGTTCATTAAAGCACAGTTTAGATATAACACAGTTTCAAGATGGATCCCAAAAATATATAGATTATATAGAAAAATGACCATAAATGGTCATTTTTCTATATAACCTACACATTTTTGTTTCGATATACGGTTGTTTAAGTAACACGGTTTCTGCTTTGGACCCCATTAATAGTGTTATGAAGAGGTTGTAAAGTAAAATGAAAATTTAGACGATATGACATGATAGTGCTATATTCAAAACATGTTATAACAAGTAGCATTGTAACAAAAGTTCACTGAACCACAAAGTCTGTCAAACCCACCTGGTTCTGTTAAAGTAAGTAAATACTGAGGATTCTTGGCAAACATCTGGAGATCATTTCTGGATCCCCCAGCTGAATTACCTACAGCCCACTCCCCCTTCACCACCTGTACATGACCTAAAATGTAACATGGTGATCGTAAGAACATTGTACAGTGAAACTCGAACACGGATATCCCGTTTACTATGGCTCATTCGAACTCATTTTGCAATCCCTAAACTTAATCTCGTAGCTCCAGATATATCCATATGTTTTTGATAACTTTCAGAGATTTTTTCTGCTTTTATCTTTAAAAAGTATGCTGTATGTACTCATTAGAATTACCTCAATGAGGCAATTCTAATGAGTACACACAACATATCTTTATTATATAGAAGCCATAACTCACCCCATTATATCTTAATACTCATCATGTTAACAAGTCCATGTAATGAACACCCCTCTAAACCCCACTTACTATATATAGAAAACTGGCGTTTATAGGGGTATACATTATTTTCTTTATTTCTGCTCCAAGACGTAGGTTGTAGGTACTCATTAGAACTGCCCCATGAGCACCACAATGTATGTTTGCAGTATAAATAAGAAAAATAACAAAATTTTCATCAGAAAAGTAGCCTGTTTGGACATGTGAAAAAATGCACTATATCGCATGGATGTGTTATCATAATACTTGGCATTATGGTTAACCCTTTATATTTGGAACTACCTCTATTTTCAAGAAAATTTCATGGGTCCAGAGATATTTGAGTTTTTAAAATTCCGATTGTATATGGTTAAACAAGAGGGACATGATGGCCCTTGATTTCTCACCTGATCCATAGAGTAACAAGTGGGCCCTGGGGAGGGCCATTATTAACCCCAGGGCTACAATGTGCATAATATTGAGAGGTCTAAAAAGGTGAAGCTTCATACCAAATATCAACAAAGGCTATAATTTTAACAATCTTGGCAAAGGTCCACCATATGAAGCTACACACCAAATATCAAAGACCTGGGCCTTGCAGTTTCAGAGAAGAAGATTTTTTTAAAGATATTCCCTACATAAGCCTATGTAAAACCAAACGGCCCCTGGGCGGGGGCATTTTTGGCCTCAGGGCTATAATTTAAACAATCTTGATAGAGGTCCACTAGACAGAGCTTCACACCAAATATCAAAGACCTGGGCCTTGCTGTTTCAGAGAAGAAGATTTTCAAAGATTATCTCTATATTAGTCCATGTAAAACCATTGACCAAAGGGCCCTGGGGCGGGGGCATTTGTGGCCCGAGGGCTATAATTTGAACAAAATATGTAGAGGTCCACTAGATGAAGCTCCATACCAAATATCAAAGACATGGGCCTTGCAGTTTCAGAGAAGAAGATTTTTAAAGATTTCCCTATATAAGTCTATGTAAAACCAAAGTGTCTCGGGCCGGGGCATATTTGGCCCCAGGGCTATACTTTGAATAATCTTGATAGAGGTCCACTAGATGAAATTTCACACCAAATATCAAAGACCTAGGCCTTGTGGTTTCACAGAAGATTTTTAAAGATTTTTCCAATATAAGTCTATGTAAAACACAAGGGCCCCGAGGCGGGGGCATTTTTGGTCTCAGGGCTATAATTTGAACAATCTTGGTAGAGGTCCACTAGATGAAGCTTCATACCAAATATCAAAGACCTAGGCCTTGTGGTATCAGAGAAGAAGATTTTTCAAGATTTTCCCTATATAAGCCTATGTAAAACCAAAGGGCCCCAGGGCAGGGGCATTTTTGGCCCCAGCACTATCTTGGTAGGGGTCCACTAGATGAAGCTTCATACCAAATAGCAAAGACCTGGGCCTTGCGGTTTCAGAGAAGAAGATCTTTAAAGGTTTTCCCTATATAAGCCCATGTAAAACCAAAGGGCCCTGGGGCGGGGGCATTTTTGGCCCCAGCACTATAATTTGAACAATCTTGGTAGGGGTCCACTAGATGAAGTTTCATACAAAATAGTAAAGACCTGGGCCTTGCGGTTTCAGAGAAGAAGACTTTTAAAGATTTTCCAAATATAAGCCCATGTGAAACCAAAGGGCCCCGGGGCGGGAGCATTTTTGCCCCAGCACTATAATTTGAACAATCTTGGTGGGGGTCCACTAGATGAAGCTTCATACCAAATATCAAAGACCTGGGCCTTGCAGTTTCAGAGAAGAAGATTTTTAAATATTTTCCCTATATAAGCCCATGTAAAGCCAAAGGGCCCCTTGGCGGGGGCATTTTTGGCCCCAGCACTATAATTTGAACAATCTTGGTAGGGGTCCACTAGATGAAGCTACATACAAAATATCAAAGACCTGGGCCTTGTGGTTTCAGAGAAGAAGATTTTTTAAGTTTTCGAGGAAAAAAAATCTATTTTTGGCTCCTGTGACCTAAATGTGCAACGAACCGGAACCATTTGAACAACTTTGAAAGGGGACCACCTAAGGATCATTCCTGTGAAGTTTGGTCAAAATCCGATCAGTGGTTTAGGAGATGTCATTTGAAGAAAAAGTTTACGCACACATGCACGCACAGACGGACGCACGAACACACGACGGACGAAAAGTGATCCCAAAAGCTCACCTCGTCACTATGTGACAGGTGAGCTAAAAGCCCTTAGATATCTGGGTCCAGTTGTTCAAAGCATTCTTATTAGTGATGAACACATCCCTTAAAGTACAAAGGTTAATGCACTGGAATTGTTGCTGAAAAATCTGAGTAGCTGTTGCAATGCTACTCACATTTTCTCAGCAAAAATATTAATTTTTCATATAAAATAATTAAAGTATTAACATGTGATGTTACCACTAAACCACTGGTCCATGGAGATCTTGTTTTTTTCTCTCTCTTTTTTTTTTTTTTTTTGATCTTGCTGCTGAATGACCCCTAGGCCACTCCTCTTTCAAAACTTCAACAT
This sequence comes from Lucinisca nassula, assembly GCA_963580285.1. Classification (NCBI taxonomy): domain Eukaryota; kingdom Metazoa; phylum Mollusca; class Bivalvia; order Lucinida; family Lucinidae; genus Lucinisca; species Lucinisca nassula. The sequence continues at coordinate 83,249,017 of OY757022.1, read as the reverse complement.
GACCTAACACTATACAGTGACTACCATGAACTTGTGATCCAGGTCACAGGCACTGGACCAAATATTTGTGAACAGGGGTACATGTATTTCCTTGGGTCATGAAATTTCAAAGCTCAGCTCCTCAGAATGTCAATGATGTGCATAACCTTTTTTTAAAAATCAAATATTAAAAGAAATTTGTTTTGTGCTGAAGTTGTGTACACCACTCAAAAACTTCTATATGACCTAACTTTCACAAACTTGTAGTTCTGATCATAGGCACCAGACAGTTTCTGTGTGATATGAAATTTCAAAGCTCACCTCCTCAATATGAAACGCAAAACTTTGTTTTAAAGATAATAAAGAAATATATCATCTGCTGCGGTTGTGTACACCACAGTAAAGACAAAAATAGTTCTGTGTACCAGAGAGTCCAGCATGGTCTGGACCAGTAAGACAGACCATAAACTCAGTTAAAAGCCAACATTGAATACTTTCAAGGGAGACAACTATCTTTCAAAATTGTTCAGCTATCCTTGTAAAAAAGGAAGAGTTTGCTTCTGAGAAGCAAGTTTTCCCCCCTTTTAGAAAGATCAAGTTTAAGACAGAGGTGGATATTCAGCAAAGCAAGAAGGTAGACAAAACAGTCTTCTATTCTCCATTCTGAAAGAAGAGTTGAGTACTGCTGAACCATGATACATCTTACCTTTGCAAACAGAGTACATCCAGACAGAATCTACACTGTTTGTCATTCAGCTTGTGAATTTGCAGGAATAAATTGCAGGGGTATACATTTTTTTTTTATTTCTGCTCAAAAACATGAGAATCTTTTATCTGAAAATTTTATTTTTTCAGGGGTTACAATCTCAATATATTTGAACAGGCATGTTTTCGTAATGATTAGTTTTCTGAAGAAGATCAAGAAAAATGATCCCTGATTATCCTTGTTATTACTCTTATGATTTGTTTGTTTGTTTGGAGTTTAACTGCCCAGTCAACACTATTTTAGGTAATTTTTGAGCGGGTCAGTTTACCTATCCACACTTTTCCAAGGCAGGCTTATATGTAAGCGGTTAACCAGTACAGTGCACATTCTTTTGCCAGAAATTGACAACTGGCCTTCTTGAATCAGCGGAAGGAAGAGAATGACCATAGATAAGATTTCATGAACAATCTCCATGAAAGAATGTTGCAGACCCTGGCAGGTATCATACCCACATTCTGATCACCAGTCAGACGCCATCTGACTATTGCTCTTATGATACATGTATTTTATCGTAACAGTTTTTCTACCTGCACTATCAGAGATCCCATCCCCATCAAAATCTGGCCCCATCAGGCAGATGGTAACCTCGGAGAAATGCCGACAAAAATCTTTATATGACATCCAAAATTCCCCATCATCTTTTGATTGCATCCCCAGCCTTTCTTTAGTAGCATCATCAACCCATGACCAGTTTATGTCACTGTAAAAGGAATCAATTTTGTGTAACTGTAAACATGATAAAACTTTTGCACTTAAAATATTAAATAATTCTATACAACTGTAAATGTGAATTTATATCAGTGTAAATTTAGAATTGCCTACACTGCACACTTGTCTTCTTAATATTCCTGTATGCATGTGAAACTTGGGCACTGGAAAGAAGACTCCAATCCCTAGAGATGGATCTTAAACATCTTTTACAAGGACAACATTACAAATGAAGAGGTCCGCAGTCTGGTTTGATCACCAACTGTCCCTCGGAGACCTTCATTACAGTGAACAAGAGGGCCCAATGGCCCTATATCGCTCACCTGTGTACCAGAAAATCATTAGTGTAGGAGACCACTTGACATTGCTACATACTAAATATCTAAGCTCAGGCAAAGTGGTGTCCATGCTTATAAACCCAACTGGTTTCATTGGGCGACAGGGCTTGAGATGTAATTTCATTTCAATGTCTGGTAAAAGTCCCACAAAATTGGAAGAGACATCTCCAAAATGACCTATACAGTGTTGTCGGGGATGTAAAACCTCAAATCAAACAAAATCTGTGCCTTATGGTTTTGGAGAAAAAGATTTTTTTAAGTTTTTTCCAGTATAAGTCTATAGAAGCTAATGAGCCCTGGGCCTTGGCCAATTTTGACCCAAAGGGCACGGTTGGCAGGATTTATGTAGGCGACCATTTTGTGTTGCTATAAACTAAATATCTAAGGTCTGTACTTCATGGTTTCAAAGAAGATGTTTGAAGCTTTTTTCCATTATAAGTTTGTTGGAGTTAAGGGGCCACAGGATTTGGAACCCAGGGGCATGATTGGCAGGATTCATGTAGGCGACCACTCGACATTGCTACATGCTAAATACCTAAGCTCTGGGACTTATGGTTTCAGAGAAGAAGATTTTTGAAGATTTTTTTCCCCATTTTAAGTTGTTGTTTTTTTCTTTCTTTTTTTTTTTATTTATTATAAGGGCCCTGTGGTTTCAGAGAAGAAGATTTTTGAAGTTTCTCCAATTGTAAGTCTATGGAAGCGAAAGAACCCTGGGGTGGGGCCAATTTGGATCCCAGGGGCATAACTGGCAGGATTTATGTAGGTGGCCACTTTACGTTGCTACATACTAAAAATCTAAGCTCTGGGCCTTATGGTTTCATAGAAGAAGATATTTTAAGTTTTTTTTCCATTATAAGTCTATTGGAGGTGATGAGCACGGGCGTGGCAAATTTTGACCCCAGGGGCAGGGTTATCAGGATTTATGTAGCTTGCTTTTTTATGTTGCTAGATACTAAATATCTAAGTTCTGTGCTTCACAGTTTCGAAGAAGAAGATTTTTGAAGATTTTTTCCTTTATGAGTCTATGGGAGCTAAGGGGCCCCAGGGCGTGGCCCATTTGGACCCCAGGGGCATGATTAGCAGGAAATATGTAGGTGACCACTTGCCATTGCTACATGCTAAATATCTAAGCTCTGGGCTCTATGGTTTCAGAGAAGAAGATTTTTGAAGTTTTTTTTTTTCCAGTATGAGTCTATGGGAGCTAAGGGGGTCCCAGGGTGTGGCACATTTGGACCCCACAAGCATGATTGGAAGGATTTATGTAGGTGACCACTTGTCATTGCTACATGGTAAATATCTAAGCTCTGGGCCCTGTGGTTTCAGAGAAGAAGATTTTTGAAGCTTTTTTTCCATTATGAGTCTATGGGAGCTAAGGGGCCCCGGGGCGTGGCCCATTTGGACCCCCATGTGCATGATTCGCAGGATTTATGTAGGTGACCACTTGCAATTGCTACATGCTAAATATCTAAGCTATGGGCCTGTGGTTTCAGAGAAGAAGATTTTTGAAGTTTTTTTTCCATTATGAGTCTACAGGAGCTAAGGGGCCCTTGGGCGTGGCCCTTTTGGACCCCAGGGGCATGATTGGCAGGAATTATGTAGGTGACCACTTGCCGTTGCTACCTGCTAAATATCTAAGCTCTGGGCCCTGTGGTTTCAGAGAAGAAGATTTTTTAAGCTTTTTTCCATTATGAGTCTATGGGAGCAAAGGGGCCCCAGCACATGGCCCATTTGGAACCCAGGGGCATGATTGGCAGGAATTATGTAGATGACCAATTGCCGTTGCTACATGCTACATATCTAAACTCTGGGCCCTGTGGTTTCAGAGAAGAAGATTTTTGAAGCTTTTTTTTTTCCATTATGAGTCTATGTGAGCTAAGGGGCCCGGGGCTAGCCTATTTGGACCCTAGGGGCATGATTGGCAGGTTTTATGTAGGTGACCACTTGTCAATGCTACATGCCAAATACCTCAGCTCTGGGCCCGGTGGTTTCAGAGAAGAAGATTTTTTAAGCTTTTTTCCATTAAGAGTCTATAGGAGCTAAAGGGCCCCGGGACGTGGCCGTTTGGACCCCAGGGGCATGATTGACAGAATAATGAAGGTGACCACTTGCCGTTGCTACATGCTAAATATCTAAGCTCTGGGCCCTGTGGTTTCAGAGAAGAAGATTATTGAATCTTTTTTCCATTTTTAGTCTATAGGAGCTAAGGGGCCCCGGGGCGTGGCCCTTTTGGACCCCAGGGGCATGACTGACAGGAATTATGTAGGTGACCACTTGCCGTTGTAACGTGCTAAATATCTAAGCTCTGGGCACTGTGGGGAAGCCAGGGCATGATTGGCAGGAATTATGTAGGTGACCAATTGCCGTTACTACATGCTAAATATCTAAACTCTGGGCCCTGTGGTTTCAGAGAAGAAGATTTTTGAAGCTTTTTGCCATTATGAGTCTATGGGAGCTAAGGGGCCTTGGGGCGTGGCCCATTTGGACCCCACTGGCATGATTGGCATGATATGTAGGTGACCACTTGCCATTGCTGCATGCTAAATATCTAAGCTCTGGGCCCTGTGGTTTCAGAGAAGAAGATTTTTGAAGCTTTATTTTCCATTATGAGTCTATAGGAGCTAAGGGGCCCGGGGCGTGGCCCTTTTGGACCCCAGGGGCATGATTGGCAGGAATTATGTAGGTGACCACTTGCCGTTGCTAAGTGCTAAATATCTAAGCTCTGGGCCCTGTGGTTTCAGAGAAGCAGATTTTTGAAGTTTTTTTTCCATTATGAGTCTATGGGAGCTAAGGGGCCCCAGGGCATGGCCCGTTTGGACCCCAGGGCCATGATTGGCAGGATTTATGTAGGGGACCACTTGTCATTGCCACATGCTAAATATCTAAGCTCTGGGCCCTGTAGTTTCAAAGAAGAAGATTTTTGAAGCTTTTTCCATTATGAGTGTATGGGAGCTAATGGGCCCCGGGGCGTGGCCCATTTGAACCCCAGGGGCATGATTGGCAGGAATTATGTAGGTGACCACTTGCCGTTGCCACATGCTTAATATCTCAGCTCTGGGCCCTATGGTTTCAGAGAAGAAGATTTTTGGAGCTTTTTTTCCATTAAGAGTCTATAGGAGCTAAGGGGCCTCGGGGCGTGGCCCGTTTGGACCCCAGGGGCATGATTGGCAGGAATTATGTAGGTGACCACATGCCATTGCTACATGCCAAATATCTAAGCTCTGGGCCCTGTGGTTTCAGAGAAGAAGATTTTGGAGCTTTTTTCCATTATGAGTCTATGCGGGAGCAAAGGGGCCCCGGGGCGCTGCCCATTTGGCACCCAGGGGCATGATTGGCAGGAATTATGTAGGTGACCACTTGCCGATGCTACACGCCAAATACCTCAGCTCTGGGCCCGGTGGTTTCAGAGAAGAAGATTTTTGAAACTTTTTTTTTTTCCATTATGAGCCCATAGGAGCTAAGGGGCCCCGGGGCGTGGCCTGTTTGGACCCCAGGGGCATGATTGGCAGGAATTATGTAGGTGACCACTTGCCGTTGCTTCATGCTAAATATCTAAGCTCTGGGCCCTGTGGTTTCAGAGAAGAAGATTTTTTAAGCTTTTTTCCATTATGAGTCTATGGGAGCGAAGGGGCCCCGGGGCGCGGCCCATTTGGACCCCAGGGGCATGATTGGCAGGAATTACTTAGGTGACCACTTGATGTTACTCCATGCTAAATATCTGAGCTCTGGGTCCTGTGGTTTCAGAGAAGAAGATTTTTGAAGCTTTTTTTTCCATTATGAGTCTATAGGAGCTAAGGGGCCTTGGGGCGTGACCAATTTGGACCCCAGGGGCATGATTGGCAGGAATTATGTAGGTGACCACTTGCTGTTTCTACATGCTAAATACCTAAGCTCTGGGTCCTTTGATTCCTGAGAAGAAGATTTTCGAACCTTTTTTCCATTGGGAGTCTATAGGAGCGAAGGGGCCCAGGGGCGTGGCCCATTTGGAACCCAGGGGCATGATTGGCAGGAATTATGTAGATGACCAATTGCCGTTGCTACATGCTACATATCTAAACTCTGGGCCCTGTGGTTTCATAGAAGAAGATTTTTGAAGCTTTTTTTTTCTATTATGCGTCTATAGGAGCTAAGGGACCCCGGGGTGTGGCCAATATGGACCTCAGGGGCATGATTGGCAGGATTTAGGTAGGTGACCACTTAACATTGTTACAAGCTTAATATCTAAGCTCTGGGCCCTGTGGTTTCAGAGAAGAAGATTTTTAAAATTTTTCCCATTATAAGTCTATTGGAGCTATATGTTGCCATGGCAACCAGAATTCCAACCTGATCAGCCCAAAAACCTTATGCAGCCTTTCCCCCTACCTGATGATTTTTCACATGAAATTTGATCAAGATTGGCCATGTGGTATTAGAGATATACTTATTTGAAATTGTTAACGGACACACGGATGGACGCACACACGGACCGACGCACGGACAACAGACAAAATGTGATCACAAAAGCTCACCTTGTCACTACGTGACAGGTGAGCTAAGAAAAGAAATCTGAAATGGTATGGACTTGCCCCCTACTCATCAGACCTAGGCAAGACAATACTCAAGAATATGGAACAAGAAGGCGTGGAAGACAAAATAAAATATCAAGTAGTGGAATACAGGACAAAGTTTAAAGAGATTGAAGTCATCAAAGGTTACAGGATAACTGAAGTAAAGTGAAATTCTAAATAAATTAAACCTTAATTTTAATGACTTACTTGTCACTCCAAGAGCCTTTCCATTCTGTTCCATCTGCCCAGGGATTTCTTACTCTGACTAGTTTATCTTCACCCATTTTGTGTTTGATCTAGAAAGATTAACCCTTTTAGTACCAAATGGAATCTTCCTCCATATATATAGCAGGAGTCCATTTAAAAATTTAGGGGTGTCAGATTGTGTTTTCTTCAAAATCTAATCGGAAAATAACTGAACTTTTAGCAAACAGTGGAGGCCCTGATCAGAGGCCGCGTTCTGCGGCATCTGATCTGGGCCCGCACTGTTTGCCTGGGTACCCGTTTAGGGGTTTCTGGTACTAAATGGGTTAAAGAGTAAATAAATTATACCCCAGCATCTTTAGAAGACTGCCACTGGGATCCAAAGCAAAAACCATGTTATATCCCAACAAAAATGCATAGTTAGTAAAGAAAAATAACCATTTAAGGGGAATGGGAACACCTTCATGGGAGGCAACTCCTGCAAAAGTATTTTGTCTCCCATGTCAATAGGGGTCAATTCTTAAAGGAAAGAATTTGCTCCTGAGGAACAAATTCTTTCCTTTAAGAGTAGAACCCTTTTTCAGTGGGACAGGGCTTATAGAAAAGTGAACAGGAAGTTCTGAATGTTGTCTCCCTTTGAAAAATGGCAGAAAAATGTGCCAGGTGTTCTCATTTCCCTTTAGGTTTTTCATCTATATGATCTAAGCATTTTAAATATATACTTTTTAAATACCGTATTTGCCCTTATTACCGCACCGTGCGCTTAGGTTTTTTAAAATAGTGTCAAAAAATCGTGGTGAAAAATCTACCTAATTAGCGCACACTTCATACGAAAAAAACAGCTTCAGAGATGATACATACTGATATCAATTGGGACGGAAAAGGATACTTAAGCATTGCCTTCACTGTTGAAGAAACTAGAGCTGTCAGAGGATCTGACTATAGCCCCGCTATAGCGCTATCAGAGGAGTAAGACACATTGACTCTAAAAGCTTTTAACCTATCAGGGGAGCTTTCTTAGTTCCAGAGAAAACTTTAATATTTTTTTTTTTCTTTGCTGGGGAGATAACCCCAAGAGTAATGTTGTTGGCCATTATTTACTTACATCCACCTAATGTTCATGTTTATACAAAGTTTCAGCTTTCTAGCTTTCTTAGTACCTGATGGGCCTTTGGCCATTATTTTGGTAAGGGCCATACATCCACCCACTTTTCATGTTCATACAAAGTTTCAGTATTCTAGCTTTCTTAGTTCCTGAGAAAACTGTCACCAAACCTTTTCATTTATTAAAAAAAACTATACTATCAGGGGAGATAACTCCAAAAGTAATGGGCCCTCGGCCATTATTTTGGTTAGCTCCCTATATCCACCCATTGTCCACATTTATGCAAAGTTTGAGGTTTCTAGCTTCTTTAGTTCCTGAGAAAACTGTGACCAAACATTTTCATTTAAAAAAAACCTATATTTTCATTTATTTAAAAAACCTATCAGGAGAGATAACTCCAACAGTTATGGGCCCTTGGCCATTATTTTGGTAAGCTCCCTATATCCACCCATTGTCCACATTTATGCAAAGTTTGAGCTTTCTAGCTTCTTTCGTTCCTGAGAAAACTGTGACCAAACATTTTCATTTAAAAAAACCTATCAGGGGAGATAACTCCAAGAGTTATGGGCCCTTGGTCATAATTTCGGTAAGGTCCGTGGAGGCACCCATTGTCCACGTGTATACAAAGTTTTAGTTTTCTAGCTCTCTTAGTTTCGGGGAAAACTGTGACGAAAAAATAACGGAATAACGGAATTACGGAATTACAGAATTACGGAATTACAGAATTACGGAATGACAGGGCAAATCCAATATAGCCCCACTTTTCAAGCGGGGCTATAATAACGGTAAGTTTTTGTAGATTTACTGTGAGAACTTCAAGGGGAGGTTACTGTAAACTGTGCGCTTATGCATTTCCTTTTCAAAATTAGGTTTGGTGTGCGCTTATAGGAGCATGTGCAGTAATTAGGGCGAATACGGTAGTCATTTTCATATATGATCTATACATTTGTGGGATCCATCTTTAAGCCATATTATGTCCAAACCTGTGTTATAATGAACAGTGTTATGAAGAAGTTGTGGTGTATTTGTAGGAGGTAAAAACCTGTTAACCTAGGACCTCTTGTTTACAAAATTAGTGATGATACTGGACCAGATATTTTAGCCTAGTGATTGTGTTGCTCACTCCGTAAACCAAGCATTTGGGGTTCTAACTCGGACTGGAGCATTTGACAGGATTTTTAAGCATGTGACAAACTTAATTTTTGTAAAGAAATAAGAATTTTGTAGAAAAAGAATACTGTCTAAGGACAGAAAACTGAAAACAGAATTTCAGCAAAATATGTAAGAACAAGAAAGCTGTCTGATGGACAGCTATATCCCCCACCGCAGTTTAATAACAAGAATTCTGCCGAAGGCTATGTTGTGCCTGTGGGGGACTATAACATTAGGGTGAAAGTTAGGGCGGTCACAAATGTTGACGGCTTGACGAACGGATAAACGGAAAGATCAACCCCTATGTCGCACCATGCTTAAAGCAGGCATGATGAAAATCCTTCCAGGGGTAAAGGAGATATGGAGCCGACACTAAATTCAAGGCTCAAACTTGTGACCTTCAACTGTGAGTTTGACCGGGCATGGTTAAGATACAGGTTCTACTCGTCATCTCACTTAAGCTAACATTTGACCAAAATTTAATGAAAACTTTCAAGGGGTAAAAGAGATATATGGTGTACACTAAAGTCAAGGCTCAAACTCCTGACCTTCATATGTGACCTTCACCTAGAGTCCACATGGATGAGTTATGGGTTCTGCATATCATCTTACTTAGGCCGACATTTTACAAAAGTTTAATGAAAATCCTTCCAGGGGTACAGGAGGTATAAGAAACAGACACAAAATTCATGGCTCAAATGCGTGACCTTCAATTGTGACTTTCACCTTGAGTTGGCATGTTTGAATTATGGATTCTGCACATCATCTCACTTAGGCCAACATTTGACCAAAGTTTAATGAAAATCTTTCCAGGGGTATAGGAGATATGGAACGGACACAAAATTCAAGGCTCAAACTCGTGACCTTCAATTGTGACCTTGACCTTCAGTTGGCACAGTTTATTTATGGGCTCTGCACATCAGCTCACTGAGGCAAATATTTGACCAAAGTTTAATGAAAACCTATAGAAGGGTTCAAGAGATATTGATCGGACAAGAAAGTGTTACAGAAAGGCAGATAGACAGATGGACAGACCAGCGGACAGACGAAGGGCATTGCTATAATCCCCTCTCCGCTTCGAGGTGGTGGATTAAAAAATGATTGCATTATGGATTTCATATCTATGGAATACTCCACTATTTTTTTAGAACTTTTCCAAAACCAAAAGGCCTCTGTCAATTTTATATGTAATCTGTCAAGTTTACATGTAAACTATCTATCTTTCAGTGATCATTTTAGCTGTACTGTGTTCTCAAGACAATTTCAATACTATAGTGGAGCTCAAAGTATGTGAAATCTGTTGTCAAGGAACCGTATACAAGGAAGGATCTCTCCCTGACTCAGACTCCTATTTTCAATCGGAATTCTATTCTTTTTCCAAAGGCAGCCTTTTTTGAAATAAAAGAAAACAGCCATTATGATAACACATCTGTGTGACATATAGAGAATCTTACATGAGTGCTCATGAATTATTGAATTTATTAAGCGAGTTGAGGAAAAGGGATAAGATGCGAGGCTTTGCAGAGCATTTTATCCCTTTTCCTTGAGTTTAATAAATTCAATAATACATGAACACGAATGCAAGATTCTATTTATCATATAACATTTAAAATGTATTTAATTCAAGAATTTTGTACAAAAAAGTCAATATTCTGTCATTAGTAAACACGACGCCGTTAAAGACGTCGTACATGTGACGTTATGGAGCGTATCTAACTAATTTGCATATTTAATCCACTAGTGGATTACCGAATTTATTACATGATGTTATTACATTCTCAGACGCGACGCCATATGATAAAGTGCATTATTTACTTTCTCTAAAAATATTAATTTTTTGATGAAATATTTTGTGATATTATTCATTGAGGCGGTTCTAGCAAGTACCTACAACCTTTGTCTTGAAATAGAAAAAAATAATAATGTGTACCCCTTTTTTATATAAAGTGAGGTTTACGAGGCTGTTCATTACAGGGACTTGTTAATGTGATGAGTATTACTTGTCCTCACCTTTTCTATACCCGTGATAGTGTAAGCGTGTCCAGAAACCAGTCCATTAGGATCTGCCTTGTTGCTGAGTTTCCAGTCACCCTGGGAAGAAATATACAATTACTATAGCTCTCCAGATATGGTGGAATAATGAGGATAAATTAAGAATACAAATTTCATTTTTTCCGTTTAAGCCCTATTTGCATTATCTTTGACAAAGTATCCACACTTATAAGATTTTATCAAGAAATATCCCACTTTAGGCCTTGTTCACATGATCAGTCTTGTCAAATTTGATAAAACTATAGTCACGAGGACAGGATCTTTGGCTATAATAATCTTACATGGGTGTGAGGGGTGGATAGGAAAACCTGCATATCTTTCATTTTCGACAGTGCAATTTTAGTGACTCACTTCAGTTGCGGACATCTGCCATACTATGATGACAATATAGTGACATCACATTACATGCAGTGATGTCAACAATAACAAGGGCAAACATGACATCCTATTCAATTAGTGCACATATAGCCTGGGTTAAGATAAGATCCTGGGTAAAATCCAGGATTTCCTCATCTGGTGTGCAAGAAATTCTATCCCAGGGTAAAATCAAAGATTTCATTATCTGGTCTGCAAGAAATTTCTGTTTTCAAATTTGACAAGATGGATATATGTTTCAATGTGTATTTTGGAAATGATGAACAGTGGCATAGCCCAAAGAAAATCATTGTTATGCACAACAAGAAAACTGTTTTGGTTTTACGGCACTTTAAAGATTATTTCACTTATTTCCAGCCTATTGTTAATCAGGTAAGCGAAAACCAGAGTACCCTGTGAAAAATCACCTGACCTTCCATCACAGAACCTGGCATCACACATGTGACCTGGGCAAGGCTCGAACCACATGTGAGATGCCAAAGTCTGCAATGGAAGGTCAGGGGGCCTATTAATCTCTTAAGAGCAGCCCCTATGATTAAGAAAGAGAATATTTAATATGTATCCCAGTTGAGGTCTTTATTACAAATATTTTACATTATGCATACCGTAAAACCCCTAAAAATTTGGACACCTCAGGCTCTGTTGTAATTCTCCTAAAATTTTAGCAAATTTGTTTCACAAACCAGCAAGGAGTCCAAAAAGTGCCAACAGAATGCCAAACGGTGTAGACTCTGATCCAGGAGAAGTATGATCTGGGGCTGCACTTTTTGCTTAGGCCTGTCTGTCCCAATACTTAGGATCATTACGGTATATGTAATACACCAAAACCTCTTTATAACACTATTGTTGGGGTCCAAAGTAGAAACCGTGTTAGTTAAACAACTGTGTTATATCCAAACAAAAATGTATAGATTATATAGAAAAATAACCATAAATGGTCATTTTTCTATATAATCTATACATTTTTGGGATCCATCTTGAAACCGTGTAATATCCAAAACCATGTTATAACAAACCATGTTGTAATGAGGTTATGGTGTATGCATAATGCCAGTTATGCCTATGTTGTATCTGACAGTTTGAATGTGTGGACATCTGAGATGAATTCAACAGTAATGAATTCGACTGTGTCAGATTTGAAGGAAGACATATTATAACGACATGGCCTAATTAGTCGGCAAACATCAGCCCAGTTGTTCAAAACATTGTTAGCCTAACAAAAAACAAGAGCCCCATGGGCCACTATGCTCACCAGAGCTCAGGGGGCACTGCCGACTGGCAGCAAAGTATTTTATTTACCATGGAAGCCCTGCGCCCAAGGATGCTTCAGATAAAATTTGGACCCAATCAGCCTAGTAGCTTCAGAGGTCTGATGTCGCTTGAATGTGTTGTTGCAGGACAACAGATGACAACTGACAATTTCCCATCTGTGGCAACCAATAGGCCTAAAAGAACATTATTAAAGGAACATTTCTATGTAAGTTTGACAAAATATCTTTAAAGGCATAAATTTCATTTTTCAATTTTCCCCCATTAGAAGTCAATGGAAACTCTTAACTTGCCATGATTTTAATCTACCAAATATAAAATCTCCCAAACAAACCCCATTCCCAATTGAGCACTCATGTGGACTGTATCTGAAATATAAGGTGTTTTATACAGTAGAGAGGGTGGGGCATGAACCCAATGGAGCCCTGGTTGGTGTCACTAAATGTGTCTTATAAAAAAAGCACAGAGACATACACTGTAGTGTCGTTATAACGCTGATGCTTAAAAGGCGGAAATCGTTATAACGCTGTTGGTCTGTGGCTCCCGTTTTTTTTATGTTTTTTTCCCCAGTTTTGAAAGTTTGGCTGGAAATTTTGCCCTTTTTTCGCTGAACTTGGCAGTCAAAACATCTTCGGCCATGATAAGACATGTATACCCGCCCATTTAATCAAGCTGTCAACACTATGAAACCGTGAATATTCGCCTAAGGCATTAAAAATAAGCTGGACAGGGTGGGAAATTTAAATTGACACCTGTATATGCTAAACATTTTTCGTGCCAAAACAGAGCAATGCAGACGCTGTTTTCACGATGGGGCCGTTTGTTGGGGGGGAATCGGTATAACGCTGTTGGTCTGCCGCTCCATTTTTTTGCTTTTGTCCGTCAGTTTTGAAAATGGTAAATTTTAATCCCATTTTTCTGCCGAACTCGGCAGTCACAATACCATCAGCCAAGACAATACCTGTATTCTCGCTTATTTACTCAAGTTGTCAACACTATTAAACTGTGAATACTCGCCTATGGCTTATTGATAAGACGGCAATTAACAGTGTGGTAAGGTGTGAAAACCAGGTAATCAAGGTATTTGTACCAGTTTGTCTCAATTAATCCCTTTGTAATTGTCACTTGCAGACGCTAAATATTTTTCCCGCCAAAACAGAGCATAGCAGACGTTTTTTTTTTGGGATATTTATTTATTATTCACTAGATAAAAACAAAGAAATGGAAATTAAGCAAGGTACAACAATAAACATTCATAATCACCATGTTAAACTTGGTTCGCATACATTAATAGCCCCTCTTTCAAGCTAACCTTTCGGAATTGTCAAGTTGCATTTTACTTCACTATTTAGTGATACCTTCTTGAGACCGGAAGAGGTAAATAAATATGGCAGCCAGAGATACAGAAACGAAAGTACAGTAATAGATAAATTCAGCAATGGTTTGAATGAAAAGGTAAATGACCACTAGAAGTATAGAATCATATTTACATTTAATCTAGTAACTATATAATTTATAAAATACATGCAGTATGTAATATTCATAATAAACTGGCAGAAACGGTAGACATGCATGCAGAAAAAGTGGGTGGGGTAACAATATAACGCTATATTTTCGGGATCAGTATAGCGCTGGACCACTTATAACGCTGTCGACGTCGATGGATCCCGATGACAGCGTTATAACGACGCTACAGTGTATATAGTTTAGCGGTGGGATATGTATGGCTCCTGAGATGTAAGGCCTCTTAAGCAGTGGAGGGATTCGGGCATGATGGATTCCAGAAAAGCCCAAGATTGTTGCAACCTAATGCTGAACAGTTTCTGAGATATGAGGCCCTTTTATGAAGTGGATGGGAGAGAAATGGCCCCTGCAGACCCCACAAGATGGGGTGACTGAATGTGTCTAATAACAATGAACAAGAATATATGTGATTATGTGGTGGGGATTTGAATAGTTTCTGAGATATATGGCCTATTATGAAGTGGGGAAGTATTATGAATATATATGGTTAATGGGTGGGGATCTATCCGGTTTCTGAGATATCTGGCCTTTAATGAAGAAAAGGGGTGGGGCATGGCCCGTGGGGGGGGGGGGGGAGAGGGGGGGGACCATGCGGGTGTCACTGATTTTGTCTTATCATAAGGAACAAGAATATATATGCCTTAGAGGTAGGGCTCTGAACAGGTTCTCAGATATATGGTCTTTTGTGAAGTTGAAGGGTGGAGCATGGCCCTGGGGGAACCCTATGTTGGTGTCACTGAATGTGTCTTATCGCAAGGAACAAGAATATATATGGTTTAGGGGTGGGGATCGGTAAGGTTTCTGGAATATTTGGCCTTTTATGAAGTGGAGGGGGTGGGGCATGACCCCGGCACATCCCGGGGGACCCTCAGCTTGGTGACGCTGAGTGCGTCTTATCATAAGGAACAAATATATATATGGTTTAGGGGTGGAGATCTGAATGGTTTCTGAGATAAATGGCATTTTATGAAGTGGAGGGGGTGGGGCATGTCCCCGGCACATCTGGGGGGGAACCCCAGGTTTGTGTCACTTAATGCTTCTTATCATAAAGAACAAGAATACATATGGTTAAGGGGTGGGGATTTGTAAGGTTTTGGAATATTTGGCATTTTATGAAGTTTTGTTTGTTTGTTTGATTTGAGGTTTAACATCCCCGTCAACACTGTAAATGTCATTTTGTAGACATTGCTTGCAATTTTTTGGGACTTTTACCGGACACTGAGATGAAATGACATCTTAAGCCCTGCCACCCAATGAAACCGATAGGGTTTATTAGCATGGACGGTCTGCCTTGCACGTCAGTTCCTGGACAGGCTTAGATCCTCTAAGCAGGTTACCAGTACTAGTGTGCGGGCCGGATTCAGCTATGCGTGGAAGCATCATGCAGCCCATATATTTCTTTAAGCCCCTTTGGGTGGGGGCCAACCTTTTATGAAGTGGAGGGGGTTGGGCATGTCCCCAGCACATCCCGGGTGTCCCCCAGGTTGGTGTCATTGAATGCAACTTATCATATGGAACAAAAATATATTTCGTTTAGGGGTTTGGATCTGTTAGGTTTCTGGAATATTGGGCCTGTTGTGAAATGGAGGGGTGGGGCATGGCCCAGGCACATCCCAAGGGTCCCCCAGGTTGGTGTCACTGGGTGCGTCTTATCATAAGAGACAAGAATATATATGGTTTACGGGTGGGGATCTGAATGGTTTCTGAGATAAATGGCATTTTATGAAGTGGAGGGGGTGGGGCATGTCCCCGGCACAGCCAGGAGGGGGGGGGGATCCCCAGGTTGGTGTCACTTAATGCACCTTATCATAAGGAACAAGAATATATATGGTTTAGGGGTGGGGATCTGTAAGGTTTCTGAGATATAAGGCATTTTATGAAGTACTGGGGGCGGGGCATGGCCCCGGCACAACCTACTGGACCCCCAGGTTGACATTAAAGCATATGGCTGAGAGAAGTTTAGTAAAGGAACATTTATATGAAAGTTTTGTCAAAATATCTGCAAAGGCTTTGTAGATAATGCCATTTTTCAATTTTCCCCATTATAAGTCTATGGAAAATCTAAGTTGCCATAGCAACCAAACTAAAGAGCAGAATTTCATAAAAAACACAAAACCTGTAAAGGCAAATATGGTGAATATTTTCATAACTCTCAGCCTCATAGAGCATACGGTTTCTGAGGAGATGATTTTTTTTTTCTATTTTTTTTTCATTTTGGTTTCCATGGCAACCAATACAAACGAGCAGTAGGCCTAAAATCATATGGCAGATAGTAGATTGCCTAAGGAATATTTCTATGAAAGTTTTGTCAAAATATCTGCAGCGGCTTGCCAGTAAATGCCATGTTTCAATTTTCCCCATTATAAGTCTTTGGAAACTCTAAGTTGCCATAGCAACCAAACTAATAAGCCGAATTTCATAAAAAACACAAACTTTCAATCCCCCAACCCAAGGATGCTACAGATGAAATTTGATCTGAAGCTTTCAAGGAGTAAAAGAGATATAGAATGTACACTAAATTCAAGGCTCAAACTCCTGACCTTCATATGTGACCTTCACCTAGAGTCCATATGGATGAGTTATGGGTTCTGCATATCATCTTACTTAGGCCGACATTTTACAAAAGTTTAATGAAAATCCTTCCAGGGGTACAGGAGGTATTAGAAACAGATACAAAATTCAAGGCTCAAATATGTGACCTTCAATTGTGACCTTCACCTTGAGTTGGCATGTTTGAATTATGGATTCTGCACATCATCTCACTTAGGCCAACTTTGACCAAAATTTAATGAAAATCTTTCCAGGGGTGTAGGAGATATGGAACGGACACAAAATTCAAGGCTCAAACTCGTGACCTCTAATTGTGACCGTGACCTTCAGTTGGCACAGTTTATTTATGGGCTCTGCACATCAGCTCACTGAGGCAAATATTTGACCAAAGTTTAATGAAAACCTATAGAATGGTTCAGGAGATACGGATCGGACAAGAAAGTGTTACGGAAAGACAGATGGACAGACCAGCGGACAGACGAAGGGCATTGCTATAATCCCCTCTCCGCTTCGGGGTGGTGGATTTAAAAAATTGGGCCCAATCGGCCTAGCGGCTTCAGAGGAGATGTCGTTTAAAAGTGTTGACGTCACACGACAACGCAGACGACACCGACGACACCGACGACGCCGACGGACAACTGCCTAAGCTATAAGCTCCCCCGGAGCCTTCGGCTCTGGTGAGCTAAAA
This sequence comes from Lucinisca nassula, assembly GCA_963580285.1. Lineage (NCBI taxonomy): Eukaryota > Metazoa > Mollusca > Bivalvia > Lucinida > Lucinidae > Lucinisca > Lucinisca nassula. The sequence goes on along the minus strand of OY757022.1, from coordinate 83,231,763 downwards.
ATTATAGTGGCCAAAACTTCAAATGATGTAGCAAGTAAAATATCCAATACACAGATACTTTTTCTGAAAAAAAAAATTGTGCAAATTAAATATAATATCAAACAAGAGGCTGGGTCACTGTGCTTACCAGAGCTCAGCGGGGCACTGCCACCTGGCAGCCATGTTTTTAAATAAACCATGGAAGCCGATGAAATTTGGACCCAATTAGCCTAGTGGCTTCAGAGGACTGATATCGCCTGAATGTGTTGTTGCAAGACAACAGACTGCCCATCTGTGGCAACCAATAGGCCTTAAAATTATATGGCAGATAGACCATTGTTTAAGGAATATTTCCATAAAAGTTTGACAAAATATCTTGAAAGGGGTAAATGTCATTTTTCATTTTTCAACATTATAGGTCCATGGAAATGCTTAACTTGCCATAGCAACCAAACTAAAGAGCCAAATTTCATTAAAAACACAAAACCTGTAAAGGCAAATATGGTGAATATTTGCATAAATTCTCAGACAGCATATGGTTTCTGAGGAAATGATCTTTTTTTTTCAGTTTTTTGGGGCATTTTGGTTTCCATGGCAATCAGTAAAAGTGAGCAGGTAGCCTAAAATCATATTGCAAATAGATGATTGCTTAAAGAATATTACTATGAAAGTTTTGTCAAATATCTGCAAAGGCTGCGGTGAATACCATTTTCCAATTTTCCCGGAAACGCTAAGTTGCCATAGCAACCTAACTAAGAGCCGAATTTCAACAAAAAAAACCCTCTTGGTTTAGGGGTATGGATCTGTAAGGTTTCCGAGATACTGGGTCTTTTATGCAGTGGAGGGTTGGGGCACGGCCCAGGGCACCCCCCATGTTGGTGTCACTGAATGTCACTAATCATAAGAACCATGAATATATATGGTTTTGGGGTGGGGCTCTCAACAGTTTCTCAGATATATGGCCTTTTGTGAACTGGAGGGGTGGGACATGGCCCGGCCACACCCTGGCAGACCCTGAGTTTGGTGTCACTGAATGTATGTTATCATAAGGAACAAGAGTATATATTAAATGGTTTAGGGGTGGGGATCTGTAAGGTTTCCAAGATATTGAGCCTTTTTATGAAATGGAGGAAGTGGGGCAATGCCCAGGCGCATCCCTAGGGCCCCCAAGTTGGTGTCACTGAATGTGTCTTATCATATGGAACAAGAAAATATATGGTTTAGGGGTGGGGACTGAATGGTTTCTGAGATATATAGCCTTTTATGAAGTGGAGGGGCTGAGGCAGGGCCCCGGCCCATCCCAGGGGGCCGCCAGGTTGGTGTCATTGAATGTGTCTTATCATAAGGAACAATTATATATATGGTTTAGGGGTGGGGATCTGTAAGGTTTCCGAGATATAGGGCCTTTTATAAAGTGGAGGGGGTGGGGCAAGGCCCCGGCACATCCCGGGAGCCCCCAGGTTGGTATCACTGAATGCGTCTAATCATAAGGACCAAGAATATATATGGTTAAGGGGTGGGGATCTTAATGGTTTCTGAGATAGATGGCCTTTTATGTAGTGGAGGGGGTGGGGCATGGCCCTGGCGCATCCCGGGGGCCCCCAGGTTAGTGTTACTGAATGTGTCTTATCATAAGGAACAATAATATATATGGTTTACGGGTGGGGATCTGTAAGGTTTCCGAGATATTGGGCCTTTTATGAAGTGGAGGGGGTGGGGCAAGGCCCCAGCGCATCCCAGGGCCCCTAGGTTGGTGTCATTGAATGCGTCTTATCATAAGGAACAAGAATATATGTGGTTATGGGGTAGGGATCTGAATGGTTTCTGAGATATATGCCCTTTTATGAAGTGGAGGGGGTAGAGCAGGGCCCCAGCACAACCCTGGGACCCTCAGGATGGCATTAAAGCATATGACTGAGAGAAGTTTTCGCAAGAAACATTTCTATAAAAGTTTTGTCAAAATATCTGCAATGACTTGGCAGTAAATGCCAATTTTCAATTTTCCCCATTATAAGTCTATTGAAACTCTAAGTTGCCATAGCAACCAAACTAAAGAGCAGATTTTCTTAAAAAACACAAACTTTCAATCCCCCAGTCCAAGGATGCTACAGATGAAATTTGGGCCCAATGGCTCCAGAGGAGAAGTCGTTTAAAAGTGTTTACACCAGACACACGACAACATACGACAACGATGGACAACTGCCTATCCTATAAGCTCCCCCGGAGCCTTCGGCTCTGGTGAGCTAAAAACACATATGCTTTTGCTAAACCAGAGGACCAATTGTCCTAAACCACTCACCTGAGTGCTGAGTGTTATGGAACCATTTGGTATCTGAGAGGAAGATTTCTGAAATTTTCACCATTACAGCCATCTTGGTCATGTGACCGAAACCATTTTAACAAACTTTCGTTCCTCCATCCCAGAAAGTTTTCATATGAAATTTGGCTTACATTTGGCCAGCTGTTATTTAAAAAAAATGATATGTGAGTGATCCTGGACCAAGGGTAATGAGTGACCTTGACCTCTGGTACTAATGCAGCTTCATTAACTTGTTTAGCTGACTGCATATACCATATAAAACCACAGGCAATAACAGTTTTCGAAAAATTAACAAAGTCCACTTTATCCCAGACAAAAGCAAAAGTGTCACAATTTGACCTTGGCATATAATGAGTCAAGGTCAACCCAGACTTACATTTATCATTTGAACAAATTATGATGGGCCGGAGTCCCCAATGCTATATTTTAAGTTTCAAGGCACTTTGTCCCACTGGTGAGAGAGAAGAAGAATTTTGAAGATTTTTTTACCATATATGGTCATGGCAGCCATCTTGGTCAAGAGACCTGGACCAGTTGAACAAACTTTCATTTCTTCCATCCCATATAAGCTTCATATGAAATTTTACTTCAATTTACCCAGTGGTTTTTAATAAATAAATTAATTTTGACATCTGAGTGACCTTGGCCGAAAAATTAACAATTTCCACTTTTTCCCATACAAAAGCATATGTAACCAAATTTGACCTTCATGTAAATTGGGTTAAGGTCAAACCAGAGTTACCATTTGAACAAATTATGATGATCTTGAGTCGCCAATGCTGCATATCAAGTTTCCAGGCAATCCACTTGTGTCGGAAAGGAACGATTTTGAAGTGTTTTACCATATATTGGCATGGTGGCCATATTGGCCATGTGACCATACTCATATTAGTAAATTTTCATTTCCTTGTTCCTAAAAGCTTTCATATGAAATCTGGTTACAAATAACCCAGTGGTTTCTAAGAAAAATGAGTTTTAATTTCATATCTGAGTGACATTGGGCCATGGTCATGGAATGACCTTGAGTACTCCTGTAGTTTCATTTACTCATTTAACACAGGCTTAATAGTTTCAAAAACTAAACACTGTTTGGACTTTTTCACATACAAAAGCCTATGTGACCGAACTGGACCTTGGCCCAAAATAAGTCAAGGCCATCCAGGGGTCATCATTTGAACAAACTATGACTGGCTTGAGTCCCCAATGCTACATACCAAGTTTCATAACAATCAACCCACTGGTTGTAGAGAAGAAGATTTTTGAAGGGTTTTTACCTTGTATGGGCATGGTGGCCATCTTGGTCATGTGACCTGGAACCTGCGAACACACTTTCATTCTTCTGTCCCATGGATGCTTCACATGAAACTTGGTATTTGGGACTCGAGCATTGGGGACTCGAGTCAATCACAGTTTGTTCAAATGATGACCCCTGGATGACCTTGACCTATTTTAGGTCAAGGTCCAATGCGGTCACATGGGCTTTTATGGTTTATTTTTTTAGTGTTTATTTTTTTAAACTATTAAGCCTGTGACCTAAAATAGGTCAAGGTCATCGAACAAACTATGACTGTCTTGAGTCCCCAATGCTACAAACCAAGTTTCACGACAATCAACCCACTGGTTCTGAAGAAGAAGATCTTTTAAGGGTTTTTAACTTGTAAGGGCATGGTGACCATCTTGGTCATGTGACCTGGATAACATGAACAAACTTTCATTCCCCTGTTTCTTTCCCCACTCCCATGGATGCTTCACATGAAATTCACCTTCAATCAGCTTTGTGGTATCAGAGGAGAAGATGTTTGAAAATCTTGAAAGACAACAGATAACTGAGCCTTACCATACTACAAGCTCACCTAAGAGCCTTTGGCTCAGGTAAGCTAAAAAGGTGAGTAGCTGTTGCATTTGCAAAACCTGCTCACATTTTTCAGCAAAAGTATTTAGTAGCATATGTATCAAATTAAAAGATCCAAGTTTAACAATATGTTTGTTTGTGTTGAGGTTTTACATCCCATCAACACTATTTAGGTCATTTTGGATAATTTTATGGGACTTTTACCTGACACTGAGATGAAATGACATCTCAGGCCCTACCACCCAAAGAAACCACAAGGGTTTAAGGGATGGTCCAACTCCCACTACTTTGCCTGGGCAGACATAGACCTTCTATGTGGTTTAACAGTGCTCAAACATTCGGTCGGTTTCAGCTCTGCATGGAAGCACCATGCAGCCCAATCCATTTCTCCAAATTTATGTTAACCAGATGCCGAGAAAAACTACACCTGAAAATGTCGTCTGCTTATGTCCTCTGCTGAATCTTCTTGTGAACGTTTTAGAATTTTTTTTTCATATAGGCAAATAGTGTGGACCCAAATCAGACTTCTCTTAAAGGAGCAGTCTGATCTGGGTCCACACTGTTTGCAAAAACTAATTTTAAAGTACTTGCCAGACGACAAAGCAAACGACAATTGTCGGGATCATTTTATGGGTGAACTCTTAAATGACATTGTTAATTCTGAACAATTAGGCCCATGAAGTTTACCTTTCTTGAGCAAGTTATAAATGCATCAGTTTTGCTGGCTCTCAAGATCTGTCTGTAGAGGTTAGGATCTTTATGTTCAATCTCATATCTCTCTGCCAGTCCTCCGGTTAGGTCTACGAGAGCATCCATTGTCTGGCCGCCATCGAGAGCTTCATAAGAACCATGTAGCCTAAAATATCAGCAAAAAGTCAGAAAATAATGAAGAAGTTTACATCCTATTCATATTTATGGAACTGCTGACAGACAGATGAACCAACAGGAAGAAACTCTGAGTCCTTCCGCAAAAGCTCAGAAAGAGGAGTGACGAGGAAAATTAAGGGATAAATAGAGAATATCAGATTTGTGTCATTTGATATAAAGTTTATCAAGCCAGGCTTCAATAATGCTTATACAAAATCGCGAGGCTCGCCAAGCAATTCTACAAGCATTCTTGAAGCCGAGCCTGATAAACTTGATATTGAATTACATGAATCTGGTATTCTATTTATCAGTTAATCCCCTTGTACACTCTTACTTGTTTGCCATTTTTTCCAATAGTCCAGTTCATATAAGTGCAATGTCACATTGACCTGAAAAAGCTCACTTGTCCTGAGATATCATATCTTTATCAGGTCAAGGTGTTACAATGCAATTAATATAGGGGGGTAACTGATAATTCTCCTTGTTTCACTTCTAAACCCTGTGTTGTGGGAACTTGTTAGAGAACCGCCTTTTATGCATTGTCCTGCATCTTCTTGCAAACATTTTAAACACATTTTCGGATAAAGGCAAACAGTGTGGACCCAGATCAGATTCAGACTGCTCCTATAGGAGCAGTCTGACCTGGGTCCACACTGTTTGGAACAATGACTTTTAAAGTAACCGATAGACAACAAAGCAGATGACAATTCTTGTGACTGACATCTTAAAGGCTAACACTGGACTGGCTCAGTATGATAGGGATAGGCAACAACCCTTTGCCACATGTGGGTCTAGTGCATTGTTTAAAGCATTGTCACCTTAACAAACTCTTAATTGACCAAAATGTTAAATTGTCTAGTAAGTACAATATGTAATACACAGACAGTTTTGCTGAAAAAATATGAGGAGCAAATGCAAAAGCTGCTGTTCACACTTTTTTCAGCAAAATAGCAGATAATTATGTATTTGCCATACTAGAGTATCAAAGTTTTAACACACTACAATAAAATTCCGCTATTAAGATCACATAAAATTAAGACTAAATCTGCTTTTAAAAGCTTATTATAGAGGTTTCAGGTATTCTTTCTTTGTGTTTTCCACACCCAGTTTCTCTTTTAAAAGACCACCTTTGGGACTGTTCAAAAGTGGTCTTAAAGACCACTTTTGAACAGTCCAAAAGGTGGTCTTAATATAGGAATTTTACTGTACATGTATTTACAATTCTAACACTGGTCGCCTATATAGCCTATAGTAAAATCTAGTGAAATATTGAGTGATAAATCACTGGGAACTTGATAAATCACTGGGCATAAGTGCGCGATGCAAAGAGCCACCTTTTCCTCCTGTTTCATGACGTCATTCATTGTTACTTTGATGTTAGATTGTTTAACCTCATTCTCTTTTATCAAATTTGTTATGAAAACAGGTAAATGCATGCGATACAGTCAGTCATATTGGCAGGATTCCTTTAAACAATGGCGTAAGAATCTGAAGGAATCAATAGCATTTTCGTCGACTTTTAGTATATTAGAATCAAAACAGATTGATCAGCTCTAGTGCCGTGATTTATTTAGTAATATATCACTGTTTGTCAGGAAGTAGGCAAATCACTCATGCTTGCACTCGTGATTTGGTATACATTACAACTGACATCCAAACAGTGATATATCACTCAACAAATCACTGCTAATGTTGATCTATTTCTTAATCAACATTATTGGCTTTGAACTACTGGTCCCTAGAGTTTGTGAAAAAAAAAAAACAGAGTATATATTGTGTCAAATATGCAAAAGTTATAAAAGCGGGCCTCAGTAGCTCAGAAGGATGCGCATCTGACTGGTGATCAGGAGGATGAGGGTTCGATACCTGCCAGGATCGGCAACATTCTTTCGTGGAGATTGATCATGAAATCTTTTCTACGGTCATTCTCTCCCTTCCGCTGATTCAAGAAGGGCAGTTGTCAGTTTCTGGCGAAAGAATGTGCACTGTACTGGTTAACCGCTTACGTATAAGCCTGCCCACAAAAAGTAGGGATAGGTAAACTGACCGGCTCAAAAATGACCTAAAATAGTGTTGAATGGGCCGTTAAACTCCAATACAAACAAAACAAGTTATATAATCATCTTACTTGGCATAAGCCTTCTCAATCAGAGCTACCCAGAATTCTTGTGGTTCTGTACAGGAAGCGTAAATCAATTTCCCATTTAGAGTTGGTAGTCTGTCATCTACCACCACATCTTCCCACTGACCAAATCTCCAAAAGTTGAAGTGTATAATGCCTTTGTAACCATCTCCACATAAAGGTTGGTCTTTTTGCATTACCTATACAAATAATGACCAGGGCCAATTGTTCAAAGCCATATAAGCTTATCATAATGTTATAACTCTTCTAGCAAGTCAGAAGCCTCCGTGGTGCAGTGTTTACGCTACTCGCCTTGTAAACCAGGGGTCGCAGGATCGATCCCGGGCTTCTTCAGATTTTCGGATGAGTCTTTAAACCGAGGTCCCCTCTCCGTATGACCTTAGCTGTTGGTGGGACGTAAAACTAAAACTCACTCACACTTCTAGCAAGTTATCTAATACAGTGGTAATTGTTGCAAAAAAATGTGAGCAGCTTGACTCACATTTTTCTCAGCAATAATGTAAGTTTTTATGCCATATTGAATGGTTGAAGTTTTAACATACTGTTAACCCATTTTATCATATGACGTCGTGTCTGAGAGTGTAATAACGCCATGTAATAAATTCGATAATCCACTAGTGGATAAAATATGCAAATTAGTTAGATACGCCCAGTAACGTTACACTTACGACGTCCTTAACAACGTCGCGTTTACTAATGGAGGAATATTGACATATTTGTTCGAAAATCGTGCATATAATGCCTTTTGATGTCATATTATAAATAGAATCTTGCATTCGTGTTCATGCATTATTGAATTTATTAAACTTGTTGAGGAAAAGAGATAAAATGCTCGGCAAAGCCTTGCATTTTATCCCTTTTCCTCAACTCATTTAATTAATTCAATAATACATGAACACTCATGTAAGATTCTCTATGTATACTAGTGGACTTTTCCATTGTTGTATGTTAAACAAGTCCATTTGTCATATTAGAGGTGTCAGGCCTATTTTTTCAGTTTGATTCTATTTTTGATGGAAAATTTTGCTAGCAAATAGTGCAGGCCCTGATCAGATGCCGCATTCTGCGGCATTTGATCTGGGCCTGCACTGTTTTCGGTACCCCTTTAGGGGTTTCCCGCAAGAAATGGGCTAAACTAATGCCCCTGTTCACTTTTAACAATTGGGACTTAGGTAAATGTAATGTTGAAAAATTCATCATTTAATACAACAAATAAACATTTTGGCTGAAAAATTTTGAGTTAACATTTTTTCAGCAAAAATTACCACTGTTTCAGATATTGTAGTTGCTACATGTCCAATATTTAATGTTTCAACAATCAACAGGTTTTTTAAGTTAAGACTAATTTGAACTACTGGGTCCTGATTTACCATATACTGTAAAAATCCTAAAAATTTGGTCACCTTGACTGGCTTGAGGATTTTCTGTATATAATTCTCCTAAAATTCTAACTTAGTTTTAGTCCATAAGAAATTCTTCTGATAGATCCAAATAACAAATAGTTTGTGATAAAATAGGGAGATCTGTTTCATTTTATCATGAAAATGTATGCTGGGTGTACTCATTAGAATTGTCTTGATGAAGGTTGCGTGTATTCATTAGAACTGCCTCGGTGAGACAATTCTAACAAGTACACACAACACAACATTTCCAGGAGTTTGTAAAGATGTCCCTATATTATTCCCATTATTCAACCGAACCTGGCGCTATAGGAATCCCTCCACGGCTCAAATGACCCGTGTCTAGAACAAATTTTAAAGGTCCCAGAGTTTTCGAGCCAATTGAAGTTTGCCTATAACTAGTTTTCATTTTTTTAAAACAGAACATTTTAAAGACTGGAAGTGGCTTCTTTGGAATCGATCCCAATCTAAATGTGTACTGTTCTTAGTGTTCTAGATGGGGAGAATCAGCTCTCTCTGGGATCCATCTTGAAATTGTGTTATATCCAAAACTGTGTTATGATGAACTGTGTTATAACAAGGTTGCAGTGTACATGTATTCGGAATCTTAAACATGAATTATAAATGAATTTTCTCTTCAGTGACAAAGAGTTCATATTTAAGTTGATGAAATCTTTAAAACAATTTACTCTTTATTAGCCCATCTTTTGGTATAACACATGAACATGTATCTTATGCAATGTATATCCATGACTAAATTTTCAAAAAGTACCTTGGTCATGTATTTTTCTCTCTGGGATACAGCTGCACATGAAGATAGGAACCAGCAATCTCCCAGAATACCCTGCTTTATGTCATCCCTAGTCATGCCATCAATCATCAATTGTGGAGTCTGCCATTCTTCCACAAGGTTCTTTTAAATAAGAAAAAGAACATGTGATACTTGTTTGTATGTACAATTATATAAAATACATATTGCTGAGTGAGTGAGTGAGTTTTATGTCCCACCAACAGCTAAGGTCATAAGGAGATGGGACCTTGGCTTAAATACACATCCAAAAGTCTGGAGAAGCCTGGGATCAATCCTGCGACCCCTGGTTTACAAGGCAAGTAGCGTAACCACTACACCACTGAGGCTTCTAAAATACGTATTGGTAAAACAGTCTTTTTTATGCCTACAAGATGTTCAATTCACCCCTGCATACAAGAGCAACCATCACAGAAGATGTCAGACCATGCCTTCTGTCCCCTGCATAACATAGTTCAAACATCAGTTTGTTTTACCCGACATTGAGATGAAATGACATCACAAGCCCTGTTGCCCAATGAAACCAATACTAGGGTCTATAAGCAATGGACAGTCCAACTCGCACCGCTTTTCCTGGGAAGGCTTAGATCCTCTAAGCGGTTTACCAGTACTCATGTGCGGTCAGTTTCAGCTCTGTGTGGAAGCATTACCGTATGTAGCCCATCTATTTCTTCAAGCCCCGATGGGCGGGGGCTAAATATCATAGTAAATTAAGTCCGAAAGTCTATAATCATTTTCATCTGCATGCCTGGAATTTTCTAAAAATCCACAGCAATTTTCTCATTATTCTCGATTTCAGGAATTGTAGGTGAAAACTGGAAAGTTCAGATTATGATAAAAACAGACCTTTATATAGGATACAAACAGAAATAAAAAATGTGGTAAAATGGTTGCCCTGGTGTTTATTTAGTTGAAACATTTTATAACACCACAAGCTCTTTACAACACTATTAATGGTGTCCAAAACAGAAACCGTGTTAGTTAAAGAACCATGTTATATCCAAACAAAAATGTATATATTATAAGGAAAAATGACCTATATAATCTATACATTTTTGGGATCTATCTTGAAACTGTGTTACAGCCAAAACTGTGATATAATGAACCATGTTATAATGAGGTGTACATACATTAATTACATGGTAGTTTAACTCTTATCCTGCTGTTCACAACAACCCCTATCTTTGGAAACAGTGTAGATCCAGATTAGATGGCTTCTGAAGAAGCCATCTGATCAGGATCTACACTGTTTGATATTCAGTTTAAGGATTTGTAAGAAAAAATTACATCAAGTAATCTGATTGGTTTAAAGTCAGAAATGGGTGTGGCTTAATTGAATATTCAGCAGGATAAGGGTTTTGTGGTTCAACCCTTTTTCTGCTGAACCAGGACAACCTGAACTTTGCAAGCAGTGAAGATCCACACAGTTTGTCATTCAGTTTGTGAATTTAAATGAATCGTTGTCGCATAATTTGATTGGCTGGTAGTCAGAAATGGGTCTGGCAAGATTAATATATTCAACAGGACAAGTGTTAACCATTGCATGCAGGAAACCCCTAAAGGGGTACCTTGGCAAACAGTGCAGGCCCAGATCAGACGCCGCGGAATCGTCTGATCAGGGTCTGCACTATTTGCTAACATAATTTTCCGTCAATAATAGAATAAAAACATAAAATAGGCCTGACACCCCTTATATGACGAATGGACTTGTCCAACATATATAAATGGAAGAGTTCACTGGTATACAATGGGGTAAAGAGGTTGTGATGCATATCACAGTGAAACACACCTCTATCATTTTTCAATATAATCTATAAATTTTTGTTTGGTGTTTAACAAACATAGTTTCTGCTTGGACCCCATTAAAAGTGTTATAAAGAGGTTGGAGTGTATATGTATGCTTTAAATAAAGACTGTGAGTGCTCACTAGAATCACGAAATGAGACAATTCTCATGAGCAAACATGAGCTACATGTATATCACAAGAAAACATGCATTGTCACTTGTAACTACTGTTCAGCTACACAGACTAGGTTTTGTAATTTTGCTTATAGAAACTAGAGGTATTGTATTAGATTAACCAATCTAAAGGGGTACCTTGGCAAACAGTGCAGGCCCAGATTAGATGCCAGGGCCTGCACTATTTGCTGACAGAATTTACCGTCAAACATAGAATAAAACGAAAAACTAGGCTATGACAAATGGACTTAACCAAAATATAGCAATGGAAGAGTCCACTACTGTCTAGTATACAATGGGTTAATAAGGTGTACACACACACAACTTTTTCTCATGATGTGACTCAAATAAATTGCTTCAGAACATAAAAAAGAAAAAAATATTGTATACCCTTATAAATCCTTTTTTTTTTACGGCGTAGCCGTTATGGTTTTGCTTTTGTCCTACATTTTTCGTTATTCCATTGGTCAATAAAACCACATGTCCAAGGAGATGACCATTTCATTGGTCAATGATTTGCATAAATAAATCTACTCAAAAGTACGACAGTTTACTGAAGTTTTAACCTAGGACATGTTTCGTTCTTTATGTGAGACATGAATGAAAAATATATAGACAGTTGATGACCATACGTCATATGTATAATTGTGTTTCTAGTGAATTCTGTAACTGCTGCGGTGAATAGCTATTTTGACCTAATTTCACGTGGTTGGTCTATATAGCAAAAGGAACCATTTCGCGAAAGGAAGGTTCCTTTCACAAAAGGAAGAATTTTCTGCGAAAGGAAGAATTTTCCGCGAAAGGAATTGTTTGTTTGATTTGAGGTTTAACGTCCCCATCAACACTGTGTAGGTCATTTTGTAGACGTTGCTTCCAAGTTTGTGGGACTTTTACCCGACATTGAGATGAAATGACACCCAAGCCCTGTTGCCCAATGAAACCAATAGAGAGATATAGCATGACAAAAACATGTATTCTAACACAGCGCGCCTATATAGGCAATGGAAAACAACTGTGTTTTATTCTACAACAAATCACGGCTAGGAAGGGCGTGACAAATGACGTCATTAAAAACTGCCAATTGATGACGTCACTAGTCGATTTCCTTGACGTTAGACGGTGTAACGTCATTTTCTCGCATCGAAACGTTAGAAAAGGATGTAAATGCATGTGTTTCAGTCGATAATTTTAGCGGGATTTCTTCTAACAATGGCGAAAACTTGTGAGATTCTGAAGGAACCAACAGCATTATTGCCGATTTTCAACCTGTTAGAATCGAAATAGATCAGCTCTAGCCAGTGATTTGTTGGGTAATAAATCACTGTTTGTCGGTCAGTTGTAAGTAGACAAATCACGCGCGCTACGCGCTTGTGATTTGATCTACTTTACAACTGACCTCCAAACTGTGATTTATTACTCAACAAATCACAGCTAGAGCTGATCTATTTCTTAAATAATCGCATTACAAATTGACAGATGTTTAATTTACAATATATGCTAAATAAAAGTTGCAGTGTATCATTTGTCTTCAGCATATTTTATGTCACCCATTTTAAAACAAAATGGACATCTTCGAATATCATTAATGTTATATAAATTCTGAAAAGGAATAAGTGTAATTTGAGTTTTAATTAGGTGCACATAAGATCAAGTTTCCGTCCGTTTGTCTGCTCGTCCGTTTGTTTGTCCGCCTATGCGTTTACGTTCACCATAGCGACAACCCGAAATGTTAACCCTAGAATTTGTGTTCAAAAACAGTAAATGATAACGTTTTCTTATTTGTTGTGCATATACTTGAGATCATATGCTCTTGAAATGAGGTCATGTTTTTAACATTGACCTTTTACATTGACCGTAGCTCAAACAGGCGGGACACCGCCCTCTGCAAAGCTATTTTTCCTCGCGTGACATCTGAATTGTTTGAATACAGTAAACCAGTTCATAGCTAGACAATTGTTGCTGTCACTATTGTAGCTCATATTGCACGACCTGCAGAAAAAGCGACCGACTGAAGTCGGTTGATTTTCTAAGAGTGCCCTAAAATCACCGTGTCATTCTGTCAGTCTGTCCGTCCGTCCGTAACCCGTTTGTGAAAATTGGTGATAGTGACTTAACCGCTTGGAATATTTAAACAATTTTTGGCATACTGATAGATATCAATGAGATCTAACCAATGAACTTACGAAATATTATATTCCATTTAGTATAGGCTCGCCGAGGCGAAAAAATGTGAAAATTTTCGAACTGCTTCTCCTCGGAAACCGTTGAGCCGATTGAAGTCAAATTTCATATGGAGCCTCTATGGGATGGGGGAAACCAAAATTTGCTCATGGGGTCCAGGTCACATGACCCAAATGGCCGCCAATCCATATATGGTCTGTCTGTCTGTCCGTCTGTAACCCGTTTGTGAAAATTGGTGATAGTGACTTAACCGCTTGGAATATTAAAACAATTTTTGGCATACTGATAGTATCAATGAGGTCTAACCAATGAATTTGCGAAATATTACATTCCATTTAGTATAGCCTTGCCGAGGCGAAAAATGTGAAAATTTTCGAACTGCTTCTCCTCGGAAACCGTTGGGCCGATTAAGGTCGAATTTCATATGGAGCCTCTATGGGATGGAGGAAACCAAAATTTGCTCATGGGGTCCAGGTCACATGACCAAAATGGCCGCCAAGCCATATATGGTAAAAACCCTTAAAAAAGTCTTCTCCAGAACCACTTGGCAGATTTCCACGAAACTTGATAAATAACATCTGGGACGTAGGCCCATCATAAATTGCTAAAATGGTGACCCTGGGTTGACCTTGACCTTCTTTGTGCCTAGGTCAAACTTTGACACATATGCTTTTGTATTGGAAAAGTGAGAATTCATTTTATCCTGCAAACGATTCAGAATACAGTACTAAAGTATTAGATATATTTTTGCTCCTTACGATAAGGCGCATTTTTTGGGGGAACCGTTTTAGGTCCAGGTCACATGACCAAAATGGCCGCCATACCCATATATGGTAACATTCATCAAGCTAAAAGCATCCGGCGGGTCGTGCACTTCAGCTGAAGCACTGGTTTCTAAACAACCTTCCAATTAAATCTACGCCGCATATCTTTTTTAAAGATATTTCTTGTTTCAATACAAAGTTGGTTAATTTTACAAGGTTGTTCATAACACAATATTATGAAAAAACGCCTATATAATTTCAACACCCTTGAACCCCACTTTTATGTGGTAAAACTGGGGTTTACAGGGGTAAACCTAATTTTTCTTATTTCTGCTCAATGAAGCGGTTCTAACGAGTACCCCTAACCTACATTTTGAGCAGAAATAAGAAAAATATCCCAATTTTTCATCTTAAAATGGTCGGTTATTCGGCGGTGAAGTTTACAATGCATTGGTCTAGGTGTGATTTCGTAATGAATTTGACAACAATATTTTATACCTTTGGTCTCTTCCACACAATCTTTCTTGCACCACCACTGTCAAGTTTTCCGGCTGTGTAGTATAAAGCATACTCATCAGTTGGGAAATCGGGATCACAGAACAACTCGCCAGGCTGTAAACCTCTAAGCACATTCTCTATTCTTACTGGATTCTGAAAATAGTGCATGTACTAATAACTCTTATTCCGCTATTCACGACAACCTCTACCTTTGCAAACAGTGTAGATCCAGATCAGATGGCTTCTGAAGAAGCCATCTGATCGGATCAACACTGTCATAAAACATGTTCATTTGTCAGGATAAGCCCTTATGGTGTGAGAAGTATAAATTTTGAAAGATGAACACCAAATTTAGCTTCATTAATTCTTATAAATGCCCATAGTTAACCTTCAGATTACATTTACTGTAAAAATCCTAAATATTCAGACACCTTGAAGACTTGCTGTAATTCTCCTAAAATTTTCACAAATTTGTTTCATGATCTAACAAAGAGTCCTAAAACTGGAGACGGAATGCCAAACAGTGTAGACCCTGATCAGACTACTCCTTCAGGAGCAGTATGATCTGGGTCTGCACTGTTTGCTTTGGCCTGTCTGTCCCAATACTTAGGATCAATATGGCAAGACCAATTTTGGTATTAATCCTTACTGAGATGCCAAGTAAACCTGCATTGGAAAATGTTGTCTGTCTTTGAGGATCTAAGCCTGCCCAGGCAAAGCGGTGCGCACGAGTCAGACCGTCCATTCTTATGAACCCTATCGGTTTCATTGGGCGACAGGACTTGAGATGTCATTTCATCTTAATGTTGGGTAAAAGTCCCACAAAACTGGAAGCAACGTCTCCAAAATGACCTTTACAGTGTTGACGGGGACGTTAAATCTCAAATCAAACAAACAAATCAAACTGTCTTTGTCGTCTGCTGTATCTTCTTCCAAACTTTTTTAAAAAATATTTTTGCAAACAGGCAAATAGTGTGGACCCTGATCAGACTGCTCCTAGAGCAGCAGTCTGATCTGGGTCCACACTGTTTGCAAATATAAATTTGGAAGTAACTATGTAACTGGCAGACCGCAGTTGCTCTGATTGGCATCTTAACCCTTGTCCTGCTGAACCCGGATATGCCTTAGCTTTCAAACAATGTAGATCCAGATCAGATGGCTTCTGAAGAAGCCATCTGATCAGCATCTACATTGTTTGCCATTCCGATTGTGAATTTGTTGCAATAATTTGCATCAAGTAATCTGATTGGTTGATAATGGGTAGTAGGCGTGGCATATATAAATATTCAGCAGGTCAAGGGTAACCGGTTAAAGGCGCATTATTGAGCTACCGGGTCTCAAAAATTTGTTTCTGGTTTTTATCTTCAATGCATACTCCTTTGTCATGTGTACACTTTTGGAGCCAAAAACAGCTTCAGAATTTTGTGAAAATGGTCGTTTTCATTCGTGTTTACCCTGAACATGTGTTCGGAATTTCTGTTCTAAAAACAAATCTGTCACTTTACACATACATGGCGACAGTATCGTCTCTGAGTGTCCTTACTTATTGCATGGTATTCAGCGTCATATTTTTTCCAACTCAGGCATGGCCTAAGCAAACAAGGCCTAAAATGAATGTCGCATAACGTCATATATGGGGATTCTATTTTTGTCACGAACTAAAAATAGATCTAACTAGTGTTCGAAACCTAGTTAGGGAATCCCTCTCAAACTCGTTTACCTGTCATCATAATTGTTCGCATTTTTGCATAAAATGCATTCATTTGTATTGTTTTAAAGACACATACCGGCTATATGTATTTTATTTTTGGAAGCATTTTTTCCGGATAGCTCAATAATGCACCTTTAAGGGTTAATTATATTGTATTTCCAGATAAGGAGTACCCAGGATTTTTTTTCTGACTTTTCTATACATGCAAACATGTACAAGGCGAGATAAATATCCTATTAACCCTTATCTTGCTGAATATTCAATTTAGCCACACCCATTTCTGACTTTGAACCAATCAAATTACTTGATGTAATTTATTCATACAAATTCATAAACTGAATGTCAAACAGTGTAGATCCTGATCAGATGGCTTCTGAAGAAGCCATCTGATCTGGATCTACAATGTTTGCAAACATTGGGTTTGTCATGAACAGCAGGATAAGGCTTAAATATACCTGTACATCTCTGACGCAGACATCAAACCCAAGTATTAACAGATAAAGTGGAAAACAAGTTTTTGCTAAGTTTCCAACTTTATCCATTTGAACCAAGGGTCTGGGTTTCTCTGTCCGTCGCATCATAGATTGACAATTGATTATTTTCTTACCAACAACATAAAACTGCATTTAATCATTAACCCTTCTGTTTTCTGTGATTTTATGTATCCTAACCAACTTTTCCAAAATGTCATTCAGCATTGTAGAGTTTGCCCGGACATGATCAAGAAGTCAAGCAACATGGTTATCCATCCAGGTACTTTAATCATGCTATCCACTGTTTAGACTGGAATCAGTCCAAAAGTTTAACCAATATCTTCTCCTTTGTATTAGCAATGCATTTATTTCTCCTCTCTAATACTTTCTGATCTCCAAAACTTTTGGTGCTATGGGATGGAAGTCATTGCTTTTGAGCTGGGTAAAAATTAATAAGATTATTCTTATAAGTGAAATGATTAAATGAATGGACTGTTTCCAGTCTATCCACTGTTTAACTTTATTAAAAAAAGCCACCCACTTTATGTACCCTATTTTCCAGAAGAGCTGGTTCCAACAAGTCTGTAAAAGTGGCACATATCAATAATCCTCACACACCCCCGCCCCCATTTCTTGACTTCATCTCAAATCACACACAGTCAACAGTCATACCCCTCACTAGACAGGCACAAGGTCGGACTTAATGTATGCCACACACAGAGGTAAGGCTGACACGATTACTCGTATAATCGATCGATAAATTCCACAAAAATGATTATCATTTCTGATTTGCTTTTAATTGGTTACTTGATAGGTACAATTTACTACCCAAAGTCATGTCTAAAATAGCTGGATGTGTGGCAAACAGTGCAGACCCTGATGAGACGTCGCATTATGCGGCGCCTCATCTGGGTCTACACTGTTTGCTCAGGCCTGTCTGTTCAAATATACATATGGTAAAGTGCAACATATGGTAAGAGTCATGCTCAGACAGAAAGTCAGACAGGTAAAATCATGACAAAAACCTTAGCGATTACTAATCGATTATCGATCGCAATGACAGGACTGTTAATCGATTATCTTTTCAGCTCTGATTAGCCAGCCCCACACAGAGGACACTTCTTCCACTCCACTGCTGCCATCAAAGTAGAAAAGTGAAAGTATGCGATCAACCAGCCAGGAACATGTACTAACCAAACTCTCCAATGCTTAATATCATGAAAAAGCCAACCACCCTATGTACTCTCATTGCTGAAAGAGTGGGCTTCCAGCATTCCCTGAAGGTGTACCTATTCCCCTTAAATGATTTATGAAAATGAGTTCTGACATCTTTTTTAATGTTGTCCGTGAGCTGTCTCAGCCTATTGACCAGGAAGAATTTCCTCACATCACTAACTTGACTAAGAACAGATTTGTTCGTTTTAATGTTTAACATCCCTGTCAACACTTTATAGGTCATTTTGGTGACAATGCTTCCAATTTTGTGGAACTTTCACCCGACATTGAGATGAAAAAAACATCCCAAGTACAATTAAACCAATTTCAAAATCCATCTGAAAATAGAAAGTTATTGACTGGACACAATTTGCCCATACATACATACCGACAAATGTCCAAGGGAGATAACTCAAAAAGTATAAACACGCGAGTCATAGTTCTTGCACACTGCATGTCGTCTAATGAATAAGACTAATATTGATTAATATTTATATGAAGTTTCGTGAAGATAACTTGAAGGGTTCTCAAGTTATAGAGCGGACACAATTTTGTGACAGACAGACACCCGGGGGAAAAACAACATGTCTCTCCGAAAAAAATTGTTTCAGGGGAGACATAAATACTATATTTAATCTATGGCCTTGAGTGGTGCAGCTTATCTACTTCTTCCTTGAACCTGTCAAGGGTCGGTAAGCATACAGGCTACTCAGGCAGGGTATTTCATTTGACTACTGCAAGTAGAAAAAAAGAGAATTGGTACTTATAAAAGTTCATTGAAGTAAGTAGTAGGCCATGGAGTGGCAGTAACTGGATACAGTGGTTTTGGGCTTGGGGATTGCCATTAGTCCATAGACTTTGCATATAGCAGTACAAAGCTGTTATACGTAGACTCTCTTGCCTTGGGTATTTTTGTTTTTATGTTACTTCTAAGGAATCCTTATTCCTTAGGTATTCTGTCTGTGTGGGAGCTCCAAGACAGCTGGCCAATTGATATATCCACCCCAGGTACCAAGCACCGGTGACCACCTCCAGGACCTGTCTGTGCAAATGGTACAAGTTATTAATTGGTATCCTAGAGGTGGCCACCCTCATTTTGAGGACCTAGCATGTTAAGGGATTAAATGGTAATATACTTTTTCCAAACAAGCCAAATATATACAAAAAATTAAAAGGGTGTACGCTACATGGACTTGTTAAGAAGACAAAACATATATAATTTGTGAAACTAAAAAAATATAACCATGCTAAATAATCTGAAAAATTATCATTTCATAATTCTTGTGAATTACAACCCCCCATAATGGAGACATACGCTAATTCCTAAACTCCCATCTTCATATTCAGCTTCAGGAACATAATTTTCTGACTCCTCATCCGTTCTCCTTCTACGGTAAGATGAGTCCATCGCTGAAAGACTGGAGCCCCCATTTATCAATGTGTCCGTTTTGAAACCTGGGCCATTTGATTTGTTTTTTAGGCGCCCGTGAACCACCTTCATCGAACTATTACCGCTTCCCATTATTCAATATAGTTCTTTATGGGTCATCATGATAGCCTGTGTCGAAATAGCGTTTCATAGTCGAAAACTATTTCAGTTTAACATTTATTCACACGAATCACTCTCCATTTGTCAGCCATGTTGTTTACAAAACACATCCATGGACTACACATACCGATTTGGTTTGTAAGCTTCGTTCTCATTGGGTAATTAGTCAACGCAGGTGCTTGACGGGTTTCTGATTGATCAAAGGATCGGGACCTGAGTAAGGGTGCACACTAATGTCCGAAAAACGTCCGGAAAATGTGGGATAGTGGTGCGTTATCCCTAATATTTCGACTTTGGGTGGTCAGAAATTAATAAAATTAGTATCAAATAAAATTTTAAGCTCTAATCTAAACGATTATAAAATAGATTTCATTTTCAACATTTTAGACCAAGCTTCTGATCCAGTCCCTGTTTTATCTGGAGTCCCCCAAGGTTCGGTCCTTGAACCGGTCCTCTTCTTGTTTTTCATCAATGATCTCCCTGATAATATCAGGTCATCGGTCCGTTTGTTTGCTGATGATTTTGTCCTGTATAGGAACATATATTCTCCTTCCGATTGTCTTATTTTACCAGATGACCTGGATCGACTTGCACAGTGGGAGGCCGATTGGCAGATGAGGTTCAATGTGGCCAAATGTCATTCAATGAGGGTGTCACGACACCCTCCGGACAAGCAAATTAAATTTGACTATACATTTCACCAGCAAATTTTGGAGCATTTCAATCCGCAAAATATCTTGGTATCACCATCACTAGCTGACGATCTTGATTGGGGTCAACATATCTCTGAGATTACAGCTAAAGCAACTAAGACTTTAGGATTCCTTACACGTAATTTGGCCTTTGCATATATAGGCAGACAAAGGATGTTGCATATAAAACATTGGTTCGCCCTCAACTTGAATATGCATCATCCATTTAACATCCCTATCTTAAAACTCAGATTCAGCAGATGGAGAAGGTGCAGAGCACAGCTGCTCGATGGATCTGCATGCGATTGCGAAATAGAAGTAGCGTCGGTGACATGCTTAATGAGCTAGAGTTGCCGTCCCTGGAGGCCCGTCGTGAGCAGTCCTCTTCAACCTTTTTCTATAAGATACATTCTGATACAGTGTCTAATAATAAAGGTAGGTACTTGACCCCTGGAACAGTGTCGACCCAAACAAGGGCATCGAAAGTAAACAACTCACAATATCGTAGGTACCAGTCCTATAGTGATGCCCTGAAGAACTCCTTCTTTCCTAGAACTATTTCTCAATGGAATAGTCTTTCCTCCTCTGCGGTGAATGCCAAGTCCGCAGAGGAGTTCAAAGTCCGTACAGTGTAAGATTGAGACTCAGAGGCATGCGTTTTAGGATACCCCCGTTATGCAGATTGTAAAGAGTTTTAAGGACGCATCCAGTGCCTCTTTTTTCTCAGCTAAATTCTTAATTTAGCCAACCAACCAACTGAGGTAATGGTCAAATGTGACCGACTCAGTATAAGAAGATAGATAGATAGATAGATAGATAGATAGATAGATAGATAGATAGATAGATAGATAGATAGATAGATAGATAGATAGATAGATAGATAGATAGATAGATAGATAGATAGATAGATAGGGTCCATTTTTTAAGTTAATTTGTCCGGGACATTTCCGGATTGTGTCCTGGATGTTGGAAGTATTGGTGCGTTGTCCCTAATATCTCCACCTCGGGTGGTCAGAAATTAACAAAATTAATATCAATTAAAATTTTAAGCTCCATCTAAATGATTATTATTTATATTTTTCATTTTTAACATGTTAAAGGTCCCTTTTTGAAGTTAATGTGTCCTGGAAATTCCCGGAGTGTGTCCTGGATGTTGGGGGTAGTCGTGCATTATTATAATATCTCGACTTGTGGTGATCACTGATTGATAACAATTTTATCAGATAAAATTTAAAGATCAATTCTGTGGGTTAAGACACACTGATGAAGATTAAATATCAGAAAGGCATTTGTGTCACTAAATTTGGTATAGTTACGCCTTAATTGCAACCACTGGGTCGGTATCGGTGTTGACGTCAGCACTCATGTACTGATTTAAATAACTATATTATATTTAATTTTTGCAGTATAAAATTCTAACTTTTCTAAAACTAAGACTGACTTGTCAGGTGAGACATGTATCTTAGCGGATTTGGTTGCCACGTTTTGTTATATTTTAAATATTGCAATTCTCGCTATTTTGAACATCTCCTTCCTGATGCCCGGGACTTCCGTGGAGCGTGGGCCATGTTTGCTAACGTTGGCTCGATGGGGGCGCCTATCTGGATCGGGCGTCTCTTGCCTGATGCTTCCAGCTGACATGTCTCATGAGCTACGTCGGTCGGTGTGTGCTCGGAGGGAGATGTGCTGTGTTTGCCGGGTCTTGTCCATCATCCATTTCGGTTTCAAAACTTTGGGGTTTAGACACATTGGTGAAGATTAAATATCAGAAAGGCCTCTGTATCATTAAATTTTGTATAGTTACACCTTCATTCTAAAAGAATAGTTAAAAAATATTTTTATATACCTCATTGAGGCAGTTCTAATGAGTACCTACAACTCGAAGTGTGTCAGATAAAATAGTTAGATCCATTGAAAGCAAAGAACACATAAACAAACGAAAATAACAGACTCGGTTTTATTGAGTCTGTTCGTGGCCAGTACTGAAATGTGCAACGCCCGCCACGCCCCCTAGCGCCGACTTAAGCAGAGCTCAATTTTACAAAATTATTCAAAATGAACTCTATGATCCCAAAGGACCAGAAAATATAATCTGCAATAAGATGACCCTACCTTATTTTATATAAAGTTGGGGTTCAATGACTTTCAAGTTTAACATGATGTCACTCATGTTGCTGTTTACAAGATGGAAATCGCCAATTATATGCTGCTGAATAATATCACGTATCACTGTAAACCCCAGTTTTCTCTTTTTTCGTATAACACAAACCATGTTTTTGAGGACATAAGAAAATAATGAACATCCGTTTTAATACTCCTTTTCTCTAAATAAATATGTTCTATAAAAGGGTTATCCTTTGGAAGCAAGGAATACACCAGAGAAGTGAAAAATATGGAGTGTACATGTTTTCTGGGCCAGACTAGCTAGTTTCGGCCAATGAGACCTCATCAGTGACCCTCAGATATTTTCAAATATCCACAATGGAATCAATGATCCCAAAGGATAAGAAAATATAATCTACACTATGATGTAGGGCAGGGAGACGTTTTACCGCCGCCACACATTCCCACACACCAGCTGTAGTGAAGTTAAATATGTTCTATAAAAGGGTTATCCTTTGGAAGCAAGGAATACACCAGAGAAGTGAAAAATATGGAGTGTACATGTTTTCTGGGCCAGACTAGCTAGTTTCGGCCAATGAGACCTCATCAGTGACCCTCAGATATTTTCAAATATCCACAATGGAATCAATGATCCCAAAGGATAAGAAAATATAATCTACACTATGATGTAGTTGCGTTTACATGGCTGATCATTGCACGGCTTTCAAATTTAAAATGATATCACTCATGTTGCTGTTCACAATATGGACATCGCCAATTATTTGCTGCTGAATAATATCATGTATCACTGTAAAATAGAAGTGAAGGCAAGGATCAGGAATCGATACAATTAACCCACAGCTCCCATCAGAGACACCAAAGGGAAAGAAGCACAGACATGAAACAACTAGACCATAATGGAAACATCAATAGGACAGTTACTTTCCCACAAAATGGCCAATAGGCTATCCAAAACAAAATAATATAAGCGATATATACGCTCAAAGACAAACCACAACAAAAATAAACCGCGACAGAATAACAGCCTTGGAACGGTCTGTAAAACGAATTCCGGGGGGGGGGGGGGGGGCTAATCGATTTAACGTGGCCACAATCCTCGCCCTTATTTCCGTCGCGATTTAGACAAATAATTTGGTCAGTCGGCATGAAGGCCTCCTAACTCATCAGCGCAACATCTCCAAGAACACACAAATCAAACAACCACAGAGATGAAACAACGGCGAGAACTCGACAGCAAGAAACCACTGAAAACCTGGAGCAAAAGAAGGCCAACAGTTAGACTCCGATGGACTCGACCAGAGACGGAGCATCGGGTACCGAACAACATTACATAAAATTAGATACTCTAATTCTCAGTAAAATAGAAGTAGAGACAATGATCAGGAATCGATACAACTAACCCACAGCTCCCATCAGAGACACCGAAGGGAGAGAAACACAAACATAAAGCAAAAAACCCCAACGGAAACACCAACAGTGGAAAGCCAAAAGGACAGTTACTTTCCCTCAAAATGGCCAAAAGGCTATCCAAAATAAAATAACATAAACGAAACAAACACCCAAAGACAAACCATAACAAAAATAAACCGCGACAGAAGAAGGGGGGGGGGGGGCTTAAATCGATTTTATGTGGCCACAATCCTCGCCCTTACTTCTGTCGCGATTAAGACAAGTAATTTGTTCAGTCCGCATGAATGCCTCCTAACTCATCAGTGCAACATCTCCGTGAACACAAAAATCAAACAACCACATGAGATGAAACAACGGAGAGGATTCGACAGCAAGAAACAACAGAAATGCTGGAGCAAAAGAAAACCAACAGTTAGACTCCAATGGGCCCGACCAGAGACAGAGCATCAGCTACCTACCAACCAACATAAGCCTTAACGTTGGAATTGTCATAGAATCTAAGGCCTGACCCACCGGCGTGCAATTAAAGAGGGAAGCAAAGTTGTCAACCGTGATTGGGTTAACCACCATGCATGCAGTCTGTCATATAACATTTATGTTGTACCCAATCCTTTTATTTCGAAGAATGATTTTACGAAATTGGGTGCTGAAGTCATTGCGGTTTTTCTAAATTTATATACTAAGTCACCACAAAAATCGAGTTCCGATAGACCTTGTGGCAGAAGAGATTTAAGTCCAGTATTGAATTTTGAAATTAAATCAGAATGACGTCTATAAAATTTTGAAAAGGGTTTTCGTAGTTTATGACACCGATAACCCCCGATTAAGAGTGTTGAAGTCAGTTCAATGACAAGACACTCTGGCAAATCGAATTAACTGCGAAATATAAACGTCATTGGATGCCGCAGGAGGAACATCTCCCTCCAAGAAAGTAAAATTTACAATTTCAAAATCAAAATAATCGCGTTTATCATAAATTTTGCAAGAAACAAACCCATCATCAATAGATAGATATTAATCCAAAAACGGTGCCTCGGTATCAGAAGAATTTGCTTTATTTAACTGAAGTTCTGGGGGTAAATTCGACTGATCAAACCATCGAAATAGGTATTGTCAATATTTAATAAGTCATCCAAATATCTAGAAGTCGAGCTAAAGGCTTCAATGATTTCAGATTGGTTTTCAACGGAAAGCTCTTTTATAACAAAACAAGAACAGATCAGCCACAAGGGGTGCGCAATTTGTAGCCATCGGAATACCCACAATTTGTATAAATAACTTAGTACCAAATCTTATGTAAATATTGTCAAGTAGAAAGGTGAGAGCTCCACACACTTTCTGACATGACCATAAAGTATAATTTTTATGCTCACCAAGAGTGAAAAAGCATTTCTTGTGGCCACGTAAAATCGATTTAAGCCCCCCCCCCCCCCCCCCACCAGTGGAAATCTTTTACTGACCGTTCCAAGGCGGTTCTTCTGTGGCGGTTTATTTATGGTGCTGTTTGTTACTTACTGTGTGTATCACTTGTGTCTTTTTATTTTGGATGGCCATATGGCCAGTTTCTGGGAAAGTAACTGTCCTTATGGCCTTCCTTTGTTTAGGTTTCCATTATGGTCTGGTCACTTAATGTTTGTGTTTCTTTCCCTTTGGTGTCTTTGATGGCTGGAGTAAGTTAATTGTATCGATTCCTGATCTTTGTTTTACTTCTGCATTACACGCAATATAGAGGGAGTCTTCCCTATGAAAGGTCCATTCAATTAAATCATTAAGTTTTTTCTTTTATAAGATTGTTAGGAAGTGAAGTGTAAAGGGTGGAAAAATCATAAGCTGACAGACTTGAAGCACGAAAACGTCTGGATTTCAATTTATTTAAAACTTCATTAGAATTTTTTATTGACCAAAAACAGCTTTCTCCCTGATCTTTCAAAGACTTTGTCGCACTATTTAATCATATTTTTTGATGGCAGTAAAACAAGAAATTAATAATTTGGAAAGTTCAGTGGTGGTACAAGAGCTTGAATTTGCAAACAAAAAAAACAAAAACAAACAAACAAAAAAAAAACAATACAACAACAACAAAAAAAAAACCCTGCTTTGTATGGTCTTTTATGAAGTTTAGGCAACCAATATAACGTAGGAAGCTTGTATTGGCCTTCTGTAATACATACAACAAACTTGGTGGCTGAATGACAAATGTGGTCATCAACTAAAGCCCTCTCTACCGCAAAAGGCTGCAGTTCATAGGCCTTAGTACCACCAAGTTCTTGCTGAAGAGTGTTAACATAGTGGAGTCGTCAAACAACGACCACATTGTTAGTGGTCTTTTCTGCTGGTGCCAAAACAAACTTCTTATGAAATTCTTGAATACCTAGTTTAACATGACGTAAAGACGTCTTAAGTTTAGGAGGTAATAAGTTCGCATTTTGAAGGTAGAAAGAAATGCTTTGTTCACTAGTTTCAGAATGCTACGTTTCCATTCTTTAAGAGCTTTATGCTTAACATATTCTCGTTTACACCATCCGTTACCAAATTCATTCAAGGCAGCAGCGATTTTATCTCTACACTTATTGAAATCAATTTTAAAGGAAATCGATATTTCGGTCCGTTAGAGATTATATTTCGTATCCTAGAATCAGGAATAATGTTAAAATGGCCAGTAATAATATGACCAGCAGCAGGATAGCAATACAATGAATTTTTACAATCACGGGTACCAGGAATCTTAGTGTCAATCTCAAGATCAGAAACAAGTGGTGAGTCAGGCCTCAGATTACATGACGGTTCCAACGTAAAGGCTTATGTTTGTTGGTACCTGATGCTCTGTCTCTGGTCGGGCCCATCGGAGTCTAACTGTTGGTTTTCTTTTGCTCCAGCATTTCAGTGGTTTCTTGCTGTCGAGTCCTCACAGTTGTTTCATCTCTGTGGTTGTTTGAATTTTGTGTTCACGGAGATGTTGCACTGATGAGTAAGGAGGCCTTAATGCGGGCTGAACAAATTATTTGTCTTAATCGCGACGGAAGTTAGGGCGAGGATTGTGGCCACGTAAAATCGATTTAAGCCCCACAGTGGAATTCGTTTCCGCTGACCTTTCAAAGGCGGTTCTTCTGCCGCGGTTTATTTTTGTTTGCTATGGTTTGTCCTTAGGTGTTTGTGTCGCTTATATTATTTTATTTTGGATAGCCTATTGGCCATTTTGTGGGAAAGTAAATGTCCTTTTGGCTTTCCGCTATTGAGGTTTCCATTAGGATCTGTTGTTTCATGTTTGTGTTTCTTTCCCTTTGCTGTCTCTGATGGGATCTGTGGGTTAATTGTATCGATTCCTGATCAATGCCTCCACTCCTACTTTATTGAAATTAAAAATGGTAGATCTAACACGCTGACTGTATTTATAGCAAATTATGGGTGTTTCAGCATTTTGAAAATAAGCAGGAATATATTAAATCACCGAACCGTTCCGGGAGATACTAGGTGAATCTATAAAATCCAAACCGTTATTAATAAAAGATATTTTGATGTAATGACATTTGTGATTAATTTCAGAATCGATGAAAGGACGAAGAGCATGCTGACTATAACCTCTAGATAAAAAGCAGGATCGTATAACTTATTAAAACTATCGTAGAGTTTATTTGCCTCGGTGTCCAGAATACGTAATACAGAAATGGGTAATGAACTTAGAAATGCAAGCATAGAGTGGCGTCCATGATTCAGTAATATTATAGACAGTCACTTCAGCCTAGTATTGTCTCTTTTAAAAGCACGAAATTTACGTTTATAATTGCCATTTTTTCTGGTGTCATGCGATCTAGTTTTACGCTTTTGACAGTCCAGAAGTGAGAAAATATCAAAATCGGGCATTTTAGATACATTACCTTCATGATAAATGTTGTCATCAAAGCCCAATGAAAAAGGTATCTGTAATTATTTAATCAATTTTTCATTCAGTTTCATGTCGTTTAATCATTTTAAACCCCACATTTTTCTATTGACAAAACACAAACCATGTTTTGAGAAAAATACGAAAGAAGTAACGCACACCCGTGAAAATCCTACTTTCTGTATTAAAAGTTGGATTTGCATGGGTGGTCATTAAATGCCTTTCATTGATGTCACACAAGTTGTTGCTCACAAGACGGACACTGCCATAGGGTTCGCCGGCGTGACGTCACTGCCCGTAGCAACCGATAGGCCGCCATTTTTGAGGTGAAAACAATAACAGAGCGACCGGCAATTACCCTTTAGATCGCTATCAATTACATTGAATAAAATCGTTTTTTAACCAGAAAATGCATGTTACTGTAAGTAAAAATGATAAAAAGTAAAGAATAACGAGGCGGGAAATTTCCATTTAGTGAAATAACAGCTGCCTGATAACCGATGTCTACGGACTAGTGTCAAGTGTTGTGAATTCGGAGGTGTCGTGGACTCGGGAAATATACTCTATCCAAGTGTCAAGGTAGGTTTGACATTCTGTTTATTGTCAAAATAACACAGATCTGATCTGAGTCCACACTGTTTGTCTGTAAAAAATCGTTGACTGCCGGTAGCTTTAAGTCATTTCTGCAAACAGTGTGGACCCAGATCAGACTGCTCATCTGATCCGGGTCCATACTGTTTGCATGTCATATGTCATTTCTGCAAATAGTGTGAACCCAGATCCGAGGTTATGCCAAGGCTAGGGGGACAGGCTAGTTTGTTAGTTCATTTACAAGGCACACATTCTAAAGACCTTGTTGTTGTTTTGATCAGAGGCATTCATTTTAGGACCCCTGTTCATCTTCTTTAGCACACCCAGTAAGGAGGGTTTTTTTCTTCACTTTAAAGTTAATTACAATCAATTTCTAAATTTAGTCACCCATCTAACACCTGTGGTGATGTTCCAAGGGATCGCCTCGGTAAGTGCAGAAATGTTGTTGAAAGGGAGAAATACGAGCACTAGAGAGAAATCAACAGACAATTTTACCAATAGAAAGGACAATTTCAGTTCATTATCAACAAAGCATGGCCCAAAGAATAATGTATTGTGAATCAATTTCCTGTTATAAAATGTTCACTGCACATGTAAACATATTTTGATGTAGGAATCCAGTCTGAACCATCAGCGTTCTGGCGACTGCAGGCCCTTATCCACCGAGACCGTCTCTCTGGATGTTTTTCTCCATTTGGGAACTGATAGAACGATAGCTTTTTATCCAGTTGTAAATGATGATTTGTACAACCACCTGCACTACCGATTTTTGGCATGTTTTATCAAAATTGTAAGAAATATGCTAGTGACTTGGGTTTTATTTACACTATTTGCTTATTCAAAATGGCGTTTGTATTCACCCGCGTGCTCGTTGCTATCACGTGACAAACGAAAGTACCCGGATGACCGGCGAACCCTATTGATTTGCTGATGAATTCAGACCTAAACGTATTGTATGAAACCAAATTTTGTACTCACGATTATCACAGCAAATCATGGTATAAATACACTCAGGCATTTTGCGGAATTTTATTTAACCAAACTGGTGTTAACAGGGTATACATTTGATTCTCATTTCTGCTAAAAACATAGGTTGTGGGTACTCGTTGAAACCGTTTCGCCGTTCTATGGAGTTTCTTCAATTTTGTTTAAAGCAGAAATTTGAAAAATGTGGGATATTTTGTTTTAGGGTTGCTAAATCCTCAGTATACTCGACTAGGTGTGTTTTCGTAATGAGATAAAAATCTGACATTTTCCATACCTCTGCTTAAAACAGACTGCATGGTTACTCGTTAGAACAGCCTCGGTAAGGTGATTAGAGATAACGCACCAATACCCCCAACACCCAGGACACAATCCGGGAATTTCCCGGACAAATTAACTTCAAAAATGGGTGCCAAAAATGTTAAAACTGGAAACTACTTTTATGCTCTTTTAGAAGGTCGTGGAACGTTTCGGTCCTGAGTCGTTTCGGACCCTGTGTCGTTTCGGTGCTGGGTCGTTTCGTCCTGGTTGTTTCGGCCTGAATCGTTTCGGCCCAATTTGGGATGTGTGTCGTTTCGGCCATATTTATGGGTCGTTTCTGCCCGAAATTTTTTCTCACCGTTTCAAAGCATTGCATTGTAATACTGCATATCAGAGATCAGTCTGTGCTATTGCTAACTTAGCTCGTTACGTTATAAATAACAGAGAAGCCATAGAGGGCTCCTTTGAAAAGCGAATGCGCTGATCACAACGACAGGCGCAGGCTGATCATATAAAATTGTTGGAGCAGATTTGCCTTTTTCGCAAATTACAAAAGTTATGAAGAAAGGGTAATCAGTCAGCACATATTCAACACATTGCATGATTCATCGTTTGATAAGTAAACAGATGTGGTGAATCGATCAACGCCTGACATGTTGTTTTGATACTCAGCATGACATTGTGATACTAGCGAATACTAATCAGCCTGCACATCAGTGCAGTATGATCAGTATTTGCAGATGGTTGTCAAGAAAAAAACTTATAGAATGGATGTGCATTATGATCTTAAATTGTGCATGTCTGTATGTGGCACGTGAAGAAGTAGACATCGTACGCTTGCATGCAGCCTGATCATAATCTTTGAGGATTACACGAACCTTCAAAATCTTTGAGACTTGCAGGAACTTTCTACAGCCACATACAAAGAGATAAAAGCGATAACTTTGCCGTAAGGCATGGATGCTTATGTTGATCTACGTTTTATGTCGTTTTACGATCAGGATTGTTTTTTAAGTGGTAAATTGAATCATCGCATGATAATGATCCGTTAATCAATCACCCGTTAATTTTGCTGGACTTATCTAATCCCTTCTTTTTGTCGGAGATTAACCGAGTGCCGGTGCATGACCTTATTTGATGTGAAAACACTCGTTAAATGCGGGCGTCTTTAATTATGGAGGTGAGATAATCTTCAATCCATTTGACTTCGTCGGGGAATTCTTTTAACGTACAAAATATCCAAATATGTTACAATTGAAATGCTTTCGTTTCAAGGAATCAAATGTCAGTAATCAATGTATATCAAGTGCTCAGAGACATTCCTTGCAATCGCTCATAACGATTTCAAAGGGTCTTTAAAGATCCTTTTACTGTGCATTGCATGTGACAAAGAAGTCACATCAACGTCGGTTCAGTTTCATGAGGTTTATGCAACATCACATCTACATCGATGCAATGTCATGACGTTGTAACGTTGATTTGGCGGTGCCCTAGCGCCGTGTGCCTGCTGCGTGATTGTTATCCGATATACAATTTTATATATAATTGTAGTAAAGTTGTATTCAGGCAATTATCAAAGCCTAGTCACACCACCTAGTTAGTGCTAACTGGAAACATGGCTATGAAAAGAACTTTTAAAAGTCTTTAATTGGGCCATCATAAACATGGGTAACGTGACGGGCCATGTAAAAATATTGAAAAACTTCAACAGGTACTCTGTTGAAAAAAAAAAACAAAAAAAAAAAAAAACAATTCTATATAATAAAATCTGGCCGAAACGACCCAGGACCGAAACGACCCACCGAAATAGGCCGAAGTGACTCAATCAGAATCAGAATCAGAATTGTTAATGGTGACACGTCAAATGACATTCATACACCAGCCCCTGTAATGTGAGAAGTTAGTCCCTAGCTCTAACCAAAGAGGTAAATTTAGCTACACAATCATCAGCACCTTCAGCCGTCGAAAAAATCGAATCGGGAAGGGCATTCAAATCTCTAATGGTTCTGGGGAAGAACGACTCTTTATAGATGTCAGGTCTTGCAGTAAGGGTTTGAAACGCCAACGAATGGTGATTTCTACAGTGTCTAGCTGGGGGAACAAGGTCATCTGTTGGAATGCTGGCAGCACCCTTTAGACCTTTGTATAAAAGGATTAGCCTACTGTCTTTTCTGCTTTTCTTGAGAGGCGCCCATTTCAATTTTCCAAGTATCCCAGTCATGCTCCCAGTTTCAAAGCAGTAATTACCTATTACAAATCTAGCAGCTCTATTCTGAACTTTCTCAACTTCATCGTTAAGGACCAGTCCTATCCATCTATCTATCTTCATATACTGAGTCGGTCATACTTGGCCATTACCTCAGTTGGGTGGTGCGCTAAATTTAGAATCCCAGATACAACTAGCATATTCCAAGATTGGGCGAACTCATTTTTGATTTTTACTTTATATGCTGCCTCTTTTACATCCTGACACTGATGAAGATTTCGCCTCAGGAAACCAAGCGTTCTATTTGTACACATGTTGCTAATATGAGTATTCCATCTCAAGTTGTGTGAGATTGTCACTCCAAGGTATTTAATGGAGTCCACATTCTCGAGGTGTGAGAAGTCTAAACTTTATTAGATATCTTCCTAGTTATCTGCATAATATTGAATTTGACTGGCTGAAATCTCATGTCCCATTTTCGGGCCCAACATTCTAATCTATCTATGTCAGCCTGAAGTTTCAATGAGTCATCTGTATCATCTGTTCACAGATGACTGTGTTTGTTACCGGGAAATTAGAGATACAGATGACTCATTGAAACTTCAGGCTGACATAGATAGATTAGGATGTTGGGCACGTAAATGGGGCATGAGATTTCAGCCAGTTAAATGCAATATTATGCAGATAACTAGGAAGAGATCTAATAAAGTTGAGGCTTCTTACACCTTAGAGGGAACGGTCCTCGAAAATGTGGACTCCATTAAATACCTTGGAGTGACAATCTCACACAACTTGAGATGGAATACTCATATTAGCAACATGTGTACTAAGGCAAATAGAACGCTTGGTTTCCTGAGGCGAAATCATCATCAGTGCCCTCAGGATGTAAAAGAGGCAGCATATAAAGGTCTTGTTCGCCCAATCTTGGAATATGGTAGTTGTATCTGGGACCCTAGTGGAGTGGTCCTTAATGATGAAATTGAGAAAGTTCAGAATAGAGCTGCTAGATTTGTAACAGGCAATTACTGCTTTGAAACTGGGAGCATGACTGGAATACTTGGAAAATTAAAATGGGAGTCTCTCAAGAAAAGGAGAAAAGACAGTAGGCTAATCCTTTTATACAAAGGTCTACAGGGTGCTGCCAGCATTCCAACAGATGACCTTGTTCCCCCAGCTAGACACTGTAGAAATCACCATTCGTTGGCGTTTCAGACCCTTAGCGCAAGAACCGACATTTATAAAGAGTCGTTCTTCCCCAGAACCATTAGAGATTGGAATGCCCTTCCCGAATCGATTATCTCGACAGCTGAAGGTGCTGATGATTGTGTAGCTAAATTTACCTCTTTGGCTAGAGCTAGGGACTAACTTCCCACATCACAGGTCCTGGTGTATGAATGTCATTTGACGTGTCACCAGTAACAATTCTGATTCTGATTCTGATATCCAATTTCGCGGTAACAAACACAGCCATCTGCGAACAGTCTAGTCCAAATTTAGGCCGAAACGACCCGGCCGAAACGACTCAGGACCGAAACGTCCCGTCAGAATCAGAATCAGAATTGTTACTGGTGACACGTCAAATGACATTCATACACCAGGACCTGTGATATGGGAAGTTAGTCCCTAGCTCTAACCAAAGATGTAAACTTAGCTACACAATCCTCAGCACCTTCAGCCGTCAAAATAATAGAATCGGGAAGGGCATTCCAATCTCTAACGGTTCGGGGGAAAAACGATTCTTTATAAATATCCGTTCTTGCAGTGAGGGTCTGAAACGTCATTGAATGGTGTTTTCTACAATGCCTAGCTGGGGGAACAAGGTCATCTGTTGGAATGCTGGCAGCACCCTTTAGACCTTTGTATAAGAGTATGAGCCTACTGTCTCTTCTCCTTTTCTTTAGAGACTCCCATCTTAATTTTCCTAGAATTCCAGTCATGCTCCCAGTTTCAAAGCAATAATTTCCAGTTACAAATCTAGCAGCTCTATTCTGAACTTTTTCAATTTCTTCATTTAGGACCACTCCGCTTGGGTCCCAGATGCAACTACCATATTCCAAGATTGGGCGAACAAGTCCCCTGTATGCTGTTTCTTTCACATCCTGAGGACACTGATGAAGATTTCGCCTCAGGAAACCAAGTGTTCTATTCGCCTTTGTACACATATTGCTAATGTGTGTATTCCATCTCAAATCGTGAGTGATTGTCACACCAAGGTATTTAATGGAATTCACATTTTCGAGGACCGTTCCCTCTAAGGTGTAAGAAGCCTCAACTTTATTAGATCTCTTCCTTGTTATCTGCATAATATTGCATTTAACTGGTTGAAATCTCATGCCCCATTTTCTGGCCCAACATCCTAATCTATCTATGCCAGCCTGAAGTTTCAGTGAGTCATCTGTATCTCTAATTTCCCGGTAACAAACACAGTCATCTGCGAACAGTCTTATTTCTGAGTCAATATCAGTGGAAATATCATTGATGTACAGGGAGAACAATAGAGGACCAAGAACGGTCCCTTGTGGGACTCCAGACAAAACTGGCGCCCATACTGAAGATTCACCATTAACAACAACACGCTGTTTTCTGTAGCAAAGGAAGGAATCTATCCATTTAAGAGTCTTCCCACCAATTCCATAACCAAATAATTTGGATTTAAGTAGTTCATGAGGAGGGGTGTCAAAAGCCTTCTCAAAGTCCAGAATAAATGTGTCCACCTGCCCCCCTTTGTCCAGGATTTTTGCCCAATCATTAATAACCGTGCTCAACTGAGTTTCGCAACTATGCCTTTTCCTAAATGCATGTTGTCTGTCTGACAAAAGTTTATGTTCATCCAAGTGGGCCATGATGTTTGAGCAGACTATGTGTTCAAGCAATTTACATAGAACACAGGTCAGTGACACCGGGCGATAATTACGAGCAAGAGCCCTGTCCCCTTTTTTGAAGAGTGGACAGATGTTCGCTAGGAGCCATTCTTTGGGAATTTCACCCGTATCGAGAGATTGTTGGAAAAGATGAGCAAAAACTGGACCTAACTCGTTTGCTAGTTCCTTCAGGACTCTAGGATGAAGCTCATCAGGCCCTAAAGCTTTAGAAGGGTTCAAGCCTTTAAGTAATTTGATCACTCCCGCAGAGGATACAACAATATTTTCCATGAAAGGGGCCGATCTTCCAGTCAATGGAACCTCGTTGAACTCAGTTTTATTAAATGCATCATTGAATTGACCAACCAATTCCTCTGCCCTTTCAGAGTCCGATTCAGCGACCCCGTTCATCCCGTTTTTAGAATGGAGCTTAAAATTGTATTTGATGTTAATATTATTAATTTCTGACCACCACTACCCCACACATCCCGGACATTAGTGTACAACTAGCGTAAGCCGCTCAGTTAGACAATTTTACCCTTCGGAAATTAAAACAAATGAGCTAGATTTTCTGGAAAAAAGAACAACAACAAAAACCACAAAAACAAACAATGGCTCAACAACGAATTCCACAGACTATTGGACCACAGTTGGCACCAGGTAAATTGATTTGGTTTAAAGAAGCTGTTGACATTGAGGCTTCTAACACCTTAGAGGGAACTGTCCCCGAAAATGTGAATTCCATTATCATAGGATGCCCAGAAATGGTGACTGACCTGTTTCGGTGACACTTAGTTCCCTCGTGTTAGTTTCTTAGTAAAGAGATCTGTGACATCATCACATCCAGTGGTTTCAAGTACAAATAAAATCCTGTCATTTCTGTCTGCAACCCCAAAAAATTCTATTCAAAGATGTGAGTTAAAAATAAATTAATATTTCCTTGCATATTTTGTCTGTTTTCCTTGGGAAGGGTCCGTCACTCTAGACTCAGTGGCTAAGGTGACGGACCCAGCACTCTAGCCATTCCTATGTGGACAGGCTAGAGTGCCGGTAATACAATACCGTATTTCGGCGTGTATAATACGCACTTTTTTCTCTCAGAAATATGAAATCAAAACTGGGAATCAGAATCAGAATTGTTACTGGTGACACGTCAAATGACATTCATACACCAGGACCTGTGATATGGGAAGTTAGTCCCTAGCTCTAACCAAAGATGTAAACTTAGCTACACAATCCTCAGCACCTTCAGCCGTCAAAATAAGAATCCGGGACGTTTCGCCCCCAAACCGTTTCCTCCCCTAGTCGTTTCGCCCCCAAGACATTTCCTCCCTGGTCGTTTCCCCCCTAGTCGTTTCGCCCCCCTAGTCGCTTCATCCCCCTAGTCGTTTCGTCACCCTAGTCGTTTCGCCCACTTTTCACTGTAAGGCTAATTTTCAATGTTAGACTTTTATTAGAGGTGAGAAGAGGCAAATATTTAAATAGCATCATCGCCCTGTCACGTTAGCCTAAGCATCGCATCTGTATCTGTTCATTCATACTTGAAAATACAGGTAAATAACAGGTAAATTGAACAGTATGTCTCTGATGGCGCGTGAAAAAGAGAAAGTGGAAAATATTGGAAAGAAACACCTTGCTGTGGATAGACAAGAAAGAAAAGGAAAGCTTCCTGTCGGCTTTTTCAAATCATCATTGGAAACAAGACCTCTCCGGCTACAGTAGCGTCGCCCAACCGGCACAGGTTCAAAAATCCCTCAGACTTTACTTACAGACCGGCCCCTACCTAGCTGTTAAAACGAGAGAGTAGACGGTCCCTGCTTGAAAGATACCAAGTCAGGGGCCTCAGAAACAGATGCTGGTAAAGAATTCCAACCGGGTATAGTCCGAGGGAAGAAGCTGCCCGCGTTGCCTGGTCAGGGTCTGTACTATTTGCTTACAGTTTAGGAATTACTGGGTCGGACGCCGCAAATCTGATCAGAGTATATACAAATTGCTGACAGAACATTGATGAAAGGAATCGACTTGATCATATTTATTACCTTGCATCGGCGTTGACGCGTCGTTGCGTAGACGACATTTGCGACAATACTCAACCATGTATTACCTAGTGTGGGCACACAATGTGTATGCATCGTCGTATCAACGCCGATGCAACTTTATTACTTTGCATCGGCGTTGACGCGATGTTGCGTCGACGGCTTTGCGGCAATCCTCAACAATGTATTACTGGCCGACTCTGTTAACGAACCAACCGACCAATTTAAAACAAAACTAGTAAAGGTGCTTAAGCGATAATTAAAGACGTTTTTAAACTTTGCAAAAAGCGCATGTTTTCACACCTTATAATTAAGGGCATTAATTGCGTGATTAATGTGTCAAATCAAATAAACAATGTGATAGACGGTTTTGATCAAAACATGTAATAATTCCGAATCAACATTTTCATTCAAAGAACAGGTTCTTCTCTTTCTCTTTCTCTCTGTCTCATATATGAATCTTTTGTTAAAATATAGTAAAATAGTTTGGGGGCGAAACGACTAGGGTTTGGGGGCGAAACGACTAGGGTTAGGGGGCGAAACGACTAGGGGCCAAAAAAGGGGGCGAAACGACTAGGGAGGAAACGACCAGGGGGGAAACGTCTTGGGGGCGAAACGTCTTGTTACCTCAAAATAATAGAATCGGGAAGGGCATTCCAATCTCTAATGGTTCGGGGGAAAAACGATTCTTTATAAATATCCGTTCTTGCAGTAAGGGTCTGAAACGTCATTGAATGGTGTTTTCTACAAAGCCTAGCTGGGGGAACAAGGTCATCTGTTGGAATGCTGGCAGCACCCTTTAGACCTTTGTATAAGAGTATGAGCCTACTGTCTCTTCTCCTTTTCTTTAGAGACTCCCATCTTAATTTTCCTAGAATTCCAGTCATGCTCCCAGTTTCAAAGCAATAATTTCCAGTTACAAATCTAGCAGCTCTATTCTGAACTTTTTCAATTTCTTCATTTAGGACCACTCCGCTTGGGTCCCAGATGCAACTACCATATTCCAAGATTGGGCGAACAAGTCCCCTGTATGCTGTTTCTTTCACATCCTGAGGACACTGATGATGATTTCGCCTCAGGAAACCAAGTGTTCTATTCGCCTTTGTACACATATTGCTAATGTGTGTATTCCATCTCAAATCGTGAGTGATTGTCACACCAAGGTATTTAATGGAATTCACATTTTCGAGGACCGTTCCCTCTAAGGTGTAAGAAGCCTCAACTTTATTAGATCTCTTCCTTGTTATCTGCATAATATTGCATTTAACTGGTTGAAATCTCATGCCCCATTTTCTGGCCCAACATCCTAATCTACATGTATCTATGTCAGCCTGAAGTTTCAGTGAGTCATCTGTATCTCTAATTTCCCGGTAACAAACACAGTCATCTGCGAACAGTCTTATTTCTGAGTCAATATCAGTGGAAATATCATTGATGTACAGGGAGAACAATAGAGGACCAAGAACGGTCCCTTGTGGGACTCCAGACAAAACTGGCGCCCATACTGAAGATTCACCATTAACAACAACACGCTGTTTTCTGTAGCAAAGGAAGGAATCTATCCATTTAAGAGTCTTCCCATCAATTCCATAACCAAATAATTTGGATTTAAGAAGTTCATGAGGAGGGGTGTCAAAAGCCTTCTCAAAGTCCAGAATAAATGTGTCCACCTGCCCCCTTTGTCCAGGATTTTTGCCCAATCATTAATAACCGTGCTCAACTGAGTTTCGCAACTATGCCTTTTCCTAAATGCATGTTGTCTGTCTGACAAAAGTTTATGTTCATCCAAGTGGGCCATGATGTTTGAGCAGACTATGTGTTCAAGCAATTTACATAGAACACAGGTCAGTGACACCGGGCGATAATTACGAGCAAGAGCCCTGTCCCCTTTTTTGAAAAGTGGACAGATGTTCGCTAGGAGCCATTCTTTTGGAATTTCACCCGTATCGAGAGATTGTTGGAAAAGATGAGCAAAAACTGGACCTAACTCGTTTGCTAGTTCCTTCAGGACTCTAGGATGAAGCTCATCAGGCCCTAAAGCTTTAGAAGGGTTCAAGCCTTTAAGTAATTTGATCACTCCCGCAGAGGATACAACAATATTTTCCATGAAAGGGGCCGATCTTCCAGTCAATGGAACCTCGTTGAACTCAGTTTTATTAAATGCATCATTGAATTGACCAACCAATTCCTCTGCCCTTTCAGAGTCCGATTCAGCGACCCCGTTCCCTCCTCTTTTATTAAAAGTGTGTGTAATGTAACAGAACACAAAACTTCCAACATTTTTCCAAGTGTTGTCGAAGTTTTGCGGTCGCGAAATCTAATGACAATTGCGACTTTACTACAAAAAATTCATGTTAGACCGACTTCAACTATAAACAGATAGTTTTGGATACCAAGCAAGCCCCTTGATATATTTTCTTACCTAGAAACTGTAATTAGAGTAAAGTCGGGTATTATCGACCCTTTAAGGTTGAAATTAAGCTAGGATTAAAAATAACTGACGAATGATCCTATCGTGACTGATTGATGAAACTGTGTTCTTTGTTGGTCAGAACCAGCCAATCAGATACAATGTAACAAAGTGTCTTACATATTATAATGTCTGTTGGAAAATGTTAGTTAAGTCGTTAATTATCGACCCATAGAGGCAATTATCGACCCCCTTAGGGATTTTTAAAAAATAACACTCATAAACTCTAAGTTAAGAGACTTTACGCCTGGGTAACAAATATATATGCCTACCAGGAACATTGACAGATTGTTCATACCCTTAAACCAAATATACGCTCGAGATATAACCTGAGGCGCGTTCAACAATGTGGGCACACGTCGAGCGCTCACTTTCTTGCCTACGTTCCGTAAGTTAAAAAGTGGGCACTCCGCGGGCGCCCGCTTTGTTTAGTGCATCTCACATGTAGATATTACAAAATATGTGATAGATTTATTTACTAAATATCTAGATTTACTGTAATCTATGTTTTATACATTTTCTTATCATGTTTAGATCATTGATCTTAGAAACACTTAACAATCGCCATGTATAGGCATACAAAGGAGTCCCACATAGCAGCTTAAAGCTGAAATGAGCCTGTGCATGGGAAAACTTTAAATAGAACTGTTGCGACCAGCAAAGACTCATAACAGCTTGTACGTCTGCGCAGTCCGTCAGAATGTTTGATGTTCGAAGGAGTCTTCTAAGGTTTCTAGGTTATCCAGTGAGCAACAATCAAGACTGGCCAGACTTACTGTTTGTACATGATGATGTAGATCTAAATCTTTGCTATTTGGACAAATCATATTGTAGGCATAGATCTATATGTGCAGTCTCAAATGAGATCTGCAGATAAGCAAGATTTACCGCACTCGTTATTGCATGGAATGAATAGCATATAAAGAGAAGCAAACTTAATGGTGTGCTTAAAAGTTAATTACGAAAACACGCCTATACATATGTGTTGAATATGTAATCACCTGGTAATTTTAATATTTCTATACAAAACATATATTGTAGGTTTTCGTTATAACCGCCTTTTAACGAATTCCCACAATCTATGTTTTAACCAGAAATAAGAAATATAATATATCCCCTTTCCCCCCATTTTACTGAATAAAGATGAGGTCTAAGGGGGTCGGATCATATAGGCTTGTTTTCTTGAATTTCTGTAGATATTTCAACGTATAGAAAATGACATCAAATAGCGAGATTAAGGGTCATCTGTGCAATCTAAAATATACGAGGAAACATTTTCATACTGATCAAACTTCAAACTGTAGAACGACGTTTCGATTCTACTCACTGTTTATCTGGTTGCAATTGATATATTGTTCTTAAATGATGGACCCATGCCAAAGGAAATATCGAACATTTGAGTTGGATCAGTTTATAGAGAATACCAGGTTCGTGTCTTTTGATATCAAGTTTATCAGGCAAGGCTTCGAGAACGCTTGTAGAATCACGAGGCTTGCCGAGCGATTCTGCATGCGTTCTCGAAGCCGAGCCTGATAAACTTGATATCAAAAGACATGAATCTGGTATTCTATTTATCAGTTTATCCCCTTGTAAACTCTTTAAATCGGCAATTTACGATCAGTCATTGCGTCCCAACATTCCGGCGCGGTATATAATGGGTCACTATATTTACTATAAGCTGACCGTTATTTTTATTTTATTTTTTTTTTTTATTCATTTTAAATGTATTTTTTCCAATTTTTCTAGTAATTATAACTTTTTAGCCATTTTTGCCGGTAGTCCGCTTTATTCATAAAAGTGCAACGTCACGTTGACGTGATAAAGCTCACTTGTCCTGAGATAGCATATCTTTATCAGGTCAATGCGTTACAATGCAATATATAGAGTGGGTAACTGATAAAATAATGCATTATGTCACATGGATGTGTTGTCATAATGCTTTCTGCAGCATGAAACTTGAAACAGCTTGAAACTGTGGTGGAATCGAATATTAACCTCTTTCATACAGAAACCACAAACAGAACACTGTTACACAGTGCAG
Organism: Lucinisca nassula; assembly: GCA_963580285.1. Classification (NCBI taxonomy): domain Eukaryota; kingdom Metazoa; phylum Mollusca; class Bivalvia; order Lucinida; family Lucinidae; genus Lucinisca; species Lucinisca nassula. Next base: position 83,190,488 of record OY757022.1, on the reverse strand, counting down.
GCCCAGATCAGATGCTGCAGAATCTAAGAATCTGCTTTGGGACTTATTATGTTAACCTTGTCCTGCTGAATATATAGAGAATACCAGGTGAGTGTCTTTTGATATCAAGTTTATCAGGCAAGGCTTCGAGAACGCTTGTAGAATCGCGAGGCTTGCCGAGCGATTCTACATGCGTTCTCGAAGCCGAGCCTGATAAACTTGATATCAAATGACACGAATCTGGTATTCTATTTATCAGTTTATCCCCTTGTAAATCATTTAAATTGTCAATTTTCGATCATTTACCGATTGCCCTCAGTGCGTCCCAACATTCCGGTGCGGAAAATAATAGACCAGTATATTTACTATCATCTGACCGTTATTTTCTTTTGATAATTTTCAATGTAATTTTTTTTTTCGATTTTTCTAGTAATAATAACATTTTGCCATTTTTCCGGTTGTCCGGTTTATTCAAAAAGTGCAATGTCACGTTGACGTGATAAAGCTCACTTGTCCTGAGATAGCATATCTTTATCAGGTCAATGCGTTGCAAAACAATATATATAGGGGGTAACTGATAAAAATAGTTATAGAATATGACGTTTTCAGGAGATTGATTCAACAATAGTCTACATGTAAATGCTTCAGTAGAATACTAAGCCAATTCACAAAGTTTTTCCGAGACACTTATTTACAATGTGGACAAATGAAAATTAGATTCTTCCTCTCTTCTGGAGACATATCCCGAAGAGACCCACCATCGACACAATTTATATGCCACCAAGATGGACAAGCCTCACACCCAATCCATTGAAAACGGCTACCGATACTAGTGTAACAGCCTGGGCACACCTCCTCAAACTCAGCATCGTTATCGGTTTCAACATATGGTATATTTTCATTGTTTTCCTCTGACGACTCTGCTTCTGATTCAAGCAGCCGTTTTCTTTTACCCTTTTGTTTTTTCTGCAGCTTCTGACTCTCTTTTTGTTTTCTCAATTCCTCTCTTTCCTTTTTTTTCATTTCACGCTCTTGTTTCTTTCGTTCCATATCTTTCATTTTTAAATGTTTCTTAAGTTCTCGTTCTTCCTTTCGCTTTTGTTTAGCTATCTCTTCTTCTTCCTTTTGTTGCCTCCTCTCTTTCAACAGCTGAATCGCTTCTGTTCCTGACAATGCTTTCGGGAGTTTAGCCCGTAATGTATTCTTCTGCTTTCGAATCTTTGGCTGTGGAACTGAGAGACAAGAAAATGCAGGCGACACGTACGAATGGTCAAAACACTATGATAAAGACCTATTAACGTCAGTATTAAGTGGCTACGATCTATGCAAAGAGACATTAGCAAAAGGTATTGTCCTAGTGGATGGGTGCGCAGGTTGATTGCAGTCTTCAATTGTCGCCTCTGTCTTGTTGTAGGTTTTGTCATGCGCCGGCTAATATATCATTTACGACGGTTTTGATGGTAAATTGGGTATCTAGACTACATGATAACACGTGTCATTCGCGGGGGTCGATAATTGCAGAGTGAAGACTTTTGCTCTGCTATTATCGACCCCCCACGTTATATGGCCGCTTTAGGATTTTGGCGCTCGAAACACAAGTGGAAAAACATTTAAGCATTGTAGGCCTTATGGAAACCGCAAACTACGATCAAAATACCGAAATTTAATCAACAATGGAAGACAGAGTTATACCTCCGTCCTTATCGGCGCTCATAACACCACGACTTTTTGAAAATGGAATTCTGACCACCCGGTATTTTTTGCCCAACAGTCACACTATCCTAATCGGAGCGGAAAGGTTAATCGATTTTTATGACGATATTATGACGTAATATTTATCCCAGGCACCACCGCTTCCAAGAATCAATTAGTATTCGCATAAAACCAATTAAGACAGATAAGGGGTCGATAATTCACATGGGTCGACATTAGACTCTCTTACTCTACTTATTTTTGTTTCAGAAATTTGACTTTATTAACGTAATGACGAATGAAAGAAAAACCTGAACTTAAATGTATATTTGATTGAAAGTTAAGCAAGGGAAGCAACTATGCGTAACTTTAATTTGAGCTGGAGCATTTCCTACAATTTAACACGTGCGTTGCCGCGAAGAATCAGACCAGCCTTCGCACCCATATAGTCTGACCCGAGATTTTTTTAGCTTTCCTTAGAGTGCACATTGAACATTGATAAGACTGCGCGAATGCGCAGGCTGCTCTGAGTGAATGGTCATTGCTGGGCGCACATGAAAATGATAAAGATTTCTCTTCCTGAATAAAAGAGCAATCCTTAGAGTGCTCAGCGAAGTTTGCTAAGACTGTGCCAATGCGCTGCGCTGCTCTGAGCAGACGGTCTGTGCAGGGCGCACATGTTAATTGATTAGATTTCTCTTGCTGCACAAAGGAGCACAGCAAACTTTGATAAGACTGGGCGAATGCGCAGGCTGCTATGAGCTGACGGTCTTTGCAGGGCGCATATGTAAAATTGTAGAGATTCCTCTTGCTGCACGAAGGAGCACAACGAACTTTGATGAGACTGCGGGAATGCGCAGCTGCTATGAGCAGACGGTCTTTGCAGGGCACACATGTAAATTGTAGAGATTTCTCTTGCTGCACAAAGGAGCATTGGGCCCTTAACAAGGAACTGATCAGACTGCGCAAATGCACAGGCAGCTCTGAGCAGACGGTCCTGAATTTGAATTGTAGGAAATTATTCTAAACAATACAAATACTTGTAAATTAGAAGAGTCTTTTCAATATAAAAATATTCCATATGCCTTTTTGTATGTAATTAAATGAAGCGTTGCAGTTGTGGCATGCTATCAATAGTGATTGGTGTTTATTGCACTGAGGTGTGAATTTCACCACAAACGGATTAAGAATACTGCAGTTGAGCAGGTGCTAATAATTGGATGTGTCAAGCGACTCAGTATACACACACATTTTGTAATCCCCAAGGGGCTGTGATAACAAAGACTTATTTTAACACTTTGGGTCTTGGAAATTATTTTTTGTCAAATAAAACCATTTTGTCATTATTTTTTCACAAGATAGAAAGAACAGTACCCTTAGAAATGACCATTGCCTCACTTCAGTATGTCCTTCGGCAACAAGATTGGGGAAAAACTTATAATACTTTGTGTTACTCCCACCAAGAAAAAAGTAACAAAAAACATTTACACTTGTAATTTAACTTGTATGTCTCATTGCCATACTCCAAATTCGTTTAAGTCTGGAACAGGGAGCCAACTTTACCTGTGGGCATCTGGGTAAAACTGATGCGTGTTATATATACAAACTTATTTTTTCCCGCCGATCTGACCCTGAAAATCGGGTATTATACACGAGTGCGTGTTATACACGGCAAAATACAGTACTTGATAGCTATAATCCGCCAGAGAGCATCATACTAAGGATGAAGTAAAGAAAGAAAACATTTACCTGACATAATATCTAAAATTATCAACCATATTAGAGGAGAGAATACTCCACTAAGTATATCAACAACTGCAAAACCGCCTCAAGGGAGAATACACATGATTTTAAAACTGTATATATCATCCACTGCTAAAATTGGGCTGGCTAGAGTGCCGGTAATATATTAATTCTTTGTATTTTCCATCATCTACCACCTAGAACATTTCTTCTGGCATGGCATGTTAGTCTGTGAACTACATGGATGCGCAGGCTGATCTGGGCCTCTGTTGTTCGCATAACCAGTTTTCTCAAGGCGCGGCTCATTATTATAATGTCTTCATGGAAAGAAAGTATGCAATAACGTTAATATGAAATAAATTTATTATTATCATTATTATCTTCCATATTATTGTTTGTACACAACGATAATTGAAATTGAAGCCAGTGTTTGTCGCGGTTGTAAAAAAATTATGGTGTTCTACAAACAACCTGTTACCTGATTGAGAAGTCAAATGACCTCAAAGACATCTTCAAGTTTAAAGATCCCATGTCTTACATTATGGCCGCCAACACATCACACACTGCAGTTTTCTCCTCAAAACAAACAAACCATAATTACCGGGGAGTGAACTCATTGAATTTATCAATATTATCAATCAACGTAATTACCAAATTCACCAGTGATTTAATTACTAAATTATCTAATATTTGCATAATAATAATAATAACGTTGTGAGTTGCTAGTGTCCAATTTTAGCAGTTGTTGTTATACACAGTTTCAAAATCATGTGAAACGGCTGTTTTGCAGTTGTTGATATACATTTTGTACTTAGTATATATACCTCGTGGAGTATTCTCTCCTCCAATATGGTTGATAATTTTAGATACTGGGTATTATGTCAGGCAAATGTTTTCTTTCTTTAATTCAACCTTTGTTTGATGCTCTCTGGCGGATTATAGCTATCAAGTATTGTATTGCCGGGTCCGTCACTTTAGCCATCGAGTCTTAGAGGGCTGGTAGAGTGCAGCCTCAGTCTAGACTCTAGAGTGCCAGTACCGGCACTCTAGACACTGCATTTTTATGCCCCCGCCATTCGAAGAATGGTGGAAAGGGCATATAGCGTTGCCCCTGTCCGTCCATCCGTTCGTCCGTCCGTGCGTCCGTCCGTCCGTGCGTCCGAAACTTAAACGCAGTCAATAACTTCCTTATTTCTTGATGGATTTTAAAATTACTCGGCAGAAATGTTAACCATCATGAGACGACGTGTCACGTGCAAAACCCAGGTCCTTACCTCCAAGGTCAAGGTCATACTTAGAGGTCAAAGGTCAAAAAAAGGGTCCAAAACTTAAACGCAGTCAATAACTTTCTTATTTCTGGATGGATTTTGAAATTACTTTGGAGAAATGTTAACCATCATGAGTCGATGTGTCACGTGCAAAACTCAGGTCCGTACCTCCAAGGTCAAGGTCATACTTGGAGGTCAAAGGTCACAAAAAGGGTCCGAAACTTAAACACAGTCAATTACTTTCTTATTTCTGGATGGATTTTGCGATTACTTTGTAGAAATGTTAACCATCATGAGTCGATGTGTCACATGCAAAATCCAGGTCGTACCTCCAAGGTCAAGGTCATACTTGGAGGTCAAAGGTCAAAAAAAGGGTCCGAAACTTAAACGCAGTCAATAACTTTCTTATTTCTGGATGGATTTTGAGATTACTTTGTAGAAATGTTAACCATCATGAGTCGATGTGTCACATGCAAAATCCAGGTCCGTACCTCCAAGGTCAAGGTCATACTTGGAGGTCAAAGGTCAAAAAAAGGGTCCGAAACTTAAACCCAGCCAATAACTTAGTTATTTTTGGATGGATTTTGAAATTATTTTGAAGAAATGTTAACCATCATGAGACAATGTGTCACGTGCAAACCCAGATCCATACCTCCAAGGTCATACTTAGAGGTCAAATGGCATAAAAAGGGTCCAAAACTTAAACACTGTCAATAACTTTCTATGGATGAATATGAACATAGACATATTTTCGGGCGGGGGCATCCGTGTCCTATGGACGCATTTCTAGTCTTTAATACTTTTTAGCTCACCAGAGCCCAAGGCTCCGGGGGAGCTTATAGGATAGGCAGTTGTGCGTCTGCGTCGTATTCGTCAACATTTTCAAACGACATCTCCTCTGAAGCCACTGGGCCGATTGGGCCCAAATTTTATCTGTAGCATTCTTGGGCTGGGGGATTGAAAGTTTGTGTTTTTTATGAAAATCGGCTCATTAGTTTGGTTGCTATGGCAACTCAGAGTTTCCATAGACTTATAATGGGGAAAATTGAAAAATGGCATTTACTGCCAAGCCTCTGCAGATATTTTGGCAAAACTTTCATAGAAATGTTCCTTAGGCAATCTCCTATCTGCCATATGATTTTAGGCCTACTGCTCATTTTTATTGGTTGCCATGGAAACCAAAATGCAAAAAAAAATAGAAAAAAAAACACTTAAAAAATCATCTCCTCAGAAACCGAAAGCTGTATTATGCTGAGAGGTTTTGGAAATATTCACCATATTTGCCTTTACAGGTTTTGTGTTTTTTATAAAATTTGCCTCTTTAGTTTGGTTGCTATGGCAACTTAGATTTTCCATAGACTTATAATGGGGAAAATTGAAAAATGGCATTTGCTGCCAAGTTATTGCAGATATTTTGACAAAACTTTTATAGAAATGTTCCTTGAGTAAATGTCTCTCAGCCATATACTTTAATGCCAACATGGGGGTCCCCAGGTTAAGCCGGGGCCATGCCCCACCCCCTCCACTTCATATAAGGCCATATAACTCAGAAACCATCCAGATCCCCACCCCAAAACCGTATATATTCTTGTTCCTTATGATAAGATGCATTCAGTGACATCAACCTGGGGGTCCCCCGGGTTGTGCCGGGGTCATGCCCCATCCCCTCCATTCCATAAAGGCCAAATATCTCGGAAACCTTACAAATCCCCACCCCTAAACCATATATATTCTTGTTCCTTATGAAAATATACATTCACTGACACCAACTTGGGGGTCTCCCGGGGTGTGCCTGGGCCTTGCCTCACCCCTTCTTCTTCACAAAAGGCCATATATCTCAGAAAGCATTTAGATCCCCAACCCAAAACCATATATATTCTTGTTCCTTATGATAAGATGCATTCAGTGACACCAACCTGGGGGTCCCCGGGGTTGTGCCGGGGTCATGCCCCACCCCCTCCATTTCATAAAAGGCCCAATATCTTGGAAACCTTACAGATCCACACCCCTAAACCCTATATATTCTTGTTCCTTATGAAAATATACATTCACTGACACCAACTTGGGGGTCTCCCGGGGTGTGCCTGGGCCTCTTCCCACCTCATCTCCTTCACAAAAGGCCATATATCTCAGAAACCATATACACGTATATTCTTGTTCCTTATGATAAGACGCATTCAATGACACCAACTTAGGGGTCCCCCAGGTTGTGCCCCACCCCCCATTTCATAAAAGGCCGAATATCTTGGAAACCTTACAGATCCCCACCCCTAAACCCTATATATTCTTGTTCCTTATGAAGAGACTCATTCATTGACAGCTATTTGGGGGTCTTCCTGGGTGCGTCGGGGCCTTGCCCCACCCCTCCATTTCACAAATGGCCATCTATCTCAGAAACCATTCAGATCCCCACCCCAAAACCATATATATTATTGTTTCTTATGATATGATGCATTCATTGACACTAACCTGGGGGTCCCCCAGGATGTGCTGGAGTCGTGCCACACCCCTTCATTTCATTAAAGACCCAATATTTTGGAAACCTTACAGATCCCCACCTCTAACCATATATATTGTTGTTCCTTATGATAAGACACATTCATTGACGTCGACCTGGAGGTCTTCCTGGTCAAGCCAGGGTCTTGCCCCACCCCACCACTTCACAAAAGGCTATATAACTCAGAAACTGTTCAGAGCCCCACCCCTAAACCATATATAATTATCTTCTTTGTGATAAGACACAATCAAATAACACTAGCTTGGGAGTCATCTGGACTGCCTGGGTCATGCCCCACTGCTTTACTTCATTAAAAGCCATATATCTCAGAAATCATTCAGATCCCCACCCATAAACTATAATATTCTTGTTCCTTATGATAAGACTCATTCAGTCACACCAACCTGGGGGTCACTTTGTGCTAGGGCAATGTGCCTCACCCCTCCACTTTAAAGGGCCATATATTTCAGAAACCATTCAAATCCCCACCCCATAATCATATATGTTCTTGTTCCTTATCAATAGCACACCCACTTGGGGGACACAGGGGCCATTCCTCTCCTCTCCACGTCATAGAAGTGCCTCATATATCAGAAACCATTCAGATTCCCACCCATAAACCATTTATACATATTCTTGGTCCTTATAAGGACAACAAACTTGGGCTTTCCTGGGATCAACAGGACATGCCGCAACCCCTCCACGGCTTAAGAGGCCTTATAACTCCGGTATACAGATCTCCACTGCTACACCATATATATTCTTATTCCTTATGATAAGACGCATTTAGTGATACCAACCAGGGCTCCATTGGGTCCATGCCCTACACCCTCTACTTAATAAAAGGCCTAATGTTTTAGATACTGAGTCCAGATGGATGCTCATTTGAATATAGGGGTTCATTTGGGAGACTTTATAATTGGTAGATTAAAATGATATCATGTTAAAATACATGGCTGTTATTGGGCAGTGCCCACCTGAGCTCTGGTGAGCATAGTGGCCCATGGGCCTCTTGTTTTTTAATATGTTCTGATGTGTCTCCCAAAAGTCAAAAGACATAGTTTATTTTTTTTGAAACATTTTCCCCATCACAACATTTTCTGTATTCTGCCACTTCAAGTCACATGACATGTTGGATTAAGCTTCCATTATTAATTTACAGGGACTGCCCCAAAATTGATGCCAGTGCTTAACTTTCGTCTTGGCTGTGCAGTTCAAAAGTGAAAAACATACCTTGTTTTAGTTTTGCACCCTCTTCTGTTTCGGACGCAGCCCCCCAAAAATGTGGTGACTAACAAAAACACTGTTTCTTTAGTCATAAAAAAAGTGGGCCCAGTGTTACACACACCTATGAAAACACTGGATACATCTCATATATTGTTACAACCAAAGGGTTGTAAAATGCCATGATAGATTTGTATGTCTTTGACATGCTGAAAAGTAATTCATTTTGAACATCTATTATACCATTTGTAAATATGTTCTCTGAAAGTGTACAGTTTCTAGTAATGTTTTTTTTAACCCTCACAATATTTTCGTAACATAATTTTGCACATTTACTGTACCTTAAGGCAAAGTTCAAAGGTCACCGATTCTGGTCAGTTGTAATTTCCGGTTTTGAAATATGGAGTTCAAAACAATGGCTGCCTCCAAGTCCAATGCACTATTGGTGTTTTGAAAACAAAATTTGTTTGGATGGAAAGGAAATAACACAAACAAAAGATAAAATGCATTTTTTTGTTTAATTGCATGGCTTTTAATCATAATATGAGAAAGTGCTAACAGTCACTGTAACTAATCACTCAACGATAAATACCTTGGTGTGACAATCGCTCACGATTTGAGATGGAATACACACATTAGCAACATGTTTACAAAGGCGAATAGAACACTTGGTTTCCTGAGGCGAAATCTTCATCAGTATTAAATACCTTGGTGTGACAATAACGAATGCTTTAAGGTAGTAATGTTTGTACTAAGGCAAATAGGACCCTTGGCTTCTTGAGACGGAATCTGTCAGCATGCCCACAAGACGTAAAAGAAATGGCATACAAGGGACTGGTTCGTCCAGTCCTGGAATATGCCAGTACGTACTGGATTCACCTACTGTGACCCTCCAGGAGGAACTGGAGAAAGTCCAAAAACGTGCGGGTCGTTTTGTAACTTGGAATTACTCATTTGAAACTGGGAGTATGACTGGCATCCTGGAACAGTTAAAGTGGGAATCCCTTATAGAGCGGAGAAAACAGTAGGCTGATACTTGTATATAAAGGTCTAAAGGGTAGCGCCAGTATACCCATGGGTGACCTTGTTCCCCCTTCAAAGACAACACTTTGGAAAAGACATTCATTAGCCCTCCAAAAAAAATCGGCACTAGGACTGACATCTACAAAGTTAGCTTCATCCCTAGGACAATCTCAGATAAGAACGAGCTCTCCCCTTCTCTCTTGATGTCTGCAGAAGGTGCAGATGACTCCATCTCTAGATTCAACACGCTTCTGAGGTCTAGGGACTAGTTCTGTCGGTCGAAGGTCCTGGTGAAGGGCTGTCTAAGGGCGTGTCACAAGTAAACAATTGTGATTCTGATCAGTGTCCTCAGGATGTGAAAAAGACATATAGGGGACTTGTTTGCCCAATCTTGGAATATTGTAGTTGCATCTGGGACCCAAGCGGAGTGGTCCTTAATGAAGCAATTGAAAAAGTTCAGAAAAAAGCTGCTAGATTTGTAACAGGAAATTACTGCTTTGAAAATGGGAGCATGACTGGAATTTTAGGAAAATTAAAATGGGAGTCTCTCGAGAAAAGGAGAAGAGACTGACAGTAGGCTCATACTCTTATACAAAGGTCTAAAGGCTGCTGCCAGCATTCCAACAGATGACCTTGTTCCCCCCCAGCTAGGCACTGTAGGAGGCACCATTCAATGACGTTTCAGACCCTTACTGCAAGAACTGACATTTATAAAGAATTGTTCTTCCTCCGAACCATTAGAGATTGGAATGCCCTTCCCGATTCGATTATTTCGACGGCTGAAGGTGCTGAGGATTGTGTAGCTAAGTTTACCTCTTTGGTTAGAGCTAGGGACTACCCATATCACAGGTCCTGGTGTATGAATGTCATTTGATGTTCAACCAGTAACAATTCTGATTCTTGTCAGCACATGAGAATCTAAGGGCTTGTTCCTTCGTTTCTGTGTAATTGAAACGGAAGGATGGACACTGTTCCAGAGATCCGATGGCGAAAATTTAAAACCAAAACTGTCATCTGCCACATTTTATAGAACTGCGCTGTTCACCACAAATTGTCTGTTTTCTTAAAAATTTGCTGATCTCACAGTTGCTGGTTATGCCGCCTTGTTGTTTTCTCAAGGAGAATTGCATTGATTTTTCAGAGCGATTTGATTGGTCGCCAAGAAAGCGATGATTTTCTTGTGTTGTTTGTAAACAGCTGACCGGCGATTTTCTAGTTCGTTTCACAGACCAGTAGGTTTTAGAAAAAAAAGATGGGCAAACGCTGAAATTCACAGATACGCCCGCTATCTGTCAAATTATTTATTTACAAGGGTTGTCCTTGGAAAGTTTCGTAGAATTTTGATATCACAAAACAGTCATAGTAGAACAAATAATTTTATTCCTATTGTAACTTTAACATCTCCTCTATTAATCATATACTATATGAAAACCAAAATGAAATACTAAGATACAAAAATTTTATGTCCTTTACAGGTACGTATGGTTCAGATACCCAGAGCACGTCGAAGTATATATGACATCGCGAAAAGGTCGAGTGTTGTTTAAGTCCAGCGATCATCACACTTTCTCAACAAAGTCCCCAGAAATATCTGCGCATTTCTTGTGTCTGCTCATCCACTTGATGTTTGTTTCCTTATACATGTACCAGTCCTTGGTTAGTTACGATACAATTACCTGCGTATGTTTGGTTAGTTTCTCAGCTGAATCGAATCTTATTCAAGGTTGGCAAAAAAGCGGGAAATACTCATATTTCCCTGGACGGCGGGAAATACAGTGAATTCCCGGGAAATATTGGGAAATATATATTTACATAGGTGGTACCGATTGAGACTGCTTAATACATTGTGTAAACCCCAACTACCACACTATTTGAAAGCAAAATTATTTCAAGTTCATGCACGGCTTAAAAATTCCACTTACTAAAAAAATGAAGCGCAAGTAAAAAGTTCGTCTAGTCCTAATGACATTTACCAAAGTTTACATGCACTTAGTCATGTAGGACAAGTGAAATTTTGAAGAATTTTCCAGCCCTTTTTATATTGAATAACTTGAAAGGTCTATAGTCCCATGCCTTCATATAGAATGTATATAATTTCTTTTTAAACATGATTCTAAAATATTAGTTTTTAATTTTCAGCTATTTCCCTTGACTTGTAAATACATGTAATTTTAATACTTAGGTGAGTATCTGTAATATAAGGAGTCTTTTATGCTTAAATTAACTGAGTTCTTTTAATACCTGTCTGAAACAAACAATTAAATTATCACACCTTTTAGCATTTGGAGTATGATTACTTGACAAACTTGCAATCTATCGTAAACATCCAAAAAATTCAAACATCCAAAGAGTTGTTGTAAATCTAAAAATAAATCGAACCTTGTGGCTTAGTGTTAAACGAAAGCATACAAAACATGTAGTTCCAGTGGCAAACTCTCTTAAAGAAGCTAAGTGATTCTGATCTGGGTCTACACCAATTGCCCAGGTATGTCTGTCCCAAGTATTGGGATCATTATGGTATTTTTTCTCTTCTTAAGCATATGAGTGATTTTAAATAACTCTCTGCACCCTACATAATAATATGTCACTTTATATATTTTTGCTTGAGTTTGGTTGAGTAAAAGCAGACTATCAGAAATAAATCATTGGTTTAGACTCATATTCTAGACAGGTTTTTAATTATTTGGACCCCATTTTGATTTATTACAGTCTTTGAATCGCCTGTTATTCGAAATTCGCAAAATTGCAGTATGTTTCCTCTGGCTTTCTTTGCCGGATCATTACAGGGTCACTGATGAGGCTTTATTAGCCGAAACTACGTAGTATGACCCATCTTCTTTCTTATGAATATTTTCATTGCTCTTAAAGGAACTCATTTTTGATTTTTATGACATTTATGTATGGGGAGGCATATTGCAAAATAGCTAACTGTTCATTTTTTCAATTAAATTACACACATATTAATAGTATTTTTCTATGAAATAACTAAACAAAAATCATGTTTCCCACTATTTCCCAGTATTTCCCACTTTTGCTGAAATTTGGAGTATTTCCCAGGACGGTAATTACCGGTAAATACCAATGGAAATTCCCACCACCGGTATTTACCGACCAACCCTGATCATATTCCATGCAAACTCGCTTTTAACCCTGGAAAAACCCTGAAATCCATTGGAGCCAGATCTGAAATGTATGGCGGATATTCCAATACGTCAAACCCAAGGAGACTAATCTCAAGCTGTGTAGATTCTGCTCTGTGACCCAGGGCATTATCCTGGTGTAAAATTACTCCATCAAAGTACATGGGTGGGCGCTTCTTTCGAAATGCGTTGACGAGGTCCCACCTCAGTACCTGAAAAACAGCCAAAGTACAACCTCACAATGGTTCAATCTTGGAAGAAAACAATGCATGTTTAAATAAGGGAACACATGCTTCCTGCCCATTATAGAAACAACGTTGTTGGCAAATACATGTAAATCTTAAACCAAAAACGTGCAAAGAATCTAGCCCTAACCTTAGAATAGTATGCTGCTGTGACAGTCTGGCCATCTGGTACCCTGTGTTGCAAGATCATCCCCTGCCGATCCATGAAGAATGTGAACATGTGTTTGCCTGCACTTTTCTGTACCCGTGCCTTCTTCTGGGGATGGTGTATTCGGGGTTTTACAAACGGATGAAATAGCTTTGGTCTCTGGCTTGAAATGGTGTCACCATGTTTCGCCAGTTGTGATGATCCTATCCAGAAAATCGTCACCTTCAGCGTCATAGCAGCTCAGAAACATCTCAGAACATTGTACTTGGCGCTCCTTTTCATTGTCATTGAGTAATCCCGGCGCCCAACGAGCACTACTTTAGACATTCCAGACCGGCCCCGATAGCTCAGTTGGTAGAGTGTCCGCTCCGGGGAACGGGAGGTCTCGGGTTCGATCCCGGGCCGCGACATACCAAAGTCGTTAAAAATGGTACTAACTGCTCCTCGCTTGGCACTCAGATTTACGGGGTAGAGCTAGGACTGGTCGATCCAGTGTCAGGATAATGTGACTGGGTGTGGTATCATGTAATGTGTCTGGGACATGATACTTCAGTGAGGCAGCACTATAAACGTGAACATTCAGCTCCCTGTCGCAACCAGACACCGTCGTGATATGACTGAAAAATTGTTGAAAGCGACGTTAAACCCGAATTCACACACACACACTTTAGACATTCCAAGTGGGGTTCTTCTGTCCATGTTAACCATGTCCTTAACCAGATCCTTAATGGAACAAGTTAACACTGCTGCTCGACCACTCCTGAAATCATCCGCAACTGATTTTCTTGAAAATTTCTTCCACTCCTAAAATGCGAATGCCATTTATAAACAAAAGCTGGACTGCATTTATCATATTTTCCCATTTATTTGATCATACTCAGTGTTTCTGTCAGTGATTTATTTAGAACAACACAGAATTTCACCACACTCCGCAACTCGGCTTCACCGTTTGACTTAAGATTTTTTTCAATTACCACTGCCGCAACCAGATAGCACAAACGCTACAGGTTTTCTTTTGTAAGAACAAATTGTTCTGGGATTTTCAGGAAATGACGTCATGACGTTGAGTTAACGCTTTACAATTCCGTGCATTTTTGACGTTGAGCAAACAGTCGGAAATTAAGCTTATTTCTTCAAAAACCTGTTCGAAAAAAAGTACTTTTCGGGCTGCACCGGTTCATCATAATGACGTTGTTATGGCGACCCATATATCTGGTTTCCGTGGTCGGTTTTGTTTTACTCTTTACAAATACTTTAAGGAAAAGTAAAGGTTCATGGATATCCCATTTCATTGGATTAAGATTATCAGAGAAATAACAAAATTCTTCGAATTATTCGCACATACATTCCATTCTGGACCAATGGCTGATGACCAATTTTAGACCAATCAGGAAATGGGTAGGGACTCACTTCGAGTAAAAAAACATGGCGAAGTAACCAGCAACTGTGTGAAAAGCAAATTTTAAAGAAACAAATGGATTGTCATGGATTAAAGAGTAGCAAAGTACTATAAGATGTGGTGGAAAATATGTGGTACATTAATTAACTTTGGTAACATTGCATTTTGACGGAGCACTGTGTAGTTATTGACATTTGCACCTAAAACCCATCGGTCTGTCTTTCATTTCTGTTACATGTATATAGAAACTTAGGGACAAGTCCTTTAAGTTTTATTATGTCAAACTCATGTGCTCGCCTCGTCAGATGTTATGATGGTTGTTGGGCGTTTCGGTCCTGAGTCGTTTCGGACCCTGGGTAGTTTCGGTCCTGAGTTGTTTCAGCCTTTTCCTGGTAGGTCGTTTTTGGTCCAATCGGTGGAACTTTTGGGCCCGATATTTTCATTTAGCTGTTTCAAAGCATTACATTGTTATATTACATATCAGAGATCAGCCGCTGCTTATTGCAAATCTTTGCTTGTTCATTCTTTAAAGTTCCTCAATACAGTTGCATTAGAAAAAAATATGACACTGATAAGTATGTTTTTTTTTCATCAAAACTATGGGTCTGATTAGTGTCTCATTGACTTGCTCTTAAAAGGGACTGAAAAGGGCAATTCTGTTCCTTACTTTTGTGGACTAGGAACATGTATGTGGCCTTGGAAAAAACAACATTTGTTGTTTTTTAGCTCACCTGAGCGCGAAGTGCTCAAGGTGAGCTATTGTGATCACCCTGTGTCTGGCGTCCGTCGTGCGTCTTTGCGTCGTCAACAATTTACTTAAATGACATCTCCTCAACTGGTGAATGGATTTCAAAAAGATTTCACAGAAATATTCCTGACCCTCTACCAAAATTGCTCAAATGTTTCCGCTTCATTAAACAAAATTGCCACCAGAGCTAAAACTAGAAAAAAAACCTTTAAACGCCATCTCCTCCTAGCCCACTGGCCCGATTTCCAAATTATTTCACAGAAATGTTCCTTGGGTGACCCTCTACCAAAATTGCTAAAATGGTTCCGCTCCATTGAACAAAATGGCCACCAGATCTAAAAATAGAAAAACCTTTAAACCACATCTCCTAGCCCACTGGCCCGATTTAAAAATAATTTCACAGAAATGTTGATTGGGTGAACCTCCACCAAAATTTCTAAAATGGTTCCGCTCAGTTGAACAAAATTGCCACCAGAGCTAAAAATAGAAAAACCTTTAAAAGACATCTTCTCCTAGCCCTTTGGCCCAATTTCAAAATAATTTCACAGACATGTTCCTTAGGTGCCACTCTACCAAAATTGCTAAAATTGTTCCACTTCGTTGAACAAAATTGCGGCCAGAGCTTGAAATTTATTTCAAAATAATTTCACAGAAATATTCCTAAGGTGACCCTCTACCAAAATTGCTAAAATGGTTACGCTGATTTGAACATAATGGCCACCAGAGCTAAAAATAGAAAAAAAAACGTTAAATGACATCTCCTCCAAGCCATTTGGCCCAATTTAATAATAATTTCACAGAAATGTTCCTTGGGTGACCCTCTACCAAAATTGCTAAAAGGTTCCACTCTATTGAACAAAATGGCCACCAGAGCTAAATATATAAAATTCTTTAAACGACATCTCCTATCCCAATGACCCAATTTCAAAATGATTTCAAAGAAATGTTCATTGGTGACCATCATACTCCACAGATTTTTGATTAACATGCAGGTATGGGGGCAACGCCCACGTAAGTGGCCCCCTTTCAGGTAGCTGGCTTGCGGCACACATGGCCGATCTTACGCCAGATCTCCAGGCTTGTCTGTCATGAGGATCAATAGCAGAGAGCTTCCATTCTCTGCAATCTCTTTCTGTCAGCTGCTTCCAGGTCATCTTGGGCCTTCCAGGCCCCCGCTTTCCATCTACCTGTATGTCACAGACAGTCTTAACTGCACCGTTGGAGTGTTCCACATGTCCATACCAGCGGAGCCTTCTCTCTTTCAGGATGAGGTTCAGGTCCTCATTGCCAAGACACTCAAGTAACTCACTGGACCTGATGGTGACAGAGTCCTGTGGCTTGACATTGCAGATCTGTCTGATCATTGCCCTGTCATTCCGCTGAAGACTTTGGAGGTATGGCTTTGTCAGTGGCCATGTCTGACTGGCATGGAGCGTAGCTTTCTGCACACAAGAGTTGTACACATGGCCACGTGTCTTGAACGAGAGGTGGCGGGAAGAGAGAACTGGTAGCAACTCATTGGATTTCTTCCAGGCTGTTTTCACACGTGATTTGGTTGAAAGGTCGCAACCACCTGCTGCTGAGAGCATATCACCTAGGTAGCAAAAAGAAGCTACAACCTCCAGCTTGTCGGATCCGATTTGGACTTCCATCTGTGGCCTGCCATCTAAGGGGCGTGCAGTTTCTTGGCGCCGTGCACACCTGTAATCAGGGTCCTTTATATCAAGCGCTTGAGCCCACTGCATTTCTTGTGCACCCATAACTTGCAGCCATTACAAAAAATACTGTTGCTGCCCACTCCAGTGCGACATACAGCGCATGCGAACTGGCCTGCGGTCTGCAGGAGGTCCAGACCTATAGCACAGATCATGATCTTTGTCTTTCCTGCATTCACTGTCAGCCCTTTCGCCTCCATTGCGTCTTTCCAAGTTAAGAGCCTCCTGACACATTCCTCAAGGGATTCAGCTATGATGACAAGGTCATCAGCATACTGGTCCTCCCAGGGGACTCAAGAAATCGCATGACAAGGCTTCAAGCACAATGATGAAAAGCAGTGGCTGAGAATAGAGCCTTGATGAACACCCACCTTCACTTGGAATTCTTCACTGTAACCAACACGGACACGGCTCCGAGTATTAGCATACTTCCCTTGGACCAGTCGCACAATCCACTCCAAGTTTTCTTAGTGCCCACCAGATGACTTTCCGAGGTACTTGATCAAATGCCTTCTCGAGGTCTACAAATTCCATGTAGAGTCTCCTGTTGGCCGCCAGATACTTCTCTTGCAGCTGCCGTACAACAAAAATTGCGTCTGTTGTGTCTCTTCCTTGGGCGAAGCCAAACTGGGAATCGTCGATGGACACCAACTGCCTAATGGGGCCATACACAATCCTCTCCAGGACTTTCAAGACCTGTTCTGTCAGATTGAGACCACGGTAGTTGTCCCGTTCCAATGCATCACCCTTGTAGAGACAGACAGTGAAACTCTGTTCCTAGTCAGAGGGTACCTTTCCAGCACGGATGATTGGAGCTGCAAGGTTGCGGCTCATCGAGGCTACCGCATCACCTGCAGCTCTTATCATCTCCACCACTATGCCAGAAGGGCCTGGTGCTTTGCCAGTCTTCATCTGAGAGATAGACTTCTTAACCATATCATTAGTGATTTGGGATGGGCGGCCCTTAAGGGTAACCGCACACTGGCCGACTACAAGCTTCACCATGATGATTCTGTCTGAGACTCTTTGCACTTCAAAAACTTTCTCTATCCACTCTCCGGTCACAAACACTCCTACACCAGCAGTGCCTTTATTGTTTTCAGACTAGTAGAGCTTATACTTGGTGTCCTTGCCCTTGATTGTGCGGCAATTTCCACCACGGTGTCTGGTCTCCTGAACACAACAGACATCCACTTCCCTGCGGGATAGTGTTTCCACTACCTCGCAAACTCTTCCTCTCAGAGTGTTAACATTTGAGTAATCCCACCCTGAATTTCCTCAGGTGCTTGCTTCATTCGCCACAATGGCCCGACCCTGCCTCCCATGCCTGAGAGGAGGCCAAGCCGGAGACATCACCAACAGAGCTTTGATGTCTGTTGGCACCGCCTAACGTTGATTCTGAATTTGTAGCTGCCATGGTACCTAGCTGACGTCCTAACCGTGTGCTTTACCGTTGTCCTTGTACAACAAGGATCATCCGTCAAACCACAGTAGCTTTGTTAAAGGTCCGAACCCGTAGATGGATTGCCAACCAAGGCTATGGGTTCCACCTACCCAAGCTAGATTTGCTTAGCGATCTAGCAACTCCTAGATGGGTTGCTGTCCGAGGTAACGAGTTCAATCTGCCCGTCTGCAACATGTTGTACTAGATTACATGCACAACCCTCTACCAAAGTTACTAAACTGGTTCCACTCCATTGAACAAAATGGCCACCAGAGCTACATCTCATAAACGACATCTCCTCTTAGCCCACTGACCCGATTTCAAAATAATTTTAACACGACTGCGCATTGGCCATACTAGAGTTACTCATTCTTTAATTTTAAATGGTGATGAACAGCCTTCCTGTGTAGGCTGTGATCAGCCATTCACTGTGAAACATATTTTAATTGAATGTGTAGACTTTTCAAAGTCCCGTAACTTATACTTCAAAGCTGACACTTTGCAACAATTGTTTCAAGATGTACCTTTTGAAAATATTATTTTATTCTTAAAAGAAATTGGACTTTTTCATAAGATTTAACTGTTTAAGATTTTTATACATATCAAACTAACTTTTTTATTCTTAATATCCTCATAATTCTAATTGCCGTTAACCATTAACCGTTTGACGCTTATGACCCACAAAGAGGGTTGACGCGTCGTTAAACACGAAATCATCATCATCATCATCAAAATAATTTCACAGAAATGTTCCTTGGGTGACCCTCTAACAAAATTGCTAAAATGGTTCCACTCTGCTGAACAAAATGGCCACCTTTTCATCTCAATGTTGGGTAAAAGTCCCACAGTGTTGAAGGGGACGTTAAACCCCTAGACAAAAAACAAAATGGTAGAGGATCACTTTCGGAATATTTCTGTATTTTTTTTTTGAAATCCATTCACCAGTTTAGGAGATGCCATTTAACCGTTTGAGATATAGCCTTCATGTTTTGCATGTAGGTTCCTTGTGACAAAGTATTCCCATCCATACAACATTTTTTAGCTCACCGTCACGTAGTGACGAGGTGAGCTTTTGGGATCACGTTTTGTCCGTCGTCCGTCGTCCGTGCGTCCGTGCGTCCGTCCGTCCGTCCGTCCGTGCGTAAACAATTTCTTCAAACGACATCTCCTCCTAAACCACTGAGCGGATTTTGACCAAACTTCACAGGAATGATCCTTAGGTGGTCCCCTTTCAAAGTTGTTCAAATGGTTCCGGTCCGTTGCACATATAGGTCACAGGAGCCAAAAATAGATTTTTTTCACCAAAAACTTAAAAAATCTTCTTCTCTGAAACTGCAAGGCCCAGGTCTTTGATATTTGGTATGAAGCTTCATCTAGTGGACCCCTACCAAGATTGTTCAAATTATAGTGCTGGGGCCAAAAATGCCCCCGCACTGGGGCCCTTTGGTTTTACATGGGCTTATATAGGGAAAATCTTTAAAAATCTTCTTCTCTGAAACCACAAGGCCCAGGTCTTTGATATTTGGTATGAATCTTCATCTGGTGGACCCCTACCAAGATTGTTCAAATTATAGTGCTGGGGCCAAAGATGCCCCCGCCCCAGGGCCCTTTGGTTTTACATGGGCTTATATAGGGAAAATCTTTAAAAATCTTCTTCTCTGAAACCACAAGGCCCAGGACTTTGATATTTGGTATGAAGTTTCATCTAGAGGACCCCTACCAAGATTGTTCAAATTGTAGTGCAGGGGCCAAAGATGCCCCCGCCCCAGGGCCCTTTGGTTTTACATAGGCTTATATAGGGAAAATCTTTAAAAATCTTCTTCTCTGAAACCACAAGGCCCAGGTCTTTGATATTTGGTATGAATCTTCATCTGGTGGACCCCTACCAAGATTGTTCAAATTATAGTGCTGGGGCCAAAGATGCCCCCGCGCCGGGGCCCTTTGGTTTTACATGGGCTTATATAGCGAAAATCTTTAAAAATCTTCTTCTCTGAAACCAAAAGGCCCAGGCCTTTGATATTTGGTATGATGCTTCATCTAGGGGACCCCTACCAAGATTGTTCAAATTATAGTGCTGGGGCCAAAAATACCCCCGCCCCTGGGCCCTTTGGTTTTACTTGGGCTTATATAGGGAAAATCTTTAAAAATCTTCTTCTCTGAAACTGCAAGGCCCAGGTCTTTGCTATTTGGTATGAAGCTTCATCTAGTAGACCCCTACCAAGATTGTTCAAATTATAGTGCTGGGGCCAAAAATGCCGCCACCTGGGGGCCCTTTGGTTTTACATGGGCTTATATAGGGAAAATCTTTAAAAATCTTCTTCTCTGAAACTGCAAGGCCCAGGTCTTTGATATTTGGTTTGAATCTTCATCTTATGGACCCCTACCAAGATTGTTCAAATTATAGTGCTGGGGCCAAAAATGCCCCCGCCCCAGGGCCCTTTGGTTTTACATAGGCTTATATAGTGGACCTCTATCAAGATTGTTTACATTATAGTCCTGAGGCCAAAAATGCCCCTGCCCCGGGGCCATTTGGTTTTACATAGGCTTATGTAAGGAATATCTTTAAAAAAATCTTCTTCTCTGAAACCGCAAGGCCCAGGTCTTTGATATTTGTTGTGTAGCTTCATCTAGTGGACCTTTGCCAAGATTGTTCAAATTATAGCCTTTGTTGATATTTGGTATGAAGCTTCACCTTTTTAGACCTCCCTCAACATTATGCACATTATAACCCTGGGGTCAATAATGGCCCTCCCCGGGGCCCACTTGTTACTCTATGGATCAGGTGAGCGATCCAGGGCCATCATGGTCCTCTTGTTTCTTGTAACCTTGACCTTGACCTGTGACCAGTTTTAAAGGAAGGATTGATCAGGGCTTTAAGAAATAGATGGGCTGCATGATGCTTCCATGCAGAGCTGAAACTGACTGCTTGTAGGATCAAAGCATCCCCAGGCAAAGTGGTGCGAGTCATCCATGCTTATGAACCCTATTGGTTTCATTTGGCGACAGGGGTTGAAATGTCATTTCATATCGGTGTCGTGTAAAAGTCCCACAAAATTGGCCTACACAGTGTTGAAGGGGACGTTAAACCCCAAGTCAAACAAACAAAGAAAAGATTGTCCTTGGCCTGGGTCCTTGTTTCCATAATCTATGAAACATCTTGGGCTCAGGTGAGCGATCCCGGGCCATCACGGCCCTCTTGTTACGTTTATCAGGAAAAGAATGAAATTGTCTCACAGAGTGCCAAAACCTTTTTATCATGTCTGCTTGTTACAAGGACACATGAAATACAAGCGACTAAGAGAATGCTTGTTATTCAAAAACGACTAAATTCTGAAAACCAGATTTTTTTGCACTTTTTTTTTAGCTCACAAGAGCCGAAGGCACCAGAGGAGTTTACAGAATAGTCAGTTGTCCATCGTCTTGCATCAACACTTTCAAACAACATCTACTCTGAAGCCAAAATTTAATGGCGTGGAGATTGAAAATTTGTGATCAGTCAGTGTCCGTTGTGTGTCGTCAACATTTGCTTTAAATGCAAACTCCTAACCCTTGGGCCAATTTGATTCAAACTTCACAGGAATGTTGCTAAGGGGGCTGCCTACAAATTTAGCTAAAATCGTTCCGCTCTGATAAACAAGATGGCCACCAGAGCTAAAAATAGAAATTACAACTACTCCTTTATCCTTTGGCCCATTTCTTTCAAACTTCATAGTGTGTGTGTTTGAATTAGGGTTTAACGTCACTTTCAACAATTTTTCAGTCATATCACGACGGTGTCTGGTTGCGACAGGGAGCTCAATGCTCACTTTTATAGGGCTGCCTCCCAGAAGTATCATGTCTCAGACACATTACATGATACCACACCCAGTCACATTATCCTGACGCTGGGTCGATCAGTCCTAGCTCTTCCCCGTAAGTTTGAGTGCCAATCTGGGAGCAGCTAGTACCATTATTAACGACTTTGGTATGTCGCGGCCCGGGATCGAACCCGTGACCCCCAGTTCCCCGGAGCGGACACTCTACCAACTGAGCTATCGGGGCCGGTAAAACTTCATAGGAATGTTGCTTAGATGACCCTCTACTGAAATTGCTAAAACGGTTCCGCTCCAATGAGCAAGATCGCTGCCGGAGCTGAAAATAATAATAAAAAAAACGTCAAAAATTTGCTTTAAATGCGAACTCCTCTTAAATCCTTGGGCCAAT
Source organism: Lucinisca nassula (assembly GCA_963580285.1). Lineage (NCBI taxonomy): Eukaryota > Metazoa > Mollusca > Bivalvia > Lucinida > Lucinidae > Lucinisca > Lucinisca nassula. Next base: position 83,168,020 of record OY757022.1, on the reverse strand, counting down.
TTGATTCAAACCCCATGGTTGTGTTGTCTAGATGGCTCCCTACTAAAATAGCTTAAATTGTACCGCTCCGATGAACAAGATGGCCACCAGAGCTTAAAAGAGAAAAATCTTTAAGCGCCAACTCCTATACCCTCTGGCCAATTTCATTCAATCTTCATAGGATTGTTGCTTAGGTGACCCTCTACCAAATTAGCTGATTACATTCTGGTCTTTTGAGCAAAATGGCTGCCAGAGCTAAAAAGAGAAAGAACAACGATTATTTGCTTTATATGCAAACTTCGCTTATGCCTTTGGGCCAATTTCATTCAAACTTTATAGGAATATTGCTTAGATGACCCTCTACAAAAATAGATAAAATGGTTCTACGTCGGCAAGCAAGATGGCTGCCAGAGATGAAAAATTGAAGAATGTCAGAATTAGCTTTAAATATGAACTAAACCCTTGGGCCAGTTTGAAAAATTCAAAATTCACAGGAATGTTGCCTTGGTGGCTCCTTACTAAAAGCGTTAAAATAGTTCCACTCAGTTGAACATGTATCATGGCTGCCAGGGTTAAAAATGTAAAAATATCTTTAAAAGGCAACTTCTCCTGAACCCATGGGGCGATTTCTTATAAACTTCATAGGATGTTTCTCAGGCGACCCTGTACCAAAAAAGTAAAAATGGGTTCTCTCGGATGAGCACGATGGCTGCCAGAACTAGAAATAGAAAACATAAAACATTTGCTTTGAATGTGAATATCTCCTAAATTATTTGGCCAGTTTATTTCAAACTTCACAGAAATATTGCCTAGGTGGCTCCCTACCAATATACATGTAGCTAAGGTCATTCCGCTCCATTGAACAAAACGGTCACCCGAGCTAAAATAGAACAAATCTTTACAAGACAACTGTTCCCATTGCATTCAAACTTCATTGGAATGTTGCTTAGGTGACCCTCTACCAAAAAACGCCATCTGTTCTGCTCCAGTGAGCAAAATGGCCACCAGAGTTAAAAATAGAAAAATGTCAACAGTTTGTTTAAATGCGAACTCCTAAACCCTTGGGACCTTTGATTCAAACTTCACATAAATGTTTCCTAGGTAGCTCCCTTCTAAAATAGCTAAAACAGTTCTGCTGCGATGAACGAGATGGCTGTCAGAGCTAAAATTAGAAAAAGCTTTATCCAAAAGCATCTCCTTTACCCCTGGGCCAATTTCAATCAAATTTCATAGGAGTGTTGCTTCGATTACCCTGTACTTAGAAAACCAAATCTGTTTGGCTCTGATGATCAGAATGGCTGTCAGATCTAAAGAAACGAACTTTTACGCAGCGGCTCCTCCTATACCCATGGGTCAATTTCATTCAAACTTGATAGGAACGTCGCTTATGTGATCCTCTACCAAAATAGATGAAACAGTTCTGTTCCAGTGAACAAAATGGCTGACAGAGCTAAATTAAAGCGCCAAAGGCACTGAAATGACAGATTCTATGAGAAAATCTTTACACTCTTAATATTTACAGAAAGCCTTTCTAAAAAGATCTCAAAATTTAGAAAAGCAGTTCTGCAAATTCAGTTATGAAATGCTCGCAGATACCTATACACCAGTGGTATTATGAGTGCCATTCGATGTTTCAAATTTTCAAAAGAAACTATTTTCTTTTTCAAAATCAAACATTAGTAACATGACCAAAATTGGAAGTTTACAAAAGAAATACGCAACATAAAAATTTGTCTAACTGTGTAATTTTGCAGATTTATGCATTTATTAATATACTGCATGAAAACCGCAGCTTGCATAATTTTCAGTCTCATGCAGCTTAAGTTAGGTTTTTGAGATATATACTTCCTAGGAGCACTTCATTCGACGACAACGGACAATCTTCTTAACCTTCGTTACCAAGAACAATTAACCAAATAGCAAACGAACATGCATTATAATTGCCTTAAGCACTTGGACAGAAGACTGAGCGCTTTGACATAAGACAGAAATATTTTGAGAGAAAAACTGAATAACGTGAGTTTTAACACAAAAATCAAACCCTTAAATTATTAACGTACACCTCTGATTAAATATATTAAGTTTTTTTTCTATCTCTAAACTTACATTGAAACAATGTAAATTTCAAACACCTAATAAACGAAAATAGAATCCATCAATTATGTGAAATTCTTCAAAATGTAAAAGAAAAACGATGTTAACTGCCGCACTGTCCAAAGCTGAATGATAGCTATAAACCAACACTTCTCACGTGCGCCTATCCGCGCCATACCTTTACTAGCGGCACCTAGCGAACATTTCGTTTAACAGGGGAAATGAATTTTCTTCTCATTCGTAAACTCAAACGCAGAAAATTACATTTCCCAGGAGCACTTCATTTGACGACAACGGAAATCTTTTTAACCCTCGTTACCAAGAACAACTAACCAAATAGCAAAATAACATGTATTATAATTGCCTTAAGCACTTGGACAGAAGACTGAAATTAAAGAACGGGAAAATTGAAATATAACTAATGGATTGAATTTTCATTTATGAAAATAAGATATTGTCGTCTATAAAATCCAATCTTTTATAAACGATAAATATCAGTTTAAAATGTTATTAACATATGTCCATAATTTAAATCTTTATGTAATCTGCAACTCGTATAGTTCAGTTTAGCACTTTAAAATGTAATTTTAAAATTCATTTCCCCTGTTAAACGAAACGTGCTTCAGAACCTAACATCTTCCATTTATAAACCTAAACTCAGTGAAACTGAAAGTCTTTCATAAATATTATCCTTTATATAACCGTCTTAAGCATTCTCACTGATCCATCTCCCGTGCCTTTTAAATAAACGATCTTTCACGGAATTAATAGCAGCAGCGCTTGCACCTCCCGATCCCAATGAATGTAAACAGTAGTTCTTCAGATCCGGAACATGTGGTGTCAATGCTTCAACATATAAACCCCTCAAATTCGAATAGGACATCTTATTAGTATTGCGAACTTTATAACCATGTTTTGTTGAAGAGATATTACAAAAAAGGTAATCATTACCTGACAGTTTCCCCCCCTTAATTAACTTCAACACATTTTCAACTGGACACAAATTTGTTCCCGTTTTGGCTATCATTACCCAAGCGCCATCTCTATATTTATCCGTTTTGCTGCATTCTATGAAAATCGCCATTTACGATGAATTAAACACAATATCGCAAATACGAATATTCAATATCTCGGAACTCCTTAAAAAACCCAGAAAACCCAACTAAACAGATGCAAATCATTCTCTGATTTTTATACCCCCGGCATACGAAGTATGCTATGGGGGTATATAGTTTTCGTCCTGTCGTCCGTCCGTGTGTCCGTCCGTCCGTCTGTCCGTCCATTAACATTTTGGTTAAAGTTTTACGTCAAAGTTTCTAAGAGATTGTATCTTCTGAACCCTTTGATAGATTTACTTGATACTTACACTGACGTTACATACTGGTCCAAAGATTTCATTGATGCATGTTCCCCCCCCCCCCCCCCACAGTGACCTTGGGGTCAAGATCACAGACTTAGAAATTTTATGTTTTGTTAAAGTTTTACGTCAAAGTTTCTAAGAGATTGTATCTTCTGAACCCTTTGATATAGTTAGTTGATACTTACATTGAAGTTACATACTGGTCTAAAGATTTCATTGATGTATGTCCCCTCCCCCCACAGTGACTATGAGGTCAAGGTCACAGACTTAGAAATTTTACATTTGGTTAAAAGTTTTATGCCAAAGTTTATAGATCCCTGTATGTCCTAAACTCAAAGACAAATCCAATTGATACTTGCATCGATCTTGCATACCAGTCCAAGAATATCTGCACTTAAATACCTGGTCATGATCTTACTTATGTGGCCAATAACAATAGACATTGAAATAATCTGACCAACAAAACTTGCCACTTTTCTGACGGGGACCCTCTTGTGTTCTCTCACAGATGGAATTAAATCGCAAATAAACTGCTTTGATTTTGAAATTCTACGTTCTGGAATATAAATATTCCCCTTCTGTGCATCCAAAATTACTCCTAAGAATTCAAGAACACCCGATAGCTCAGCTGGTAGAGTGTCCGCTCCGGGGAACGGGCGGTCACGGGTTCGATCCCGGGCCGCGACATACCAAAGTCATTAAAAATGGTACTAGCTGCTCCTCGCTTGGCACTCAGATTTACGGGGTAGAGCTAGGACTGATCGACCCAGTGTCAGGATAATGTGACTGGGTGTGGAATCATGCAATGTGTCTCACTTTTAGTGAGGCACCACTATAAAAGTGAGCATTGAGCTCCCTGTCGCAACCAGACACCGTCGTGATATGACTGGAAAATTGTTGAAAGGGACGATAAACCCGAATTCACATACTCACACTCAAGAACCTGAACGGGAATCCAAATGCATTTAGTGGCGTTTGGAACAAATCCAGACCGTAAAATATCGCTCTTAATTTCAAGACCAATACATTTTGTTTTCTCAAACTCTTCTGCACAAGCAAAGCCGCCATCTAAAAACATGCTTACCATCCCCTCTCCCCTCCATTTATTCACCAAAGGCCTGCAGACTTTAGAAAAAACAACAACAAGAGAGTCCGAAAGGTATGACTAAAAATTTGTAATTACGTGTAGTTCCGTCTGAATTTAGCCAACTAAACCCAAGCAAATCAGTGTGAAAATATGCTACTTTAATAAAATGATACGCACTGGTGATGTCAAACTTTATCGTATGAAACCCGGTTGTTTTTGCCCTGTCTGTTTGTTGGTTTATTTGTTTGTTTGTACGTGGACAACTTCAACGTTGGTCATAACTTTTGCAGCGTTTGAGATAGACACCACGTTCTGCGGCGTCTCATCTTGGTCTACACTGTTTGCTCAGGCCTGTTTGTTCAAAAATGTACGGTAAACTACAAAAATAGCAGGTGTCATGCTCAGACAGAAAGCCAGACAGGTATAACTATGACCAAATCTTCAGTGATTACTAATCGATTTTCAATCACGTTGGAAGGACTGATAATCGATTATCTTTTCAGCCTCATGTTTCAGTGATTAGTACACAACAAAGCAGATGATTATTAATGACAGATTTCATCTGTCTATTCTTGCTGTGCTGCACGATTAAGTAATTCAGGCTTTCTTCCGGCTTTGACCGCCAAAGAAATATGAGTCCGCACAAAATGTAGTCCGGTTTGGCGCAGTAATCAAAATTGAACAAGCGTATTAGTTATCCTGTAAGCGTAATACAAACTTTGAAGCAGACGACTTGACGATTTTGTCTTACGATTCAGCATTTCATATGAATCAGCTGCATCATGCAACGGGTTTGTCGAAGACTTTATTCCCAGATCAATGCGGCGTCTTCTCAGCAGTCTGCTCAGGTTTTACACTGTTTTCTGTCAGTGTTGTCCATTTTAAATCCTTAAAGACCAGCCTGCCGTTGGATCTGGTCAGCTGCATACCAGAATATTAATGAGTTTTCTTTCTGACTGTCGAGGTCAAGTTTAGGTCAGTTACAACTCGGTTGTATATTGACTTTGCGTGGAGAAATTGGAAAGAAAGCCTGTCCCTTTCAACCCTGGAATATGGTAAAGATAATTAGTGTAGGTCATGTGATATAATTCTAGGTGCAATATATTTAGCAGAATGGACGTGCCCAACTTCAGTGATGGAAGAGTTTGTTTGTTTGATTTGAGGTTTAACGTCCCCGTCAACACTGTAAAGGTCATTTTGGAGACGTTGCTTCAAATTTTGTGCGGCATCTTACCCGACATTGAGATGAAATGACATCTCAAGCCCTGTCGCCCAATGAAACCAATAGGGTTTATTAGCATGGACTGTCCACCTCGCACCGTGGTTCCTAGACAGGCTTAGATCCTCTAAGCAGTTTACGAGTACTAGTGTTCGGGCCGGATTCAGCTCTGCGTGGAAGGATCATGCAGCCCATATATTTCTTCAAGCCCCTATGGGCGGGGGCGTAGTGATGGAAGAGTGAACTCGAGAAACTCAAGGCAGTGAATAAATCAAAGCACTGACAACACTCATGCCGATTGTCTCAAAATTCAGGCTGGTCATGAACGGGGACTTGAACTGATTCGTTTCAACTGAAGATGTTAGTAACTAATGCAAAATTGTATAGAACAAGATCAGCGTCGTGTTCTTTGGCGTTTGATCCGAGTTATCATTGTTTGCCAGATCCAACATTTGATTCATGTGCAGATTTTACAGATAACACTTACATGTACCCAACACTGACAAACGACGCGGCTATGTTTGTGTTGATTGTTTGGCATTCGACCCGAAATTGATAATAAGAAAAGCGCTTCAGTGCTAATGTCTACGTGACTATCACTGACTTGTCAGAATAACTTTTTTTCTTGTAAAAAATAGGTGCGGTGAGATCAGGGTATTCCATAAGCAGGAAGAGGGTTATCCTGGAATCATATAGTGAGCTTGGCAAACAGTGTAGACCAAGATCAGATGCTGCAGAACGCGTCTTCTTATCAAAATCTTTACTATTTGTTTGGAATTTCAGAGTTAAATGAAACAGTTTAAATCTCAGCTCAGGACTATTACTCCACTCTCAGTGCTTTGGTTCTGAAACCAAACGATTACAAATGCCCTTAAGCAAAAAAGGTTAAATCAATCAACCTTGACGTCTGGTTACCAGTCCGGCCACGTTGATCCTGTGCACCACCTTCACACCAGTACAGATAGAAACCACATGTTCAGGATAAAACTTTTGATGTGTAATGTAAGGTCGTGCCCAGAAGAGAAGAAACTGAAATTTGTTCTCAAAAAGCATTAAGTGAGAGCGTATTGCAACATGTTTCATTAAAGGATTGTAAGCGTGCCCCTGGAAAGTTAGAAGCTGGTCGGAAAGCGGATGACGTTGACTCTGATTTTGGGTGCCACAGGTGTCTGATCTATTGTCTATTGGAGCGACATCTTACTATATATAGAAGACGTTAGTGGACGACGACGTAGCAGAAGACCGACGTCAGTTCGTCAAGATCGATTCAACCGTCAGACCCTTATGCGAAACAGATTTCCGCCGGCAGCTGCTACACTGTACCTGAAGATAAACAAGGGGTCTCAACTACCGACTAATAAGCACTGACAATGATCGACGCCCTTATGCGACGCACATTTGAGAGCTAGACGTCTCCGTCGTGATCAAAGTTAACACGTCAACACAGTACGGAACACTTACGCTAGTGCATGAAATACGTAAATTGGCGTCTAAGCGACTGACATCTGCTTTTCAGAGACAAATCGCACCTCGGCGTAAATCACGCCGATTGCCGTTTCCGGGTGTTTCGACGAATAGGTGTAAGGTATGCCGAAGAGACGCGTGCGTGATAGAGTATGATATATCGGGTGAAATAAGCGTTATTGTGTGCCGAACTATTGCATGTAGTTAGCGAACACAGCGTACTGCCATTAAGAATATTCAGAATAGTGGTGTCCACAACCGACCAGACAAAAACTGTTACATTTGTACAGTAGCATTGTTAAAACTTGAATTTTAATGACTGGTTTTGAAAACGTAAATAGTTTCTTTCAAAAATTTGAAACATCGAATGGCGTTTCATAATACAACCGGTCTATAAACATCTGCAAACATATCCTATATTGGAATTTGCAGAACTACCTTTCTAAATTTTAAGATCTTTTTAGAAAGGTATTCTGTAAGTTTTCACAGTGTTATGATTTTCTCATAGAATCTGTCATTTCAGTGACTTTGGCACTTTGATTGTTGCAATTGGCATCGTAAGGGCTAAGTTGTTCTATTTTGTATCTACAGAAACTGAAGACCACGCCAGGCTGCGTTTCCAGACAGAGCTGGAGTTTGTTCAGTGCCTTGCTAATCCTAACTATCTAAATTGTAAGTAATCGGACTCCCACTTTATAAAACTTGTTTCATGTGCAGATCAAATCAGCATGGAAAAGTTCATATGAGAAAATGAATAACTGAGGTTGACATATACTGTATTTAAGTCTCTTTGGTTATGCTACGTTTCTTCTCACTGGATGGATTTATCAGGAATTTTGGGATATGATAGATATGGATATGAAGTTCTGCAATAGGATTTCAAAATTCAAAACCACGAACCCAGAAGGTCCCCTGGGGGCAGGCAAAAAAAAAAAAAAACTCCAAAGTTTGTTCCAACGAGTTCTCAGTAGTCGCTGGATGGATTTTTCTGAAATTAAGCGGATATGATACCAATATAAAGTTTTGCAAGAGGGTTTCAAAGGCTCCCCTGGGATTTGCAGGGGCCGTACCCCACCCTGTCCACTTCATAAAAGGCCTTATATCTCAGAAACATTTCAGATCACCCTCCCTGAACTATATATATCTTTGTTCCTTAAGATAAGACGCATACAGAGACGACAACCTGGCCACCAGAGATACAAATAGAAATCTTGAAGCATCTTCTAGGCCGGTTGCCCAATTTTAAGATGATTTCACAGAAATATTCCTCTAACGCCCCTTCAGAATTGTTGAAATGCCACCCCCTTCTGCTAAAACAATATAATCGAGGTGTTTTTTACGAGTAACACAACTTACATTTATTTTATACACAGAACCTCGTCATATTGACAGTATTTATTCCCTTACACATTGCCATTTTTAAGAATCTGCTACTATAAAGAATTCCAATAAGGATCTGTATAATAGATAATGAAAGGGCCTCTTTACAGCATTACTCCAAGAAACAAATATTATGGACATCTGTAAATCAAATACCCATTACATACGTTCTTGGAATAATAAATCTATATTATTGAACATCTTAAACCCCTTCCATCTTTAGCTTACGATAAGTTCCATTGACATTGTTGTTATTATGAGTTTTTTCGTTATATGAAATGTCAGTTTAACCCCTTCCATCTTGACCTAAGGATTAGTTCCATTGACGTTGTTATGTTGAGTTTTGTCATTATATGAAATGTCGGTATAACCCCTTCCATCTTGAGCTTAGGACTAGTCCCATTGACATTGTTGTAACGAGTTTTGTCGTTATATGAAATGTCAGTATAACCCCTTCCATCTTGACCTAAGGATAAGTTCCATTGACATTGTTGTTGTTATGAGTTTTGTCATTATATGAAATGTCGGTATAACCCTTCCATCTTGAGCTTTAAGACTAGTCCCATTGACATTGTTGTTGCCACGAGTTTTGTCATTATATGATATGTCAGTATAACCCCTTCAATCTTGAACTTACGATTAGTCCTATTGACATTGTTGTTGTAACGAGTTTTGTTGTAATATAGGGGGTTATCTGAAGCAGGTCTAAGACATTTTGTCAAATTACACCCATTTTGCCACCTTCAACCCTTGAGATGCCGATAAAAATATGTTGTCTGTTTATGTTTTCTGCTGAATCTTCTTGCACGGAAGCACTAAACACTACAAAATGCCACAAACCACCACAAAACACATCAGAAACCAAAGTAGGTCACAACAAACCTAAATAAACATTTAAGACAAGAGATCCATTAGTTCTACATTGCTCACATGAGACATTGCTCCTGAGCCTGAATATACTTATGCCATTCACATGCACTATTACTTTTACTCACAAATGCTCTGGGGTCTGAGTATATATACTTATATATCATTCACATGCACTATGACTTTTATTCACAAATTAATCTTCTAATGTTTCTTTATGTGAACACAATTTAATACATTTTAATAACAAACAGTAAAGACTCAGATCAGACAGTCCCTTTGTTGTAGTAAGCCATATATATTTTTGCAAGCCAATCACAAATTAATAGATTTCTATAGTGGGTAAAGCTGCAGGAACTATGTAGTGACACAAAAAATAAAGTCTCTAGATGATCTCAACATGATCTGAGCACTGTTGACTGGGATGTAAATTCCTTTAGATTGCTATAAGCTGGTGTGTAACAGCAATTTTATGAAACCAGAATGCAGCATGTTAAAAAAAAAACATCAGCATTCGGGAATTTGTGACCATCACATCTTTTAAATGATAAAAACCAACAAAAACTTAAATTTTAAATGATTTTTAATTGTGTTCACATTAAGAAACATAAAAAGATACATTTGTGAGTAAAAATAGTTCGTGTGAATGGCATATAAGTATACTCAGGCTCAGGAGCATTTGTAAGTAAGTAAAAGTAATAGTGCATGTGAATGGCATACGCTGTATAAGTATTTTTTATATTCAAGCTAGCGGAGCAGTCTGATCTGGGACCACTCTCTTTGCAACCATGACTTTTAAAGTAACCAGCAGACAACAAAGCAGACAACAATTGTTGTGATTGGCATTTTTATGGGTTAATTAAGGCTCTGTTTAACTTTAAGCTTGGCCACTGATTCTGAAGTTTGACTATACATGTACAGTAATTTACATTTCTGTTTGATGCAGTTTTAGCCCAAAGAGGAGTGTTCAAAGACCAGTGCTTTATCAACTATTTGAAGTACCTGCAATACTGGAAAGAACCAGTCTACGCCAAGTATCTCAAGTATGTATTTAGTGCAATAACTTCATTGTATTATTGCCTTGCCTTCTACTTAAAGCTGAAATGTGTTAGTTAAACAGTTAAATAACCATTTTTCATTGCATATACAGTGATATTTCTGCTATTAAGACCACCTAAAATTAAGATTAATTCTGCTTTAAAAAGCTTATTTAGGAGGCTGCAGCTATTCTTTCTTTGCGTTTTCTGCAAACAGTGTCCTCTGGTCATGGACCACCTTTGGGACTGTTCAAAAGTGGTCTTAAAGACCACTTATGATTTTTGAACAGTCCCAAATGTGGTCTTAATTTAGGAATTTTACTGTATATGCAAACTGAAACGTATAAATTATATAGAAAAAATTACCATTTGATAGCTCTGTCCAATGCATGTCTGGCAGGTGATGAGGAGGTTGCAGGTTCGATACTTCCTTCCGTGGAGATTGATCATGAAAACCTTTGTATCGCCATTCTCTGCCTGTGATAGGTTTTCAAATTTAGTCATTCTTGAAAATTTTCATATCAGATTCCTGAGGAACTATAAAAGCTAGAAAGCTGAAAGTTTGTATTAACATAGACAATGAATAGCTGTATTGTGGGCTAGGGGTCCATAACTCTGGTGGTTATGTCCCTTGGTAGGTTTTCAAAAAAAATAAAATTCATTTTGTTCAATATCTTTTATGATTGTGGTCCTATCCCAATGAAACTTATACCACACTTCGTCTCTAAACTAAGGAAGATGTAATGGCTGAACAGTTGCCAAGGGCCCATAACTCTCCTCATACAGTGCTGCAGCGGGACTATAGTCAGGTCCTAGGACAGCTCTAGTTTACCTTGGATAACTCAAACCTGTTCCCTAATCCCTAGAGGATTCATCTAATAGCTCTTGAAAGTCTTACATTTGGATATTTTCGGAGGTTTTCCTGATTTTATCTTTAAACAGTATGTTGCATGTACTCATTAGAATCACCTGAATGAGAACATTCTTTTATTTTGATAGAAAATTGAAAATATATAATTTGGACATCTTTACTATGCCTCATGGCCTGGCATTATGATTAAATCTCAGTAGTTCGAACTACCCCATCTCGAAAAAATTTTCCTGATCCGGAAGGTATTCTAGTTATTGAAGTTCCACTGTACATTCATTTATAGCCTCAGATAAGAAGTACCCGAAAAATCTCTTAAAAAACCGGACACCTTAGGACTTGTTGTAATTCTCTGGGGCAAAGCAGAAACCATGTGTGCTAAACAGTTGTGTTATATCCATACAAAATGTGTAGATTATAAAGGAAATGACCAGAAATTGTCATTTTTCTGTACAAGTATGTAGATTTCGAAGAAAGATGGCCATAAATTCCATATAAACTATACATTTTTAGGTTTAAAAGAAAAATGGCCACCTTTAAACCATGTTATATCCAAAACCATGTCAAACTGAAGTGTTACAAAGAGGTGATGTATTGTCGGTATTTATTAGAAACACCTCAGCAAGGCAATTCATACAAATACCCACAACAAACATTTAAATGGAGAAATAAGAAAAAGTATCCTTTTATTTTATCTGGAGCTGTGTAATTTACGAATTTTACAATTTGCAGATACCCACAAGCTCTGCATTTCCTTGAGCTTCTACAGTATGAACACTTCAGAAAAGAATTAGTGAACACACAATGTGCCAGATTCATAGATGACCAGCAGTTGTTACACTGGCAACATTACCAGAGGAAGAGAATGCAGCTCCTCACAGCACAGGCAGAGGAATCCCAGAAACAAAAAGATAAAGAAAATAAACCCAGTTGAGTGGTGTTTGAGGCTGGAGTTTCACAAATCAACCCAGTTGTTGGGGACACTTGATCTCAGACCATCAACAGTTAGTCTGCTTGAGGGGAAAAATGAATCTGAACCCTAAGGTTATAAACTAATTTTCATGCTGAACATAACAGAAAAAATTCACCCTGCTCAAAAACATTAAAATGTTAACAAAAAAAAAAAATGATAACTGAATTAGGGTTTAAAGACTCATCAACCCTTGGCGGTCATTTTGTGTTGTCTCTCAGAGAAAGGGAGAAAAGAGAGGAGATATAAAATGACAGACAAGGAAGACAGAGAAAAATTAATGGAAATAAAGAGACAACATTTCCCCACAACCCTTAACACATTTTATATGGGAACCTCAAAACAGATCAATGACAAACAATGCAGATTCAGATCAGACACCCCAAAACATCATTTTTAAATTTATCAAAATTTCTAAAACCATCTCAACCTGGAGCCCCTAAATTTGAAATGGACTCCTGTATGTAGGGTGGAGGATTCCATTCAGTATAAAATGGGTTAATACCTGCAGCAAGGACAGCAGGCCTTGCCCATCTGTAACCCAGTATCCTTTGGATGCCCCGGTGACACAAGATACACAGCTTCTTTGCCTCACCTGCATGTACAAAATTTACTGTTAGTATTCGGACAGACAGGCCTGAGCAAACAGTGTAGACCCAGATGAGACGCCACGCCAAAAGAGATGAACTGAATAAAAACAACATTTAACCCTTAAGATGCCAGTGAAAACTACCTCTGAAAATGTGTTCAAAATGTATCGGGAAAAGGTTCATAACTTATTTATTAATGTGAATAGTAGGATAAAATTTTCACTAGTGATACTTTGTACTTGTACTATGCACATATTCCAAAAAAAAACAATAATACAAATTGCTATGATGCACAATCAACAGTCACTATGGCTATATCGGGTAACGTTGATCGGGACAACTTACTCATGATGGAAACATGGCATCTGCAAAATCTGCCTGAAACGGTTAAATATTATATCTTTTCCAAATATTCTCCTTTACATGATACACACTTCTCCCACCTACGTATCCTTTTGTCAAAGCATGACCTTAAATGTTCTTGTGGAATTTTATGGATGGTTTCCCTGACTACCGTGGGTAGGTAATCAATATCATCAAAACCTTGTGCCGTGCAGCTCTGATTTTAAGGTTGGGAGAAGCCAGAAGTTGCACAGAGCTAGATCCGGTGAATATGCAGGGTGCTTAACAGTCTCAGTGCCTAACACTCTGAGGCAACTTTGAGACAACAGAGAATTGGAATGGTGCGTTGTCATGGTGTAAAAAGAAGCCACCATTCTGTTTTTGTCGCGCCTGCTAGTAGCATGGCGCGATATAGGCGCCCGGTTTTCCGTTCGTCCGTCCGTTCGTTCGTTCGTCCGTCCGTTCGTCAAGGCGTCAACATTTGCGACCACCCTAGCGTTCACCCTAATGGTCAAGTTTATTTCTCAAGAACTATAAGAGCTTCATTAATGATACTTGGTACAAACTTTTATCTGGGGATGACAACTTACACGCAAGCATCCATATTTTACCTTGACCTACATTTCATGGTTCACTGACTTTGTAAAATATTGCGACCACCTTAGCGTTCACCCTAATTGTCAAGGTTATTTCTCAAGAACTATAATAGCTTCATTATTGATATGTGGCACAAACTTGAATCTGTGGATGGCAACTGAAAGGCAAGCATCCATATTTGACCTTGACCTACATTTCATGGTTCACTGACTTTGTAAAATATTGCGACCACCCTCGCGTTCACCCTAATGGTCAAGTTTATTTCTCAAGAACTATAAGATTTTTATTAATGGTACTTGGTACAAACTTGTATCTGGGGATGGTAACTGAAATGCAAGCATGCATATTTGACCTTGACCTATAGTTCATGGTTCACTGACTTTGTAAAATATTGCGACCACCCTAGCGTTCACCCTAATGATCAAGTTTATTTCTCAAAAACTATAAGAGATTCATTAATGATATTTGGTGCCAACATGAATCTGGGGATGGCAACTTAAATGCAAGCGTCCATATTTGAACTTCACCTAAATTTCATGGTTAACTGACTTTGTAAAATATTGCGACCACCCTAGCGTTCACCCTAATGGTTAAGCTTATTTCTCAAGAATTATTAGAGCTTCATGAATGATACTTAGTACAAGCTTGCATTTGAGAATGGAATCTTTTGTGCAAGCATCTACGTTTGACCTTGACCTTCATATCATGGTTCGATGACTATGCGCCCCCACAGGCGCGACATAGCCTTTGGCGGAATTTTTTTTTTTTTTTCACTAAAAGTATCAGATCACACTGGATGACCTGAAAATGTGATACAGTTATCGGACCAAATGCTTTTATCATATCAAATATTTACAACAACAATAAAATACAATACACAAACACCTCTTTATACACTATTGTAGGGGTACAAAGCACAAACTGCGTTAGATAAACAACTGTGTAAAATCCAAACAAAATGTATAGATTCTATAGAAAAATGTCCCCTCATCCAAGCTTTAGTTCCTGATGAAGGGCATTATTGGAGTAAATCAGGAGGCCGAGTAAGTATACCGACAGCACTTCGTTCTGTAAAAACAAGTTCACCTAGTCATGTGACAACTGTCAACGGAACCCTCCATTGCCACGCTGGATCGTAGATTTAAAGACTCACTTGTTTTGTTGCATTATGCAAACACAAAGGGTGGGAATGCAGTATTTTATCTATAAATATAACCCAAATGGGAGGGTGTATACTTGCTCGGCGTCCGGCATTACTCCAATAATGCCCTTCATCCGGCACTAAAGCTTGGATGAGGGGACATTATTTTCTCAATGCCTTTGGCCTACGCAAGTATATTAATAGCATCTTGAAAGGCAACAAAACAACCGCAGCCCATAAATACATAAAATGAAACATACAAATAATCATTTTATTTGTCTTTGAAAAACTGCGTTAACAAAATTCAACTGATCTCCTTTTAATGACTGCCTACAATAGAACTTCTTAAAATTCTTATTAGATGTCTAGTCTGCCGTGTCCAAAATAGTCTTCAAACTACATCCCCTGCTTTATGCAGCTGACACTTAAGCAACCCTTATCTGTACTCGTAGAAACAGCCTTAAAAGTTAGATAAGAAATTAACACATTCCTATAAAGTCTACAACTAGCTGTTCTTTCAATATAATATAACACTGTATGCATGGCACACAATTTTTTATCCTTAAAATGTTCAATAATCAAAGAATAAGCATGAACCCTTCTAGATGTTTTATTCAGGAAAACTAAAAGCTTATTGACACTGCCTTGTCACCATATTGTCAATATTCATAGACACCAAAGTCTGAGCCCTTGGGCTGCCACCAAAGCAATCAAAGCAGTCACTTTCATTGTAAACAACTTTAAACTCAGGCTTTCCAATGGAAATAGGAGAGAATATAAACTTTAATACACAGGATACACGGCCCCCGCCCATCGTGGCTTGAAGAAATATATGGGCTGCATGCTGCTTCAACGAAGAGCTGAAACTGACTCGCACACAAGTACTGGTAACCCGCTTAGAGGATTTAAGGCTGCCCAGGCAAAGCGGTGCGAGTCGGCCCGTCCATGCTGATAAAAAACCCAATTGGTTTCATTTGGCGGCAGGGCTTGAGATGTCATTACATCTCGATGTCGGGTAAAAGTTCCACAAATTGGAAGCTACGTCTCCAAAATGACCTTTACAGTGTGTGTGTGTGTGTGAATTCGGGTTTAACGTCCCTTTTAACAATTTTTCAGTCGTATCACGACGGTGTCTGGTTGCAACAGGGAGCTCAATGCTCACTTTTATAGTGCTGCCTCACTGAAGTATCATGTCCCAGGCACATTACATGATACCACACCCCGTCACATTATCCTGACACTGGGTCGACCAGTCCTAGCTCTACCCCGTAAATCTGAGTGCCAAGTGAGGAGCAGCTAGTACCATTTTTAACGACTTTGGTATGTCCTGGCCCGGGATTGAACCCGTGACCTCCCGTTCCCCGGAGCGGACACTCTACCAACTGAGCTATCGGGGCCGGTATGACCTTTACAGTGTTGACGGGGACGTTAAATCTGAAATCAAACAAACAAACACAGGATACAGCCCAAGTAAATATATATCTTGGAACCGGTTTTCTCCTGAAATAGATACCTTTCATAAATCTTGTTATCAAGGGACAATTTTTATGCCCCCGCCATTTGAAGAATAGTGGAAAGGGCATATAGCGTTGCCCCTGTCCGTCGTCCGTCCGTTCGTGCGTCTGAAACTTAAACACGGTCAATAACTTCCTTTTTTCTGATGGATTTTAGAATTTCTCGGCAGAAATGCTAACCATCATGAGACGATGTGTCACGTGCAAAACCCAGGTCCGTACCTCCAAGGCCAAGGTCAAAAAAGGGTCCGAAACTTAAACGCAGTCAATAACTTTCTTATTTCTGGATGGATTTTGAAATTTCTTTGTATAACTGTTAACCATCATGTGACGATGGTACACATGCAAAATCCAGGTCCTTACCTCCAAGGTCAAGGTCATTTATTAGAGGTCAGATGTGAAAAAAGGGTTCAAAATTAAACATCGTCAGTAACTTTCTATGGATTAATACGAACATATATTTTCAGGCGGGGTTATCGGTGTCCTATGGACGCATTTCTAGTTTGCACGATGTATTACCAAAAATGGTTGCGTTTGCAATAACATGGCTTTGAAAGAGTGAATAACTGAATAAGGTTTGTTTGTTAAAAACATATAATTCAAGAAATTTATAACGTTTGCCTCAGACGTTTGAAAGGGATTATCAAAATAGAAGAAGAGGCAATGATCAGGAATCGATACAATTAATCCACAGCTCCCATCAGAGACACCAAAAGGGAAAGAAACACAAACATAAAACATGAAGCAACAGACCCCAACGGAAATACCAACAGCGGAAAGCCCAAAGGACACAAAATCCCACAAAATAGCCAAAAGGTTATCCAAAATAAAATAATATAAACGATGCACACCCAAAGACCAACCATAACAAAAATAAATCGCAACAGCCCAACCGTCTTGGAACAGTCAGCGGAAACGAATTCCACTGGGGGGGGGGGGGGGGGGGGGGGTTAAATCGATTTTACGTGGACACAATCCTCGCCCTTACTTACAAACCTGATACTGTTCCAATCCAAACCACCCATTTCATCCATGCTGACTTGTATTGTTTCCTAGTCCCTGCTCTCCAGGAAATAATGATGATATCCGAAGCTGATTTCGAAAGTCCTGTACTGTTGAGCGCCTTCCTGATACACATACTGCGACAATCCTCAGAGGCTTGCATAGTAGGTGAATCATGGAACCTTCTGACATGAGAACGTTATTATATCCCTTGTAATCATCAGAAAATCACCGCGGTTAACAATTCTGGGAACGTCTGTCAAAGAATCTAATGTGAACGGTGTTTCTTTTATAAATAAATGGGCATAAATTAAATTTATGCATAGGCGTGGCTTTGAAGGCTCGATGACAATACCAGAAACCACATTGGGAGGCCCGACCTCCCCCACTTTTCCGACATATGAAATCGCAGCAGATCTCAACCTTTCAGTCAGTTCAGAATTAATAAAGTCCACGAAGTCTTTGCAACTAGGGGAATTACGAAACACTTTGGGTGGGGGATACGAATGGTCATAATGCACGCCATTAAATTCACCTTTGAAATGAGCCATAAAATGATTAATATCCACCTTGTTTCGAATCCAATCTAACGCCTCACTTTGTTTATCAGAAATAATTTGTTCTCATAAATCGACATTTTTATAAACATTTCTCGCAATGAAATATGAATTATCTAAAAAAACACATATTCTCTTTCATGACCCCTTCAACAAAATCCTCCTGATTGCCTGGGTTAAAACTCTACACTATCACCGTTCATGTCCACATACCGGGTCGGCAAAATACGTCTTTGCACCGATTCTGGATAAAAACTGCATTCCTTTTTTCAATTGAAAATAATGGAAAGCTGAATCCTGGAAAATCAAAATAGTATCTGTAAAAATCAAGAACCACCTTACTGCTTCAACTTCGGAAGTCGACCTTGAAATGAGACATATCACCGCAAACGTGACAACCTGTGTAGTTCTGGGGTCGCGGCCTGGCTGGCCCAGGTCTGCGAGGCATCTGGAACCGGCGCTTCTGTGGCAAAGGCATAGGGAAACGAGGTTGACCAAACTGCAACAATTGTATGTACATCATATGCCAGTCCACACCACTGTTTTCCTCGGCACTCGTTTTTAGCTCACCTGACCGAAGGCCATGGTGAGCTTTTGTGACTGTGAGATGTCCGGCGTTGTCGTTCGTCGTCAGTCGTCCGTGGTGCGTAAACTTTTTCTTGTGAACATACTAGAGGCCAAAGTTTTGGTCCAATCATCATCAAACTTCCTCAGAATGATTATCATGACAACATCTCAGTCAAGTTTGAATATGGGTCATGTCGGGTCAAAAAGTAGGTCAGTAGGTCAAATCAAAGAAAAACCTTGTGAACGCTCTAGAGACCACAGTTTTCGTCTGATTATCATCAAACTTGATCATAATGATCATTGTGACAATATCTCAGTCATGTTTGAATATGGGTCAGGTCGGGTCAAAAAGTAGGTCAGTCGGTCTAACCATAGAAAATCCTTGTTAACACACCGGAGGCTACAGTTTTGGTCCAGTCTTCATCAAATATGCTCAGAATGATCATTGTAAAACTATTCCGGTCAAGTTTGAATATGGGTTATGTCGGGTCAAAAAGTAGGTCAGTAGGTCGGATCATAGAAAAACCTTGTTAACACTCTAGAGGCCACAGTTTTGTTCCAGTCATCCTCAAACTTGCTCGGAATGATCGTCTTGACAATATCTCGATCAAGTTTGAATATAAGTCATGTCGGGTCAAAAGGTAGGTCAGTAGATCAAACCACAGAAAAACCTTGTTAGCACTTTTGAGGCCACAATTTTGGTTCAATCACCCTCAAACTTGCTCAGAATGTTCATCTTGACAATATCGTGGTCAATTTGAATATGGGTCATGTCGGATCAAAAAGTAGGTCAGGAAGTCAAACCACAGAAAAACCTTGTTAGCACTATTGAGGCCACAGTTTTGGTCCAATCATCCTCAAACTTGCTCAGAATGATCATCCTGACAATATCTAGGTCAAGTTCGAATATGGATCATGTTGGGTCAAACACTAGGCCAGTAGGTCAAACCAAAGAAAAACCTTGTTAACACTCGAGAGGCCACAGTTTTGGTCCAATCATCCTCAAACTTGCTCAGGACGATCATCTTGATAATACCTCAGTCATTTTCGAATATGGGTCATGTTGGGTCAAAAAGGAGGTCAGTAGATCAAACCACGGAAAAAACATTGTAAGCACAATAGAGGCCACAGTTTTGGTCCAACCATTCTCAAACTCACTCAGAATGTTCATCCTGACAATATCTTGTTAACATTCGAATATTGGTCATGTCAGGACAAAAAGAAGGTCAGTAGGTCAACTCAAAGAAAAACCTTGCTAACTCTAGAGGCCACAGTTTTGGTCCATTCATCCTCAAACATGCTCAGAATATTCATCCTGACAATATCTCGGTCAAGTTTGAATATGGGTCATTTCGGGTGAAAAAGTAGGTCAGTAGGTCAGATCATAGAAAAACTTTGTTAACACTCTAGAGGCCACAGTTTTGGGCCAGTCATCCACAAACTTGCTCAGAATGATCATGTTGGCAATATCTTGGTCAAGTTCGAATATGGGTCATGTCTGGTCAAAAAGTAGGTCAGTAGATCAAACCATAGAAAAACCTTGTTAACACTCGAGAGGCCACAGTTTTGGTCCAGTCATCTTTAAACTTGCTCAGAATGATCATCCTGACAACATCTCGGTCAAGTTCATATACATGTCATGTCGGGTCTACAAGTAGGCCAGTAGGTCAAATCATAGAAAAACTTGTTAACATTCTAGAGGCCACAGTTCTGGTCAATTCATTGTCAGACTTGCTCAGAATGATCATCTCTACAATTTCTAGGTCAAGAGCGAACATTGGTCATGTGTGGTCAAAAAGTAGGTCAGTAGG
This sequence comes from Lucinisca nassula, assembly GCA_963580285.1. Lineage (NCBI taxonomy): Eukaryota > Metazoa > Mollusca > Bivalvia > Lucinida > Lucinidae > Lucinisca > Lucinisca nassula. The sequence goes on along the minus strand of OY757022.1, from coordinate 83,147,574 downwards.
TCAAATCATAGAAAAAACTTGTTTGCACTCTATTGACGGCAATTTTAGTCTAAATATCATCAAACTTGCTCAGAATGATCATCTTGACAATATCTAGGTCAAGTTCGAATATTGGTCATGTGGGGTCAAAAAGAGGGGAGTAGGTTAAATTATAGAAAGACCTTGTTGACACTCTAGAGGCCACAGTTTTAGTCCAATCAACATCAAACTTGCTCAGAATTGACCTCTTTTGATAATACCTTGGTCAGGAGGGGTAGTTTAGGAATATAGTGGTACCTTTTACAAAGGCCCCCCCACAACCATACTCCCTTTGTCACCACTGTTAGTTAGACTGAGCGTGTTCATCTCCGTCTGGCGCAGTAGGACCTGACCCTCAATGTCCACAAGGTGTCCGGATAGTGACATACAAGTCAGCTCTGTATTGTCAAAGAGATGGATACCCCCTCTCCCCCCTTTCACCATGAGTCATTGCTAGTTAGTTAGACTGAGCCCATTCATCTGTGTCTGGTGCACTAGTACCTGACCCTTAATGTCCACAAGGTGCCCAGATAGTGACATACAAGTCGGCGCTGAATTGTCAAAGTGAACTTTTGAATGATTTCTTCCTCAAAAAAGAAAACAATTTTGAAGGAATGTTCCATGAGTGACACTGACAATTTTCCACTGAACACGATAGCCACCAGAAAAAAATGTATGACACTTAAATGACTTAATTTCCTAAATAGCTAGATTGATTTTGAAATGTTCCTTGAGTCACTGTCAGCCAAAATTACTCTTACCCTCCACTCCACCTTATATTACCTTCCATAACGATCAGGTGAGCGATCCAGGGCCTTCTTCTTATCTCCCCTATGCAATTTTAAGAACGTGTGTTCCTTGTCAAATAAGCGGGTATCAGTCGAGCTCGACAACAACGTAGAAACTAGTAAAACGACCTGAGGGTGAGACTTATGAAACAAAAACCTCTCGAGCACCCTGGAGAACAGATCTTTATCCTCCTGCTGCGAGCGCCAGCTGACCTCGTCGAGGTGCGTTAACTTTAATTGAAGCGTGTCCACATTGATATCATTGTGAGCGCGCCACATACTCCCTAACGTCCCTTAAAGCGAACGCCACCGTGTCTTTGTTCAGCGACTTCTTTAGCTCCTCAAATTCTTTCCTCAAATCGGAGTTCTGCAATAAGGAACACACTCTATTTATTACTTTTTCCCAAGTCGTGGCTCCCATGTAAAAGTCAATTTTGTTCCTGAACTCTGAATCATATTTGCACCCCGACAAGACAGAAGCCGACGAGTGTTTTTGCATGATTGTGTTTTCCCTTGTTATACATTTTGTCAGAGTTCCAGATCAGATGAGCTTTTACGGCCTCTCTGTCAATCCCTAACCAAGAAAGACACAAGGCAACACCACTTCGGGCCCCGTGTGGAGTTTCCCCATCCCAAATGTTCAAACATTGCAAATAACCCTTTAATCTTTCATTGACCGCTGAGGATCTTAACGGTTTATCTGTCACTGCCATTTTAGCTCACCTGTCACGTAGTGACAAGGTGAGCTTTTGTAATCACATTTTGTCCGTCGTCCATCGTACGTGCGTTCGTCCGTGCGTGCATCTGTAAACAATTTCAAATAAATGTATCTCTAAAATCCCATGGCCAATCTTGATCAAATTTCATGTGAAGCATCATCAGGTAGGGGGAAAGGCTGCATAAGGTTTTTGGGCTGATCATATTGGAATTCTGGTTGCCATGGCAACATATAACTCCCATAGACTTATAATGGGAAAAATTTTAAAAATCTTCTTCTCTGAAACCACAGGACCCAGAGCTAAGATATTTAGCTTGTAACAATGTAAAGTGGTCACCTACATAAATCCTGCCAATTATGCCCCTGGGGTCCAAATTGGCCACACCCCGGGGCCCCTTAGCTCCCATAGACTCATAATGGATAAAAGCTTCAAAAATCTTCTTCTCTGAAACCACAGGGCCCAGAGCTTAGATATTTAGCATGTAGCAACGGCAAGTGGTCACCTACATAATTCCTGCCAATCATGCCCCTGGGTTCCATATGGGCCACGCCCCGGGGTCCCTTCGCTCCCATAGACTCATAATGGAAAAAAGGTTCGAAAATCTTCTCTGAAACCACAGGGCCCAGAGCTTAGATATTTAGCATGTAGAAACAGCAAGTGGTCACCTACATAATTCCTGCCAATCATGCCCCTGGGTCCAAATTGGCCACGCCCCGGGGCCCCATAGCTCCTACAGACTCATGATGGATAAAAGTTTAAAAAATCTTCTTCTCTGAAACCACAGGACCCAGAGCTCAGATATTTAGCTTGCAGCAACGACAAGTGGTCACCTAAATAATTCCTGCCAATCATGCCCTTGGGGTCCAAATGGGCCACGCCCCGGGGCCCCTTCGCTCCCATAGACTCATAATGGAAAAAGCTTCAAAAATCTTCTTCTCTGAAACCACAGGGCCCAAAGCTTAGATATTTAGCATGTAGCAACGGCAAGTGGTCAGGTACATAATTCCTGCCAATCATGCCCCTGGGTTTAAAATGGGCTACGCCCCGGGGGCCCTTTTCTCCCAAAGACTCATCATGGAAAAAAGCTTCAAAAATCTTCTTCTCTGAAACCACAGGGCCCAGAGCTTAGATTTTTAGCATGAAGCAACGGCAAGTGGTCACCTACATAATTCCTGCCAATCATGCCCCTGGGATCCAAATGGGCCACGGCCCGGGGCCCTTTAGCTCCTATAGGCTCATAATGGAAAAAAAAGCTTCTTCTCTGAAACCGCGAGGCCCAGAGCTGAGATATTTAGCATGCAGCAACGGCAAGTGGTCACCTACATAAATCCTGCCAATCATGCCCCTGGGGTGCAAATGGGCCACGCCCCGGGGCCCCTTAGCTCCCATACACTCATAATGGAAAAAAAGTTTCAAAAATCTTCTCTGAAACCACAGGGCCCAGAGCTCAGATATTTGGCATGTAGAAACGACAAGTGGTTACCTATATAAATCCTGCCAATCATGCCCCTGGGGTCCAAATTGGCCACGCCCCGGGACCCCTTATCTCCCATAAACTCATAATGGAAAAAAGCTTCAAAAATCTTCTTCTCTGAAACAACAGGGCCCAGAACTTAGATGTTTCGCATGTAGTTACCTACATAAATCCTGCCAATCATGCCCCTGGGATCCAAATGGGCCACGCCCCGGGGCCCCTTATCTTCCATAGACTCATAATGGAGAAAAGCTTCAAAAATCTTCTTCTCTGAAACCACAAGGCCAAGAGCTTAGATATTTAGCATGTAGCAACGGCAAGTGGTCACCTACATAAATGCTACCAATCATACCCCTCGGGTCCAAATGGGTCACGCCCCGGACCCCTTAGCTCCCATAGACTCATAATGGAAAAAAGCTTCAAAAATCTTCTTCTCAGAAACCACAGGGCTAGGAGCTTAGATATTTATCATGTAGCAATGGCAAGTGGTCACCTACATAAATCCTGCCAATCATGCCCCTGGGGTCAAAATGGGTCACGCCCTGGGACCCCCTTAGCTCCCATAGACTCATAATGGAGAAAAGCTTCTAAAATCTTCTTCTCTGAAACTGTGAAGCTCAGAGCTTAGATATTTAGTATCTAGCAACATAAAATAGTCACCTACATAAATCCTGCTAACCCTGCCCCTGGGATCCAAATGGGCCACATCCCTGGGCCCTTTAGCTCCTTTAGACTTATGGTGGAAAAAAGCTTCAAAAATCTTCTCCGAAGCCATAAGGCCCAGAGCTTAGATATTTAGTGTAGCAATGTCAAGTGGTCTCCTACACTAATGATTTTCTGGTACACAAGTGAGCGATATAGGGCCATTGGGCCCTCTTGTTTACGGTATCTTATGGCCGAAATACATATCCTGACAGTAAATTAACCCCGGCCTCTCGACATGCATCCAAGTAAGAAAGCAGCGAATTTACAGGGCAAAACTCCTTGCAGACTGCCCGTTTTAAGCTGACTGTCCGAGGGTCTTCCAAAGATATTGTTTTACCTTGGTTCAAAGTAAAAAAAAAAAAAAAACGCCTTGGTCTGGTCAGCCAAAAGATTTCCTAAATCATCCGACCTTTCACCCGAAAATGCTAAAATATAGAAAAATGCTCTGTCTCTAAACAAAATTTCTGCTGCCATGCAATATGAGGATTACTTAGTTTATAAGAAATATGCCTCGACACGACTGACACCTTATCACCGAATAACGGGGTAGGCTTTTTCGGTGCAACTCCTACAGCAGACTGCTCCAACTTTACTGCACGTAAATATTTTTAGATGGCTGGTGCTGCGACCGGATTTCCCAAGCCTACGATTGCATTCCATTACTTTCCTCGCGCATGATCCCGAAAATTGCCCGAAGTTGTCCAGTAAGACTATCCAAAGAACCAAACGAGCGGCAAAACGGGCAATTACAAGCAGAACTTCCATGCCTGCCCAGAAACTTGCACTTCATATCATGACTTCTGCGATTCGTTTGTTTTGGGCTTCAAGGTCAACTTTATGAAAATCTTTTTTTCCAGCTGAAAGTGAGAAATTACTTCTGTCAGTAGCCAAAGAAAAAAAATAACCGATACAGGTGAGCCATAAAATATAATGCACATCACAGATTTCAAAGAAAACAAATTTAAGACATATATGCCTTTATCGAAATATATTCATGATACATAATAGACCCTAAGAATTTAAATTTGATGTAAAAACGCAGCAATGATAAAACTTTTAAAAACACCTCTAAAGACACACCCTCAATAGCTAGTGTATAGGACTCCATTGTAATTTAACTGATAATTTTCCACTAAAACATCATTTATGCACATCTTTATCATATCTGATGATACCTGGCCATCAAACCGTAGCCTCTGAACATTGTCGTTGGCTAACGTAAGAATAACCCTCACATTAATGCCATACCAGAATCGGTACCACTGTTGTCCCCTTTTTTATTAGCTCACCTGTCACGTAGTGACAAGGTGAGCTTTTGTGATCACATTTCGTCCGTAGTCCGTGCGTGCACACAATTTCTTGTCCGCATGAAAGCATCTTCATTTATGATTTATTTTTAACCAGACTTGCACACAACTTGTACCACCATGAGATCTGGGTTCCATTCTTGAACCAGCCATATCCAATCATGTGTTACGGAGTTACGGCACCTGAAATGGCAAAATTTGTCTATTTTGATCTTGTCTGCATGATAGCTGTTTCATTTATGATTTGATTTTAACCAGACTTGCACACAACATATACCAGCATGAGATCTGGGTTCCTTTCTTGAACCAGCCATATCCCATCATGTGTTACGGAGTAACGGCCCCTGAAAGGGCAAAAATTGCCTATTTAGGTCTTGTCCGCACGATAGCATCTTCATTATACCCCCGGCATACGCAATATGCCATGGGGGTATATAGTTTTCGTATTTTCTGTGTGTGTATGTGTGTGTGTTTGTGTGTGTGTGTGTCTGTTAACATTTTCGTGTCCGCTCCATAACTTTTGAACCGCTTGACATATTTTCATGAAACTTCACATAAATGTTAAACACCATGAGGCGACGTGCAGAACACATGAACCGTAACTCTTGCTTTTCTACTTTCAGAGTTATTGCCCTTTGTACGAGGACTATTCAAATATGAATGCAAGTAGAACTTTTTCTTATGCACTAATGCGAAAATCACTTGGAAATAAATATCACAGCGTAGAAAAACATTTTACCTATACATTGATACCAAACCTGTTAAAATCCGTTGACTTTAGCCATGTATATCGTTCGATAAACACTGTCTACTCTTGTATACTAATACAAAACATGGTTGAAAGAAGGTCGGAGTACGCCGTTGAAATACGGTCCTATATTAAGAATCATTGTATTCTTGGTATACGGTGCAAAGACATTAATGATTAAATATGTTCGGTTTATGGGCATAATGAAATGTCTTTTCCGACAGTTTTTCGTTGGTGTAAGAAATTCAGCTGTGGGCTAGGCTCAACAGAAGATACACCACATGATCGTCGGCCGAAAAGAGCAACATTTGCCAAGATGGTTGCTAGAATGAAAGAAATAGTTGCTACCGATGCACGATACACCAATAGGCAAATAGCTAATATGGTTGGCATCTCATTAGGAGCAGCTCATACAATTCTGAAACGGGGTTTGAAAATGAGTAAGATCTGTGCTAGATGGATTCCCCATCTGTTGACAGATGAGCAGAAAAAGACACGCGTTCAAGGCGCCAAGAAGTTGCTTAAAAAGTTTCCAAATTACAATGCACGGTCTTTCGCTAATGTCGTCACAGGTGACGAGACATGGGTTCACTTTTTTGAGCCAAAACGAAAGATTCAGAACAAAATATGGGCAACAAAGTATTGCAAAGCGGACCATGAGCGTCAAGAAGGTAATGTATGCCATATTCTTTTCAAATCAGGGCCCTGCTATTCAGGTTGCAGTACCTAAAGGCAAATCTGTAAATGCGAAGTTTTACAAGAATAAAGTTCTTCGAAATTGAAGAAATATTTCAAAGAACAAAGACCCGCAACTGGTTTGGCCAATGTTAGATTGCTACATGACAATGCGTCATCGCACAAGGCGTTCATTGTGGAAGACTCTCTGAAGCAGGAAAAGGTTGTTGAACTCCCTAACCCCCCGTATTCCTCTGACCTTGCCCCGTGTGACTTTTTTTTGTTTCCGCGGCTGAAAAATACGTTTCTGGTCGAAAAATTGTACAGCGCAAACACCTCGGTTCTGCAATATTCCAGTGCCTTCATAGTATACCTCGAAAAGACTACCATAATGCCTTCAATGATTGGATCAGAATTTGTATATCTGTTAAAGGGGGATACTTTGAGGGGACAAAAAAATTTTTTGGTCGAAATCTATCACGGAATCATTTTTATGTGCTTAGTTGCATTCATATTTGAACAGTCCTCGTATGTTTTAACTTGCATTTTCGTGTCAGCTCCAGAACTTTTCAACCGCTTGATATATTTTCATGAAACTTCACATAAATGTTAAACACCATGAGACGACGTGCATAACACATGAACCGTAACTCTTGCTATTCTACTTTCACAGTTATTGCCCTTTGTATGTTTTAACTTGCATTTTCGTGTCCGCTCCATAACTTTTCAACTGCTTGATACATTTCCATGAAACTTCACATAAATGTTAAACACCATTAGACGACGTGCAGAACACATGAACCGTAACTCTTGCTTTTCTACTTTCACAGTTATTGCCCTTTGTATGTTTTAACTTGCATTTTCGTGTCCGCTCCATAACTTTTCAACCGCTTGATATATTTTCATGAAACTTCACATAAATGTTAAACACCATGAGACGACGTGCAGAACACATGAACCGTAGCTCTTGCTTTCCTACTTTCAGAGTTATTGCCCTTTGAATGTTATAACTTGCATTTTCGTGTCCGCTCCATAACTTTTAAAATGCTTGACATATTTTCATGAAACTTCATTTAAATGTTAAACACCATGAGACGACGTGCAGAACACATGAACCGTAGCTCTTGCTTTCCTACTTTCAGAGTTATTGCCCTTTGAATGTTAAAACTTGCATTTTCGTGTCCGCTCCATAACTTTTAAAATGCTTGACATATTTTCATGAAACTTCATTTAAATGTTAAACACCATGAGACGACGTGCAGAACACATGAACCGTAACTCTTGCTTTTCTACTTTCAGAGTTATTGCCCGTTGTATGTTTTAACTTGCATTTTCGTGTCCGCTCCATAACTTTTAAACCGCTTGACATATTTTCATGAAACTTCACATAAATGTTAAACAGCATGAGACGACGTACAGAACACATGAACCGTAACTCTTGCTTTCCTACTTTCAGAGTTATTGCCCTTTGAATATTACTAGTTTTACCATATACTTGTGTCCGCTCTGTAACTTTAAAACTGTTTGAGATAATTTCATGAAACTTCAAACAAATGTAAAGCAAGATAATAGGATGGGCAGAACACAAGAACCATAACCCTTGTTTGCCTACATTAAAAATTATTTCCCTTTGAAGATTGTAAATTATGTGTCTGCTAACATCTTCGTGTCTTCTCCATTACTTTTAAACGGCTTGACATATTTTCATGAAACTCCACACGAATGTTGAACACCATGAGACGACGTGCAGAATACATGAACCATAACTATTGCTTTCCTACTTTCAGAGTTATTGCCCTTTGAATCTTGAAAATGGCCGTTCTATGGAATACGGCCTGTATATGCAAAGAAGCTTTTGACATTGCTATTTTCAGCTGAGGTGATGGCACTGGCCGGGGGTATACGTGCCCCACTGAGCACTTTTGTCTAGTTTATGATTTGATTTTAACCAGACTTGCACACAACTTGTACCAGCATGAGATCTGGGTTCCTTTCTTGAACCAGCCATATCCCACCATGTGTTACGGAGTTACGGCCCCTGAAAGGGCAAAAATTGCCTATTTTGGTCTTGTCCGCACGAAATCATCTTCATTTATGATTTGATTTTAACCAGACTTGCACACAACTTGTACCACCATGAGATCTAGGTTCCTTTCTTGAACCAGCCATATCCCATCATGTGTTACGGAGTTACGGCCCCTGAAAGGGCAAAAGTTTCCTCTTTTGGTCTTGTCCGCAGGATAGCATCTTAATTTATGATTTGATTTTAACCAGACTTGCACACAACTCGTGCCAGCATGAGATCTGGGTTCCTTTATTTAACCAGCCATATCCCATCATGTGTTTGGGAGTTACGGCCCCTGAAAGGGCAAAAAATTGCCTATTTTGGTCTTGTCTGCATGATAGCTGTTTCATTTATGATTTGATTGTAACTAAACTTGCACAAATTTTGTACCACCACAACATATCTCGGTCAAGTCCGAATATGGGTCATGTCGGGTTAAAAAGTAGGTCAGTAGGTCGAATCAGAAAAAAAACTTGTGAAGACACTAGAGGCCACAGATTTGGTCCGATCATCATCAAACTTGCCCAGAATTATCATCTTGACAATATCTCAGTCAAGTTCGAATATGGATGTTGTCGGGTCAAAAAAAAGGCCAGTAGGTCAAATCATAGAAAAACCTTCTGAACACACTGGAGGCCACAATTTATGTCCAATCATCAAACTTGCTCAAAATGATCATCTTGATAATATCTTGTTCACATTCGAATATGAGTCATGCCGGGTCAAACAGTAGGTCAGTAGTTCAAATCATAGAAACGGCTTGTGAACACACTAGAGGTCACAGTTTTGGTCCAATCACCATCAAACTTGCTCAGAATGTTAGTCTTGACAATATCTCGGACATTTTCGAATATGGGTCATGTCAGGTCAAAAAGTAGGTCAGTAGGTCAAATCATAGAAAAACCTTCTGAACACACTAGAGGCCACAGTTTAGGGCTGATAATCATCAAACTTGCTCAGAATGATCATCTTGATAATATCTTGGTCACGTTCGAATATGGGTCATGGCAGGTCGAAAAGTAGGTCGGTAGGTCGAATCAGAGAAAAACCTTCTTAACACACTAGATGCCACAGTTTTGGTCCAATCCTCATAAACTTGCTCAGCATGATAGTCTTGACAATATCTCGGTCAATTTTTGAATATGGGCTATGTCAGGTCAAAAAGTAGGTCAGTAGGTCAAATCATAGAAAAACCTTCTGAACACACTAGAGGCCACAGTTTAGGTATGATCATCATCAAACTTGCCCAGAATGATCATCTTGACAATATCTGAGTCAAGTTCCAATATGGGTCATGTCGGTCCAAAAAATTAGTTCAGTAGATAAAATCAGAGAAAAACCCTCTGAACACACTAGAGGCCACACTTTTTGGTCCGATCACCCTCAAACTTGCTCAAAATGATCATTTGACAATATCTCAGTTAATTTTGAATATGGGTCATATCTGGTCAGTAAGTAGATCAGTAGGGCAGAGTGTTGAAAAACCTTGTGGACTCACTAGAGACCCCAGTTTTGGTCCGATCATCATCAAACTTGCTCAGAATGATCATCTTGACAATATCTGGGTCAAGTTCGATTATGGGTAATGCCGGGCTAAAATTAGGTCAGCAGGTCAAATCATAGAAAAACGTTTTGAACACTCTAAGAGGCCACAGTTTTAGTCAAATCATCATAAAACTTGCTCAGAATGATCATCTGGACACTATCTTGTTCACGTTCGAATATGGGTAATGTCAGGTCAAAAAGTAGGTCAGTAGTTCAAATCATAGAAACGCCTTGTGAACACACTAGAGGCCACAGTTTTGGTCCAATCACCATCAAACTTGCTCAGAATGTTAGTCTTGACAATATCTCGGTCAATTTCGAATATGGGTCATGTCAGGTCAAAAAGTAGGTCAGTAGGTCAAATCAAAGAAAAACCTTCTGAACACACTAGAGGCCACAGTTTAGGTCTGATAATCATCAAACTTGCTCAGAATGATCATCTTGATAATATCTTGGTCACGTTCGAATATGTGTCATGGCAGGTCGAAAAGTAGGTCAGTAGGTCAAATCAGAGAAAAACCTTCTGAACACACTAGATGCCACAGTTTTGGTCCAATCATCATCAAACTTGCTCAGCATGATAGTTAGACAATATCTCGGTCAATTTTAAATATGGGTTATGACAGGTCAAAAAGTAGGTCAGTAGGTCAAATCATAGAAAAACCTTCTGAACACACTAAATGCCACAGTTTAGGTCTGATCATCATCAAACTTGCCCAGCATGATCATCTTGACAATATCTGAGTCAAGTTCCAATATGGGGCATGTCGGTCAAAAAAGTAGGTCAGTAGATAAAATCATAGAAAAACCCTCTGAACACACTAGAGGTCACAGTTTTGGTCCGATCACCATCAAACTTGCTCAAAATGATCGTTTGACAATATCTTAGTTAATTTTGAATATGGGTCATATCTGGTCAGTAAGTAGGTCAGTAGGTCAGTGTGTTGAAAAACCTTGTGGACTCACTAGAGACCCCAGTTTTGGTCCGATCATCATCAAACTTGCTCAGAATGATCATCTTGACAATATCTGGGTCAAGTTCGATTATGGGTCATGCCGGGTCAAAAAGTAGGTCAGCAGGTCAAATCATAGAAAAACGTTTTGAACACTCTAAGAGGCCACAGTTATAGTCTAATCATCATAAAAATTGCTCAGAATGATCATCTGGGCAATATCTCAGTTAAGTTAGAATATGGATCATGTCAAATCAAAAAGTAGATCAGTAGGTTATTTTGTTATCACTTTTGAACCGTTTGAGATAGAACCTTCATATTTAGCATGTAGGTTCCTTGTGACAAGGGCTTCCCACTTATATGAAGATATGACCTGTGACGTTGACCTGTGACCTACTTTATCATAACTTTTGAAACCATATGAGATAGAGCCTTCATATTTGGCATGTATGTTCCTTGTGACAAGGTTTTCTCATCCATTCAAAACTTTTGAGCCATGACCTTGACCTTTGACCTACTTTGTCATAATTTTTTAAGCATTTACGATACAGCCTTCATATTTGGCATATACGTTCCTTCATAGGAGTGCGTGTTTGAGTTTAAGTGTCACCAACAGCTAAGGTCATACAGTGATGGGACCTCTGTTTAAATACCATTCTGAAAGTCTGTGGAAGCCTGGGATTGATCCTGCTACCCCTGGTTTACAAGGCAAGTAGCATGGCCACTTCACCATGAAGGCTTCTAAACTTCATTGGAATGTTGTGTAGATGACCCTCTAGGAAAATAGCATAGCGATTAACAAATGGTCACAAGAGCTAAAAATAGAAAAACATTGTAAATTTGCTTCAAATGCGAACTCCTTCCAAACCCTTCGGCCAATGGGATTTAAAACTTCACAGGAATGTTGCCTAGGTGACTCCCTACCAAAATATTTAAAACTCATTCCACTCCAATGAACAAGATGGCTGCCAGAGCTAAAAATAAAAAAAAAATCTTCAAACAACAATGCCTTCTGTACCCTTGGGCCAATTTCATTCAAACTTCGAAGTAATGTTGCTTAGATGACCCTCTACCAAAAAGGCTTAAACTATCCTGCTCCGGTGAACAAAATGGCAACCGGAGCTAAAAAATAGAAAAATATTGTATATTTGACTCAAATGGGAATCCCTCCTAAACCCTAAGGCCAATTTGATTCAAACTTCACAGGGATGTTGCCTAGGTTACCCCCTACCAAATAAGCTAAAATAACTCTGCTGATGAACAAGATGGCCACCAGAGCTAAAAATAGAATGTACTCGAGACAGTGACACACAGGTGAGCGAACCAGGGCCCTATGGGCCCTCTTGTTTTTATTAATTTATTTATTTATTATCATTATTATTTTTTTATGCATTCCAACATTTTACTTGTAATAAAACCAGGTAAACTGACTGTAGTCACTAAACCATTATGAACCGGCAACCCCAATAACTGAACCTAAAACCATCAAAGTTCACTATTATTTACATTGACTCACGTGTAACGCTTACGCGCCGAGAACAAACGTCTTTCTTCCCTTTTTATTTATTCTAATCATTTTAATAAAGCATGTGCCCAAACCATCGTCACAGATGCCAAGGCTGTCTTTTTCCTTTATTTTAATAATAACCATGCACCCGAACTTTTAACACCTTTACCATACAACTTTTGCGTTTTAGGACAAACCAAGCAACCAAACTGTGCTTCAAAACTAACTACCTTATTCTCATACGCATCTAGCGCTGTCAACAAGCTTCACCAGCTTGTCGGTGAAAGCAAATTATCCCGATTTCCATAATTTCCTATTATATTAACGTCTCAATTTTAACATCCATGCACCCCATAAAAATGTTCTTCCTTTCCACATGTCACGTTTTCTCGTCAACATGTAATCCCAGGCACAATGTTGCAGCGTCGAATGCCACCCCGTGAACAAACTCAACTACACATGCACCACGAGGATTTAATTTTGAAAAGGACAGACTTGCAAAATTTGTAAGTTTTACTATATATTTTTCGAATCACAAGATTCACAATAAACCTAACTGGCCAAAACCCTTCCACTGTTTAAATTGTAGCCTTGGATTTATAAAATTAATTAAATGTTGTAACAATCCAAGAAACTTTATACTCGTGCGACTGCCCCAGTCACCATCACCACCATGGTGCCTTCCAAATCGAGTCAAAGAATCTAAAACTATTTAAAACAATAAATTATTTAAATTTTAATGAAAACGTTTATGTAATTCTTTTCACTCAATACCCAAACTTAAATTCATTTTGATTCACTAAAATAAAAAGTTAACCCAAGTCGAACACATATGGAATTTATGAGAAGGCCGGCCAACTATTCAATTCAAATAAAATATACAAACTTACTGCCGATTCGCCTGTCGCCTTCACTTTTTTGAAGTCGCCTCGGTACGATCCCTATCCTCTTTCCTTTTCAATCCAGAGGCACCGGGGGTGACACCCTCTTGACTAATAGTCGCCTCCTCGATTGCAAAATGTGCCAGACGTATTAGTTCAACCCGATCGAAAGCTTTTCCAAACATCCGAGATAGTTCTTCTGTATTAATATTAAAGCTTATAACAACTTCTTTTCAACTTCTTCCCTTGCGAAACCTTCAAGGCTGTTGTTCTTTATACCCCCGACATATGAAGTATACCAGGGGGTATATAGTTTTCGTCTTTCCGTCCGTTAGTTGGTTGGTTCGTTCGTTCGTTAGTTCGTTCGTTCGTACTTCCGTTCGTCCCGCCGTTTGTCAACCTTTTCGTCAAAGTTTTGCGTTAAACCTTTTTGATAGCTCATATCTCTAACCACATGTTAAATTCTCTTCATATTTGGTAAATGATATCTCTATAGCATTACCTTTCATATGGAATAACTAAGCCCCTGGGTCAAGCCCCTGTGTGGGCTGTCTGTCTGTCCGTCTGTCTGTTCATCTACTCTTGCGTCAAAGTTTTGTGTTAAACCTTTTTGATTGCTCATTACTCTGTAACCACATGTTAGATTCTCTTCATATATGGTAAAGGATATCTCTATAGCAGTACTTTTCATTTGGAATATCTAAGCCCCTGGGTCAAGCCCCTGGGTGGGCTGTCCGTTCGTTTGTCAACTTTTACGTCGAAGTTTTGTGTTAAACCTTTTTGATTGCTAATATCTCTGTCATCACATGTTGGATTCTCTTCATATTTGGAACAGGATATATCTATAGCATTACCTTTCATATGGAATATCTAAGCCCCTGGGTCAAGCCCCTAGGTGGGCTGTCTGTCTGTCTGTCTGTTCATCTACTTTTACGTCAAAGTTTTGTGTTAAACCTTTTTGATTGCTCATATCTCTGTAACCACATGTTAGATTCTCTTCATATATGTTAAAGGATATCTCTATAGCATTACCTTTCATATGGAATAACTAAGCCCCTGGGTCAAGCCCCTGGGTGGGCTGTCCGTCCGTTTGTCAACTTTTACGTCAAAGTTTTGTGTTAAACCTTTTTAATTGCTAATATGTCTGTTATCACATGTTGGATTCTCTTCATATTTGGAACAGGATATCTCTATAGCATTAGCTTTCATATGGAATATCTAAGCCTCTGGGTCAAGCCCCTGGGTGGGCTGTCCGTCCGTTTGTCAACTTTTACGTCAAAGTTTTGTGTTAAACCTTTTTGATTGCTCATATCTCTGTCACCACATGTTTGATTCTCTTCATATTTGGTACAGGATATCTCTATAGCATTACCTTTCATTTGGAATATCTAAGCTCGCGGGTCAAGCCCCTGGGTGGGCTGCCCACCCGTCAGTCCGTTCATCAACATTTACGTCAATGTTTTGTGTTAAACCTTTTTGATTGCTCATATCTCTGTAACTACATGTTAGATTCTTTTCATATTTGGTAAAGGATATCTCTATAGCATAACCTTTGTTATGGAATATCTAAGCCCCTGGGTCAAGCCCCTGGGTGGGCTGTCTGTTAGTTTGTCAACTTTTATGTCTAAGTTTTGTGTTAAACCTTTTTGATTGCTTATATCTCTGTAACCTCATATTAGATTCTCTTCATATTTGGTACAGAATATAGCTATAGTATTAACTTTCATTTGGAATATCTAAGCTCCTGTGTCAAGCCCCTGGGTGGGGCTATGGGTCAATAATTAGGACTTACGCATTTTGATCACGTCCAAGTTTTGTGTAAACAGTTTAGGTTTAAACAATATTTATTAGAATAAATTCACATGTATACATCGCATAATAGTATATGGTACAGGATTTGATAACTGTTTTCATTATACTCCTTGCATACGAAGTATATCAAAGGTTATAGTTTTTGTCTTTCCATCTGTTCATTATTAGCTAGTTTGTTCTTTCTTTATGCTGTGACCCTTGTCAGATTTGTCAGCTTATACATGTATATTGGTCCTTGTGATCTTAGAAACAACAGCGACTAGAGCTGTTAAATTTTGCATAATATTTTCTCTTGAAATGCAGACAATAATAAATGCAAGTAATAATAAAAAATGCATTGCTTTATTATGTCATTATACAGCTACTTTAATTCAGCAAATGTTCTATGACAGCCTATTCTATGTTTGTTGTTTCCAAGTAAAATTATTCCAAATTGCAACAAACTTTGTATTTTTATTATTCAGCAAAGACAAGCAGTTTCATCTTTGGATATGATAAATTATACTATATTTGTTGAAATGCAATAGTTATTCTCAGTGGACTAAATGGAAAGTTTATATGGAAAGGTTCAATGCTACAAACAATTTTCATTTCCACTAAAAGGGGCTGGCACTGGTCGGGGGTATACGTGCCACACTCGGCACTTTCTCTAGTTTTAAATGAATTCAGAGTTTCCACGTGGAACGCCTCTCTAACTTTCACTAAACTTTTAAACAGCTTATCCATAGGGATTTGTTTATCTCCTTGAAATTCCATTTTGTTCTGCGAAAAAAACGTCTAAACAGATCAACATCCGAGAAGTAACTGGAGGCGGGGCTAACATTAACAGATAACACATGACTGCCGCTTAGAATAGTGGGTGAATTATACCATTGTGCTGCAACACCAAAAACAAATTGGAAGCAACGTCTCCAAAATGACATATACTGTGTTGACGGGGACGTTAAACCTCAAATCAAACAAAACAAAACCAGTATTGTACATAGAGTCACAATTTTTTATGCCATTTCGAATATTATCCCCAAACAACTTGTCTGAAATTGGGGTAGATACATTACAAATACTGTTATTTCTAAATTTGGTCTGATCATGTATCGCCTCATTTTTGACAAATTGTATTGAACCTCACCAAGCAATGTCAAGGAATCAGATAATAATGTCTTTGCTCCTTTATTTGCCATAATTTCAGGTTTCAATACTTCAGTAAGTTTGATAATAGGAGTAATACCAGTGGCGACTAAATTTTGAATTTCCTGAAAACTCCTATTCTGAGCCTGAGTCCTTTTAGCTAAGATTTTCCAAATTTCTTGATTAACTATAGGAGGACCGGCTTTACTGCAATTTTCTGGAAGTTTATATTTTGAAACCAAAGAATCCAAAGCCCATTGTGATGTGCAGGCCAAATTTACTTAACTTGCCAGAGTCTCAGACACAGCCTTTCCTTTTACTTGGGCTTTTAATCTGGAGAGTTCCCACTCATCATGAGCTATTTCTTATTCCTATGGCCCAAACAGGGCATCACAAAGTTCAGTAGAAATTTCACGGGGACTTTCTGTCTGCTCAGTGTCCGATAAATCCGCAGATTTTAAACTTACTTTTAAATTCGGCATGTGATCAAGACTGTCCCCAAAGAACTTCCTAATGTCATCATCATCAGCAGATTGCTGGGAGAGAGG
The DNA here is from genome assembly GCA_963580285.1 of Lucinisca nassula. Taxonomy (NCBI): domain Eukaryota; kingdom Metazoa; phylum Mollusca; class Bivalvia; order Lucinida; family Lucinidae; genus Lucinisca; species Lucinisca nassula. Next base: position 83,130,701 of record OY757022.1, on the reverse strand, counting down.
CTGAGGAACAATCCCCAATGCTTCTCTGAGCCCAACAATATTCTGCTCAGATAATTTATATCATAAATGGAGGAGGAACTATCTTGTGCCCTAGCTACACTAGAAGAATAAGACCGATTTCCAGTCACATTCTGAGAATGCGCCCTGTTCTCTTTATTTGCCACAGAAGCAACGCTTATGACATATTTTTATCTGAATCCCTTTTTTAAAGGCAACACTCGTTGACTTCGTCGGCTTTTTCTTTTTAGGACTCGGAATGTCAACATCACTAAACCCGGAAAAGCTGCTACCATTTTCCTCCTTGTTTAATGACAGGACATCTTTCTGTTCAGACCCCATAATTACAAATAAATTATACCAGGACTGCGTCCGTGGTAAGGGTCCACTCCTACATAAATAACAAGACGCGAAAAGATGTTACTCCTTCGGGCAAGAACGAAATATTGTTACAAAAACTTCTAATTCCAAGGTCTCATAAATTAATTACCAACTTGGTCAGTACTTACTGTCTACTACCAGTCCGATGGAAAATAATTATAATTTTCTGTGGCCGAGTTTAATATTCCATTAATAACTAAGATTGTAGAATTTTGACTAATTTAATATTTTTTTCTGGTATTTACAACTATTATCTTCACAAAAACAAGATGGTACTATTTTCCTTAACAGGTCCAAAACTTCCATCCCACTCCAGAACTTATCACCCAAAAATACCCTCTCTTCTTTCTCTCACTGCCTTATATATGAATAAAATGGATCAGGGGTCATGATTGTTGATCATGCTACTCTATCATAATCATTGATCACGATCCGCAATCGTGATTAATGATCACGAGCCCCTATCACGATCACCGAACACGAGCCTACATCATGATTACTAATCATAGACAGCTAATGATGAGCCCTGATCTTGATTACTGGTCATGCACCTTAAAATGCAAATTTTCATGCATCAATTAGAAAAAGAAACATTTCTGCACAAAGTAATGATTTTCAACCTTGAAGTATGTTCTTTTGAGTATTACCATAGCATTCCAAAAAATTTAATGCAACGTTCTGTTCATTTCATAACACTGCCCTCTTTTTGGGCTGAATCATCTCCTGATGATTCTTATAGTCAAGTATATAGATACAACCTTTCACTCAGTTTATTTTTACCTCATTTTTCTCACACTCTCCCATTGAGTCCATTCAAGATGCACACAGCCTTGAACTGAGTTACTATGGTATGTTAATTGTGTCTGTTTGTAAACAAAAGCAAAGTATTAGCTTTATACAAAATACTTCCAAAATGTCAATGGAAAATGGATAGACTGTTCCTGGCGTTCCCAATGTGGGGTAAGTGTCCCTGGAATTTAGAGGTCTGACTGTGTCCTCAAATGCGACATCCTAATCAAGTGTGGGGTAACATCACTCTTGTCAGCTTATCAGTACTCAGCAAAATGGAGAATACCATCCATGTGAGGGAAACTCCCTTCCAAGTGTGGGGTAATATCAGACAAGTTTATGAGTTTATCCACTAATTACGCTGTGTATCCTCAGTGCGGGGTAACATCGCACTGCAACAACCTATTAATTCCAGAGAATTTGCTATACTGTCCAATGCCATTCACAATTTCATATTTCACTTATCTTCCACCACAGGGAAAATATAATTCAATATTATATATATTATACATATTGAAACTGTAAAAACACTTCAATTTAGCCAAACATTCAAACTTGTCTTTCATACAAATTATGAACAAGATGATAAAGATGAAAAGTAGAAGTAAAACAAAGATCAGGAATCGATACAATTAACTTACTCCACTCATCAAAGACACTAAAGGGAAAGAAACACAAACATTAAGCGACCAGACCATAATGGAAACCTAAACAAAGGAAGGCCATAAGGACAGTTACTTTCCCACAAAATGGCCATATGGCCATCCAAAATAAAAAGACACAAGTGATACACACAGTAAGTAACAAACAACAACATAAATAAACCGCCACAGAAGAACCGCCTTGGAACGGTCAGTGGAAAGATTTCCACTGGGGGGCTTAAATCGATTTTACGTGGCCACAATCCTCGCCCTTACTTCCGTCGCGATTAAGACAAATAATTTGTTCAGTCCGCATGAAGGCCTCCTAACTCATCAGTGCAACATCTCCGTGAACACAAAAAATCAAAGAACCACAGAGGTGAGACAACGGTGAGGACTCGACAGCAAGAAACCACTGAAATGCTGGAGCAAAAAAAACCAACAGTTAGACTCCGGTGGGCCCGACCAGAGACAGAAAATTTACATCCAAGGGAAACCATGAAAACAACATGAATTTGGTGATACTTCCTCAAACAGACATGAACTGAATGAATATTTTTATAACACACACCTTTCCAATAATGATGATGACTATGATGATAATGCTTGGAATATTTATACCCACTTAAACTGAACAACATGATGAAAAGTGTTCTACTCAGTTTTCCTGATATGTTGAAGGAGTGACCCATTTAAGAATACTATTGACTGAATTACTTCCTGTGGCAGTTGACTTTTTATTGAACCTTATCGCTGCACATCCTCTTTTACAGACGTAACGTCTTTATGAAGCACAACAATTAATGACCGTACATAATGTTGTTGCCTACTAGAGTTTTCCTGGACTACCTGGCAAACCTGTCCCTCTATCCTTTGTAACGATCCCTCCACCTGATTAAACTTACTGTTCAGTCTCTCCTCCATTTGACTAAGCCTGTCAATTACTGACTCCGATGGCCTGGTCTAAGGTACAACAGCAGGGGCTGTTTTCCTTCTCTTCACCAACGGTTCTGAATTTAGTAACGACTTATCATCTGTTATTGGTGAGAGAACCTTTTTTTTGCCACATAATCCTGGAGATCTGGACTGTTACTGCTGAGACGCTACTGCCCATTGTCACAGCTGTTGAAGTTCCACTTGGCCCTGGCTGCAAAGCAGGCCAAGGTGTGATGTCACCTGACTCACTTGCTGGGACCTCATCTTGTAATGGAGTTCCAATACTGTCTATATTCAATGTTTCTTGACCAGCCTGCATATTTAGGTGACCTTTGAAAGATTCAACAGTTACAAAAGTTATTTTGCACTTAGTACACTTGATTTACACCAAACTACAGTAATTTTGTTTATCCAACACTGGCGCCTCAAATTTTGTCTTGTTGTATATTTCTTCTTACAGTGACCACACGAATACTTCCTTACTGATGGCATAACAGAAAATGGCTACATTTAGTATGTCCACCCTTACATATGCCCTAAATTTTACCCACAATCAGACTGAGTTAACTAGAGGTGACAGTAAATTTTCAAGACACGATAACAACCCTGAATTATTATTTTAGTTGGCTTTAATCTTAAGTAACAAATTAAGAGATTACAAGAGTTATAATTGTAACCTTTCAGGTTGTTTTCTGGTTCTTTTACCGTGAGAAAGTTCTTGTTCCATGGAAATCTTTCTTATGTTTATTTAAGGGCTTATCTCTTGGCCTTTGCCCACTACATACCTTTTTGGTGGCATTGTCAACAAAGGTATTTCCAGCTTTCAGGTCTTGTAGTGACAAGACCCACTGAGGTATAGAACTGCACTTAAAGGGCCTGATCCGATCATAATGAATGATTATAGGCTTTGATTTTGGATGCCCCTTCAGCTCATAAAGAATGTCACTTAACTTTCTGGTCACAACCAATGGCCCCTTCCATACTTCACGCTTAAGCTTGGGGCTTTTTCCAACGATTCTGCTGCTATCCAAAATGTACACAATATCTCCTACTGAATAGGCATGGAAAGCAATTCTTTAGTCATAATCCCGTTTTTGACGTACTGCATTTGCTTTTAAATTTTTACGTACCAGACCATAAATGTTTGTGAACGTTAAGATTGACTACATAATCAGTGTATGATTTAAAAACTTGTTTTGATTGTGTTGGTAAACACACGAAAAAGTGGATGGGAAGGTTAAAATGTCTTCCAAACATCAAGTAATTTGGTGAATTTCCTGTTGTTTCATGAACTGAACTTCGATATGCTGATGTCACAATGGGTAGATAAACATCCCAGTTATTTTGCTCTTTGTTAACGTAAGTCGTTATCATGTTAACGAGTGTCTGGTTGAAACGTTCTACCATTCCGTTGGAGCAAGGTCGATAACTCGTTGACTTTGTTTGATTGATTTCCAACAAACAACAAACTTGCCTAAAAAGCTCAGACTGAAATTTTTTAGCCTGATACCTATGCACATATAATGCCAATCCATACCTGAAAAAAATTTAAAACCCGTTTATTTGCTACTGTTTCAGCTGATTGGTCAGCTATGGCATAGGCTTCAACAAACTTTGTAAAATTATCCTGCACAACAAGGATAAACCGAGAATCGGCTTTCGACACAGGAAAAGGACCTAAGATATCTATAGATACACGGTCTGGGGGAAACCCAACGCTGTTTTCTTTCAGTGGTGCTGTTTAATCCATAGCCTCACTGATTCATTCATTTTGTACCTGTAGAAATTTTGCTTAACTTTTGACACAGTTTTATGCACCCCTGAATGAGCGGAAGTGATGTCATTATGCAATGGCCTTAATACTTCCCTTCTTAATATAGAGGAAAGCACAAACTGATCGTAACTCGAGGTGTTATCTGCTGATACCCATTTTCTAAATAAAAGCCCATTGTGGACGAACAATTGCTGCCAATGTTACCAAAGGACTCTCAGCTGCCATTTTATCCCTAGAAGGCATATTTTGGCCCTGAAGCTTCCAGCCAAGGACTGTTTCAATTTCAGGGTCTGCTGACTGCATTTTTGCCAACTCAGTTGCAAAATATGACCCCACCCAGTTTGAAAAGTTGTAAACAACTTCACTATTTTGTGACTGCGTCTGTTCACTTCCTTCAGGAAAAAGGCCACCTGCATTTGTCCCAATACCGAAATCTTCTGTCAACACTTCCTCGCCAAGTTTCACAGGCTCACCTGTTGAATCAACATTCCCTTGGGCCCTGAGACGATAACTAAGCAACTCCATGACCCTGCTGAAACACATTCTACTACTATGTTTCCTCTTCTGGTCACCAGATGATTAAAAACAATTCAGAAATCTGTAACTCCAACCTAAAATGTTACTCACAGCTCCATATATGGCAAGAGGCTTTCGCAAACTTTTCTCCACAAGCATTGGCTAAACACAGAAAGTGGAAACAATCTGAATGCGTAAACTGCACTCTTTAAGTCCACCTCTTGGTCATAAGAGGTTTCACATTGTCAGTGTCTGCAAGAATTGACCACTCTTCATGTTTCTTCCTGCAGCTGCCACAACCTCCACTTGGCAGATTCTCCAAAATAATTACTCTGTCATGACACTGACAGGCCTTAGGATCACAGGCAATTCTACTAAGACCTCAGGATTCCTGTGACGGGCTCCATTTCGATGTTCAAGTTTGTAATCAAAATGAGACAGAACCTCAATCCACTGTGCTATTTGACCCTCTGGATTTTTAAATGAAATCAACCATCTCAGTGAACTATGATCAGATCTTTTGTGAATTGGCGTCTCAGCAAATACTGCTTAAATGTCTGAACAAAAGTAACTACAGTCAGTAGCTCTTTCCTTGTGGTACAGTAATTTCGCTGAGGCCTTGTAAGTGATTTACTGGCATATGCTATAGGGCATTCTTCACATTTTTGTGTTCTTTCACACCACTGCATTTGTGACAGAACTCCACCTATCCCTGTATCACTTGCATCAAAGTCAACAACGAATAATTCATCATCTTGTGGAAATGCCATTACCTCATATTCAGTCAGGGCTGATTTTAGATCTTCGAAACTTTTCTGGCATTGATCTGTCCAATCAAACGGTTATCCGGCCTCTAACAACTTATTGATTGGGGCAGCCCGCTGCGAAAAGGTTGATATAAACGTCTGTAATATGAACAGAATCCACAAAAACGCCTTATATCATGCACATTCTTTGGAATGGGCCATTCCTTAATGCGCTTGACTTTATTTAGGTCTGGTTTTATACCATTTTCCGTAATAACATGGCCTAAAAATACAACTTCCCATTGAAATAAGTTGCATTTACTACTTTTAAGCTTCAGCCCTGCTGCTGAAATTCTGGAAAACACTTGATCCAACCGCTGCAGATGATCAGAAAATGACTTGGCATGAATGATCAAGTCATCCAAGTATATTATAACAACTGACCACTGTAGACCTCGCATAACTAGTTCCATACAACGCTGAAACGCCGGACCCCCTGAGAGGCCAAATGGCATGGTATTATATTCGTACAGCCCCTTACAACATACAAAAGCAGCCTTCGGTTTATCGGTTTCATCGACCTCAATCTGCCAGTAGCCACATAGGAGGTCGATATTCGAAAACAACATGGCACCACCTAGGGACTCTAAGCACTCATCCATTCTTGGTATTAGATATGCTTCCATTTTATTCTTTATACCCCCGGTATACGAAGTATACTATGGGGGTATATAGTTTTCGACCTGCCGTTCGTCCGTTCGTCCTTCCGTGTGTCCGTCCGTCTGTTCGTGCGTTAACATTTTGGTTAAAGGTTTGCGTCAAAGTTTCTAGGAGATTGTATCTTCTGAACCCTTTGATAGATTTAGTTGATTTTTTTTTTTGGTTTTGGGTTTTACGGCCCTTTCAAGATTATTTCACTCATATCGAGCCGATCGTTAATTAGAGGTTGGCGAAAACCGGAGTACCCGGAGAAAAACCACCTGACCTTCCGTTGCAGAACTTGGCGTCTCACACGTGGCCCGAGCGAGGCTCGAACCTACGGCGGTGAGAGACCTAATGACTAAGAGTCAACGCTCTTATCCACTACGCCACGGAGGCCCGTAGATTTAGTTGATACTTACACTGAAGTTACATACTGGTCTAAAGATTTCATTGATGCATGCCCCACTCCCCACAGTGACCATGATGTCAAGGTCACAGACTTAGAAATTTTACATTTGGTTAAAGATTTGCGTCAAATTTTCTGAGAGATTTATCTTCTGAACCCTTTGATAGATTTAGTTATTACTTGCACAGAAGTTACATACTGGTCTTAAGATTTCATTGATGCACGTCCCATCCCCCACAGTGACCTTGAGGTCAAGGACACAGACTTTGAAATTTTACTTTTGGTTAAAGTTTTATGACAAAGTTTATAGATGCCTATTATGTTCTAAACTATAAGACAAATTCAGTTGATACTTGCATCAATGTACCAGTCCCAACATTTTGTGATGTATGCCCCTTCCCCCACACATGGTCAAGGTCATGGACTTAGAAATTTTACATTTGGTTAAAGTTTTATAACAAAGTTTATAGATGCCTGTATGTTCTAAACTCTAAGACAAATTCAATTCATACTTGCATCGATGTTGGATACCAGTCCAAAGATTTCATTGATGCATAACCCACCCTGCTGCTTCAGTAACATTGATACCCCCACTCCTTCAGTAACTTTGATGCCCTCACTCTCTTGGTCCACTTAGAAAGTTTATGTTTAGTTTAGCTTTTACAAGCACATTTATAGATTCTTATAGCTCAATGACATCTTCATTCATATTACATACAAGCTTGAAAGCTATATCAGAGTATGGCGCTGGTCGCGGTATACGTGACCCACTGGTCGCTTTCTCTAGTTCCTAATTCATTGAGTTTTCTATAGTCAACACATGGTCGAGTATCCCCATCTTTCTTTCTCACATAAACAAGAGGGCTTGCCCAGGGATTTGTGCTTTCCCTTATCACTCCTTATCTGAGCTGTTCCTCAATAATTTTGTCTCATTCACTCGCAAATGCTCTTGGTGTCCTTCTAGGCCTCTGCCTAATAGGTTGACAGTCCCTTACATAGATTTTGTGCTTTACCAATGAAGTTCTAAGTCATTTGCAGATTTCGCAAATACCCCTTCATGCTTTATTAAAAGTTGTTTTAACTCCTGTGATTGTCTACTTGTTAAGTTTTTACAAGAACGCTTAACAAGATCCTGAAGATGGTCAGGTAATTTTTGCTCACTCTTCACTGTCTGCAAACACCGTGTGTCAGATTAACATGAGAATCGCTTAACTTCCTCAACCTCTTTCATAACACCGCTGACTGTTTTACTGTTAATAGTTGTATCACTGTTCGTCGGATTCATAATTCGCACTGGAATGCCTATATCTGACCTACTTGGGTCCACTAATGTATGGCCAACCATATACTCTCTGTCGTCATTGTCACAAGTAGGAGCCACCATTGCCTGTCTTGTCTTAAGCTTGGTTTCTGCGCACACCCCTGATACAACCATCTCACAATTTGCAGGAAGAACAACTGTGTCCTTGCAAATTACTCGCACATCACGTAGGTGTACTTTCTGAATATTAGTCTTGTACTTTGTACTTTCTCTTGTTCAGTTTCAATCCAGACTCTGAACTTAGGGAGTAGCTGTGTGCTTGCCGAAAATCCAGCCTTCCCGTATTGGTGCAACAAAAACATCCAATTTAAAAGTGTCTTTTTGAATCTTAAATTCTAAGGACACTTCTCCTAAAACCGATAAAAGTCCATCATTTATAACTTCAAGTTTTACCGTTGAACCCACTCTTTTCAAGCGGGGTCTTCCATTCAAAGGAATTTTATTATATACATCTGAACAAAATATGGTCTCTACACTACCAGTGTCCAGCACTAACATATTCTATACTGCTAACACTAACTGGTAATAAAATTGATACACCATAACTAACTTCGTCACAAGGAAGTGTTTTATTTTCTATTTATAATGACTGAGGCAGGGACGTTTGCCCCAGTCAATCCCAGTTTTCCTCAATGGTGGCAGTATTGTCCTGAACATTTCCATTCCCAGCTTGCGCTTCACAAAATCTTGCATAGTGTCCCATCCATTCCGTAACATTTAAAACATTCTACTGTGGACATATCCATACGTTTTGTTGCCCTGCTTTCATCTGCCTTTGTTTTTTTTTTTGTTGTTTTATCAAAGCAACAACATCCTCCTTTTCTGATCGACAGTTTTCGTAATTTTGCCCTCCATTTCTGAAAGTCTGTCGTTCAGCCGGGACTCTGTGATGAATCTGAACTTAGGCCTCACAGCCTTTGCACGCACCGCGTTTTGATTCATCCTGTAAACTTGTGTAAAGCTCCAAAATATTCTGTGCATCCTCGATAGTTTTTGGATCTTTCATTCCCACTGCCAATACCATCTGCTGATCACACAAGACACGAATGAAATGCCTCAATGCAATTTTATTGAAGATACGCTCATCTGCAGTAGGGTAACCCATTCGAACCAATCGTTTAATATCAGCCACAAACTCTCCTTTGGATCCAATTTCCTATTCTCCAGTTCTGCCAAAAACGACGTTTCTGATCGTCTCTCTTTAAATCGTCCTTCGAGTGCATGTTCAAGTGCTTAAAATGACTGCTGAACCCTTGCATCGACTGCGTAAAAACGAACTCAGCAGCCTCTCCACGTAAGCTGTTCAGTATACGAGACGCCCTTTCCCTGTCATCCCAACCACATGTATCTGCTAATGCTAAAAATGACCCGATGAAGAACTCATATGGTGTTTTCCCATCATAAATCATTTGCCTGGGCAGAGGTATGTCCAAATAGCTTTCGATGAACTCGCATAACGGGACATGGTGTCTGTAAAGTCTTGTTTTAAAAGCGCAGTACGCGACAATGCCCTCTCGTAAAACGCTGTGTGCTCTTGCATAGTTTGGACATGCACCTCAATATCCTGTATGCTCTCTTTCGAATTAGTATTCTGGCAGAAAGTGAGTAAATCTGTATGCTGCTTTCGTTGTTTATCATAATCGAGACTAAGATCAGTGTCTTCTTGTCGTAGCGATTTCATGTCACTGGTACAAGCTTCAATAGTGCCTGTCAAATTTACAATATTGGTCCAAGACTTCGTAAGCTGTGACTGACGGTCAGCGCGATTTGTTCTATACAACTCTGAACACCTTTCTGTTCGTGTCCTGTCACTCTTCTGGGAGTCAAGAGATTGGGGCTGTCCCGGTCTTCAGTCTGATGATCAGGAACACCTTTGGCTTGATCTAGCAACTCGGATTCAGAGTCATGAACAGGGTGAGGGGCATTTGGTTCATTTCCAGACATAATTATCAAGATGGACTAAAAATGATGACCTATGGTATTGAGTGGAAAAATATATCAAAAGATGATGGCAAAATCCTGTAAATCTATGTAAAAATTGATTTAAACCATAGCCTTAGAGAATTATATAGTAACTGTACTGTTTGTTTCTGTGCAAAAAGTTAACAAACACTATCTGTTCAATCGTTTGCAGAAAAACAGTGTGCAACTTCTGTTAGCGGAGTGTCTTGTAAATGTCTATCCTATAGAAAGTATGGTATTAAATAGCAGACGGAAAGTCTTGCAATACAGTTGTATTAGGTTCTCACAAGCAAGATAGATAGTTGTTCACACACAGAATTCCCAGAAATGTGTTGTGTATTTGTATCAAACTTGGTATCCCCGAATAGAACCACTATGTTGCACAAAAATGTTCTCAACAGAAATAGATATACCATGTCATAGATGTGGAAATGTAAATTTTACTGAAAACAATCAAAACTATAGGCGATGACCAAGAGTCTGTTTGTCCGTAGATTTTAAGACAATGTCAGAGCCCGTAGTTCCTAAAATATAGGTGATGACCAGATGTCTGTTTATCCAGAGATGTTGAGACAAAGTCGAAGCCTGTAGTACTCGAACTGTCGGTGCTGACCAAGAGCCTGTATATCCGGAGATGTTAAACCTGTAGTTCCCGTGTCTGAGCCATTACCAGTGTCATTTTACTGTACTGCCTCATGATCTTGCAGTCAGAATAAACCCAAATCACTTTGATCAGTTGATTTTATTTGGTAAAGGCTATAAAAATATTAAAACATGTCTTACAATAAGTTCTGAAGTTAGATCCTTTGGAAGCAAGGAATACACCAAATAAACGAATGGCATGGTAATTGAAACCTTAACAGCAGTCCCATGACATAAATCTCATGTAAAACATATTTATCAAGTTGGACTACAAAATGATGACCTATGGTATTTAGTAGGAAAATATATCAAAAGATGGTGGCAAAATCCTGTAAATCTATGTAAAAATTGATTTAAACCATAGCCTTAGAGAATTATATAGTAACTGTACTGTTTGTTTCTGTGCAAAAAGTTCACAAACACTATCTGTTCAATCGTTTGCAGAAAAACAGTGTGCAACTTCTGTTAGCGGAGTGTCTTGTAAAAGTCTATCCTATAGAAAGTATGGTATTAAATAGCAGACGGAAAGTCTTGCAATACAGTTGTATTAGGTTCTCACAAGGTAGATAGTTGTTCACGCACAGAATTCCCTGAAATGTCTTGTGTATTTGTATCAAATCCCCGAATAGAACCACTATGTTGCACAATAATGTTCTCAACAGAAATAGATGTATCATATCATAGATGTAGAAATGTAAATTGTACTGAAAACAATCAAAACTATAGGCGATGACCAAGAGTCTGTTTGTCCGTAGATTTAAAGACAATGTCAGAGCCTGTAGTTCTCAAAATGTAGGTGATGACCAGACGTCTGTTTATCCAGAGATGTTGAGACAAAGTCGAAGCCTGTAGTACTCGAACTGTAGGTGATGAACAAGAGCCTGTATATCCGGAGATGTTAAGCCTGTAGTTCTCGAGTCTGAGCCATTACCAGTGTCCTTTTACTGTACTGCCTTATGATCTTGCGGTCAGAATAATCACTGTGATCAGTTGATTTTATTTGGTAAAAGGCTGTAAAAATATTAAAACATATCTTACAAATCTGGTCATTGAAACCTTGACAGCGGTCCCATGACATAAATCCCATGTAAAACTTCAATGTTTTCACAATTTCTTCATATCCACCCCTTCTTCCAAACACGCTGAGAAAGAGAGACAGAAAAGAAGAAAGTGGAACTTCAATATTTAACCCTTATTCTACTGTTCATGACAACCGCTATCTTTGCAAACTGTGCAGATCCAGATCAGATGGACAAACTGTGCAGATCCAGATCAGATGGATGCCATCCGATCAGTACCCACACTGACATTCAGTCTATGAATTTGTAGGAATTAATTATACCAGTCAATTTGATTGGTTGACAGACATCAATGGGCGTGGCTAAATTGAATATTCAGCACTGCAAGGGTCAAGACTAATAAATGCATTTTGACCTGTGACATAGCATTACAGAACAATGCCACCATAGAAAAATGTTACGATGTAAGTAAATGAGTATTAACTCATCCCAGAAGAATACCAGGAAGGGCAAAAGTCAGAAATAATGACCAAACACGGATTCGCAAACACACCAAAAACAAAAAATGCCCAAAATATCAACAAATTTACAACACGAAAGAATTTCAGACTATTAATGTTAATGCGCCGGGGAGGGAGATCTCGTTTAAATAAAGCTACGCATATTTTTAGCTCACCAGAACCGAAGGCTCCGGGGGTCTTATAGTATAGGCAGTGATCCGCCGTCTGTCGTCTGTCGTCCGCGTCAACATTTTCAGATGACTTCTCCTCCAAAACTGCTGGGCCGATTGAAGTAAAATTTCATGCGGAGCATCAAGAAATCTTCTTCTCCTGAACCAGTGGGCTGATTGTGATGAAACTTGGTATGTAGCATAGGGGACTCGGGGCCCTAATAGTTTGCTAAAATGATGATCCTCGGATGCCCTTGACCCATTTTACGCCAAGGTCATATTTGGTTACATAGACTTTTGTATGGGAAATAGTCAAAACAGCATAATTTTTTTAAACTATGGCAGCCTGTGACCTGAAAATAAGTAAATGCAGTGGGCAAAATGTGCTAGTGAAACTACACTAGTTTTCAAGGTCAAGGTCAAGGGAAATAGTCTAAACAGCATATTTTTTTAAACTATCGCAGCCTGTGACCTGAAAATAAGTAAATGCAGTGGGCAAAATGTGCTAGTGAAACTACACTAGTTTTCAAGGTGGCCTGAGGTCATTCAGATATGAAAATTAAAAATTTGTTTTTCACTGAAACCACTGTGCCATTTGCAACCAAATTTTGTCTGAAAACTTTTTAGAACAAGGAAATGAAATCTAATTAATTTGGGTTTGGTCACATGACCAAGATGTCCGCTATGCCCATATAAGGTAAAAACCCATAAAAATCTCCTCCTCCTGGACCAGTGGGCCGATTGTGATGAAACTTGGTATTGGGGACTCGGGGGCCCATCATAGTTTGCTAAAATGATGACCCTCGGACGACCTTGACCCAATTTACGGCAAGGTCAAATTTTGTCACAGAGACTTTGATATGGGAAAAAGTCAAAATAGCATATACTTTTAGCTCACCGAGTGGAAGGCTCCGGGGGAGCGTATAGTAACTGAAATGACTCCGGGGAGCTTATACAATAGGTAGTGGTCCGTCGTCGTCGTCTGTCGTCAACATTTTCAAACAATTTCTCCTCTGAAACTACTTGGCCAATTGAAACCAAATTATATATTGAGCCTCCATAGTAAGGAAGAAAGGAAATTTGTTCGTAAGGACTAGGTCACGTGAACAAGATGGCCGCCATGCCTATATATGGTAAAAATCTTCTCTGGAACCAAAAGGTGGATGACCTCGAAACTTGGTATGCAGCATCAGGGACTTTGGTCCTACCGAGTTTGTTCAAATTATGACTCTCGAATGACCATGACCTATTTTACGCCAAGGTCAAATTTAATTACATAGACTTTTGTGTAAGTAAAAGTCAAAATTGAGTATATATTGAAAACAGTTGCAGCATGTGATCTGAAAATTGGTAGATGCAGTTAATTATATAAGTGGATGAAGCTACATGAGTATTCAAGGTCAAGGTTATTTGTGGACCTTGACCCAAGACAATTCAAATATGAAAATTTAATCTTGTTTTCCACATAAACCACAGGGCCATTTGTAACCAAATTTCATATGAAAGCTATAAGGAACAAGGAAATGAAAATTAATTAATGTGAGTTTTGCTACGTGACCAAGATGGCCGCCATGCCCGTATAAGGAAAAAAAAACTTAAAAATCTTCTCCATAACCAGTGGGCAGACTTGTAATGATACTTGGTATGAAGCATTCGGGACTTAGGCCCATCATAGTTTGTTTAAATGATGACCCCCTGATGACCCTGACCTAATTACATGTTAAGGTCCACCAAAAAATAATAGAGTTATGCCCTTTTGAAAAATTCTGTAAACATTTTGTTTCCGGGTAACTCCTCCTACATTTTATATCCGATGATATTGAAACTTTACATACAGTAAGACCATGATATGGAACAGTGCATATTATTTTGAGGTTACGGTCTGCCAGATATTACCAGAGTTATACCCCTTTTACAGATTTTTCTAAACATTCTGTTTCCGGATAACTCCTCTTACATTTTACATTTGATGAAGCTGAGACTTTATGTATAGTTAAGACTATGATGTGGAGCAGCGCATATTATTTCAAGGTTACAGTCCACCACTTATTGCCAGACTTATGCCATTATTTTGAGGTTATGGTTCACCAATATATAACCATGAAAATTTGTTGGAGACAGGTAGTTTGAGCCATTGAGGGTTATTAATAGTGCCAGGTAAGAATATATGGAGCACATATTGTTCCTTGGTTACATTCAACAAACCCAAACTTGTACAACAGTCAGTATATATATGCTCCATCTTACTAATTGCCACGGGCGTATAATGTCCCGCTTGTGGAGCTCTTATTCTTCTATATGATCTATACATTTTTAGGATCCATCTTGAAACCGTGTTATATCCAAAACCGCGTTATAACGAATCGAGTTATAATTAGTTTATGGTGTATTTATAACATATGACAGCAACATTCAACTAAACTTTCCTTTGAATAATACTTTTCTTAACTGTCCGGCATGCTGGTACGGCATGACAGAATCACGCCCCTCTAATCAAAAAAGATGACTGGCTCGCTAATAACCCTTTACTGGTGATTGTGAATCTGGAGGTTTCCACATGCATGGGTCTTGTTTACTTTCTGGGTCATATACACTAATCCAGGTTTCAGGACTACAGCTGGTGTCTGAGATGTGTGGCGGCTGTAAAAAGTCTCCCTGCCCTCTATTATAGTGTAAATCTAGTTCATATTTTCTTGTCCTTTCGGATCATTGATTCCACTGTGGAATTTTGAAAATGTCAGAGGATCACTGATGAGGCATAATTGGCCGAAACTAGCTAGTCTGAAACAGAAAACATGTACACTCCATATTTTCCAGTTATGTGATGTATTCCTCGCTCCCATGGGATAAACTCTTCAAGAACATATTCATCGGCTGTGAATATTGAGTTCATAAAATGGTGGCCATGGTTACAGTACTGTTCAATTAATGACTTAGCGGCTTCTTCTGTCAGATGTTTCTGTTCAATTGTTAGAATTCTGGGTATCCAGCGAGTACAAACTTTAGACATGCCAAGCTCTGTAGTAGCAATCGAATATACTGTAGTTGTCCTAAGCCCAACGTTTAAGTCTATGTCTCTTATTGTAAGCCTTCTATCACTCTGCAGCAACTCCGTTCTTTAGTCGGCTTCTTGATATCGTGCTGAGACGTCCAGATTTTAGGCGGCCAGTAACATCATGCAAAGGATCATTTTTGAATACGTTGAACTACTCAAATAAGCTGGTTTTCTTCATTGAACTTGAACCGTAAGTGTCAGTAATCATGGAGAGCGTCTCCGATATCAATTTTCCCATTTAAACACAAAACTTTATAGAATTCAGCTGTTCAGTTGCCATTTTTGACGGCCACTGTTCTCTACTTCCGCTGTTTACAGAATAACGTCAGATTATAGCCCGTGTCGCTGCGTATGTTTTTAACAAAAGGGTGTGGAAGCGTGCCTTTTTTTAGCTCTCTTAAGGCAGCTATACATGTTGCCCCGCTCAGTGTTACACGATGTTGCTATAGTGACTGAAATATGCTTCAGAGCAAATTTGTATCATTTTTTTTTTCTTTTTGATTATGTGCATGAATATCAAAGTATCACTTGTGAAAATTTTATTCTGATATTCGCATTAATAAATATTAGTTATGAACGGGCCCCCGACCATTGGGGCTTGAAGAAATAGTTGGGCTGCAGGATACTTCCATTCAGAGCTGAAACTGACCGTACACAAGCACTGGTAAACAGCTTAAGAGGATCTAAGCCTGTCCAGGCAAAGCGGTGCACGTCGGACGTCCATGCTGATAAAACCCTTTTTATCCCCCGACCGAATAGGTTCGGGGGATATAGCGATCAGCCTGTCGTCCGTCCGTCCGTCCGTCCGTCCGTAGACGCAACCTTGTGATGGCCCTAACTCCTATACCCTTTGAGATTCATTGATGGTTCTTGGCACAATTGTTCACAAGGCTGAGACGGCGTGTCATGCACAAGAACAAGAACTCTGGATTGCATACTTTGTGAGTTATCTCCCCTTTTAATACAATAGAATGACTACTTTGTGATGGCCATAACTCCAATACCCTTTGAGGTATGTTGATGGTACCTGGCACAGTTGTTCACAAGGCTGAGACGGCGTGTCATGCACAAGAACCACAACTCTGGTTGTCATGGTTTTTGAGTTATCTGCCCTTCCAATAAAATTGAGTGACTACCTTGTGATGGCCATAACTCCAATACCCTTTAAGATATACTGATGATACCTGACACAGTTGTTCACAAGGCCGAGACCGTGTGTCATGCACAAGAACCACAACTCTGGGTGCCATGGTTTTTGAGTTATCTCCCCTGACAATATAACCTTGTGATGGCCATAACTCCAAAACCTCACAGATCCCCACCCCTAAACCATATATATTATTGTTCCTTATGATAAGACACATTCATTGACACCAACCTGCCCCCCCCCCCCCCGGATGCGCTGGGGACTTGCCCCAGCCCCTCCACTTCATAAAAGGCCCAATATCCTGGAAACCGTACAGATCCCCACCCCTAAACCATATATATTCTTGTTCCTTATGATAAGACACATTCAGTTACACTAACCTGGGGCCCCCGGGATACGCAGGGGCCATGCCCCACCCCCTCCACAACATAAAAGGCCATATATCTCAGAAACCGTTTAGATCCCCACCCCTAAACCATATCTATTTTTGTTCTTTATGATAAGATGCATTCATTGACACCAACCTATGGGCCCCTGGGATGCGCCGGGGCCTTGCCCCACCCCCTCCACTTCATAAAAGGCCCAATATCTCGGAAACCTTACAGATCCCCACCCCTAAACCATATATATTATTGTTCCTTACAATAAGACACATTCAATGACACCAACCTGGAGGCCCCCGGGGATGGGTCAGGGCCTTGCCCCACCCCCTCCACTTCATAAAAGGTCATATATCTGAGAAACCATTCAGATCCCCAACTCAAAACCATATATTTTCTTGTTTCTTATGATAAGACGCATTCAGTGATACCAACCTAGGGGTCCCCCGGGATGCGCCATTGCCCCACCCCTCCACTTCATAAAAGGCAATATATCTCGGCAACCTTTCAGATCCCCACCCGAAAACCATATATATTTTTGTTTCTTATGATAAGACCCATTCAGTTACACCAACCTGGGGTTCCTTTGGGATGTGCCCGGGCCATGTCCTACCCCCTCCACTCCATAAAAGGCCCCAAATTCTCAGA
The DNA here is from genome assembly GCA_963580285.1 of Lucinisca nassula. NCBI lineage: Eukaryota > Metazoa > Mollusca > Bivalvia > Lucinida > Lucinidae > Lucinisca > Lucinisca nassula. Next base: position 83,112,969 of record OY757022.1, on the reverse strand, counting down.
AACCGTTCAGATTCCCACCCCTTATCCATATATATTCTTGTTCTTTATGATAAGACGCATTCAATGAGTCCAACCTAGGGATCTTCAGGGGTGTGCTGGGGCCATGTCCTACCCTGCCACTTCATAAAAGGCGATAAATCTCAGAAACCTATCAGATTCCCACCCCTAAACCATATATACATTCTTGTTTTTTATGATAAAACGCATTCAGAGACACCAACCTGGGGGTCTCTTGGGATGTGCCCGGGCCATTCCCCATCCCCTCCACTTCATAAAAGGCCCAATATCTCAGAAACCGTTAAGATCCCCGCCCCACACCCATAAACCATATACTTTCATGTTCCTTATGATAAGATGCATTCATTGATATCAAATTGGACTCTGTTGGGTCATCTCCCATCCCCTCCCATTCATAAAAGGCCGAATATTTCAGATACAGAGTCCTCATGAAATGGGGGTTCATTTGGGAGACTTTATAATCAAAAAATCAAAACCATACATGGCTGCCAGTGGGCAGTGCCTGCTTGAGCTCTGGTGAGCATCGTGGCCCATGGGCCTCTTGCTTCGTTATCTCCCCTGACACTATAATCTTGTGATGGCCATAACTGCAATTCTTTTGTGATATATTGATGGTTTAATTCTGGTGCACTTTCTATTGGTGAACAATCTTCTGAAGGCCATATTGGCTTTTGGTCGGGGGATTTGCCATCTCTTCCGATGGCTATTTTTATGCCCTGCCATTCAAAAACATGGCGGGGTATTATGTTATACCCTCCGAAGTTTTTAGTGTCCGTACGTCCGTCCGTCCATCAGTGCCCATAGTTCCGTTTCCGCTCCATAACTTTAATACCGTTTGAGATATTTTCACGAAACTTCACAGATATGTAAAGCACTATCAGACGACGTGCAGAACATATAAACCGTAACTCTGATTTTCCTACTTTGGGAGTTTTTGCCCTTTGACCATTGAACGTAGGCATTTATATTATAGTTTCGTGACCGCTCCATAACTTTGAGATATTTCCATGAAACTTATGTAGAGCACCATAAGACGACGTGCAGAACATATGAACCGTAACTCCGATTTTCCTACTTTTGGAGTTATTGCCCTTTGAACTTTGAATATAGCTGTTGCTATCAATTTCGTGTCCCCTCCATAACTCTGATACTATTTGAGATATTTTCACGAAACTTCACAGATATGTAGAGACTATCAGACGACGCGCAGAACGTATGAACCATAACTGATTTTCCTACTTTTGGATTTATTGCCCTTTGAACATTAAACATAGCCATTTCTATCGTAGTTTCGTGTCCGCTCCATAACTTCGATACCATTTGCGATATTTCCATGAAACTTCACAGACATGTAGAACACCATGAGACAACATGCAGAACATATGAACTATAACTCAGATTTTCCTACTTTTGGAGTTATTGCACTTTGAACTTTGAATATAGCAGTTGCTGTCAGTTTCGAGTCCGCTCCATAACTCTGATACCATTTGAGATATTTTCACGAAACTTCACAGCAGCCTGAGGTGACATGCAGAACATATGAACCATAACTCTGATTTTCCTACTTTTGGAGTTATCGCCCCTTGAACATGGCCATTTCTGTCATGTAGTCTCTTAGAAGCACTATTATCTCCTGAACTTAATGATTGATTCTGACCAAACTTGCATGGTTACATCACTAGAAAGGGGAAAAACAGCCATTAGGTTTTCTTTCACTGTGATATGGCACTTGCTTGATGTAATTTAAGTGTTGGGGTATCATGCAGTGCTTGCAGTTTTATTGTTTCATTGGGCAACAGGCCCTGAGATGTCACTTCATCTCAGTGTCGGGTAAAAGTCCCACAAAAATGGAAGCAATGTCTCCAAAATGACCTATACAGTGTTGACGGGGACGTTAAACCTCAAATCAATCAATCTAAAGTTAGTTATGAACCTTTTCCGGATACTTTTCGAACACCCCTTGTATGTCTTCTGCTGAATTATCTTGAAAACATTTTAGAAATATTTTTGCATACAGGCAAACAATGTGGACCCAGATCAGACTTCTCCTTGAGGAGCTGTCTGATCTGTGTCCACTCCAGCAGACGACAAAGCAGATGACAGTTGTCATGTTTGGCATTTTATGGGTTAAGACCATGTCAGGAGGTTCTGAAACTGTTTTCAAGCTCCGCTCAGTTGAGTATGGAATTCATCTTTCTCGTAAATATTGACATGCTAACTTAATATTTATGAGCAGGACAAATTCACATAAAGCATTTTATAACTCTATTCATTATAACATGGTTTTCCATATAACACCGCTTAAAGACAGATCCAAAAAATGTATCTGTTATATAAAAAAAGGATATTTCTGTATGATCTATAATTTTTGTTTGGATATAACAGTTTTTTATGCCCCCGGAATCGAGATTCGGCGGGGGGGGGGGGGGGCGGCATATAGTTTTTGGTCTGTCAGTCTGTCTGTCCGTTTGTCTGTCTACAAAAACCTTTAACATTGGGCATAACTTTTGAATGGTAATAGATAGAGCTTTCATATTTCACATGTGTATACCTTTTCACAAGACCTTTCCAGTGGTATCATAATTTTTTATCTTGTGACCTTGACCTTTGACCTACTTTTTCAAAATTTTAACATTGGCAACATTGGGTATAAATTGTGAATGGCACTGTCCGGGGGCATCAGTGTTTCACAAACACATCTTGTTTTTTAACAAATGTGACCTCAAAGTGGTTGTGCTGTATTACCGGGCATTTTCTTCTGATTGGTGCATGAAAAATCTGATTAAATTTTATTGGTTCTTCCATAAATTTGAGCAGTTAAATTTTCCTGCTCATTTAAGCATGAAAAATGATTTACAACATTGGGACCAGTGGTTTAGAAATGGTGATATTTTGTTGACAATATGTAGAGTAATGGATGAACAGACACACAGATGGATGGATAGATGGACAGAACAAATATATCACATCAACTTCTGAAATTGAGGCCATAAAAATCACTTTTATTTCTTCTGATAAGTTGGGAAAATACAAATGCATGTACAACATTTTGTATTGTGATGGAAAATACATATTCTGATTAGAGTAACAGAGGTTATTTGTTTTTTTTTTTTTTTTCAATGTAAGATCGATTTTTATTAGCTCACCTGTCACGTAGTGACAAGGTGAGCTTTTGGGATCACTTTTTGTCCGTCGTGCGTCCGTGCGTGCGTGCGTCCGTAAACTTTTCTTCAAACGACATCTCCTCCTAAACCACTGATCGTATTTTGACGAAACTTCACAGGAATGATCCTTAGGTGGTCCCCTTTCAAAGTTGTTCAAATGGTTCCGGTCCGTTGCACATATAGGTCACAGTAGCCAAAAATAGATTTTTTTCACCGTAAACATAAAAAATCTTCTTCTCTGAAACCGCAAGGCCCAGGTCTTTGATATTTGGTATGAAGCTTCATCTAGTGAACCCCTACCAAGATTGTTCAAATTATAGTGCTGGGGCCAAAAATGCCCCCGCACGGGGGCCCTTTGGTTTTACATGGGCTTATATAGGGAAAATCTTCTTCTCTGAAACCGCAAGGCCCAGGTCTTTGATATTTGGTATGAAGCTTCATCTAGTGGACCCCTACCAAGATTGTTCAAATTATAGTGCTGGAGCTAAAAATGCCCCCGCACGGGGGCCCTTTGGTTTTACATGGGCTTATATAGGGAAAATCTTGAAAAATCTTCTTCTCTGAAACCGCAAGGCCCATGTCTTTGATATTTGGTATGAAGCTTCATCTAGTGGACCCCTACCAAGATTGTTCAAATTATAGTGCTGGGGCCAAAAATGCCCCCGCGCGGGGGCCCTTTGGTTTTACATGGGCTTATATAGGGAAAATCTTTAAAAATCTTCTTCTCTGAAACCGCAAGGCCCAGGTCTTTGATATTTGGTATGAAGCTTTATCTAGTGGACCCCTACCAAGATTGTTCAAATTATAGTGCTGGATCTCAAAATGCCCCCGCACGGGGGCCCTTTGGTTTTACATGGGCTTTTATAGGGAAAATCTTGAAAAATCTTCTCTGAAACCGCAAGGCCCAGGTCTTTGATATTTGGTATGAAGCTTCATCTAGTGGACCCCTACCAAGATTGTTCAAATTATAGTGCTGGGGCCAAAAATGCCTCCGCACCAGGGCCCTTTTGTTTTACATAGGCTTATATAGGGATTTTTTTTTATAAATCTTCTTCTCTGAAACCGCAAGGCCCAGGTCTTTGATATTTGGTATGAAGCTTCATCTGGTGGACCCCTACCAAGATTGTTCAAATTATAGTGCTGGAGCTAAAAATGCCCCCGCTCCGGGGCCCTTTGGTTTGACATGGGCTTATATAGGGAAAATCTTGAAAAATCTTCTTCTCTGAAACCGCAAGGCCCAGGTCTTTGATATTTGGTATGAAGCTTCATCTAGTGGACCCCTACCAAGATTATTCAAATTATAGTGCTGGGGCCAAAAATGCACCCCGCAACAGGGCCCTTTTGTTTTACATAGGCTTATATAGGGATTTTTTTTATAAATCTTCCTCTCTGAAACCGCAAGGCCCAGGTCTTTGATATTTGGTATGAAGCTTCATCTTGTGGACTTCTACCAAGATTGTTCAAATTATAGCCCTGGGGCCAAGACGTATATAGGGAAAATCTTGAAAAATCTTCTTCTTTGAAACCACAAGGCTTAGGTCTTCGATATTTGTTATGAAGCTTCAGCTAGTGGACCTCTATAAAGATTGTTCAAATTATAGCCCTGAGACCAAAAATGCCTCCGCCATGTGGCCCTTTGGTTTTACATAGACTTATATAGGGAAAATCTTTAAAAATCATATTCCCTGAAACACAAGGCTTAGGTCTTTGATATTTGTTATGAAGCTTCAGCTAGTGGACCTCTACCAAGATTGTTCAAATTATAGCCCTGGGGCCAAAAATGCCCCTGCTCCGGGGCCCTTTGGTTTAACATAGACTTTTATAGGGAAACTCTTGTTTTACATAGACTTCTATATGCAGGGTAAACCTTTAAAATCTTCTTCTCTGAAACCAGAAAGCCCAGGTCTTTCATATTCGATATGAAGCTTCATCTTGTGGACCTCTACCAAGATTGTTCAAATTATAGCCCTGGGGCCAAAATTGACCCTGCCCGGGGCCCACTTGTTATACATTGGATCAGGTGAGCGAAACAGGGCCCTCTGGGCCCTCTTGTTTTACCGAATGAACAAAAAGAAGTATTGAAGCCACAAGTGAAAATACTTCTTTTGTTGTTCATGAGTGAAATAAAAATTGATCTTACACTGAAAAAAAAAAAAAAAACAAGACGTGTTTGTGAAACACTGATGCCCCCGGACAGCACATGTTAAATATGAAAGCAGTATCACTAAGCAATCGAAAGATAATGCCAATGTTCGTCTTACAAAAGTAGGTCAAGGTCACAAGGTTAAAAATTATGGGATTGTTGAAAATGTCTTTTGACATAGTATGCACATATGAAATATGAAAGCCCTATCACTTACCAGTTGAAAGTTATGGCCAATGTTAAAGTTTATAAAAAGTAGGTCAAACGTCAAGGTCACGAGGTAAAAAAATATGGTACCACGAAGTCTTGTGAAAAAGAATGCACATGTGAAATATGAAAGCCCAATCACTTACCAATCAAAAGTTATGGACTATGTTAATGTTTTTAAAAAGTAGGTCAAACGTCAAGATCAAGGTCAAGAGTTCAAAAAATATGGTACCACTAGAAAGGTCTTGTGAAAAGAAATGCACATGTGAAATATGAAAGCCCCTACCACTTACCAATCTGTGCTTATGTGGCTGTTATTCTGGAGCTTACTTGCCTTGCAAACTGTGTTTATTTGGCTGGTATTCTATAGTTCACTCTTCACCATGTCGAGCAAGATTTGTAATAAAGCAAAATAAAACAACTGTTTATTATTTGTTTATTTTTATAAAAATCTTTAGGGGGCCCAGCTCTGTGATCCAGCTAAATCTCTGAGCCCAGGGCTCAATTGTTCAAAACATCGTTAGCTTAAGGAGGTCATTAGCTGTCAAAATGTTAACTGTTCTAGTTAGTGCAATACCTAATTCAGTCACATTGTTGCTGAAAAGTGTCCCCACCTATCGGGCTTGAATAAATATAAGGGGCTGCATGATGCTTCCACGCAGAGCTGAAACTGACATACGAATACTGGTAAACGGCTTAGAAGATCTAAGCCTGCCCAGGCAAAGCGGTGCGAGTCAGACCGTCCATGCTTATAAACCCATTTGATTTCATTTGGCGACAGGGCTCGAAATGTCATTTCATCTCAATGTTGGGTACATGTCCCACAAATTTGGAAGCAACGTCTCCAAAATGACCTATACAGTGTTGATGGGGACGTTACCTCAAATCAAACAAATTGTTGCTGAAAAAAAAAATGTTTGTAGCATTTGCATTTGCAAAAGCTACTCACATTTTTTCAGTAAAAATAGTATATTCTCCATATTTAATGTTCAAAATTTTAACAATACATTAACTTTAGTTTTGGACAACTCGCCTCAGATTCACAATAAGGGCCTGAGGTTATAAAACCTTTTTCATGCTCAACTCAACTGACCATAAAATTTTACATGTTGATAAATATTAAAATGCCAACAATTCATGCTGATAAATATTAAAATTCCAACATTTATTTGTCATACTGATAATTATTAAAATGCCAACAATTGCCAGCATTTTAATATTTATCAGCAGGACAAATAAATTTGTCATGCTGATAAATATTAAAATGCCAATAATTCATGTTGATAAATATTAAAATGCCAGCATTTATTTGACATGCTGATAAATATTAAAAGGCCAACAATTCATGCTGATATATATTAAAATGCCAACAATTCATGCTGAAAACTGCCAACAATTCATGCTGATAAATATTAAAATGCCCATAATTGTTGGCATTTTAATATTTATCACCAGGAAAAACACCATCTTTTTTTTTTAGCTCACAAGAGCCGAAGGCTCCGGAGGAGCTTAAAGTATAGGCATTGGTTCGTCGTCGTCTGCGTCGTCAATATTTTCAAACAACATCTCTGAAACTACTTGGAACCAAATTACATGTGGAGCCTCTATGGAATGGGGGAACGAAAGTTTGTTTGTCAGGACCGGGTCACATGACCAATATGGCTGTCATGCCCATATATGGTAAAAACCTTTAAAAATCTTCTTCTCAAGATTCAAATAGCCGATGATCTTGAAACTTGGTATGCAGCATCGGAGACTCGGGCCCTACCAAGTTTGTTCAAATGATGACCTTTGGTTGACCTTGACCTGTTTTACGTCAAGGTCAAATTTGGTCACGTAGACATTTTTATGGAAAAAAGGCAAAACTGTGGATTTTTCTGATTGCATGGTTGTTGGTTGCATCAGAAATGGTATTTGTAATCAGCTGAACGGAAGTTTATAAGGTCCAAAGGTCAAGGTCATTTACCGACCTTTGTCCAGGACGGCTCAGATTCAGTATATTTATCTTCACTTAAACTACTCGGCCAATTGAAACCAAATTACATGTGGAGCCTCTATGGAATGGGGGGGGGGGGGGACGAATGTTTGTTCGTGAGGACTGGGTCACACGACCAATATGGCCACCATGCCCATATATGGTAAAAACCTTTGAATATCTTCTTCTCAAAAACCGAATGGTCGATGATCTTGAAACTTGGTATGCAGCATCGGGGACTCTGGCCCTACCAAGTTTGTTCAAATGATGACTTGTTTGACCTTCACCTTTTTTATGTCAAGGTCAAATTTGGTCACTTGTATGGAAAAAAAGGCAAAATACTGGATATTTCTGATTGCCTGGAAGGATGTGACATCAAAAATGATATTTGCAGTTAGCTGAAAGGAGGTTTATCAATTCCAAAGGTCAAGGTCATTTACTGACCTTTATCCAGGATGCCTCAGATTCAGTTAGTTTTTTATCTTCTCCACTTAAACTGGTGGGATGATTGAAACCAAATTACATTTGGAGCCTCTATGGGTAGGGGGAATGAAATTTGTAAGGACTGGGTCACATGACCAATATGGCCGCCGTGCTCATATATGGTAAAACAATTTAAGAATTTTCTTCTCAGGAACCAAATAGCTGATGACCTTGAAATGTGGTATGTAGCATTGGAGATTGGGAACACCTAGCAAATTTTTCCACCATTTTTTCAAAGGGAGACAACTTTCGGGACTTACTGTTCGCTTTTCTCTAAGCTCTGTCCCATGGAAAAAAGGAAATCTTAAAGGAAAGAATTTGCTTCTTAGGAGCAAATTCTTTCCCTTTAAGAGTTGACCCCTATAGACATGGGAGACAAAAATACTTTTGCAGGAGTTGCCTCCCCTGAAGGTTTTCCCATTCCCCTTAAGACCAGCTAAAAATAAGACAGTTGCATATTCAAAAAGTCTCCGCTGTTCTTTGTGTTTTCTACACCCAGAGTCCTCTAGTAAGAGACCATTTTTGGGACTGTTCAAAAGTGGTCTTCAAGTCCACTTTTGAACACTTCCCATAGGTGGTCTAAGTATAGGAATTCTACTGTATGTCTTCTTAGCTTTTAATGGCACTGTCAAAACTATTAGGAAGCTAAACTGAATACCCTTTTCCACACCTGTATGTAAACACAACTCTCAAGCTATTAACTACTACATGTCACATTCTTTCACTAGTAACCAATAACTGCCCTTCCTTGATTAATGGACGGGCAACTCACATTAATTTTATGCACACTATCATCAACTGAGACAGTAGATGAGAAAAAAGCATATTTATCACATAAGTTACCAGCAAAGACTCAATCTGCCCATATGCTTTAAAATTGCTGCTAACAGACATGTTGACAGCCCCCCAACCGTTGGGTTTGAAGAAATAGATTGAGCTGCATGATGCTTCCATGCAGATCTCAAACCGACCGCACTTGAGTACTGGTAAACTGCTTGGAGATTCTGAGCCAGCCTAGGAAAAGTGGTGCGAGTCGGACTGTCCATGCATATAAATCCTATTGGGCTTGAGATGTCATTTCATCTCAATGTCAGGTAAAATTCCCACAGAATTGTACGCAACATCTCCAAAATGACCTATATGGTGTCAAATCAAACAAACACAGACATGTTGAGCAGACCTTTAGGTAACTTCTTGCAGGAGCTTCAAGCTCAGGATAAGGAGGAATTTTGTTTGAATTGAGGTTTTAGGTCTTAACACTATTGAGTCATTTTGGAGACTTTACCATAAACTACGCAAAACCTTTTCAAAATTTTATAGACGCCATTCTGATTTAATTTCAAAATTCAATATTGGACTTAAATCTCTTCTGCAACAAGGTCTATCGGAACCCGAATTTTATGGTGACTTGGTATATAAATTCAGAAAAATATATAACCGCAATGACTTCAGCACCCAATTTCGTAAAATCATTCTTCGATATAAAAATATTGGGTACAACATGGATATTATACGACAGACTGCATGCATGGTAGTTAACCCAATCACGGTTGGCAACTTTGCTTCCCTCTTTAATTGAACGCCGGTTGGTCAGGCCTCAGATTCTATGACGGCTCCAACGTAAAGGCTTATTGAGAATTAGAGAGATAATACTGGTTGGTGCCTGATGCTCTGTCTCTGGTCGGGCTCATTGGAGTCTAACTGTTGGTTTTCTTTTGCTCCAGCATTTCAGTGGTTTCTTGCTGTCGAGTCCTCACCGTTGTCTCACCTCTGTGGTTCTTTGATTTTTGTGTTCACGGAGATGTTGCACTGATGAGTTAGGAGGCCTTCATGCGGACTGAACAAATTATTTGTCTAAATCGCGACGGAAGGGCGAGGATTGTGGCCACGTAAAATCGATTTAAGCCCCCCAGTGGAAATCTTCCACTGACCGTTCCAAGGCGGCTCTTCTGTGGCGATTTATTGATGTTGTTTGTTACTTACTGTGTGTGTCACTTGTGTCTTTTAATTTTGGATGGCCATATGGCCATTTTGTGGGAAAGTAACTGTCCTTATGGCCTTCCTTTGTTTGGGTTTCCATTATGGTCTGGTCGCTTAATGTTTGTATTTCTTTCCCTTTGGTGTCTTTTATGGGTGGAGTAAGTTAATTGTATCAATTCCTGATCTTTGTTTTACTTCTACTTTGCTTCGTATTTTGTGGGACTTTTACCTGACTGGGAGATTAAATATCATCTCAAGCCCCACTGCCCAAACAAACCAACAGGGTTTATATGCAGGGATGCTCTGACTCGCACACTTTGCCTGGGCAGGCTTAGACCTAACCGGTACCTTACTGCATGTCCCCTTGACCGACTTAAATAGTTTGGCCATATGTGTTGCATAGTACTGTTTGTGTCTCCGAAACTCCTTCAGTATTTGATGCCTGGCTTTGAAACTTGCAACACAATTCAGACATGCATTGAACATGTGCATAAAGGAAACAGGATTCTGATTATTGCAGAATTATGTCCCCTTGAACGACATAAACATTTTGGTCATATGAGTAGCGTAGGAAGTTAGATAAACTGTTCGTGTCTCCGCAACTCCTCCTATAGTACTTGCAACACTGTTCAGACATGCATAAAGGAAACGGGATTCTGATCCAGCCCCTTATTGCATAATTATGTCCCCTTAAATGACTGTCAAACAATCCCTCATCTATTTTTTTCTATATAAAACATGTGGGTAATTGTTACAATTGCCTCGATCTGGGGTGGGGAACAATTAATAATAGGAAGACTATATTGCGTAACTATTTTTAGTGGCTAACATCATGCCATAAAAATCATGACCACGTCCCAGTAGGCACACGTCATTAGGTCAACGTCAAATAAACATCGGTGCAACATGATGACGCTGCACCGACGTAGATGTGACCTTGCGAAAATGTCATGACAACACAATTACGTAATGTGCCTGCTAGGGTGTAATAACACATGGTAACTCGTGTGTAACGTCATGATGCTGTCTCTGACAGCCCTATGTTTTCTTTTGAACTTGATTGGCGATAAAATCTGACTTAAAATCATTATATGATAAACAGAATCTTTCCCGTGGTCATTTCATTAAAATTTATGAAGCTCACCAAAGGCTCATTTCATAATTTTTTTATATGAAATGACCAATCGTGTAAGATCCTCTATAACATACAGAGTAAAATATGACAAAATTTGTGATGCTAAACAAAAGTAAAATAACCAACCTACTGGTCAGACACATGAGCTATGGCAAGCCAAAATATGAGCTGGCGCATAACAAAACCTACAATAAGACCTGTGTGGCCAGCACAGACTCAAATCAACCTGCACACCCATCAACTATGACAAGACCTTACGCTTATGTTTCTTTGCATAGATATTAGCATACAGTAGGTATATGCAATCAGCGAAGACTATGATCAGACTACGCAAATGCGCAGGCTGATCTGAGTCTTCGCTGGTCACCCAAGTCTTCTTGTAGATTTGTCATGTGCTGGCTATGCTCAAACTTCTCTCAGCTTTAGAGCTGCAGGAGGAGACAAAATGTACAAAACTGTAAATTAGAAAACATAAAATTCAGCCTAAAACTTCTCCTTAATTGTCTTTGAAAGAGAAATCCCTTCTCCCTAAATTTCTGGGCCAGCTTTATCTTTGCACATAGTGAAGAATATACGAGCCTATGTACCAATTCAGCTGCAAGGACATGACTGGATAAACATAAATGGCCCAAAAGGAATGCACATGGTGATGCATCTTTCATTGAGGGCAACATTAAAGGGAATGGGAACACCTGGCAGATTTTTCTGCCATTTTTCAAAGGGAGACAACTTTCGGGATTTTCTGCTCCCTTTTCTATAAGGGGTCTACTCTTAACCCTTTACCACTCAGGGATTGTGTGAATTTCGCTGATTGCACGACCCGCAGAAAAAGCGACTGACTGAAGTCGGTTGATTTTCTAAGAGTGCCCTAAAATCACTGTGTCATTCTGTCAGTCTGTCTGTCCGTCCATAACCTGTTTGTGAAAATTGGTGATAGTGACTTAACCGCTTGGAATATTTAAACAATTTTTGGCATACTGATAGATATGAATGAGATCTGACCAATGAACTTGCGAAATATTACATTCTATTTAGTATAGCCTTGCAAAGGCGAAAAATGTGAAAACCGTTTGGCCGATTGAAGTCAAATTTCATATGGAGCCTCTATTGGATGGGGGAAACCAAAATTTGCTCATGGGGTCCAGGTCACATGGCCACTAAGCCATATATGGTAAAAACCCTTCAAAAATAGTCTTCTCCAGAACCACTGGGGAGATTCCCACGAAACTTGATAAATAGCATCTGGTAAGTAGGACCATCATAAATTGCTAAACTGGTGGCCCCTGGGTTGACATTGACCTTCTTTGAATACAGCACTTAGGCGAAAAAAAAATTAGATTCTCAGGCACTGCCGCATCTATTAAAAAGGTCCCGCATACTGGGCAGATTTCCACGAAACTTGATAAATAGCATCTGGGACTTAGGCCCATCATAAATTGCTAAAATGGTGACCCTGGGTTGACCTTGACCTTCTTTGTGCCTAGGTCAAACTTTGACACATATGCTTTTGTATGGAAAAGTGAGAATGCATTTTTATCCTGCAAACGATTCAGAATACAGTACTAAAGTATAAGATATATTTTTGCTCCTTACGATAAGGCGCATTTATTGGGGGAACCGTTTTAGGCCCAGGTCACATGACCAAAATGGCCGCCATACCCATATATGGTAAAATGCTTAATATCTCATTCTGTCTGTCCATCTGTCCTTTGTGAAAATTGGTGATAGCAACTTAACCGCTTGGATTATTTAAACGATTTTTGGCATACTGATAGATATCAATGAGATCTAACCAATGAACTTGTCTAATATTACATTCCATTTAGTTAAGCCTTGCTGAGGCGAAAAATGTGAAACTTTTTGAACTGCTTCTCCTCGGAAACCGTTGAGTCGATTGAAGTTAAATTTCATATGGAGCCTCTATGGGATGGGGGAAACCAAAATTTGATCATGGGGTCCAGGTCACATGACCAAAATGGCCGCCATGCTATATATGGTAAAAACCCTTAAAAAATAGTCTTCTCCAGAACTACTGGGCCGATTTCCACGAAACTTAATAAATAGCATTTGGGACGAAGGCCCATCATAATTTGCTAAAATGGAGACCCTGGGTTGACCTTGACCTTCTTTGTGCCAAGGTCAAACTTTGACATATGCTTTTGTATTGGAAAAGTGAGAATGCATTTTATCCTGCAAACCATTCAGAAGACTATCCAGAACTACTGGGCCGATTTCCACGAAACTTAATAAATAGCATCTGGGACGTAGGCCCATCATAAAGTGCTAAAATGGTGACCCTGGGTTGACCTTGACATTCGTTGTGCCTAGGTCAAACTTTGACACATATGCTTTTGTATTGGAAAAGTAAGAATGCATTTTATCTTGCAAACGATTCAGAATACAGTACTTAAGTATAAGATATATTTTTGCTCCTTAAGATAAGGCACATTTATTTGGGGAACCATTTTAGGTCCACGTCACATGACCAAAATGACCACCATACCTATATATGGTAACACTCATAAAGCTAAAAGCATCAGGCGGGTCGTGCACTTCAGCTGAAGCACTGGTTTTCACAGTGTTGCACCTGACAGCAACTTCAACTAGCCATTGTTTCATAATGGATGGTCTGTTTTACACCAAACTCGGTATGAATGTTCATTGGGCAGTAGCCTTTCAAATGCGACCTTTCAGGACTTAATCATTGTTGTCATGGTAAAGTGGGGGCATCTCAAAGTTGGCAAAAAGTGTGCATTCACATGAATTTTTGACCACATTTTAATCTTCACACAGCTGAAAAGGCAACAATTAAGGTGTTTGGCTCAGGCCATTTTCACTGTTTGCAGCATGTTTTATCAGCATCAATTTTCAGGCATTTTTGACCCCAGACACCCTCAGATATAAATTCAAGCGGCCGGTTGGGCCATAAACCCAAAATTTTCTGGATGTGAGGGGGGGGGGGGCATTGCCCCCCCACCCCTTCAATCCCCCCAGAATAAAAAAAAAACAGGTCACTTTTTTGCCCAACAAATCCTAAAGCAAACATAACTATCCAGGGGTAGAAATGCAGATTTTAGGTGCTTCTGGGGCTTAAAATGGGGAGAGGGTGCAGACACGTAAAAACACGTATCTGAGTGGGAAAGGGTTAAAGCAAAGGATTTGCTCCTAAGGAGCAAATTCTTTCCTTTAAGACTTGACCCCCATTGACATGGGAGATAAAAATCCTTCTGCAGTAGTTGCCTCCCCTGAAGGTGTATCCATTTTCTTATTTAACACAAGATTTTTCTTTCAAAATAACCATGAAAGAAAAGTTTAATATTGGGAAAAAAAGGTTTATGACTTAAATCCCTCTTTAACTAAGACTGTATAAGCTTAATCTGTTCACATCCTGAACACATATCATTGGTTCTCTTATAACAGATCAGCAATGTACATGATAAAACAGTAAATGTGGAATTTTGTTTTGTTTGATTTGAGGTTTAACGTCCCCGTCAACACTGTAAAGGTAATTTTGGAGAAGTTGCTTCCAATTTTGTGCGACTTTTACCCGACATTGAGATGAAATGACATCTCAAGCCCTGCCGCCAAATGAAACCAATAGGGTTTATAAGCATGGATGGGCCGACTCGCACCGCTTTGGCTGGGCAGGCCTAGATCCTCTAAGCTGTTTACCAGTACTCGTGTTGGGGTCGGTTTCAGCTCTGTGTGGAAGGATCCTGCAGCCCATTTATTTCTTCAAGCCCTGATGGGCGGAGGCCGTGTAAATGTGGAATGTCAAACAAAAACATACAGTATAAAATATGACTGTGAACTACTTTTGTATCTACATACACAATGATCAATGTACACAGTTCCAAGGTTTGCTAATAAGGCTAAAGAAAAAATATGGATGTTTAGGGTTTATGTCTGTTTGTGTTGAGGTTTAACATCCCTGTCAACACTTTTTAGATCATTTTGGAGACATTGCTTCCAATTCTGTCGGCTTTTTACTGGACATAGAGATAAAAAACATCTCAAGCCTTGCTGCCTATAGAAACTGCTAAGGTTTAAGGAGCCTTTTGACTCCCATCACGTTTCCTGGGCTGGATTAGACATTAAAGCAGTTTACTTAGGGTTTATGTCTAACAAAAAAAAAAAAAAACAAATAGGGTAGGTAGGGATTTTTCTCTTTTTTTTTACTTGAAACATAACTCCAGATAAGGGGGAATAACAAGGATAGTTAGTAAAAATTTAATGTTGTGGGTACTTGTTTGTGGGTACTTGTAAGAATCGCCTCTATAAGGCGATTCTAACAAGTATCCACAACATGTTTGATAGAGAAATAAGAAAAATTATCCTCAGTGCACCTCTGTGTCAGGATTTTCGCAGCAATAAACAAAGGAGCAGTCTCTATAAGGCTATTTTCATGGCCACAACCGATTTCCTTTAAACTTTGTAGCTTCAAATTGGTACATGTTGGCTGTCTAATGGTGAATTTTTAGACTCTTTGGTCCACTGGTTTTTGCTGTATACACTATTAAAGTGGGT
Organism: Lucinisca nassula; assembly: GCA_963580285.1. NCBI lineage: Eukaryota > Metazoa > Mollusca > Bivalvia > Lucinida > Lucinidae > Lucinisca > Lucinisca nassula. The sequence continues at coordinate 83,097,337 of OY757022.1, read as the reverse complement.
GGGGTAATGTCACCCCATCAAGGGTATACCAACAAAAATGCTATTATTTTTGTTCAAAGTGCATGACTGGAAGCGATGTTTGCCGTATGCTTACTACCCTTTTAGGCATAACAGCCGGTGATAACAGTCTTATAAATATCAAACAAGAGAAGAGTTTATACGCGCTTGTAAGTTGTACCCAAATATTAGTAATTTTTATTCCCCAACTTTACGAAAAACCACAACACCTTTACAGTTTTCAACTTATTTCGAAGATCTTTCATAAATATAATGTTGATGTAATAGTCATTCTGGGTATATGTCAGAATTATTGTTAGTTCATAAAACTTAAGAGTTACCTGCCCCTGAATTTGAATTTTACCCATTTTTTAAAATCAGAGTGCATTTATCCGTTTGTAGTACTCACAACTTCATTTGGGAGTGAATAAATCGATTCCATGCAAATATAATTAAATAGATGTGGACAAAGAAGTCGTTTGATTTAATAGTGCATGCTAGCAAGCACATGAGCACAACACCCCACGGTACGAGCGCCACTTCTTCACCAACAGAACCATCCAGTGATTGGGTTCAGTCCTTGTGGTCTAAACACATTGCAAAACGAGTAAACAATTCTTACAAAGTCGCCAACATATGGTATTTTACTTTTGGATATTTTGTTTCTAAGCCTTCCACTTTGTAATTCTCCCATTAGCTGATTCGACAACCTATCTCACTTTGTACCTAGCCTTGAATCATTCGCCTCTTCAGTCGTATATTGCTTCTGAGATTTGATTAGGAAGTGAAGCATATGGGAATTGATTTCATAACCCTTTAGTATTTCTGTAACATCCCTGAATCATATATCAACTTTTGCAAATGTCCTATTTGGGGATTCAAATTCTGATGTTGCAATCGCAGTGGCTGATGGAACATACATATATATTGAGAAGAGTGGAAACTACTCATTTCAGAGATCTTATTCCGTACGTAAAGGACAGCCTTTGCTGAAACCTATGATGCTTGTGGCCACTGATGGTTACATTTTGACTGTGATGGGACCGTATCTTGCAGATGGGAAAAACACAGATGCTAAGATTACCGAACACATGTTAAAGACTAATGCAGAAAATATTACTGACTGGTTTGAAAAAAGATGATGTTCTCGTTGTAGACCGCGGCTTCAGGGATGCTATAGATATACTTAAGGATTTTGGAATCAATTCTCATATGCCTTACTTCCTAAACAAATCCCAAAAGCAACATACGACTGGAGAGGCGAATGAGTCAAGGCTAGTTACAAAGGTGAGATGGGTTGTCGAATCAGCTAATGGGAGAATTAAAAAGTGGAAAGCCCTTAGCAACACAATGTCCAATAGTCAAATACCATATGTTGGCGACTATGTAAGGATTTTTTGCTCATTGTGCAATGCATTTAGACTACCTTTGGTAACAAGCAAAGATTCAGGCAAAGTAATTGCTAGAAGAATGATGGCCCTAGCAATAGCTCCAAATAAGCTGCCGGATAAGGTCGTAACAAGAATTCCGCCGAAGGCTATGTCGCGCATGTGGCGCGCAAAGTCATCGAACCATGATATGTAGGTCAAGGTCAAACATAGATGCTTGCTCAAAAGATCCCATTCTCAAATGCAAGCTTGTACTAAGTATCATTAATGAAGCTCTAACAATTCTTGAGAAATTAACTTAACCATTAGGGTGAACGCTAGGGTGGTAACAATATTTTACAAAGTCAGTGAACCATGAAATTTAGATCAAGGTCAAATATGGATGCTTGCTTTTAAGTTGTCATCCCCAGATTCAAGGTTGCACCAAATATCATTAATGAAGCTCGTATAAATCTTCAGAAATAAACTTGATCATTAGGGTGAACGCTAGGGTGATCGCAATATTTTACAAAGTCAGTGAACCATGAGATATAGGTCAAGGTTAAATATGGATGCTTGCATTTAAGTTACCATCCCCAGATACAAGTTTGTACCAAGTATCATAAATAAAGCTCTTATAGTTCTTGAGAAATAAACTTGACCATTAGAGTGAACGCGAGGGTGGTCGCAATATTTTACAAAGTCAGTGAACCATGAAATGTAGGTCAAGGTCAAATATGGATGCTTGAATTCAAGTTGCCATCCACAGATACAAGTTTGTACCACATATCATTAATGAAGCTCTTATAGTTCTTGAGAAATAAACTTGACCATTAGGGTGAACGCTAGGGTGGTCGCAATATTTTACAAAGTCAGTGAACCATGAAATGTAGGTCAAGGTCAAATATGGATGCTTGCATGTAAGTTGTCATCCCCAGATACAAGTTTGTACCAAGTATCATTAATGAAGCTCTTATAGTTCTTGAGAAAGAAAGTTGACCCTTAGGGTGAACGCTAGGGTCGTCGCAAATGTTGAAGCCTTGACGAACGGACGAACGAACGAACGGACGGAAAACCAGGCGCCTATATCGCGCTATACTAATAGCAGGCGCGACAAAAAATGGCTGGGATAAAAAACGGGTTATTTGGATAAAGATCGATGATGAGAAACTTGAGAATTTCCCAGAGATGACTGAGGATGAACTCGGGGATTTGAAACTGGGTATTTACCAGCTGAAACAAGCCAAATCCTACACAGATGAACATTTTGACGACAATGGATCATATGAGATAATGGCACACAAAGAAGAAGATGGTGTTCTCAAAGCACAGATATGTTCTTGCCACACGTCTAATAAAACATGTAACATGTGGGTTGAATATACACAAGGACTGAACCCAATCACTGGGTGGTATTGTGTGTGCAGAAGTGGAGCTCGTACCGTGGGATGTTGCGCACATGTGGCTTCTGTTCTCTGGTATTTGGGATATTACCGGAACATAACAGAAAATAGTGAAGCAAAACCAAGCCGGGAACATAATGATTTTGTTTATGATGCTGCTGTTGACACATGGAGTACATCTAGCGATTCAGAGGAAGATCAGTAAATTAACAAATTCTTAAACATGTCGTGAGACCATACAGGTTTATATTTAAGCACAGTATCAATCTAAAATGAGGTTCCATAACATGAGCAAAGCCTGCTTTGGTGGTCAAAAAGGTTTGACAGTTGACAAATGTTCCATTTGCACCTGGAAATTAAAAGTTCATATATAACCAAAAAAAAAAAAAAAAAAAAGGAAATACTAACGGCACTATTAAATCAAATGACTTCCTTATCCACATCTTTTTAATAATATTTGGATGGAATCGGTTTATTCACTTTCAAATGAAGTTGTGAGTACTACAAACGGATAAATGCACTCCGATTTAAAAAAAATTGGTAAAATCCAATTTCAGTGGCAGGTAACTCTTTAAGTTTTATGAACTAACAATAATTTTGACATATACCTAGAATGACTATTACATCAACATTATATTTATGAAAGATCTTTGAAATAAGTTGAAAACTGTTAAGGTGTTGTGGTTTTTCGTAAAGTTGGGACTTACAAGCACGTATAAACTCTTCTCTTGTTTGATATTTATAAGACTGTTATCACCAGTTGTTATGCCTAAAAGGGTAGTAAGCATACGGCAAACATCGCCTCCGGTCATGCACTTTGAACAAAAATAATAGCATTTTTGTTGGTATACCCTTGATGGGGTGACATTACCCCACCCACTTTAATAGTGTATACAGCAAAAACCAGTGAACCAAAGAGTCTAAAAATTCACCATTAGACAGTCAATATGTACCAATTTGAAGCTACAAAGTTTAAAGGAAATCGGTTGTGGCCATGAAAACAGCCTTATAGAGACTGCTCCTTTACCACACATACTGTAAAACACTTAAATTTGGCGGCAGCTAATTTTGGCCGTTTTTATGAGTGGACCTTTTGGCTGATTCATATTTTGGCAATTTTCCATTTCTGAAATAAAAAAAAATTCTGTGCTTTCTGACGAAGCCCTGTGTAACTTATGCATGCAAGATTTACACCGTGATTTGCAAGTCATACATGATGATTTACAACTGTTTTCCACATTGCAGTGTTCATGGTGTGTGAGTGATTACAAATATGTTCTTTTGTTATTTAATTACCGGTACTTAATAAAACAGATATTGAGTTATAATTAATTGCAGTTTTCTTTCTTGTCCGGTCAGCAAACCCTAAACACATATTTTTATTTAACCTAAATACATTGTACTGTATTAGCCTTAAACTGCCAGACAATGTTACAGATATCACTTTCAAATACATGTATTTTTTTATATTTGTCAGAGAAAATTAGACTTCACATTGCATGTTGACCCTTTTTGTACAACTGGGATCTTCCTCCTTATATACAGCAGGAGTCCATTTCAAAATTAAGGGGTGTCAGGTTGTGTTTTCATCCAAATTTATTTGGAAAATGACTGAACTTTAAGCAAACAGTGGGGGCCCTGGTCAGACGGTTTGCCAGAGTACCCATTTTGGGGTTTCTGGTAAAAAATGGGTTTATCAGCTGCTGTCTGATTTCCTCTGAAAAATAAGAAAACAAAAATTAATTGCTGTCTACTATAAAATTGAGCTTGGCACTTCAAGGATTGCACAGATTCTAAAAATTTACATTCAGGCCCCTGATGTTATAAAAAAAACCTGCTCAACCCACTTGAGCAAGAAATTTGTTCTGCACCTAAAATTTAAAACGCTAACAATGGTTGATTTATTAAATTTATGAGCAGGACAAACATCATTCTTTACTAATTTGAACAGGGAACTTGCCAGATTTGTTTATATTTTAACTCTTACGAGCATTACAAATTCAATACTCAGCTGAGTTGAGCATGAAAAAGGTTTATAACCTCCGGGCCAGGTCCCTGTTACACCTGTGGACACAAAACTGTTCAAACTGCTATGAAGTACCTTTCAACGAATCTCTTTATATCATGTTAGTTTGACAAGCAAATGTCATTCATCAAAGCAGTCTAAAACTGGATCAAGAACTATACATTGATTGGTCTCATTGTGGCAAACACTTTTTCCATGTTTATGTCTGATTGACATTTGAGATGAATTCTGATTGGACAGTGCAGGAGTCTACAATGCAATGTACAGCACTTTGTGTTTTGAATGTATTCCTGACTTGCAGTTGACTGACAGGATGTAAGGAAATATTGAATGAAACATCAAATCAAAATGAAATGAAGTCCATCAAAGTTTAAACAGATCTGTGTCCACAGGTATATCTAAAAAGCAAGTCAATAGAAAGCAGACTAAGATTAGTAAAATACTAAAAAAAATAATCTAAAACTATATGACTATCCAGTAAAAATGCATTGACTACTGTACACACATGCACAGAAAATATTTGTACATCATGTTATCAAGTCCATGAAATGAATACCCATCTCAACACCACTTTATTTAGAGAAAACTGGAGTTTACAGGGACATACATTATCTTGCTTATTTCTGATCCTAGACAAAAGGTTGTGGGTCCTCGTTAGAACTGCCTCAATGTTTGCGGTATAAATAAGATCTAGAAATGTGTCAATACAACACAAATACCCAGCCCAGGGGCCTACCTCCCCCTCCCCCGCTAAAAAATGACATATTACAATAACACCTGTCCTTAGGTCATTGGCATAGGTTGGTGTATGGCTGATTAAACCTTGAAAAAATAACTATCAACATACCAAATAGGAACTCAATCCATCAAATGGTTTGGAAAATATGAGCTCTTACAAACGTTAACATTAAACAATTCTAAGTCTGCAACCTTGATCTTAAGGTCATGGGCAGGGGCGGGGTTATGGCTGAATGAAACTTTTGACCTGCATCAATCATCATTCCAAATATGTAGCAAATCCATCACGTGGTTCAGGAAATATGGACTCTCAAAAAATATAATATAAAAAAATTCTGTCTGTGACCTTGACCTTTAGGTAAGGGGTGGGGGTATGGCTCAATGAAACTTTGGAACTGCAACTATTGTCATACCAAATATGAAGCAAATCCATTATAAAGTTTGGAAAATATAAGCTATTAACATACTTAAATTTGAAAATTTCTATGTCTGCGACCTTAACCTTGAAGTTATAGACATGGGTGAGGGTATTACTGAATAAAACCTTGGACCTGCATCTATCATCAAACCAAATATGAATCAAATTAATCATAAAAGTTCAACGTGGTACAAATACCTTAACCAAAGTCTTAAACATTAAAACTTTTCTAAGTCTGTGACCTTGACCTTGAGGTCATGGGTATGGGTGGGGGTATTGCTGAATAAACCACTGGACTTATATGTATCATCATACCGAATATGAACCAAATTCATTACACGGTTTGGAAAATATGAGCTCAAGTTCTACCTGGTGTAAATACCTTAACCTGGGTCTTAAACATTAAAAATTTCAAAGTCCACGACCTTGACCTTGAGGTAATGGGTATGGGTGGGGTATTGCTGAATAAAACTTTGGACCTATATCTACCATCATACTAAATATAAACCAAATCCATTGTATGGTTTTGAAAATATGATCCGAAATTCTACGTGGTACAAATACCTTAACCTGGATCTTAAACATTAGAAATTTCTAAGTTCGTGACCTTGACCTTGGGGGCATGGGTATGGGTGGGGGTATTGCTGAATAAAACTTTGGACCTATATCCATCATCATGCTAAATATAAACCAAATATATTGTATGGTTTGGAAAATATGAGCTCAAGTTCTACCTTGTACAGAAACCTTAACCTGAGTCTAACAGGATTACGTACGTATACACTTTCGTACAGAAGGATGTACATTTGGACACCAGTACGCACGTACGGAAAACCGAAACACTCTATGCCCCCGGCATCATCCGATGCGGGGGCATAAAAATATCATGGATTTTCATCAGAAAAGTAGACATTTTGGGGATTCGAAAAAATGCACAGTATGTCGCCCAGGTGTGTTATCATAAAAATCTGTGATGCACAAAATAACACTGATGAGGAGGCAGCTCTTTCAAAATTACCGTCTGCCTTATTCACCATATTTGCATTATTTGCTAGCTCCCAGCTTGCACATTGTCAATATTGTCCATCACTGATAACCTTCAGACTAGGAACCAGCAGATAATGCAAATAAGGTGAATGAACAGGAGTCTACAACAAAACTCTCCCGAAAATACCCATAGTGTTCCTAAAGCCATGTGCTTTTCAAATAGAATGACAATGTTTTCTTCATCCATCATTTTAACCCTTATCCCGCTGATCACAACAACCCCTACTTCTGCAAACAGTGTAGAGCCACTCAGTTTTTGAATTTGTAGGAATAAAGTATATCAAGTAATCTGATTGGTTCAGGGTCAAAAATGGGTGTGGCTAAATTAATTATTCAGCGGGATAAGGGTTAAATAAAGGTTTATGTCTAAAACCATGCTGTGATGAACAATACTGCAACTTACAAGAAGGTGCATTTGTACTTCATTTGTTTGTTTGATTTGAGACAAACGGTGTAGACCCTGAGCAGTCTGATCTGGGCATATCTGTCCCAATACTAAGGATCTTTACGGGTTTTTTTTTACGTTTTGTTTGATTTGAGGTTTAACATCCTCGTCAACACTGTATAGGTCATTTTGGAGACATTTCTTCCAACTAAGTGGGACTTTTACCCGACATTGAGATGAAATGACATCTCAAGCCCTGCCACCCAATGAAACCAATAGGGTTTATGTGCATTGGTGGTCTGACTCGCAGGTTAAGAACCTCAAAGCTATTTATAGTACTCACGTGCGGTCAATGTCAGCTATGCTTGGAAGCATCATGCAGCCCAATCAATTTCTTCAAGCCCCGATGGGAGGGGGCCAATTGTACTTCATTTGTACTTCAGAAATATAGACTAGTATGTTAGCAATATTATTTATCTTCTGATTGTGCACGTATACGACACAGGGTCAGCACTGATTACGATATAAATTTTCACTTAAGAGAAATTGCTTAAAGTCACAACAAAATCTTTATAACACAATTTTGGATATAACACAGTTGATAGATGGATCCCCAAAATATATAGATGACTTTAGGCACTTTCACTTCCTGGCAACGCCAATCCGATTTACTCAGATGCGCAGTTTGTGTAGGGCAATATATATTTTGGCTGCAAATGCCTTTGTTCAGTGACAAACAGTGAAGTCCCTGAGCAGACTTTCTGACTGTTCCTGAAGGAGCAGTTTGATCAAGGTCTACACTGCTGCTCAGACTGACTTTTATGTCTTTTTGTGGTCTGACTATTTAGGGTAAATACAGTATGTCCTTCAACAGTTCTCTGTGTTCTATATGACCTTCTGTCAGCATAGCTTGCACTGCTTCCTGACTGGTCGATCCTGTCTTGCTCAGACTGATTTTTAAGACTTTGGTGTCCACCTTCTGTGAGCACAAGCTGCACTGCTTCTTGACCGGTCTATCCAGGAATGGTGTCTCCAGCCATCACTGAAGTTCACACATACATGTACCTAAAGAATAGAGATGGCAGCTTGAAAATTATAGTAAACATTCTGTGTCGTGGAGACTGATCATGAAATCTTTTCCATGGGTATTCTCTCCCTTCTGCTGATTCAATAAGAGCAGTTGTCAGTTTCTGGCAAAAGAATGTGTACTGTAATCAGTTAACCCCTTATGTATATAGTAAGCTTGTCCAGAAAAGTGCAGTTAGGCTCAATATGACCCGACTTAACCCTTAAGTTGCCGAGAAAAAATACATCTGAAAATGCCGTCTGCTTAAGTCGTCTGCTGAATTTTTAAAAATATTTTTTTTATGAAGGCAAACAGTGAAGACCGAGATCAGACTGCTCCTAGTGGAGCAGTCTGATCTGGGTCCACACTGTTTGCAAAAACTAATTTCAAAGTACTTGGCAGACTACAAATATCGTGATTGGCATTTTATGGATTAAACTACTAATTGGACTCTTCAACTACAGAACAAACAAACTGAGACAAGCGTAAGAAGCATCACAAGAATATGATTCTGAAAAGGTTGCCTTCCTTGAATGTATATCTACTCCCCTCTTCTAATCTTAATTAAGTAGGCAAAATACATATACACCGCCTCTTTATAACACTGTTCATTATAACAACCATGTTATAAAACTTTTGGATGTAACATGGTTAAATGCCGGATCCCAAAAATGTATAGATTATATAGAACAAGAATTCCACCGAAGGCTATGTCGCGCCTGTGGGGGCGCAAAGTCACCGAACCATGATATCTAGGCCAAGATCAAACATTGATGCTTGCATAAAAGGCTTGTACTAAGTATCACTAATGAAGTTCAAATAATTCTTGAGAAATGAACTTAACCATTAGGGTGAACGCTAGGGTGGTAGCAATATTTTACAAAGTCAGTGAACCATTAAATGTAGGTCAAGGTCAAATATGGATGCTTGCATTTAAGTTGCCATCCCGAGATATAAGTTTGTACCAAGTATCATTAATGAAACTCTTATGGTTCTTGAGAAATTAACTTGACCAGTAGGGTGAACGCTAGGGTGGTCGCAATATTTTACAAAGTCAGTACACCATGAAATCTAGGTCAAGGTCAAATATGGATGCTTGAATTGAAGTTGCCATCGACAGATTCAAGTTTGTACTATATATCATTAAAGAAGCTCTTATAGTTCTTGAGAAATAAACCTGACCATTAGGGTGAACGCTAGGGTGGTCGCAATATTTTACAAAGTCAGTGAACCATGAAATGTAGTTCAAGGTCAAATTTGGATGCTTGCATTTAAACAACCATACCCAGATACAAGTTTGCACCATGTATCATTAATAAAGCTCTTATAATTCTTGAGAAATTAACTTGACCATTAGGGTGAACGCTAGGGTGTTCGCAATATTTTACAAAGTCAGTGAACCATGAAATGTAGGTCAAGGTCAAATATGGATGCTTGCATTAAAATTGCCATCCACAAATACAAGTTTGTACCACATATCATTAATGAAGTTCTTGAGAAATAAACTTCACCATTAGGGTGAATGCTAGGGTGGTCGCAATATTTTACAGAGTCAGTGAACCATGAAATGTAGGTCAAGGTCAACTATGGATGCTTGCATGTAAGTTGTCATCCCCAGATACAAGTTTGTACCAAGTATCATTAATGAAGCTCTTATAGTTCTTGAGAAATAAACTTGACCATTAGGGTGAACGCTAGGGTGGTCGCAAATGTTGTCGCCTTGACGAACGGATGAACAACGGACGGAAAACTGTTTGCCAGTGACCTGTTTTCTGCAAAAAATGGGTTAAAATAGCCAGTGAAGATGAAAGAGACACCTTGGTATGTGCGGCTAGCAACGACTCAGATCAGAATTACTGCATAGTCTGATCAGAGACTTCAGAGTCATCTGTGGATCTGGATGCAACCATATGGCAAAATGTGACATTGCTGGTGTAGCTTCAAGGGCATGCAGGCTGATTTGAATCTTCCCTAGTTGCAGGTTTGTTTGCGTCAAGGTTTTACATCCATGTTAACACTATTTATGTCATGCTGGAGATGGTGCTTCCAATTTTGTAGGACTTTAACCCGACACGGAGATGAAATGACATCTGAAACCTTATCACCCAAAGAAACTACTAGGGTTTAAGGAGCGGTCCAACTCACACCACTTTTCCTTGGCTGGCTTATACAAAAGCACCATGCAGCCCAATCTATTTCTCGATGCAAGGGGCCCCCTGATGGGCAAGCCCCCACCCCGGTTGAAGGTACCAAACTGTAGATTTCTATGTGAACAGCCTGGTTCTGGTTTGTATTTATATCCTCTTTGTAATGATACTGTAGGGGTCCAAAGCTGAAAAGTGTTAGTTAAACAACCATGCTTTTTGCCGAAAACAAAACAAAACATATAGATTATACAGAAAAAATGACCATTTATTGTCGTTTTTCCGTATAATCTGTATATTTTTGGGATCTATCTTCATATTGTGTGGGTGATATCAAAAGAATGTTCTTTTTGGGGAGATTTTACAGACCCTTTCAGGATTATTTTACTTATTTCGAGCCGATCGACAGGTGGGCAAAAACCAGAGTAGCTTAAAAAAACTTGATCTTCCATTGCAGAATTGCCAATTGGCATATCAGATGTCTCAGAGTGAGGATTGAACCAAGACAGTGAGAGACCTAATGATTAAGAGTCAGCTCTCTTACCAACTAGGCCAAAGAGGTCCGTTAAAAAAGAGTTTTAAATAATGAACAGTGTTATAATGAGACTTAAGTATAATGTGGAATATGTTTAATGGAATCTTCCTCCTTATATATAGCAGGAGTCCATTAAAAATTTCAGGGGTTTCATGGTTCTGTTTTCATCAATATTTACTTGGAAAATGACTGAACTTTTATCAAACAGTGGCGGCCCTGATCAGACTGATCTGGGTCTGCACTGTTTGCCAGGGTACCTGTTTTGGGTTTCTGGTACAAAATGGGTTAATAAAATCAACATACCAGTTACTAGTCCTTGGATGTCACCATATGTGTAGGTCAAACAGCAAACGGTCTATAAATTGCGAGATGAGTCTCCAAGCCTGCAAATGAAACGGAATACATTGGAATAAACACTTGGATTTAATAACCCTCCTTTCACGAAAATTTCAACTATATGTAAATCCAGTTAATTGTTCATCAGTGGCAGGCTAAAACTGGAGTATATGAAGAAATTCACCTGGCCCTATAAAACTAATGAATTCACCATATTTGCATAATTTGCTGGTTCCCAGCTTGCACATTGTCAATATTGGAAAAACAGGTAACCAGACCCCCTGACCTTTGAAGGTCAGGGGGATCTGGTTACCTGTTTTTCCAACACTGATAACCTTCAAACTAGGAACCAGCAGATAATGCAAATAAGGTGAGTGAAATTGGCCAAAGGGTTAAGGAGGCCACCGGTAGTCATTTAAAGCAAATCGTTGCTGCTGTAGGATGCACAACTGATGAAGCATGACAGATGAAGCACGATGGATATTGCACAACAGATGTAGAATGAGATGAAACATGTTGGACATTGCCCTATTTCAACAGCTCACCATGAGCACCCTATGCTCAGGTGACTGAAAAACCGAGCACTTGCAAGTGTGTATAAATTTAAGAACACAGCCAGCTGCAACTCAAACCTGGACCAAACATGTTAAAAGTTGGCAAAAGAAGCATATCAAAACATAGTATCATAATGATACTAAGTATTGGGACGTACAGGCCTAAGCAAACAGTGTAGATCCAGATCAGACTGGTCCTGAAGGAGCAAACCGGCCCCGATAGCTCAGTTGGTAGAGTGTCCGCTCCGGGGAACGGGAGGTCACGGGTTCGATCCCGGGCCGCGACATACCAAAGTCGTTAAAAATGGTACAAGCTGCTCCTCGATTGGCACTCAGATTTACGAGGTAGAACTAGGACTGGTCGACCCAGTGTCAGGATAATGTGACTGGGTGTGGTATTATGTAATGTGTCTGGGACATGATACTTCAGTGAGGCAGCACTATAAAAGTGAGCATTGAGCTCCCTGTCGCAACCAGACACCGTCGTGATATGACTGAAAAATTGTTGAAAGCGACGTTAAACCTGAATTCACACACACACACACACCTGAAGGAGCGGCCTGATCAGGGTCTACACCAATTGCCATTCCATTTCCACCTTTTGGGCTCCTTGCTAGATCGCAAAACAAGCCCGCTAAACTTTAGGAGAATTACAGCAAATCCTCAAGGTGTCCGAATTTTTAGGTTTTTTCTTTTACGACAAGTTCCATGACAAGACATGTATTTAAGTTATCACAAAAGCAATATAATTGCTATTTAGCACTGCTTCAATTTCATTAGACTACAAAATATTGCACTCTTACAGTAATTGGTGTCAAATATACTTCTTGAAAAAGTGTTGGTGTGCACTTATAAGATTACCGTAAAATATCCGAAAAATTAGGACACCTTGAGGATTTGCTGTAATTCTCCTAATATTTTAACAAATGTGTTTCAAGATCCAGCAAGGAGTCCAAAAAGTGCAGACGAAATGACAAACAGTGTAGACCCTGATCAGGAGCAGTCTGATCTGGTTCTGCACTGTTTGCTAAGACCTGTCTGTCCCAATACTTAGGATCATTACGGTACAGCATGTATGCTGATCAAGGTGAATATGTTAGAACCCGCCCATAGGGCTTTAAGAAATAGATGGGCTACATGATGCTTCCACGCAGAGCTGAAACCGACCACACACTAGTACTGGTTAACCGCTTAGAGGATTTAACCCTGTCCAGGAAATGCGGTGCGAGTTGGACCATCAATGCTTATAAACCCTATTGGTTTCATTGGGCGACAAGGCTTGAGATGTCATTTCATCTCATTGGAGCAAGGTCTCCAGAATGATCTATACTGTGTTGACGGGGATGTTAAACCTCAAATCAAACAAACAAACGAAGGTGAATATGTACTTACTGATGGTTTTGAGCAACTGTCATCCCGTAACCAACCTTCGAGATCATGATAGCTTTGATGTGTTCTATTCTCATGAAGAGCTCGACAAAGTTTGCAAAATGCTTCTTCTGTGTCTTTCTCATAATGGTTTCTCCAAAGAAAGTAGCTATTATACAGGGTTTCGTTGTTGGCTATTTCAATCATTTTGTTTGCTAGATTTTCTAAACTTGGAAAGTCAAAGACATTGAGATATGAGTTACTGGGTAACAACTGACTTGAAGACTGGGATGCTGCAATTACTGGAATCTGATTTCTGTCAATAGCTCTCCAGACTTTTTCTGAAAAATAATCCCTGCAGTAACTATTTTCGAAAGCTAAGTAAAACTTGTAGTTTATAATATACTTGTCACATGATGCTCCCTTGCTTTTGGGACACAATACTTTTCCAGAACAACTGCCAAACTCATCAATGTGAATATATTTTGAAAGTTCTCGGATAATTCTGTACCTTCTTGATGGTACCCTGCAGTTACTTGCAACTGACACTGCCAGTTTAGTTTTTGTAGAAAAATGATTTATTGCCGGTCCTGTCTGTAAGACATTAGCACTGTCATTAATGTCTGTTTTCTTTACATATGAGGCGTATGGCATAAATATGTCAGACTCTCTTCGATAATGTGCAGTCCAGTTGAAGATATTTGGAGGTACATTACCGAACATGTGGATCATTGGTTCCACACTCCAGAACACCCAAACCTGGTTAGGAGTCCTGTAATCAGGCAGTTGTACCACAGGATTGTACAATGTGGCAAACACAGACTGCCTGTATTCCCAGAAGTCATCTGCATGGAAGAGTATTGCTCTACTGTTATTTAGTTCTGTCCTATCTTTTGTAACATAACACCTATATGAACACTTAGGCAAAATGGCATCGGCTTCCGAGAGCCACCACCAACTTCGAAACTGTTGAGTCCACAGCAATATAAGCTGACTTTTGCTATCACTGCCAGTGAAGGAATTGAAAACGGTCATATATGTATCTGAGGGTTCAAATTCAGCTGGTTTTCGAGGGTAAAATGGCTGTCTTCTGCCAAACTCAAAAATAATGATAAATGCACATAAAAGAATGAATCCACGAAAAAGGTTCTTGTTTGTCAGGAGAATCTTCCATTGAGCCGCTAAAGGAACCATTCCAGGTAAACAGCTGAACTGACAAAACCACCGCTCTGATAAACACTGCCACGACCAATCCAATGATAGACTCCAAAGCCTCTTCAAAAACCTTTGGCTGGAGGCCTAAGCTATCTTAGCTATATCCTGTCAAAAAAAAATTTATCACGAAAACAGGCCTATATAATTTTGACTCCCTTGAACCCCACTTTTATATAGTAAAACTGGGGTTTACAGGGGTAAACCTTATTTTTCTTATTTCCACTCTAAAATATAGATTATGGGTTGTTAGAACCGCCTCGATTTGAGCAGAAATAAGAAAAATATCACAATTTCATCTTAAAATTTTCGTTTTTTCGGCGGTAAAATTTGCCATGTATTTGTATAGGTGTGTTTTCGTAATGGAAGAGAAGGGAGCAGGGAGTAACAAGGATAATTATGGGATAACTATCCTTATTTATCATTAATTTTAATTAATTTCGTCGAGATATCCTGATTTCGAACCCCATCTTCCGGTCTCCCACCCGACGGCCCTTATCTCCCGACAAGAAAATTTTCCTTAAGTCGTTTTTCGCGGGTCAACCATTTTAGTGTTCATCGCAGTAAAATACCTTTGCGGTATCTTTAATGCGGTACCTTTATCTCATGAGAAAAAATATCACTTGCCAGTGACGGTAAAGCGACAGGTGGGCGCCGAAAAACCTGTTTCGGGTCTATGTAGTGCCATGAATCTCTCGGTTAATCGCACAAAGTTGTGTGCCAATTAAGATATATATGTAAAAAGTAAACAACATTAGCACATGGACTGTTTAATAGTATCTTTATTATTGCCAACCGGTTTCAGATCTTCAGGACAATAATGGCGTTAAACTATGCGCTGTTTCTAAGCAACGTCACTGAGCAAATATGCGTACACATGTGGACGGAACGTGCGCAAAATTTGACACGTCATAATAAAGTGGTTAGGTTTGGTTTAAAAACGTCAATAAAGTATCGTTCTTTGGTCAGCCTAGCTGAAACATCATGTTTATGAAATTTATAAAACGGAAACATTGAAAACTTAGGTTCCGTTTTACAACAATTGTCTATATGTGCGCTTACTGGCATTTGTCTTGTTGATGGATCTCTTATTTGTTGATCATGCACTGTTTTTCTATTTCTTAATTTGTCACCTGTTTGGCCTATGTAATATTCATTACACCCGTTACACACCAATACATACAAAACGTTTTGCACAGTACAATTCATATCTTCTTTTACGTGAAAGGTTTTTTGTTTTAATTGTAAGGATGATCCCTCAATAATATTTTTACATAGGCCGCATCTTGGCTCATTGCATTTGCTAACGCAAGGTTGAGCCCTGTTTTCGCGAAATTCCGAATTTATTAAGATACGGCGTAGATTCGGAAGTTGGCGTTTGCCATTTATGATTTTTGTAGTATCTAGGTATTTGCATGGCCTTAGAAATGCCTGGGCCCAGGCATTTCTAAGGCCATGCAAATACCTAGATACACTCTATTAAATACACAAACATATATAGTAGAAAACATGACACCTTTTATTTCCACATTTAACCCCAAAAACAGAGAAGTATTTGGCATATTAAAAACTAATATGAACATTTTCAATAATGATGAAAGAATGAAAAATATTATGGAAACTACAAAAATCATAAATGGCAAACGCCAACTTCCGAACCTACGCCGTATCTGAATAAATTCGGAATTTCGCGAAAACAGGGCTCAACCTTGCGTTAGCAAATGCAATGAGCCAAGATGCGGCCTATGTAAAAAATATTATTGAGGGATCATCCTTACAATTAAAACAAAAAAACCTTTCACGTAAAAGAAGATATGAGTTGTACTGTGCAAAACGTTTTGTATGTATTGGTGTGTAACGGGTGTAATGAATATTACATAGGCCAAACAGGTGACAAATTAAGAAATAGAAAAACAGTGCATGATCAACAAATAAGAGATCCATCAACAAGACAAATGCCAGTAAGCGCATATATAGACAAGTGTTGTAAAACGGAACCTAAGTTTTCAATGTTTCCGTTTTATAAATTTCATAAACATGTTTCAGCTAGGCTGACCAAAGAACGATACTTTATTGACGTTTTTAAACCAAACCTAACCACTTTATTATGACGTGTCAAATTTTGCGCACGTTCCGTCCACATGTGTACGCATATTTGCTTAGTGACGTTGCTTAGAAACAGCGCATAGTTTGGCGCCATTATTGTCCTGAAGATCTGAAACCGGTTGGCAATAATAAAGATACTATTAAACAGTCCACGTGCTAATGTTGTTTACTTTTTACATATAATTATCTTGTTTCGGGACATTTTTGTTAGTTTTCATAATATATATATATATGATTAAGGTGGTACCATTGATTGTCACTGACAAGAAAGTGTTACAAGAAAGTGTTACGGAAAGAAAGATGGACAGACGGACGCACAGATGAAGGCCATTCCTATAATCCCACTCCGCTTCGCGGCGGGGGATTAAAAATATGTCCATAATATTAAACCTATTTACAATGTGTTGATAAGGAACCAGCGGCTTTTTGCCAACCACGAAAGATCGTTATCAAAAGGAAAAGTAATTTTGCGCATGCGCAATGACATGTAAACAAGGTCACATGTCAAAACATTGGATCCGTCTATTAATGCTACCGCTCACATCTGAGCATTACGAGCAGGATTTCCTGGGTGGTAATCAGACCATTATTATTTTTTTAAGCAATGTGGATGAAGTGCCTTGCTCAAGGGCACAACACTTTTGTCAGCGTGAGGCTCGAACCCGCAACCTCTTGATCACAAGAGTACCACTGTACAAAAGCGCTCCACCATGCTAATTGGTGAATTATTTTCACTGTACAAAAATGTACTATGGGTTTGATTCGAGATACCATCATTAAAATTGTGGATCGAAATTGCTATGGGTCTATTTTTGTATGGGCCGAATTGGGTAACAAGACGTTCCCCCCCCCCCCCCCCCCACCAAGACGTCCCCCACTGGTCGTTTCCCCCTAGTCGTTTCGCCTCCTTTTTTGGCCCCTAGTCGTTTCGCCCCCAGTGGTAGTCGTTTCGCCCCCAAAATATTGTCCCATATTTTTTAAATATAAAAGATTTATTATCTCCATGTGTGACAGAGACAGCAGACTGGAAATCCGGTCTCGACCATGAAGAAGAAAAAAACAGCTCTCATAGTTGCAGGGACTGCACTCGGCCTAGTTGTGCTTTGGTTGGTCGCGCGGTCGAGATAACCAGTCCCGAGCAGCCACGAGAAGAAGGGCCCCCACGCCGATGAGTAAGGCCCACAAATTATCTGTGGACCATGAAGCGGCCTTCCCTTGCGTGCTAAAGAGCCAAATGACGATGGACCCGATGATTCCGGGCAGGGCAGCCCCGGCCTTGCCGCCCAAATTGACCAGGGCACGCCCGAGGGACTGTAGGTGCTTTTTACCCACTCCTTGACCCCACCCTTGCCGGGTGGCTTGGGAGCCGGAGCCGGTACACTCCTGCTGCCGGTGAGCGCAAGCACTAGGGTCGAGATTGCCATCCCAACCACTGTAAGGATGCTCACGATGGTAATTCCCTGCTCGCGAAAGAGTGTCCGTAATCGCTCAGCCAGCGTTGTGTCTTCATGAAGGAGCCGCCTGGATGTCTCAGGGATTCTGTTTATCTGGGACCGGAGAGCCGCTCTGTTCGCAGAGAGAGCTTCGAGCCTCGACTGTCGATTTCGATGTCAGAAAGCTCACTCTCGAGGTTTCTGATCTGGTCTTGAATCTCGGTGTCGTCAGTTTCCGCCGCTCCCTGGCCAAGTGTTTTTCAACTTGGGATTTTCCCTCGTCGACCTTTAACAGCTTCGCCAGGTTGTTCGCCAACTCATCTCGGGTTCGAGTCATAGCCTTTTCAAGCCCAGCAAGCTCTCTTTTGGCCTGGTTGACCCACGCGGTGTCGATAGGCTGATCATCAATTGTTTTCAATGCGGTCTCGACATCTCCTGTTGTTTGAATAACGTCGTGGGCTACGCCGGGGAGCTCTGTCATCTAAACGGATTCAATGTTTTTCCTGAGGGTTTGTCTGCTTTTTGGAGTGTATCCACAGCCTCTTTGTGGAGACGGGGCATATTCGATTTATAGTCAGTGAGCCCCAGTGATTGCCGAATTGCATTTACACCCCCTGTTCCATATTTCGAGGCCACTGTGGACAGAGCCAGAAACTGGGATCCTCCCCTTGTCGCAGTGATAGGATTTTTTTTGTCGCCGGGGGTCCAATAGAGTGTTTTACCGTCCTCATCAATCCCAAACTGGTCATAGTCGATACTACCTTCGAGGCCCAACCCCAAATAGGCACGGCTCACTTCTTTTAGAAAGTATTGACCAGGCGCCTCTTCTGGTCAGAAAGTGCTGTCTGTCTTAACTCGCATCGGAGGTTCTGAAGATTGTCCCCGGCCGCGCATAGTCCTTGCTCGACGTCTGGTGGTGGGTCCATAACAGCGTCTGGCAGGTTGAACGTGTCATCGTTGGCGTCATCATAAGGGTCGAGCCAGTCTTCGAACGTGGGGTTTTCAAAGTCAACCATAATGTTTGTGCATATGAAGGTTGTCGCGCATGTTTAAAACAGACTCTGGCTTTCTTTGCCAGATCATTACAGGGTCACTGATGAGGCTTTATTAGCCGAAACTACGTAGTATGACCCATCTTCTTTCTTATGAATGTTTTCATTGCTCTTAAAGGAACTCATTTTTTATTTTTATTTGTCGAGTGTCAACGAAGGTGTCAACGAAGTTGACACCAAGTCATCAAGCAAGTACGGACGAAAGCTTGACCCCTACCGATGCCTCCGCGAACCCCTTGGAGTGAAAGGGGTGAGGCAATCGGTGACGATATCTAACAACCCCAGCACGAATGGCCCGAACCAGCAACTTCTGGTTCGATTCCCCAACCTCGGCCAACATGCTGTCATCGTCCCCGGGACCGCGAGGTTGGCCTTCACGATCACGCTGCACAGCGAAGATGATAATCGTACCTTGGTTCAGAACCTAGGCCGCGCCCTCGTGGAAAAGACCATCATTAAAATTTCGGGAAACGAGGTCCACAGCATCGACGACAGTGACGGGTACCACTGCTACTGCGATCTCTGGAGGAGAGAACCTAGGCCGCGCCCTCGTGGAAAAGACCGCCATTTAAATTTCGGGGAACGAGGTCCACAGCATCGACGACAGTGACGTGTACCACTGCTACTGCAATCTCTGGAGGACAGCTTCAGAGAGGGAAAATGGCCAGTACCAAGACATTGATACGTCGAATGAACGAAATACAACGATGATCCGAATCAATGCTGTGGACAAAGACGAGTCCGTTCTAGCGGACAAAGCCGTCGCCGATGCTTTCGGCAATCGCTTCTACATCCCACTGGACTGCTCGAGAGCCACATGCCATTCTACCAGAGCGAGCTGGGCGATCGGCTCGAGTATGAGCTCACGTTCAACGACTACAACCGTGTGATCCAGGCCACAGACGGAGGTGCCTCTTTAGACATTGGAAACATCTGTCTTGAGTATGACATGGTTACCCTGCTAGAGCTGGCCCAAATGATCAACAACAAATACAGAAGCCGCATTTCGATTCTGTATGACCGGATACTGTGGCACCGCAAAATCGGCAAAGACAAAAGTGACACCCGCCCGCAGCATGAAGGGCATTCTGATGCTCTTTGAGGATGAAGCCGCGGAACAGCGCTCTTACCAGATATTTGATGAAGTGAGGAAGCTCTTCCCAGCCGGCAGCAAGCGACACCCTGAAGTGGCAACGGTCGAAAAAGACCTGGCCCTAGCCGACGTCAGCCTTGCAGAATACCTCACCAGCAAGTACCCGCTGTGACTTAACCACCAAGCGACGACGACCGGCTCTATGGCTCCAGCAGGCGGATAGAGAATGCCAGCGAAGGTGTGACCATCCAGATAACGAAAAGAGCCGAGGCGGCAGACGCATTGAACATCTACCTCTACGTCATCATGGATGCACAGCTTAACATCGAAGATGGCCGGTTCATCACAGCGGTTTATTGATGTTGCGGAGCAACAATTAAAAGAGTTCCTACTGCGCACGGCCCATTCGGCGACAATCAGCAGGCAGACGGAATGCGGAAAAACCGTTTTTATCCTCGATCTGCTCGAAGGCCCCTACCGGGTCTTATTACAGCACGTAGTGGTTCTGTGTCCCACCATATGGTACAACAGGACGTATCAGCAGTGCCCCTGGATCTGGACGGACCTTGA
This sequence comes from Lucinisca nassula, assembly GCA_963580285.1. Classification (NCBI taxonomy): domain Eukaryota; kingdom Metazoa; phylum Mollusca; class Bivalvia; order Lucinida; family Lucinidae; genus Lucinisca; species Lucinisca nassula. The sequence continues at coordinate 83,076,487 of OY757022.1, read as the reverse complement.
GATTTACGTTCTAGACCCAGGTGAGCGCCTTCACGCTTACTAGCGAGCGGTTTACCGGGTGTTCCAGGGCCAGCCGACCCTGTACATTATAGACAACTGCAGCGCTAAGAGGGCTTTGACGAAGAAGACAGACATGCTGTCAGAGCTGGCATTCCTGTTAACGCAAAGCAACAACAGGAACATCACGGTATTCTACCAGAAGGACAAAGAGCCTGGACCCCATGGATCATCGGGGTTTGTCTTGCGGGTGGTATTGCTAAAGTTGCTCTGCAACATGTGAACCTATCGCGGCGAGAAGTTGCTCAGAGCAACAGCAACTAGAACAGTGTTTTCAGAGGAAAACATATGTCCCCACACCAGTTTGAAGTCCAGAGCATCTTGACATTTCTTTTTTATATGGTCTTCTTACAAAAATTCTATATATCCACTAATTCAGGAAACTGAGTGGTTTCTTTTGTATATGGTCTTCTTGCAAAAATTCTATTCATCAACTCATTCAGGAGACTGAGTGCTGACAGCTTATTTTTTAACGTCTAAGTCCTGTGGTGACCTTGAAAATTGGGTCAAGGTCACCAAAATCTAATCAGTCCTTGAGACCATCCCATTTATCTTATGTACCAAGTCTGAACCAAATCCATCCATTGGTTCAGGAGATAGAGTACATACAAGCTTATTTTTAACAGTCTAAGTCCCTTGGTGACCTTGAAAATTAGGTCAAGGTCACCAAAATCTAATCATTTCTAGAGACTACCCCACTTATCTTATGTACCATGTTTAAACCAAATCCATCCATTGGTTCAGGAGAAAGAGCACAGGCAAGCTTATTTTTAACACCCTCAGACCCGTGGTGACCTTGAAAATTGGATCAAGGTCACCAAAATCTAATCAGTCCTTGAGACCCGTGGTGACCTTGAAAATTGGATCAAGGTCACCAAAATCTAATCAGTCCTTGAGACCATCCCATTTATCTTATGTACCAAGTCTGAACCAAATCCATCCATTGGTTCAGGAGATAGAGTGCAGAAAAGTTTATTTTTAACAATCTTAGTCCCGTGGTGACCTTGAAAATTAGGTCAAGGTCACCAAAATCTCATCAATTCTAGAGACTGTCCCACTTACCTTATGTACCAAGTTTGAACCAAATCCATCCATCGGGTCAGAACATAGAGCGCAGACAAGTTTATTTTTAACAGTCTAAGTCCCGTGGTGACCTTGAAAATTAGGTCAAGGTCACCAAAATCTAATCAGTTCTAGAGACTATCCCACTTACTTTATGTACCAAGTTTGAACCAAACCCATCCATTGGTTCAGGAGAAAGAGTGCAGACAAGCTTATTTTTAACAGTCTAAGTCCCGTGGTGACCTTGAAAATTAGGTCAAGGTCACCAAAATCTAATCAGTTCTTGAGACCATCCCAATTATACTGTGTACCAAGTTTGAACAAAATCCATCCATTGGTTCAGGAGATAGAGTGCAGACAAGCTTTTTTGGCCTAAAATTCGACAATGTTTTGAGCACTGTGACCTTGAAAATTAGACCAAGGTCACCAAAATCTAATCAGTACTTTTCCCCCTCCCAATGGTGTATCTGTGTAAGTTTAATCAAAATCCATCCATCCATTCAGGAGATAGAGTGCAGACAAGAGGCAACGCCAACGCCGACAGGATCCGCACCAAAACCAATATGTCCCCCTCCCTTTCGGGTGGGGGGACATAAAAATGACAAGTCGAATAGGAAGTTATCTGCCCAACAGGATAAACCCCGGCCCGTGAAACAGTTAGAGAACAGGCCAGATCCATTCTATATGGAGTGATGCCTTCAGCAACAATAACAACCATGACAACCCTGTCAAGTGACGGTAAAATGCTTGTCAATGCGCTCTACCATAGCGCTGTCGTCTGTGGCATCGCTGTGGGATATGCCCGGCTTGGCAAGATGGCGATGGGGGGTAGCCCCACGAAGCTAGACTTCACACCCCCGTGTTCTGGGTATAGCCATAGTTGACATCGCTCTCGCCATGGCAACCATAGACATGGTAATTAAACAGGGGATTATACCTGCTGATATCATGAAGTAATCATCACGAAGTGACGGTAAAATGGCAAGTATTGCTATGCTTGTTGGCGGTGCCCTGGTGAACGCCCTGGCCTTCTCGGGATCGAAATACGAGGACTGTTCAAATATGAATGCAAGTAGAAAGTTTTCTCATGCACTAATGCGAAAATCACCTGGAAATAAATATCACAGCGTAGAAAAACATTTTACCTATACATTGATACCAAACCTGTTAAAATCCGTGCAATTTAGCCATGTATATCGTTCGATAAACACTGTCTACTCTTGTATACTAATGCAAAACATGGTTGGACGAAGGTCAGAGTACGCCGTTGAAATACGGTCCTATATTAAGAATCGTTGTAATCTTGGTATACTGTGCAAAGACATTTTGATGAAATATGTTTGGTTTATGGGCATAATGAAATGTCTTTTCCGACAGTTTTTCGTTGGTGTAAGAAATTCAGCTGTGGGCTAGGCTCAACAGAAGATGCACCACATGATCGTCGGCTGAAAAGAGCAACGAAGATGGTTGCTAGAGTGAAAGAAATAGTTGCTACCGATGCACGATACTCCACTAGGCAAATAGCTAGTATGGTTGGCATCTCATTAGGAGCAGCTCATACAATTCTGAAACGGGATTTGAAAATGAGAAAGATCTGTGCTAGATGGATTCCCCATCTGTTGACAGATGAGCAGAACAAGACACGCGTTCAGTGCGCCAAGAAATTACTTAAAAAGTTTCCAAATTACAATGCACGGTCTTTCGCTAATGTCGTCACAGGTGACGAGACATGGGTTCACTTTTTTGAGCCAAAACGAAAGATTCAGAACATAATATGGGCAACAAAGTATTGCAAAAGACCATGCATTACAAAGCGGACCATGAGCATCAAGAAGTTAATGTATGCCATATTCTTTTCAAATCAGGGTCCTGCTATTCAGGTTGCTGTGCCTAAAGGCAAATCTGTAAATGCGAAGTTTTACAAGAATAAAGTTCTTCGAAAATTGAAGAAATATTTCAAAGAACGAAGACCCGCAACTGGTTTGGCCAATGTCAGATTGCTACATGACAATGCGTCATCGCACAAGGCATTCATTGTGCAAGACTATCTGAAGCAGGAAATGGTTGTTGAACTCCTTCACCCCCCGTATTCCCCTGACCTTGCCCCATGTGACTTTTTTTGTTCCCGTGGCTGAAAAAATACCTTTCTGGTCGAAAATTTGTACAACGCAAACACCTCGGTTCTGCAATATTCCAGTGCCTTCAAAGTATACCTCGAAAAGACTACCAAAATGCATTCAATGATTGGATCAGAAGACTGAAAGTGTGTATATCTGTTAAAGGGGAATACTTTGAGGGGACAAAATAAATTTTTCATCGTAATCTGTCACGGAATCATTTTTATGTGCTTAGTTGCATTCAAATTTGGCCAGTCCTCGTACTTTTTCTCAATTTTGAAGAGCTCTGGCGTCGACGAAGAGCGCAAGCGTCACGATATAGCAGTCGAACAGTTACAGACTGCACAGGCTGAATGGTCTCGAAAACGGACAAAGCGTATTGATTTCATCACTGAGGAACTCCGCCACCAGGGGCACGCCGTTCGAACCTTCAAGGACGTAAATGACGCGAGGCTTAATTTGCCAAAAAGAGAATATATTTGGGCCTAAATAGGTTGGGTGCCTTAATGGGCTGAATTGGCCTTTGATGGCTGAAACAAAAGGTGCATTCACCACTCCCTGCTGCTACAGTGTTTATTTGATAGACACATTAATCACGCAATTAATGCGATTTATGATGAGGTGTGAAAACACGCGCCCTTTGCAAAGTAAAACGTCTTCAATTATCGCTTAAGCACCTTTACCAGTTTTGTTTTAAACTGGTCGGTTGGTTCGTTAACAGAGTCGGTCGGCAAAGATTAATGGTGAGGTGTTAAAACACGTGCTCTATGAAAATTTAATTGTCTTTAATTATCTCTTTTTCACCTTTAAATTGGTCGGTTGGCTCTTTAACAGTGTCGGCAAGCAACGGTTGAAAATAAAGTAGAAGAAGAAGAAGAAAAAGAAGAAGAAGATTTTTAAATTTCCAGTAGGCACATATGCCCATGAGGATACAAAATAGGTACTATGTACTATATGGTGGCATATATGACAGTGTTGTGGGTAATTGCTACATCCAACATCTATAAAACTGGTAATAATTTGGCAAATGACAGAAATATTATTGCTCTAATGATTGAGAGCGGAGAAAGTTGTATAAAACAATTATCAGATCATAACGTTAACAAGTTCTTGTAATGAACACACCTCCAACCCCCACCTTAAAAAAGAGAAAAATGGGGTTTACAAGGGTATACATTAGTTTGCTTATTTCTGCTCCAAGACATAGGTCGTGGGTACCCGCGAGGACCGCCTTAATGAGGCGGCCCTGACGAGGTCCCAAAACCCACCCTATGAGTTTGAAAAGATAAATTGGTCGTATATATTAATTTACACGCTATTTTTGTAGTTTCCTTGTTACCTTGAACGATAGTTCTATGTATACCTTTTCAAAGTTTACATATCATCAAGTTAACAAGACTTTGCCACGAAGACCCTAGTAAACCCGATGTACAAGTGTCCTAAACTTGAAAACTTTCTTTGACGAAAATCAAAACAAAGATGATGAAGAACCAAAATTTGATCATGAAGACATCTACCATCAATTAGATGTCTTTATGTCATCAACAAACAGATTTTAAATTTAACTACAGACAGGGGTAGGGCATTTCAAGGTAATGGAGTTGTTTGGCAAGTATTTATTTATTTGGGATGTGTGTGGGTGGGTGGGGGCATATGTATTATTAATTAAGAAAATTCCAGTCCACTCTATCATATATGTTTTTAAAATATGGATGGAAGTTTACGCGTAAGAGTGGTGCAATCATTATTTATTTTCATGGTTACATCTGAAGGGCAGGAAGTGGCCGATACGGCTGTACCTGGCCTGACGATATACATAAATTCATCATACATTATGGGTCTGAGTGTGTTTGACTTATAATAACTACATATTCTTTGATATTTTGTAATATTGTTTTTCATGGTTATATCTGAAGGGCAGGAAGTGGCCGACATGGCTGTACCTGGCCTGGCGATATATATAAATTTATTATACATTATGGGAATGAGTGTGGTTCACATTTAAATACTACATATTCTTTGATATGTGGTAATCATCATTTCTTTTCATGGTTATATCTGAAGGTCAGGAAGCGGCCAACATGGCTGTACCTGGCCTGATGATATACATATGTTAATCATACATTATGGGAATGAGTGTTGTTCATATTTAATTACTACATATTCTTTGATATGTTGTAATCATTATTTATTTTCATGGTTATATCTGAATGGCAGGAAGTGGCCGACACACATGGCTGTACCTGGCCTGACGATATACATAAAATTCATCATACATTATGGGACTGAGTGTGGTTGACATATAATTACTACATTTTGATCTATTGTAATCATTATTTATTTTCGGGGCACTCGACTGGATTTTTCGTTAAGATTGTTCTCCTCAGATTGCAGTGGTGCCTGGTGCTGGGATGATTACCCATGAATCCCGGGGGCGGGGCGGGGCAGATGCAGAGGAGTCAAAAGAAGCTGAAAATGTGATTCATCCCTGCGGTTGGTGCCGGTGGGATGTGTTTGGGTGCCGGCTTTTGTCGCCGCTGCCGGGGATCAAGCGCGGAACCTCTAGTGTCGGAGGCAAGTGGACTAACCACTGAGTTATCGCGCTTCTTTAATCATCGGTGGAGGCACTTGACTGGATTTTTCTTCATATACCGTAAAAATTCGGCTATAAGACGAGGATTTTTCCCTCCAAAATGAGCCCCAAAAAAGGACCAAAGTAGAAGTAAAACAAAGATCAGGAATTGATACAATTAACTTACTCCATCCATAAAAGACACCAAAGGGAAAGAAATACAAACATTAAGCGACCAGACCATAATGGAAACCTAAACAAAGGAAGGCCATATGGACAGTTACTTTCCCACAAAATGGCCATATGGCCATCCAAAATTAAAAGACACAAGTGATACACACAGTAAGTAACAAACAACAACATAAATAAATCGCCACGGAAGAGCCGCCTTGGAACGGTCAGTGGAAGATTTCCACTGGGGGGCTTAAATCGATTTTACGTGGCCACAATCCTCGCCCTTACTTCCGTCGCGATTTAGACAAATAATTTGTTCAGTCCGCATGAAGGCCTCCTAACTCATCAGTGCAACATCTCCGTGAACACAGAAATCAAAGAACCACAGAGGTGAGACAACGGTGAGGACTCGACAGCAAGAAACCACTGAAATGCTGGAGCAAAAGAAAACCAACAGTTAGTCTTTTAGCCGAGGTCATGGACTGCAGGCTTTTTTCCGGCACAGACCAGACATACAGAAAATGCCAATCGGTGATTTTTTATGAATTAAAAATCACTCTTTTTCAAAATAACAAACAGTCTATGAATTAAAAATCACTCTTTTTCAAATAACAAACAGTCTATGAATTAACAAGAGGCCCAAGAGGGCCTGTCGCTCCACCGGCTAACTTCAGACAATTGTCATATTTATTGCATTTACCAATTGTATACTAGTGGACTCTTCTATTGCTATATGTTGGACCAGTCCATTTGTCATATAAGGGGTGCCAGGCCTATTTTTTTCTATTTTTGATGGAAAATTCTGTTAGCAAATAGTGCAGGCCCTGATCAGACATGGTGTTCTGTGGGGTCTGATCTGGGCCAGCACTGTTTGCCAAGGTACCCATTTAGGGTTTTCCCGCATGCAATGGTTAAAAAAGAAACAAGTGATCCACCTAAGGAATGTCCATTCTATATTTTTTGGACCCCAGAGCCATGGTTGGCAGGATTTATGTGAGTGACCATTTGGCATTGTTCCGTTCTAAATATCTAAAGCTCTGGGCCTTATGGTTTCAGAGAAGACTTTTTTTAAGTTTTTCCTATTATAAGTCTATGGGAACTAATATGCCTCTGGGCGTGACCAATTTTTTACCACAGGGGCATTGTTGACAGGATTTATTTGAGTGACCACTTGACGTTCCTGCATACTTAATATCTAAGCTCTGGGCACTGATGGTTTCAGAGAAGATTTTTGTCAGTTTTTCCCAGTATAAGTCTATGGGAGCTTATGGGCCTCAGGGTGTGGCCAATTTGGACCCCAGGGGCATAGTTGGCAGGATTTATGCAGTTGAATACTTCAAGTTGCTACATACTAAGCTCTTGGCCTTATGGTTTCAGAGGAGAAAAGTTTCAAGATTTTGTCATTATTAGTCTATGGGAGCTACTAAGCACCGGGGCGTTGCCAATTTTGACTCAAGAGTCATAGTGGAGTCATAGTTCGCAGGACTTAGTAGGTGACCACATAACTTTGCTACATACTACAGTTCAACCTGTATTAAGCAAGTGCCTAAGGGATAGTCAAAATATGCTTGCTTAAGACAGGTTCTTGCTTAATACAGGTGAAATTTAACACATCTGCCTTTCTTGGGAACTGAATGCCTGCTTGCTTAAGACAGGTTGCTTGCTTAATAGAGGTGGCCACTAAGACAGGTTTTACTGTAAATGTCTTAGCTTTATAGTTTTAGAGAAGAAGTTTTTCCGTTTATTGGTCTATGGAAGCTAATGAGCCAAAGGTGGTGGCTATGGCGCCCATGTTTTTTGTCTGATCAAAATTTCTTCAATGAATCTGACAATGGTAGACAAAAGGAACAAAATCCAAAAGAACGAAATCCATTTAGCGGTTTTGGAGGAGAAGAAAAAAAAAACAAGAGGGCCATGATGGCCCTGGATCGCTCACCTGATCCATAGTGTAACAAGTCGGCCCCAGAGAGGGCCATTATTGGCCCCAGGGCTTTAATGTGCATAATGTTGAGGGAGATCTTAAAAGTGAAGCTTCATACCAAACATCAACAAAGGCTATAATTTGAACAATCTTGGCAAAGGTCCACTAGATGAAGCTAAACATCAAATATCAAAGACCTGGGCAAAGCGGTTTCAGAGAAGAAGATTTTTAAAGATTTTGCCTATATAAGCCTATGTAAAACCAAAAGGCCCCGGGACAGGGTCATTTTTTGCCCCAGCACTATAATTTGAACAATCTTGGTAGGGGTCCACTAAATGAAGCTTCATACCAAATATCAAAGTCCTGGGCCTTGTGGTTTCAGAGAAGAAGATTTTTAAAGATTTTCCCTATATAAGCCTATGTAAAACCAAAGGGCCCCGGGGCGGGGGCATTTTTGGCCCCAGCACTATAATTTGAACAATCTTGGTAGGGGTCCACTAGTTGAAGCTTCCTACCAAATATCAAAGACCTGGGCCTTGTGGTTTCAGAGAAGAAGATTTTTAAAGATTTGCCTATATAAGCCAATGTAAAACCAAAGGGCCCCGTGGCGGGGGCATTTTTTGTCCCAGCACTATAATTTGAACAATGTTGGTAGGGGTCCACTAGATGAAGCTTCATACCAAATATCAAAGTCCTGGGCCTTGTGGTTTCAGAGAAGAAGATTTTTAAAGATTTTCCCTATATAAGCCTATTTAAAACCAAAGGGCCACGTGGCGGGGGCATTTTTTGTCCCAGCACTATAATTTGAACAATCTTGGTAGGGGTCCACTAGATGAAGCTTCATACCAAATATCAAAGTCCTGGGCCTTGTGGTTTCAGAGAAGAAGATTTTTAAAGATTTTCCCTATATAAGCCTATGTAAAACCAAAGGGCCCCGGGGCGGGGGCATTTTTGGCCCCAGCACTATAATTTGAACAATCTTGGTAGGGGTCCACTAGTTGAAGCTTCATACCAAATATCAAAGACCTGGGCCTTGTGGTTTCAGAGAAGAAGATTTTTAAAGATTTTCCCTATATAAGCCTATGTAAAACCAAAGGGCCCCGGGGCGGGGGCATTTTTGGCCCCAGCACTATAATTTGAACAATCTTGGTAGGGGTCCACTAGTTGAAGCTTCATACCAAATATCAAAGACCTGGGCCTTGTGGTTTCAGAGAAGAAGATTTTTAAAGATTTGCCAATATAAGCCAATGTAAAACCAAAGGGCCCCGTGGCGGGGGCATTTTTTGTCCCAGCACTATAATTTGAACAATCTTGGTAGGGGTCCACTAGATGAAGCTTCATACCAAATATCGAAGTCCTGGGCCTTGTGGTTTCAGAGAAGAAGATTTTTAAAGATTTTCCCTATATAAGCCTATGTAAAACCAAAGGGCCCCGGGGCGGGGGCATTTTTGGCCCCAGCACTATAATTTGAACAATCTTGGTAGGGGTCCACTAGATAAAGCTGCATACCAAATATCAAAGACCTGGGCCTTGTGGTTTCAGAGAAGAAGATTTTTAAAGATTTTCCCTATATAAGCCAATGTAAAACAAAAGGGCCCCGTGGCGGGGGAATTTTTTGTCCCAGCACTAAAATTTGAACAATCTTGGTAGGGGTCCACTAGATGAAGCTTCATACCAAATATCAAAGTCCTGGGCCTTATTGTTTCAGAGAAGAAGATTTTTAAAGATTTTCCCTATATAAGCCTATGTAAAACCAAAGGGCCCCGGGGCGGGGGCATTTTTGGTCCCAGCACTATAATTTGAACAATCTTTGTAGGGGTCCACTAGTTGAAGCTTCATACCAAATATCAAAGACCTGGGCCTTGTGGTTTCAGAGAAGAAGATTTTTAAAGATTTTTGCCTATATACGCCTATGTAAAACCAAAGGGCCCCAGGGCGGGGGCATTTTTGGCCCCAGCACTATAATTTGAACAATCTTGGTAGGGGTCCACTAGACGAAGCTTCATACCAAATATCAAAGACCTGGGCCTTGTGGTTTCAGAGAAGAAGATTTTTTAAGTTTTTGGTGAAAAAAATCTATTTTTGGCTCCTGTGACCTAGATGTGCAACAGACCGGAACCATTTGAACAACTTTGAAAGGGGACCACCTAAGGATCATTCCTGTGAAGTTTGGTCAAAATCCGATCAGTGGTTTAGGAGGAGATGTCGTTTAAAGAAATTGTTTACGCACGGACGCACGCACGCACGACGGACGACGGACAAAAAGTGATCCCAAAAGCTCACCTCGTCACTACGTGACGGTGAGCTAAAAAAAGATCCCTTTATGAGTCTATGGAAGCTAATTAGCCAATGGGCGTGTCCATGGCGGCGATGTTTTTTGTCTGATCAAAATTGCTTCAAGGAATCTGACAGAGGTCCACCCAAGGAACATTCATGCAAAGTAAGAATGAAATCCATTAAGTTGAGCGGTTTTGGAGGAGAAGGTTTTTAAAACTTTTCCCCATATAAGTCTTTGAAAGCTAATGAGCCAAGGGGCATGGCCATGGCAGTCGTGTGGGGCATGGCCATAGTGGCCATGTTTTTTGTCCGATCTGAATTTCTTCAAGGAATCTGACAGAGGTCCACCCAAGGAACATTCATGCAAAATAAGAATAAAATCCATTGAGTGTTTTGGAGGAGAAGATTTTCATTTTTTTTTTTTTTTTTTGGTTTTGATGCCATTTTGTTCTGCATGTAGCAAAACTCTTTGAAGGAATTCAGAAGAGGACTATGTGAGAAACATTCCTGTGAAGTTTGGTTACAATCGACCAAGTAGTTAAGGAGGAAATGTTTAAAGAAAAAAGTTAACACACGGATGCACGGATGCACAACCGCACAGACGCACAACAGACACAGGGCCATAACATATAACATAAGACCCGCCGGTCTTTGGCCAGTGGAGCTAAAAAATGAACAGATTTATGTTTTTATTTCTTTCTTTATTTATTTTTTCCTTTCCTCCGTCGGATTCGGTATGCCTCCCTTTTCAACTAAGCCATTTTAACCCTCAGGGATCTGAAGAACTGTTGACACTGTAGTATAATTAGGTCTAATAAATCAATCTCCCTCAGTATTTTGAATTTATTTTGAAACACCAAGTCGTATAAATAGAGTTTGTGTGGAAAACATCAGTTCTATCACCAGTGTGATGGGCAAGTGAAATTTCTGATGTTTTGAATTTTAGAATGACAATTTTTTAGGTGGACCTCTATAGATATGTGATAGTCAGCAAAATTGGAGGAGATTAATTCAACTACAGGAAGGTACTTTTAAATAAATAAATAAATAAATAAATAAATAAATAAATAAATAAATAAATAAATAAATAAATAAATAAATAAACAAAAACTTTTGAAGAAGAGAAGACTTTTTTAACATTACACTACATGTTATATAGTGAAAATAAACCCCACCCACTGCAGCCATGTTTTTTGTCGGATCAAAATTTCTTCAAGGAATCTGACAGAGGTCCACCCAAGGAACATGCATGCCAAATAACTATGAAATAAAACAAGAACTTTTTCAGAAAATATTTTCAGCATTACACTTTATGTTACAGAGAAATTGATAAGGGTCGTATCGTCGTAAATACGACTCTAAAATCGAGCAAATACGACTAGAAATGAAGAAACAGTCGTACCAAATACGACCGTCAAATTGGCGATACGACAAGGTCGTTCCATTGCAGTCGTATCGGCAATGGAAAAACAAAAATAAAAAATAAACGTGAGGCCTGACAAAAAGCAATCGAAATCGCGGTAATTTTCGCCGCATCATAGCCTTCAACAAAAACTGTTCCAATCTTCAAGAACGATTCGAAATTCATCCATTCATGAATGATGGCATTTGTTTTAATTACGCTGAAACCCTTCAACCTTGCCTTTTGACGATCATATATTGAGCTTATATTTAATCTGCCTCAAGTTATGACAACTATCAACATGATTAGGAAACCGATTATTGATGCGTGATTACATAACGGTATTTATTATCTAAGGGAAAGCCGCCGCATTATTAACTTTATTAACAACGCCTGAAGCATGAACAGTAACTTTATGACAAGCGTGCATAAAAATACGATCCTGAATATTGTTAGGCAACCACATTGACTTCGATGGAGTGTCATCTTCGAGAAAAAAAAATGGGTTGGACAGATCTACAGATTCACATTGTCATGTAGTTAGGAATTAAATATCAAAACAGACGCGCAGACGATTAAAAGTTAAGTTTGTGGAGAACCTGACAAAGTTTCTCCGGAAAAACGCAATAAAAAAATCAAATGCATGGCTTTTTCTACTTGAGCCAAGGTTACTAAAATAGCTCAGTGGCATATTCAGTGTCAGAGAGCTAACTGTGGTGACTCATTCTGCTGGTCAGTGTAGCTTGTGCTAACATTGTCGTCAATGCACATCTGAGATAGAACCACCGCTGCACCGCCGTGTTCCATATACATTTGACCAAAATTATATTTATTGAGTCACAATGGCAGGATTAACCTGTAATACTTGGGTACTCATATATCTAAATGTGAATCACAGGTGGTAAGGTCAGCAGCATGCAGTGCATGCTTATTTACCGCTATCTCTCAAGTAGCCGATTAAATTAACACTCTAAGATGTCTCGCCGGCGTCTTTCAACATTAAGCAGAATGACTGGCAGCGCATCATAAAAGAACGCAAACACAGCAACTGGGACGGACTGATTAGCTTTCACAGATGCGCTTGCTGATCTGAGTCTTCACTGGTCGCACGTTTTATTGTATTTTTGCTGGGCGCTGAATTTCTCGCCTTTTACCAATCGCATGCAGTTGCTACAATTAGTGGAGATTTTCCCTCGCCTTTGAATGCGTAGCACTTAAGGCCGCTACAGACACAAAACATGGGTTTGAAAACGTTTTGATGACAGTATGATCTGTGTGACAGCTGAAGACTCCGACCAGCCTGCACAGTCTGATCAAAACGAGCCTTCAATAGCGTCTGGGAAATTCCTAAGACACATGCGAAGAATACGACCACATTGGCTGGATTTACATTCTTTAGAAGAAAAAGTAATTTATCATTTTGCTGTCCGCCAGCTTATAAACATGAAAATGTATATCGGTATGTTACGATGATAGAATATGTGTTTAGCGTCTTTTACATATTGCCATTGCCACGTCTGAAATTAATATAAGTGCACATAGCAGCCATCCTGTGATCACAGATGAAGATACGACCCTAGTTTCGAATTTAGGAGTACCGATACTCTCAAAGAATCACAGGATACGCCTATGTCTTTGGTTGAAGGAGTAACAGTACTCCTCGGGCAAAAGCTTATCAATAACACTGATGTTATATAGTGAAAATAAGCCTCGCCCATGGCGGCCATGTTTTTTGGTAAGATCAAATTTTTTTCTAGGAATCTGACAACAGTCCACTCAAGGACAATTCATGCAAATTACAATGAAATCCCACAAGTACTTTTGCAGAAGAATATTTTTTAGCAATACATTATATGTTAAATAGTGAAAATAAGCCCCGCCCATGGCGGCCATGTTTTTTGTCGGATCAAAATTTCTTCAAGGAATCTAAAAGAGGTTCACCCAAGGAACATTCATGCAAAATAAAAACAAGGCATCGCATGCGATACAAATCCCCTCGCACTAGACAACTTCGTGTGTGGAAAATAAAAATCAAAAATGAGTTCGTTTAAGAGCAATGAAAACATTCATAAGAAAGAAGATGGGTCATACTACGTAGTTTCGGCGAATAAAGCCTCATCAGTGACCCTGTAATAATCCCGCAAAGAAAGCCAGAGGAAACATACTGCAATTTTGCGAATTTCGAATAGGCAGTCGATTCAAAGACTGATATAAATCAAAATGGGGTCCAAATAATTAAAAACCTGTCTAGAATATGAGTCTAAACCAATAATTTATTTCTGATTTCTCAGAAATGGCAAAAGTCCAACTTGCTTGAGATATTATCATATGCAACATTAAGTTTGTTTAAAAAATCCTCCAATAAATGTACATTCTAGAGTGATGACGTTTCTCTAAAAAAAATCCATAGTGACCTTGACTTGAGGCCATGACCACGAAAGCAGATCTTGCTCAAGATATTATCATAAGCATCTTTTGTGTGAAGTTATATTAAAATCTGTTAATAAATGTAGGTGGTAGAGCGATGACAAAGTTTTTCTAAAGCTAGCCACAGTGACCTTGACTTTGAGGTCATGACCTTGAAAGTCGAAGTAAGTCGAGATATTATCATAAGAAACATTTGTGTGAAGTTCTATTACAATCCATCATTAAATGTAGGCGCTAGAGCGATGACAAAGTTTTTCTAAAAATAGCCACAGTGACCTTGACCTTGAAAGTCTAAATAGTTTGAGATATTGTCATAAGGAACATTTGTGTGAAGTTATATTGGATTTGGTGAAAAAATGTTAGCACTAGAGCAATGACAAAGTTTTTCTAAAAATAGCCACAGTGACCTTGACCTTGAAAGTCAAACTCGCTCGAGGTATTGTCATAAGGAACATTTGTGTGAAGTTATATTGAAATGGGTGAAGAAATGTAAGCGCTAGAGCCATGACAAAGTTTTTCTAAAAATAGCCACAGTGACCTTGACCTTGAAAGTGGAATTCACTAGAGATATTGTTATAAGGAACATTTGTGTGAAGTAATATTGAAATTGGTGAAAAAAATGTAAGCGCTAGAGCAATGACAAAGTTTTTCTAAAAATAGCCACAGTGACCTTGACCTTGAAAGTCGAACTCGTTCGAGGTATTGTCATAAGCAACATTTGTGTGAAGTTATATTGAAATTAGTGAAGAAATGTAGGCGCTAGAGCGATGACAAAGTTTTCTAAAAATAGCCATAGTGACCTTGACCTTGAAAGTCGAAATGGCGAGATATTGTCATAAGGAACATTTGTGTGAAGTTATATGAAATCGATGAAGAAATGTAAGCGCTAGAGGGATGACGAAGTTTTTCTATAAATAGACACAGTGACCTTGACCTTGAAAGTGGAACTCGCTAGAGATATTGTCATAAGGAACATTTGAATGAAGTTATATTGAAATTGGTGAAGAAATGTAAGCGCTAGAGTGATGACAAAGTTTTTCTAAAAAATAGCCACAGTGACCTTGACCTTGAGGCCTTGACCTTGATAGATGAACCCGCTTGAGATATTGTCATAAAGAACATTTGTGTGAAGTTAAATTGAAATCAGTGAAGAAATATAGGCGATAGAGCGATGACAAAGTTTTTTCTAAAAATAGCCACAGTGACCTTGACCTTGAGGCCATGAGTTGGAAAGTCGAACTCGCTGGAGATATTTTATAAGAAATATTTGTGTGAAGTTATATTGAAATTGGTGAAGAAATGTAGGTGCTAGAACCATGAAAAAGTTTTTTTTTTAAAAATAGCCACAGTGACCTTGACCTTGAGGTCATGACCTTGAAAGTTCAACTCGCTCAAGATATTGTCACAAGGAACATTTGTGTGAAGTTATATTGAAATCAGTGAAGAAATGTAGGAGCTAGAGCGATGACAAAGTTTTTCTAAAGATAGCCACTGTGACCTTGACCTTGAAGCCATGACCTTGAAAGTGGAACTCGCTCGAGATATTTTTATAAGGATCATTTGTGTGAAGTAATATTGAAATTGGTGAAGAAATGTAAGCGCTAGAGCGATGACAATGTTTTTCTAAAAATAGCCACAGTGACCTTGACCTTGAGGTCATGACCTTGAAAGTCAAACTCGCTCGAGATATTTTTATAAGGATCATTTGTTTGAAGTTACCGTATTCCCCCTAATTACCGCACTGTGCGCTTAGTTTTTTCAAAATCATGTCAAAAAATCACTGTGAAAAATCTACCTAATTAGCGCACACTCGATGCGAAAACAATAGCCCCCGAGATTATGCATACTGATATTTAATGGGACGGAAAATGATACTAAAGCATTGCCTTCACTGTTGAAGAAATAACGGTTAGTTTTTTAGCGATTTATTGTGAGAGCTTCATGGGGAGGTTACTGTAAAGTTTGAGCTTATGCATTTCCTTTTCAAAAGTAGCTTTGGTGTGCGCTTATAGGAGCATGTGCGGTAATTAGGGCGAATACGGTATATTGAAATTGGGGGAGAAATGTAGGCTCTAGTGCCATGACAAAGTTTTTCAAAAAATAGCCAGAGTGACCTTGACCTTGAGGTCATGACCTTGAAAGTCGATCTTGCTCCAGATATTGTCGTAAGGAATGTTCGTGTGAAGTTATATTAAAATCGGTCAAGAAATGTAGGCGCTAGAGCGATGACAAAAAATACGTACGTACGTGGCGCTAGAGCGATGATAAAAGTACGTACGTGGCGCTAGAGCGATAACAAAAGTACGTACGTACAGGACAAATGCTATATCCCCCTCACAACTATGTTGTGCGAGGGGATAATGAAATCCAACAGGTGGGTTTGGAGGAGAAGATTTTTAATTTTTTGTGTGGTTTTGTTGCCATGGCAACCAGAGTTCTGGGTGTAACAAAATTCTTTGAAGGAATTTAGAAGAGGACTAAGTAAGGAACATTCCTGTGAAGTTTGGTTACAATTGGCCCAGTAGTTTAGGAGGAGAAGATGTTTTAGCATTACACTATATGTTAAATAGGGAAAATAAGCCCCACCCATGGCGGCCATGTTTTTTGTCGGATCAAAATTTCTTCAAGGAATCTGAAAGAGGTCCACCCAAGGAACATTCATGCTAAATAAAAATGAAATCCAACAGGTGGTTTTGGAGGAGAAGATTTTTAAAGAGTTTTAATTTTTTGTGTTGTTTTGTTGCCATGGCAACCAGAGTTCTGGGTGTAACAAAATTCTTTAAAGGAATTTAGAAGAGGACTAAGTAAGGAACATTCCTGTGAAGTTTGATTACAATGGGCCCAATAGTTTAGGAGGAGAAGATGTTTTAGCATTACACTGTATGTTAAATAGGAAAAATAAGCCCCGCCCATGGCAGCCATGTTTTTTGTCGGATCAAAATTTCTTCAAGGAATCTGAAAGAGGTCCACCCAAGGAACAGTCATGCAAAATAAAAATGAAATCCAACAGGAGGGTTTGGAGGAGAAGATTTTTAAAGATATTTAATTTTTTGCAGTTTTGTTGCCATGGCAACCAGAGTTCTGGGTGTAACAAAATTCTTTGAAGGAATTTAGAAGAGGACTATGTAAGGAACATTCCTGTGAAGTTTGGTTACAATTGGCCCAGTAGTTTAGGAGGAGAAGATGTTTAAAGAAAAAGTTAACGCACGGACGCACGACGGACACAGGGCCATGACAATAGCCCCGCTGGCCTTCGGCCAGTGGAGCTAAAAATCACTCTTTTTCAAAATAACAAACAGTCTATGAATTAAAAATCACTCTTTTAATTCATAGACTGTTTGTTATTTTCCCTGCGGAAATATAATTTAGAAGAATTGGTGATTTTTTTAATTGATATAAATCGCTGCCCACAACCACCGCTACCATTTTTCTGCACGTGATCGGTAAATGACGTCATCCGACGCCAGCACCCCAACACGTGTTTAATGTCATTGTGTGTATCTCTTTCATAAACAAGAGGCCCATGGACCACTACGCTCACCAGAGGTCATGTAGTTCATATTCAGGCAAGGTGCCCATCTTGGTTATGTGACAACAATATAACGAATAATGTTTAATTGCCTCACCCCCATAGAGGCTTTTCCTGTAATTTGGTTTCAATCTGCACAGCTCTTTTACTGGAGAAGAAGATAAAAATACTGAATCTGAGCCATCCAAGACAAAGGTCAGTAATGGTCAAGAGGTCAGTAATGACCTTGACCTTTGGAGTTAATAAACTTCCATTCAGCTAACTGCAAATATCGTTTTTGATGTCACAGCCTACCAGGCAATCAGAAATGTCTACTACTTTGCCATTTTTCCATACATATGTCTAAGTGACCAATTTGACCTTGACATAAACAGGTCAAGGTCAACCAAAGGTCAACATTTGAACAAACTTGGTAGGGACAGAGTCCCTGATGCTACATAACAAGTTTCAAGATCATCGGCCATTCAGTTCTTGAGGAGAAGATTTTTAAAGGTTTTTACCATATATGGGCATGGTGGCCATGTTGGTCATGTGGCCAAGTCCTCACGAACAAAGTTTCTTTCCCTCATTCCACAGAGGCTTCACATGTAATTTGGTTTCAATTGGCCAAGTAGTTTAAGTGAAGAAGATAAAATACTGAATCTGAGGCGTCCTGGACAAAGGTCGGTAAATGACCTTGACCTTTGGAACTGATAAACTTCCATTCAGCTGATTATAAATACCATTTCTGATGCCACTAGCTAATAAACAATCAGAAAAATCCACTGTTTTGCCATTTTTCCATACAAATGTCTTAGTGACCAAATTCGACCTAGACTTAAAACAGGTCAAGGTCAACCAAATGTCATCATTTGAACAAACTTGGTAGGGACAGAGTCCCTGATGCTGCATACCAAGTTTCAAGATCATCGGCCATTCGGTTCTTGAGGAGAAGATTTTTAAAGGTTTTTACCATATATGGGCATTGCGATTCCAGGACATTTGCCCCCCAGGACATTTGCCCCCCAATGTATTAATCTAAAAATGGACATTTGCCCCCCAGTTGAAAATGTGACCCGGACATTTGCCCCCCAGAGCTTATTTTTGGTATGGACATCTGCCCCCCAGTGCTTATTTTACAGGTGGACATTTGCCCCCACTGCTTATTTCAGAAAGGGACATTTGCCCCCCAGATAGACCAGGGCTAATACAAAGGAGGAAAAAATGTATTTATTGGTTAATTATCATCAGAAATACTAAATGTTAAGCAATAAATTACTCCATCTATATAAATATAAATCCCATAATAACCTGCTGTTATGGACAACCCCTACCTTAGAAAGCAGTATGGATCCAGATCAGATGCCAAATATGATGGGGATCTATACTGTTTGTCATGCAATTTGTTAAGTTAACAAAAATATACCAAGAATGTGATGGTTAATAGTCAACAATTGGAGATGCTTAATTTATTCAGCAGGATAAGGGTTAAGCAAGTCAGCTACAGAACCATATATTGAGTTTGTTCCTCACTGAGAGTCCAGTGTCAGATGCCTATACTCAAGTGGTTTTTACACTGGATACACTGATGGTTAATTCTTGGTCAAAACATTATCATGTAAATTATGTAGCTATATACAAGTCTGTAAAATGAATATCCTTGTAAGTTTTCAGAAAACAAATTAAGGCATACAAGGGTTTGCATTATTTTCTTAATTTCTGCTCAAAGACAAAGATTGTAGGAACTTGTTAGAACTATCTACAGATGGTTCTAGCCAGGTTGGGGGGCAAATGTCCCTTTCTGAAATAAGCAGTGGGGGGCAAATGTCCACCTGTAAAATAAGCACTGGGGGGCAGATGTCCATACCAAAAATAAGCTCTGGGGGGCAAATGTCCGGATCGCATTTTCAACTGGGGGGGCAAATGTCCATTTTTAGATTAAGTCATTGGGGGGCAAACGTCCTGGGGGGCTAACGTCCGGAGACCGGGCATTGCGGCCATATTGGTCATGTGACCCAGTCCTCATGAACACACTTTCGTTCCCTCATTCCATAGAGGCTCCACATGTAATTTGGTTTCAATTGGCCAAGTAGTTTAAGTGCAGAAGAAGATAAAAATACTGAATCTGAGTCGTCCTGGACAAAGGTCCGTAAATGACCTTGACCTTTGAAACTGATAAACTTCTATTCAGCTGATTGCCATTACCATTTCTGATGCCACTAGCTAACATATAATCAGAAAAATCCACCGTTTTGCTGTTTTTCCATGCAAATGTCTAAGTGACCGAATTTGACCATGACATAAAACAGGTCAAGGTCAACCAAAGGTCACCATTTGAACAAACTTGGTAGGGCTCGAGTCCCCGATGCTGCATACCAAGCTTCAAGATCATCGGCTGTTCGGTTCCTGAGAAGAAGATTTTTAAAGGTTTTTACCATATATGGGCATTGCGGCCATATTGGTCATGTGACCCAGTCCTCCCGAACAAATTTTTGTTCCCCCTTCCCATAGAGGCTCCATATGTAATTTGGTTTCAATTGGCCAAGTAGTTTCAGGGGAGATGTTGTTTGGAAATGTTGACGACGCAGACGACGACGGAGGACGGACAATGCCTATACTTTAAGCTCTCCAGGAGCCTTCGGCTCTGGTGAGCTAAAAAAACGTTAGGAACCCGTAAAAATATTTTCTCAATAGCTAAACGGCTGTGAATAGAGGTGGATAAAAAACCAGCGCTTTGCACAGCTTGCGAATTATCCCCAGAAGCTCCATGTCAATAACCAACAACAGCGTTCGACTTTTCCCGCCCCGCGTCTGATATTTCGTGCCAAAACAAAACCATTCATGAGATCGTAGAATAGTCCATTTTTATTATGCAAAAATCTACCGTTAGATGTAGCAAATTGTCTGAGAAGCGATTAAATCATTTTCACATTGATTGTGGATTAAATTTTATGATTGGAGGATAAACGCAAACTAGAGCGTGCAGTCGATGACAAGCCATCGCAAATCCCCACGTTTTCTCCACAGTAGGTCAAAATTTGACCTTTTGACCCCTCCCCAGGGCCCCTGGGGGCGGGAACAAAAAAAATGTGCTCTTGCGC
The DNA here is from genome assembly GCA_963580285.1 of Lucinisca nassula. Taxonomy (NCBI): domain Eukaryota; kingdom Metazoa; phylum Mollusca; class Bivalvia; order Lucinida; family Lucinidae; genus Lucinisca; species Lucinisca nassula. The sequence goes on along the minus strand of OY757022.1, from coordinate 83,055,869 downwards.
AAGCCATTCATGTAAGCAACTCGCATACCAAATTTGGTTGAATTCCGGCTGACGGTTTAGGAGGAGATAGCCGGACAGACAGACGGACAGACGGAGAGACGGACGGACGGAGGTGATAACAATATCCCCACTTTTCGTTGAAAAACGTGGGGATAATAAGAGACATAACTTGACCATATTTTCACACCTTATCGACACGCACCGCAGGGTGGCAATTATATGACAGGGATTAACAACAGTGTAATACTTGAACCATAATAAATACACATATGGTTTTTCTCTAAATTGACAGTGCAGCAATTATTGCGATTTATTTACTGGTCTATTTGTACCGGAATTAAGGAATCATAAAGACTGACAGTCGTAGACAATTTTTTTGCACTTGCCGGACTGGGCATCATAAGGTCAAAGTGCACCTGCCTGGCGTGATTTAGGTCTTGTCCCGGGCAGCCGGGAAATGAATTTGTCAGCCCTGTCGTCTATTAAATAGACGTCTGTGTAGCCAGCAAAGCATGTACCGGGCCGACAGCGATATGAAGTAACGGCCCGACGTTTGCCCACTATTTTGTGGTAGCTGGGGCATTGGTTCTGAATCTGAATAGCTAGGTGTTGTGTTCCCCGATAAAAAAAAAAGTTCAGATACTTATAGAAAAGCTGCAACAAATTGGATGGAATTAAATTTCCCCTTTTTCCAAACGCTTAATAGACCTACCTATTCAGATTCAATAAGAGGTGTCTCTCTTTGTAGCTCTCACAAACAAAGACATAGAATGTCAACACACATAAACAAAGCCATGTGAGGGGTAAGTAGATGGGTTTTCTGATGAAAAAAGGCCGATTTCTCACTTCTAAACGGCATCTTGCAGAAGCAGATAGGCCCCGAAAGGTATGGCAAAAATTTGACCTGTCTTATAAAAGAGTATAAGCAAAATCCCACCTTAGAAAAACTGAAAAAGGGGTCCCGTCTTATAGCCGAATCGCCTTATAGCCGAATTTTTACGGTATATATTTCTCCACCAGCTACGGTGGTGCCTGGTGCCAGGATGATTATTGTTGGGCGGATTCATCGGAGTAAAAGAAGCTGGAAAAATGATAATTTTACATGAGCATCTCCTAAAAAATTTAAACAATAGTTTCTTTGTAGGATGGAGAAATGAAGTAGCACGCCATAATAAATGGTCATATTTAGAGTGCATAACTGACCGGTCTGGCTGGCCTGGACCTTTTGGCCTGGCGTTTGACTCGCTCGCTTTTTAACCCCAGGTTTGTGGGCTCAGTCCCCGGTCGGGGCACTCGCCTGGGTTTTTCTTTAAAAAATTTTTTTTTGCAGATTGCAGTGGTGCCTGCTGCCGGGATGATTACTGATGAAGTCCAGGAGAGGTGCAGATGCAGCGGAGTCAAAAGAAGCTGGAAATGTGATATTATTGCATGAGTAACCAATAAACGTATAAAAAATGTCTCTTTGTAGGATGGAGTAATGTACAATTACAGCAACAATAAATATGTTTATAGAGTGCATGATTAATGAACTTATCTATATCTAAACCCTGTTGATTGCTATTTATGTCTGATATTCACCATGTTGGGTGAAAGAGGGAAGGAACAAAAAAAAAAAAATAAATATATATTAATCCACTATACTATGTGTTAGTACGTAGACATTACTTATGAAAGATACGGCCCCCGCCCATAGGGGCTTGAAGAAATATATGAGCTGCATGATGCTTCCACGCAGAGCTGAATCCAGCCCGCATACTAGTCATGGTAAACCGCTTCAAGGATCTAAGCCTGTCCAGGAACCGCGGTGCGAGTCGGACCGTCCATGCTTATAAACCCTATTGGTTTCATTGGGCGACAGAGCTTGAGATGTCATTTCATCTCAATGTCGGGTAGAAGTCCCACAAAATTGGAAGCAACGTCTCCAAAATGACCTTTACAGTGTTGACGGGGACGTTAAACCTCAAATCAAACAAACAAACTTACGAAAGCTTATACTTGTGAGCTATCTCAGCCAGTAGAAGGCTTTGAAATGAAATGATTTTATAAGTGAGGTTTACAGGGGGATTATAACTGCACAAAATCATAGCTTATGGATTAGTCTTAGAGTAAAAGTGGGCGAAACGACTAGGGGGACGAAACGACCAGGGCGAAAACGACCAGAGAGGAAACGTCTTGGGGCGAAACGACTAGAGCTGAAAATTGTTTGGGGGCGAAACGTCCCGGAACCCGAATTGTCCAGGGACTGCTGCAGCTGTGCAGCTAAACAAATGATCTTACTCAAAATGGTTAAACAAAAATTATTTCGCTGTTGTTGTTTATTGTCTTTTTCGATTCTATTTAGGGTTGTAAGCGTTTCTTATTGAAAGGTGTGACGAATCACCGGCCTGTTGATGTTATGGAGTAGTTCGATCGCGAACCGAGGTTAACCAAAGTGTGATCGAACTCAGACTGTCAATTAAACCTGTAAGCTCTGTTCTTCGGCTCCAGAGACTCGTGAGCACTTCATCGGAGTATGCACTATTTACACATGTGAAAGAAAATCCTATGTAGACAAGTTAGCAACTAGCTCACTTTTACTTCAACATCAAGTTTCGTTAACCCTGCCCATCGGGGCTTGAAGAAATATATGGGCTGCATGATGCTTCTACGCAGAGCTGAATCCGACCCGCACAAGAGTACTGGTAAACCGCCTAGAGGATCTAAGCCTGCCCAGGCAAAGCGGTGCGCACAAGTCGGACCGTCCATGCTTATAAACCCTATTGGTTTCATTGGGCGACAGGGCTTGAGATGTCATTTCATCTCGATGTCGGGTAAAAGTCCCACAAAATTGGAAGCAAGGTCTCCAAAATGACTTTTACAGTGTTGACGGGGACGTTAAACCTCAAATCAAACAAAACAAACAAAAATCAAGTTTCGAAGTTAGAGGATCCAAAATTTCTTACACAAATAACGTTGGACTGTGCGTGTGTCATAAATATTAAAGAGGCCAACATAAAAGAGTTGAGAACATTTGAACTATACACCAGAGAATACCTCTATAAGCTGCATATAAAGCGCATAACAGCACTCAAAAACTGTCTGAAGTGTAAGCGGTTTTGTGACGAAAGAACTGTACTTCATGTAAATAGGAAAATAGCACTCTTGTAAAAAAAATATCACCAGCACGAACTTTATTTTACATTGAGAGCTTAAAGTTCTACCTGATAAGGTCAACGACCTGTGCCCCGAAAAGTCAGCGGGGGAGCTTTACGAAACAACAACAATAATTACATGGCGGAAAAGTCGTGACGTAACGCTGGTCCAACCGTTTCTCTGGTAAACAGTGTTCACGATGGCGGCGAAAAGTAAGAAAATCTTTTGGCCAAAGGGAAAATAGCCCACATTTTAAGTGTTGTTAAAGCATGTTTATTTGCAAAAAGGTGTAAAATATGCACAATAAGAAAGATAGAATCGGCACTGCTATTTATTCAGTGTTCAAAATGGTGATCTTCCTCGTCGGCCAATAATTCCATTTGTGACACGGGGGCTGCCATGTTTATTTACCAAAGGTCTACCAGAGGTCGTTCGATCACACCGATCAATGAACCTGCGCAGTTTGACTTCCACTACCATATTATGGTCGATGATCGAACTGTCTCTTGGTCGTGGTGCGCAGACCGGTGCGTTTAATAACCGGAATGGACCTAATAACCGGATCGGAAAGGCAATAACCGGAACGGACCTATTTATCGGCTGATTTCTCATTTCTTCTCAGTATTTCTCCCTTCTTTTAAATAGAAGTGAAGGCAATGATCAGCAATCGATACAACTAACACACAGCTCCCATCAGAGACACCAAAAATAGTATGGTCGATGATAGAACTTTCTCTTGGTCGTGGTACAGGCGGGTTCGTTTTATAACCGGAACGGACCTAATAACCGAAAGGGACACGAAATAACCGGAACGGACCTATTTATCGGCTTATTTCTCATTTCTTCTCAGTATTTCTTCTTTCTTTAAAATAGAAGTGAAGGCAATGATCAGGAATCGATACAATTAAACCACAGCTCCCATCAGAGACACCAAACGGAAAGAAGCGCGAACATGAAACAACAGACCCTAATGGAAAAATCTACAGCGGAAAGCCAAAAGGACAGTAACTTTCCCACAAAATGCCAACTGGCTATCCAAAAAAAAAAATAATATAAGCGATACAAATACTCAAGATACTCAAAGACAGACCATAACCAAATAAACCGCGACAGAAGAATCGCCTTGGGACGGTCAGTGAACGAATTCCACTGGGGTGGAGGGGGGGGGGGCTTAAATCGATTTTACGTGGCACAATCCTCGCCCTTACTTCCGTCGCGATTCGGACAAATGATTTGTTCAGTTCGCATGAAGGTCTCCTAACTCACCGTTGCAACCTCTCCGTGAACACAAAAATCAAACAACCACAGAGATGAAACAACGGTGAGGACTCGACAGCAAGAAACCACTGAAATGCTGGAGCAAAAGAAAACCAACAGTTAGACTCCGATGGGCCCTGCCAGAGGCAGAGCATCAGGTACCAACCAACATAAGCCTTTACGCTGGAACCGTCACAGAATCTGAGGCCTGACCCACCGGCGTGCAATTAAAGAGGGAAGCAAAGTAGTCAACCGTGATAGGGTTAACTACCTTGCATGCAGTCTGTCCTATAACATTTATGTTGAATATTTGTACATTGTATTTTTTTTTTTTACTTTTTTTCTGCCCCAAACACCACTAGGGGAAGTGATTGTGGTGTCTCTGACGCATTGGGTGAGATTAATGTGAACTGACCCATATTTCACATTTGACAAAATTATTAGTGAAAAGGGCATACAAGATGAAGTTATTGTGTATTTTATATAAATATCCTAAAATATGGGTGAAAATGGTGGTAACTGGTCAACTCGTACCTAAGTCAACTCGTACCTTAGTCAACCCGTACCTGTTTTCGGCTTATACTTCATACTCCGAGTCCTGAAGTTCATCTAAAAGCGCTATCCATGCCTTCTGTGTCGTTTACTTACACAACTTATCCAATTTTCGTCCAGAAATAAGCGAAATAAGCAGTCTTGCGGTATTTACTTACTTTACTTAGATTACTTATCAGTCATCATTGTCAGATAAGTAAAGTAAGCTGAGCTGAGGCTCACCTGGTGTCCTGGAGTCTCTGATTTCGCTGTTAATTGAATTCTACTCATTTTACTTACGTTACTGATCTTCAATTTTTAAAGCACTGATTTACATGCACAGTTGCCCAAGTGAGATTTCAGGACACGGAGTATGAAATACCTGCCCTGTTTTTGGTCAACTCTTACCTGCTATTTGGTCAACTCGTGCCCTCACGTCAACTCGTACTTATTTTGGTTAATTCGTACCCCGGGTGGTGGTGGTGGTGGCAGTGTGTGTGTGTGTGTGTGTGTGTGGGTGTGTGTGGGTGTGTGTTGGTACACTAAATTATGCCTGCTGCATAGGTTAGAACTCTTTTTCGTTTGTTTGTTGTGGGGTGCAAAATTATCGTGTTTTTTTTTTTTTGGGGGGGGGGGTGGGGTGGGGTGGGGTAGGGGGTATGAAAAATGTTATTTTTATGGGTACAGGCCATTTAGCAGATATTTTGTTGAGGAGAGGGGATCACTTCTAAATAGAAGTGGAGGCAATGATCAGGAATCGATACAATTAACCCACAGCTCCCATCAGAGACACCAAAGGGAAAACAACAGACCCTAATGGAAACACCAGTAGCGGAAAGCCAAAAGGACAGTTACTTTCCCATAAATTGGCCAATAGGCTATCCAAAATAAAATAATATAAGCGACACGAACACCCAAAGACAAACCATAACAAAAATAAACCGCGACAGAAGAACCGCCTTGGAACGGTCAGCGGAAACGAATTCCACTGGGGGTTTAAATCGATTTTACGTGGCCACAATCCTCGCCCCTACTTCCGTTGCAATTTAGACAAATAATTTGTTCAGTCCGCATGAAGGCCTCATAACTCTGACTACTTTTTGGGAACATTACAAAGTTGTGGATTTTTATTATTATTATTATTAATATTGCTTTAAATGCCTAGTATTTTGACACATTATTCCACTTATATCAGATTATTATACGGCAGAAATAAGTAAAACACACCTTTGTAAATAATAGACATGAAGCCAGTATAATATGGGGATAAATATATACATAATTATTTTTCTCTCTTTTTCATTTTATTATTATTATTATTATTTTTGGTATGCTGGTATTTGCAGATATTATTTAGGGTATTGATGATATACTGGATATTTTTGGAGGTACACTGTCAGTCTTGTTTTTTTATGGTCGAGCACTAGATACAGGGTCTCAGCCTATGTAGCAGGCAAACTTTAGAGTACCCCACCCCAACCCTGGGGCGCGAAACTGAGAGAGAGAGAGAGAGAGAGAGAGAGAGAGAGAGAGAGAGAGAGAGAGAGAGAGAGAGAGAGAGAGAGAGGGGGAGGCTTTCGAACAAAAAAACTGGGATAATGAATGACCCAATCTCCGACCGTCCGTCGTCCGTCTGTAATGTCCTACCATTGATCCCAGACCATTTACGCTAGCATCTCTCAATTTTCTCAGCCTATAACACTATGACTGATTACTACAAGAACCTATTCAGAATTGTGACCCCCCCCCCCCCCACACACACACACACACAACCCTAGGCAGGCGGTGGGGCCCAACACTGCCCGAGAGTTCAAAATTCATTTTGTTAAAACAAAGTCATGTTGTATATCAACGAATATCAAGTCGTAGATAATGTAGAGTAGAATATAGTGGTGAAAAAAATTATCCAGGTTGCATGTCTGGGGGTCACCAGAGATTAAAAAAGTAGGTTTTTGGGGTCCTTTTTCGATTGTCACAAAACTCCTAGGCTTTTAGAACTAAAATCTCGAATCTGCCACTGTTCATACCCCGATAGATTTGGATTCGGAATTTTGATTTGACCTCAACCGGGGCGAGGCCAGGGGTGGGGCCCAGCGGTCAAAAAGCTATTTATATTTGATTTAATGGCATATATGAAGATCGCTTTAGTTTTGACGGTATCATAACCTTATTAACCCACATGAGTATCACAAATACATTTAAAATATCACCCCTTAGGTTACACTCAGCTTCTTCTGTACGGATTCCACATTCTATTAAGAACTTTAATACTATGTTGCCTTCGGTATTGGTTAGACCCTTAAATTTGTCTTCTGTAACTTCAGTTAATCTCAATGGAGCATGCAATACCAATGTTTTTGGGAGTAGTCTTCGTATAAGACTATCTCCTCTCAAATCGCACAGCCTTCGAAAATATACTAATCCGTGTAAAAGAAGTGGAATGTATCCTAGTATTTCTAAGTGCAATGCCAAGAGGTGTAGATGTTGTTCGCATTTAAGCACTGCGTCTACCGGTACTTCATCTGTAAACGGTAGACGCTTCTCTGTAGTTAACATGTCTGATTTAACATGACAGTCTACAGATTTAATTTATCTAATTACATGACGTGCTGCAAACTGTAATATGCAGTACGTCGGTCAAACTAACCGCATGCTTAAACTAGATTGAACGAGCATTATCGAAGAATGAGTAAGCCTAAGAAAACTGACACTTTCTTGTACCGTCACTTTCGACGTACAGGTCATTCTGTAAATGACATTGTTATACAACCAGTGGAAAAACTTTATTACGATGCAAATTCTACATCTAGATTCAAAATTATCAAAAGACATGAGGCTGAACTGAAATGGATTAAATCTCTACAGACCCCTTTTCCACTGGGATTTAATGACAACATTTATCATGAGGGTAATATTTCCAGAATGCCGGACTTTGATATTTTCTCGCTCCTGGAATGTCGAAAACGCAGAACTAGATCTCACGGCACCAGGAAAAATGGAAACTTTAAACGTAAATTACGTGCGTTTAAACGAAACAATACTAGACTGAAGTGACTGTCAATTATAATATTAAATCATGGACCCACTCTATGCTTTCATTTTTAAGTTCATTACTCGTTTCTGTTTTACGTCTTCTGGACACCGAAGCGAATAAATTCTAAGATAGTTCTAATCAGTTATATGATGCGGCTCTCTTAACTACAGGCTATACTCGGCATACTCTCCGTCCTTACATTGATTCTGAAATTAATTATAAACGCCATTTCTTCAAAATATCCTTCATTAATAAGGGTATGGATTTTATATATTTGCCCAGTATCTTCCGCGAGAGCTCGGTGCCTTCTTCCATTCCTGCTTATGTTCAAAATACTGAAACACCTATAATTTGCTATTAATATAACAAACCTGTTGGATCTATCATTTTTAATTTCAATAAACTTGTTTCAGATCTTGATATTGATACTAATACTCCTGATTCATGTGATTGTAAAAACTCAGTGTATTGCTATCTTGCTGCTGGTCATGTAATTACTGGCAATTTGAAAATTATTCCTGATTCTAGGATAAGGAATATAATTTCTAGAGGACCGAAATATCGGTTTCCTTCTAAAATTGATTTCAGTAAATGTAGAGATGAAATCGCTGCTTCCTTGAAGGAATTCGGTAATCGATGGTGTAAGCGAGAGTATGTTGAGCATAAAGCCCTTAAGGACTGGAAACTTGGCATTTTAAAACTAGTGAATAAAGCATTTCTTTCTATTCTCAAAATACTAACTTATTACCTCCTAAGCCTAAGACGTCTTTACGTCATCTTAAACTAGGTATTCAAGAATTTCATGAGAAGTTTGTTTTGGCTCCTGCAGACAAGGCCGCTAACAACGTCGTCGTTGTGTGACGGCTCCACTATGTTGACACGCTTAAGCAGGAGCTTGGTGGTACTAAGGCCTATGAACTTCAGCCTTTAGCTGAAGAGAGAGTTATAGTAGATAAACATATTTGTCATTCAGCCACCAAGTTTGCTGTGTGTGTTACCGAAGGCCAAGACAAGCTTCCTACGCTATACTGGTTACCAAAACTTCATAAAAGACCTTACAAAGCATGGTTTATTGCAAATTCTAGCTCTTGCACTACCACTGAACTTTCTAAATTATTAACTTCCTGTCTTACTGCTATTAAAACGCATGTGATTAAATATTGTGATAAAGTCTTTGAAAGATCAGGAAGAAATCTGTTTTGGTCTATAAAAATTCGAATGAGGTTTTAAATAAATTGAAATCCAGACATTTTCGTGCTTCAAAGTAGAAGTAAAACAAAGATCAGGAATCGATACAATTAACTTACTCCACCCATCAAAGACACCAAAGGGAAAGAAACACAAACATTAAGCGACCAGACCATAATGGAAACCTAAACAAAGGAAGGCCATATGGACAGTTACTTTCCCAAAAAATGGTCAATTTTGAAAAGGCTTTGCGTAGTTTATGGTACCGATAACCCTGATTAAGGAGTTTAGCCGTTAATAATTTATTACGAATGTTGAAGTCAGTAACATGACAACACACTCTAGCTAGCAAGTCTGTCTACTAGCGATTTTTCCACTCTTTACACTACACTTCCTCACAATCTTATAAAAGAAAAGTTTAATGATTAAATTGAATGGGCTTTTCACAGAGAAGATTCTCTCTATCTTTCATGTAATGTCAGAAATGCATTTTTCACTTCTAAAGAGCATAAGAATTATACACTTTGGTCACGTCAGAAACTGTGTGATGTCCTCACCTTTCTACTTGACAATATTTATATTGGATTCGGTACTTAGTTATTTAGACAAATTGTGGGCATTCCGATGGGTATGAATTGCGCACCTCTTGTGGCTGATCTTTTCTTGTATTGTTATGAAAGAGACTTTATGTTGTCGCTTTCCATTGATAACCTATCTGAAATTATTGAAGCTTTTAGCTCCACTTCTAGATATTTAGATGATTTATTAAATATTGATAATACCTATTTCGATGGTTTGATCAGTCAGATTTATCCCCAAGAACTTCAGTTAAATAAAGCAAATTCTTCTGATACCGAGGCCCCGTTTTTGGATTTACATCTATCTATTGTAGATGGGTTTGTTTCGTGCAAAATTTATGATAAACGCGATGACTTTGATTTTGAGATTGTAAATTTTCCTTTTTTGGATGGTGATGTTCCTCGTGCGCCATCCTATGGCGTTTATGTTTCGCAGTTAATTCGATTTGCTAGAGTGTGTTGTCATGTAACTGACTTCAACACTCGTAATAAATTATTAACGGCTAAACTTCTTAATCAGGGTTATCGGTACCATAAACTACGCAAAGCCTTTTCAAAATTTTATAGACGCCATTCTGATTTAATTTCAAAATTCAATATTGGACTTAAATCTCTTCTGCAACAAGGTCTATCGGAACCCGAATTTTATGGTGACTGAGTATATAAATTCAGAACAATATATAACCGCAATGACTTTAGCACCCAATTTCGTAAAATCATTCTTCGATATAAAAAGATTGGGTACAACATGTATATTATACAATAGACTGCATGCATGGTAGTTAACCGAGTCACAGTTGGCAACTTTGCTTCCCTCTTTAATTGCACGCCAGTGGGTCAGGCCTCAGATTCTATGACGGTTCCAACGTAAATGCTTATTGAGAAGTAGAGAGATCTAATTCAAGGTAATGTTGGTTGGTGCCTGATGCTCTGTCTCTGGTCGGGCCCATCGGAGTCTAACTGTTGGTTTTCTTTTGCTCCAGCATTACAGTGGTTTCTTGCTGTCGAGTCCTCACCGTTGTCTCACCTCTGTGGTTCTTTGATTATTTGTGTTTACGGAGATGTTGCACTGATGAGTTAGGGGGCCTTCATGCGGACTGATAAAATTATTTGTCTAAATCGCGACGGAAGTAAGGGCGAGGATTGTGGCCACGTAAAATCGATTTAAGCCGCCCAGTGGAAATCTTTCCACTGAACGTTCCAAGGCGGTTTTTCTGTGGCGATTTATTTATGTTGTTTTTGTTGTTACTTACTGTGTGTATCACTTGTGTCTTTTTATTTTGGATGGCCATATGACCATTTTGTGGGAAAGTTACTGTCCTTATGGCCTTCCTTTGTTTAGGTTTCCATTATGGTCTGGTCCCTAAATGTTTGTGTTTCTTTCCCTTTGGTGTCATTGATGGGTGGAGTAAGTTAATTGTATCGATTCCTAATCTTTGTTTTACTTCTACTTTGTTATCACATAGTCATGCTGCATATCATATCAAAGGTAATTAAGAGTAGAATACAGTGGCGAAAAAAGTTTGCCAGAGACATGCCTTTGGGTCACCGGAGGTCAAAAATAAGTGTTTTGTGTCCTTTTAGTGTAACACGATTTTCACAGCGCGGGGATATGCGATGGCGTGCCATCGACCTTCCCTAGTTATTATAATTTTTATTATTTATTAACACAATAAATTGTGCATCGATTAATGTGGGTGTGAAAAAACGATTATCGATATCAGTTTAATCTAATTGTCCATAATTAAAAGCGTTTTTTTCTTCCTTTGCTTTTATCGGTGAGCGGCGGTTTTAGTTTATGACACACAGGAACTTTTAGGTCAAATACATGTGGTAAGGTTGTTGGCCGTAAGTTGCGATGTCTGCGACCGTTGGCAGAATCGTCTTTGCGGGACAGGTAATACAAGTTTTATTTATTAGCTATATTTAGGCTAGTGACCACTTTTATTTATTTAATTGTACTAATTTTGCACCGTTGCTTGCCGACTTGTTCTTGTACTCGTATGAGGCGGAGTTTGTACAAGGTCTCATCAAAGCAGGCAAGAAACGCCTTGCACAACAATTTAATTTACCTACAGATATATAGATGATTTATTGTCTCTGAAAAATGCTTAATTTGCAGAGTACTTGGGATTCATCTATCCACGTGAACTTGAAATTAAGGAAACAACAGAGACTGTAACCTCTTCCTCATACTTGGATTGTTATCTCTATATTGACAACAGGAAGCTTACTACTAGGCTGTACGATAAACGAGATGACTTCAATTTTCCCATTATTAACTTTCCCTTCCTGAGCAGTAATATCCCGTCTGCACCAGCATATGGAGTTTACGTATCACAGTTAATCCGTTATGCTAGAGCCTGTTCAAAGTATCAGAACTTTATGGAACGTGGGAAGGTGCTCACTACCAGGTTGTTATGACAGGGGTATCAAAAAACCAAACTGGTATCAACACTAAAGAAGTTTTATGGGAGGCACCATGATCTTGTGGATCCGTACAATGTGGTCATTTCCAGAATTATTTCTGATATGTTAGCCAATGGAAAGCCATTGGAAGACTTCCAAAATCTCGGACAAACCCTTCCCGGCATTACACCTTTTCTTCGTTCGGGTCGATGGGCAGGGTGGGCGAAGCTTGCTTACCAAGTAATGCTTAATATCCGCGGACGCCTGATTACACTCTTCTGGAGTCCATGTCTGTTGATCCGAACATTGATATTTGCCATTTTTGTCTATGGATTAACGATATTGGATTAACGCTTTGGTACTACGACCTAAACTACTTATTTTATTGCATATAAAGAGGGGAAATCTCATCGTGATAGCAAGTCCTTGTAATGAACACGCCCCTGAACCCCACTTTGTATAGATAATACTAGGGTTTACAGGGGTAGTTAATAGTTTAGTTAATATGAAAACAAGTGTAATCAAATATATTGAAAATTTTACCACCAAAACAGAAGCGGAGGCAATGATCAGGAATCGATACAATCAACCCACAGCTCCCATCAGAGACACCAAAGGGAAAGACACACAAACACGAAACAACAGACCCCAATGGAAACACCAACAGCGGAAAGCCAAAAGGACAGTTACTTTCCCACAAAACGACCAATAGGCTATCCAAAATAAAACAACAAAAGCGACACAAACACCCAAAGACAAACCATAACAAAAATAAACCGCGATAGAAAAACCGCCCCGGAACGGTTAGCGGAAACGAATTTCACTGGGTGTGTGTGTGTGTGTGTCTGGGGTGGGGGGGGGGCTTAAATCGATTTTACGTGGCCACAATCCTCGCCGTTACTTCCGTCGCGATTTAGACAAATAATTTGTTCAGTCTGCATGAAGGCCACCTAACTCATCAGTGCGACATCTCCGTGAACACATGTAATAAAACAACCACAGAGATGAAACAACGGTGAGGACTCGACAGCAAGAAACCACTGAAATGCTGGAACAAAAGAAAACCAACAGTTAGACTCCGATGGACCCGACCAGAGACAGAGCATCAGGCACCAACCAACATTACCTTGAATTAGATCTCTCTAATTCTCAATAAGCCTTTACGTTGGAACCATCATAGAATCTGAGGCCTGACCCACCGGCGTGCAATTAAAGAGGGAAGCAAAGTTGTCAAACGTGATTGTGTTAACTACCATGCATGCAGTCTGTCGTATAACATTTATGTTGTACCCAATCTTTTTATATCGAAGAATGATTTTACGAAATTGGGTGCTGAAGTCATCGCGGTTATATATTTTTCTGAATTTATATACTAAGTCACCATAAAATTCGGGTTCCGATAGACCATAAATAAAACTGAAAATTTTCAGATAAAAAATCGAACAATTTTCTTTTATCTGCCCAAAACATAGATTGTGCGTACTTGCTAGAAAAGCCTGGACGAGTACCCACAATCTACGTCTTTGAGCAGAAATAAGGAAAATAATGTATGCCCCTGTAAACACCAGTTTTACTGTAAAAGTTAAAATATATTGGTCTCCCTGCCCTACATCATAGTGTAGTTTATTTTTCTTGTCCTTTGGAATCATTGATTCCATTGTGGAAATTTTAAAATATTTGAGGGTCACTGATGAGGCGTAAATAGTCGAAACTAGCTAGCCTGGCCCAGAAACATGTACACTGCATATTTTCCATTTCTGTGGTGTATTCCTTGCTTCCAAAAGATAACCCTTTCTAGGACATCTTTAAGGGGGACAAAATAATAAAGACGCATTTTGGTCTGGCGTTTGCTTTGGGTACACGTTGTTTTCCTCACGTCTGCTCTACAACACAAATGGTGGGTTCTTGTTAGAACCGAATTGTCATATCAGTTCTAACGAATATACAACATTTATGCTAGCCAACGTTTATGTTTCGAACATATATGAAAAAAATATAATTGTATAACTTACATTTTATTTGCAAATGAAGTTAAAATTTGTGTTTTTCTCGTTTTCTCTTTTGCATATGAATTTACAGAATGTTAACATACACTGCTCAAAACAATTAAAGGAGCAAACACATATTTCCTCATAGTATAAAGATGTTGGTAAATGATGATGAAACAACAATTCAGAAAGATGAATAACTTTATCTGCAACATGTTAATGGCAAACATTGGCAACCAGTTCACAAATCACGGCCTGTCACCTGTTAAAGACGAATTTGCATAAATGTTTGAGAAATCGCCATCTTTACGTCAGATTATTTCAAATGTCATACACATGCGCAAACCAGTCACTTTTTCCTGTCAGTAATGTGTATGACTACCTCGAGCAGCACAACACACCTGGCATCGCCGAGGCATGCTATGAACCCAATTTTGAACAGTTTGTAAAGCTAGTGTTTCCCACTCATGTCTAAGGATGTTTGTGAGCTCTTGAATAGTCATTGTGGATGACCGCCCTGTGAGATACGTCTGTAAAGAATGCCCCACGCATGTTCTATTGGGTTTAAGTCAGGAGAACGTGCCGGCCAATCAATTACTCCAATAGTCTCACGATTAAGGTAATCCATGCACACTCTAGCGCGTTATCCTGCATCATGTCGATCACATTTCCTGGTGAAGGATTGTCTAAGGACGTGTCACCAGTAAACAATTCTGATTCTGATCACATGCACTCAGGTGAAATCTGCTTTCATCCGTGAACAGAACTGTACGCCAGTCTTGCAATCGCCAGTTCTGATGTTCTTTGACAAACTCATATCGCCGTGCACGGTGTTGTCTGGTGAGAATAGGCCCTCTTGCCGGACGTCTGGCCCTCAGATCACCCTCATGTTTTGATTGATCGGATAACCTTTGACCAATTGCATGCTGAAAATCGATTTGTAGCCTACTGCCGATTTCGTAGCGGTAGATTTCGAAGATATTGATCTTCCCTTTGTGACGTCATGTGGTGTCGGCCTTGCCCTTCTCGTCTAGTAAACTCGCCCATTTATATTTTCTTGTCCTTTGGGATAATTGATTCCATTGTGGAATTTTGAAAATATTTGAGGGTCACTGATGAGGCCTAATTTGCCGAAACTAGCTAGTCTGGCCCAGAAAGCATGTACACTCTATATTTTACACTTCTGTGGTGTATTCCTTGCTTCCAAAGGATAACCCTTTCTAGAACATATTTACAGAAATTAATGGATTTGGGTAGATTTTGGTTTTTTTTTTCCATCCTAGACGTGGATAGAAAGCCCTATAGGACTTGTTGAGAACATGGCAAAATAGCAGTTAACGAGCACCCATAAACTACGTCTATGATACAATTCAGAAATAATCATGGCTGCATGGTTATAGATCCAAACATGTGAAAGGCACAATTTAAGCGCACGGGTGTGTCATCGTAATGCACACACACTATCGTCTTCGTTGTCTGGAAAAGGGTCAGGAGTCTTCACAGACTGTAAAGTTGACCTGTATATATGTGTACCAAAGCTCAACTTATCCAAAAATAGATTTTTTAAACTAAGGTACGAGTTGACTTAGGTACGAGTTTTTTTTCTCTCCTATTACTGCTACTCGCTCACATCTGAGCATTACGAGCAGGATTTCCTGGGTGGTAACCAGTACTTTTTTATTATTTCATTTTTAAGCAATGTGGATGAAGTGCCTTGCTCAAGGACACAACACTTTGGTCAGCGTGAGGCTCGAACCCGCAACCTCTCGATCAAAAATCCGATGCGCTACCACTGCACAAAAGCGCTCCAGTTGACTAAGGTACGAGTTGACCAAAATTAGGTACGAGTTGACTAAGGTACGAGTTGACTTAGGTACGAGTTGACCAGAAACGTTTAAACCAAAATTGTCCGTTTCGGTAGGGTAGGTGTAATGGTAACTGGTCAACTCGTACCCAAGTCAACTCGTACCTTAGTCAACTCGTACCTGTTCTTGGTCAACTCATACCCGTTCTTTGGTCAACTCGTACCCCCTAGTCAAGTCGTACCTATTTTGGTAAACTGGTGCCCCCGCTCCGTGGGGGTACTATATATTTTTTGACAGGGTAGAGTCGAAAACTAGTGGACATAAGTCAAAACTAGCCCTATGGATTCGGACAGGAGCGACACGGATATTTTTATTTGCCCCACCCCCACGCTCCCATGTGCGTGCTAGGTCTGAGGGTGGGGTCCAGGAGTCCAAAACTTATTTTGTTCAAACATTGCCGGGTTGCCTATCAGGTGAAACAGTAGAATACAGTGGTGCCCAAATTGTGCCCAGAGACATATCTTGGGTTCTTCGGGGGCCAGAAAGAAGTACTTTGGATCCTTTTATTGTGACATTGGCATCATTTGCAGGGATGAATGTCAAAAAGTACACCGTCCTTCGGATCGGGACGTTAACTGTAGGCCCCCTGTGCAGGGAGAACCATCCCCTATGCATGTTAAAGAACCCTACCATAATTACATGGTTACTGTGAAGGCTTTCATCCTGTATGCAATGTACACCTGCGGCAATGGTCAAATGTGACCGACGCAGTATCAGTAGAAAGAAAAGAAAGAAAGACATGGTTTTCACAGCGCGGGAATTTGCGATGGCGCCCCATCAACCCATTCAGTACCAGAAACCCCATAAAGGGTACCTTGTCAAACAGTGCAGGCCAAGATCAGACGCCACAGAACGCGACGACGTCTGATCAGGGCCTACGCTGTTTGCAAAAAGTTAAGCCACTTCCCGAATAAGTTTTGAAGAAAAATCACCTGAACAGTCCAGGCCCAGACCAGACACCGCAGAATGCGGCGACGTCTGATCAGGGCCTACGTTGTTTGCAAAAAGTTAAGCCACTTCCCGAATAAAATAATTTTGAAGAAAACACAACCTGACAGCCCAAAAATTTCGAAATGAATCCCTGTCATATCTAAGGTTGAAAATTCCTTTTGGATCAATTAACACTTCAGTTAATGGTGTACCGATTAATGTAGTTGTAAAAAAAACTATTATCGATACTAGATTTATCCCAAGTGTCCTTCATTTCAAGATTGTTTTTAATTCCTTTGATTTTGCCGGTGAGTGGCGGTTTTTCTTGACAAGACATGATGACACGCAGAAATGTTAAGGTCAATTATTTTTTGTGTACTATTTTCTTTTGAATTGCCGATTACTGGATATATAAGAAGTACAGAATCCTTACAGTATCATTAATTTTTTAAATATCTTAACGATAATCAAAGCTTAAAACTTTCTTCAAAATGTCTGACTTGTGCATTGCATGTGGTAAGGTTGTTTTGGACGTCAGCATGTTATAAGTTACGATGTTTTTGATCGTTGGTAGCATCGTCCTTGTGGGACAGGTAATACAAATTTAATTGTGCTACCTGTACATCCCGCTGTCTTTATATTCACCGACATGTAACCTGTTTTGTCCCTTTTACTAGTTCAATCAACACGCCTATGAACTAGCTATTCCTGTAATGGAGATAGTAAACACTGCTTTGACCTCATCATCAAAACATTCTTATACTCTCCGGTTCGAGCCCCGGCCGTGTCGTTGCATTTTCCCCCATCAGTTCCAAAACATAGATTGTGGATACTCGTTGGAACCGAATTGTTAAGGCACGTTAATAAGTCCGTGTAATGAGTACACCCCTAAACTCTATAGAGGAAACTCGGGCTTACGGGTGTATACATTATGGGATCTTTCTTATGTATGCTCCAATTCATAGGTTGGGGGTACTCGTTAGGACAGCCTCAACGAATTCGTTCCAACTAAAAATCACAACCTATGTTTTCAGTATAAAAAAAGAAAAAAAAAATCACGGATATTCTTAAGGAAAGTTGAAATTTGTGAGATGTGAAAAATGCACTATATTGCACGGGTGTGATATTGTAAGGAAAATTAAACAATTATGTTAACCAACTTTTAAGTTTTGAGCATATATGAGAACGAAATATAATTGTATAACTACATCTTATTTGCAAATGAGCATGAAATGAAAGTTATACAATTATATTTTTCTCGTTATTTTCGTGTACATATGTAGTTCGTCATGTTTATCATGGTGTTATCTACCAATCACCACCCCCTGGAGCATAGATTGTTGGCATTCGTTAGAACTGCCCCACAGGGATAGTTCTAACGAGCACCCATAGTTTGTGTCTGGATACTAGTCAAATAATAAAATCCTCTGGCTAAAGGGATACGGGGGTCATACACATGTAAGGCGCCATTTTTGGCGCACGGGTGTAATGGCGTATAATGCACACACTATGCATCGTCTTCGTTGACCTGTTTATATGCGAACTTAAGTTAACCTTACCCCAAAACATATATCTTTTACAAAGGTACGAGTTGACTTAGGTACGAGTTGACTAAGGTACGAGTTGACCAAACTCGGGTACGAGTTGACTAAGGTACGAGTTGACTTAGGTACGAGTTGACCAGAAACCTGTATAATATGCGAAATCAAGTTGATTTCGCGAAATCAGTCCGATTTAGCGAAATCAACTTATAAAATCAACATTTTTAAAAACAGGCAACAATTTTTTATTGCATTTTATCTAGAATGTTATTATACATTTATGAGCCAAGTTTCATGAGAAAATTTGAATATTTAGTATGTATTTGATAGGAAATTCTATTCTGCCACTTGATTTCGCTGGTAATCACATGTGCGAAATCAACTCATTTTAGCGAAATCAATGTATAAAATAGATATTTCCCAAAACTGAATAAAACATATTTGTGCATATTATTAAGAATGTTGTTAAACATTTATGAGGCAAGTTTCATGATGAAATTTGAATGTTTTATCAGCATTAGTTTTCAGCGATGTCTGTAGCTGCTATTGACAGGCTCCCAATAAGCACAAAATTGAGTAACAGCATTTAATAATTTTATAACCAGTTTCTCATTTTGGACCACAGGGGACACCTGTCTTAAATCTACACATTGTGTTCTTTGACGTTATCTCACGCGTCGGTGTGTTGTACACCCGGTGAGACCCGAAGATCCCCCTTACCGACGTTAAGTGAAAGCTGCTGCTTAGATACGTTCGTGTAGCGTTATTTGTAACATAGGACGTTGTTGCAGAAGTATGTTGTTTGACGTATTATGAGATATATCCGTTGTAGTATGTAGTTTGACTTTATCCCAAGCGTCGCTGTGTTGTACACCCGGTGAGACCCTAAGACCCCCCCCCCCCTTACCCACGTTATGTGAAAGCTGCCGCTTCTACGTTCGTGTAGCGTTATTTGTAACATATGACGTTGTTGCAGTAATATGTTGTTTGACGTAATATGAGATATATCCGTTGTAATGCGTTGTTTGACGTTATCTCGCGCGTCGGTATGTTGTACACCCGGTAGGACCCGAAGACCCCCCCTTACCGACGTTATGTAAAACATATGACGTTGTTGCAGGAGTATGTTGTTTGATGTTGAATAGGACTGACATTTTATTAATCAAGTCTACGTCTGGCTGTAGCTGCTCTAAAGCAGAAAGGAAGAAAAGTCACTGCCTTTGCTGCATATTGGCATCTGGACACAAAGGGAAAAGTCACTTTCTTTTCACATTTTCAATGCCGTTAATAATATAACATATTAAAAAAAGCAAGATCAGAAATAGAGTAATAAAACTCCAAAAATCACAATATATGAACCAGTAACGCACACTAAGACATAAAATTGGATTTATAAATAAGGACAAGAGAACATTACATTTTATGTAATTTTCTGCTTTCGGTAGTTTCTTTAATGTGCATATGTGACACATATAATTGGGATTATCATTCCTCCGTGCGTCTTGTCGGGAAGAAAGTCAAAATACATGTATGTGATAATCTACTCTATTTCTCTGACACATAAAAATTCTAGAAAATGTATAAAGCCACCCCCTCCTCCACTCCACACCATAAAGCTACACAGCAGAGATCAGCGCTCCTTATATATCAGACTGCGCAGGCTGGCCTGAGTCCTCTCTGGGAACACATGCAGAGAGAGAGAGAGAGAGAGAGAGAGAGAGAGAGAGAGAGAGAGAGAGAGAGAGAGAGAGAGAGAGAGAGAGAGAGAGAGAGAGAGAGAGAGAGAGTGCGGGCTAAATAGACAGACTATAGAATAGAATAAGATTTAATTGGGGAAAAAATTACTGTTTTTTTTATTTATTTATTCTTATTCTCATGTCAAAGCTATGAATATTTTAAATAGACAGAATATATTTATTTATTTATTTAAACTCTTGTCAAAGCTATGAATTTATGATTAGCAAGCGGAGTCAAAATAATATGTCGACCAAATGCTCATAACACAAGCTTGTGATTAATCAACCGAGATAACTCAATACTGAGTGACAGCAATTATCTTAATGAGTGGCACACGCACGATTAAGGAAGGAAGGAAGACTTCTATCCCAACTGCTTGTTTGTTTGTATTGCGGTTTAACGGCCCAGTAAACACTATTTAGGTCTGTTCAGTATTTTTCTTATTTCTGCTACAAGACATAGGTTGTGGGTACTCGTTAGAACCGAAACAATAAGACGGATCTAACGAGCACCCACATCCTATGTTTTGAGGATTTATAAGAAAAATATCAAGGATTTTCATCAGAAAAGTAGCCATTTTCGGAGACGTGAAAAATGCACTATGCTACACGGGTGACTTATCATAACGGGTTCACCCCCGCCCATGATGCTTGCACGCAGAGCTGAAACTGACCACACGAGTGCTGGTAAACCGCTTAGAAGGACTAAGCCTACCCTGGCAAAGCAGTGTGAGTCAGATCGTCCGATGCATTCAAGCCTTCTGGTTGGGCTTGAGATGTCATTCATCTCAATGTCGGGTGAAAGTCCCAAGGTCTCCAAAATGACATAAATAATCCAGGTTTAACCCGCTTTTATATTTGTAAAATGAGACGACATTGTTTTTGAGCCTGAGATACCCACGTAAAATTCACTTTTTTGCTTATAAAATGAAGTGACTTTGTATATAAAGAGGGGGAACTTTCTTGTCGGTAAATGCGGAAAAAACGTCTGAATAAAGCATGTTGCTTTTTCCTCCAAGCGCCTTTAAATTTGACCAAAAGTAATTTCTAACTCAAGAATAACATTAAATTTATCAATTTAAGCAATAATATAGTTTAATTTTGTGTTAGAAAGTTTCTTGTCACCATAAAAAAGCTCTTGTCACCTCTTGTCACTTCTTGTCACCTCTTGTCACTTCTTGTCACCAAATAGGGAGACCCCCGGTTTCGGTAATTAGGTCCGTTCCGGTCCGTTCGGATAAATTTACGACCCCGCAAGATGGCGGCCTCCAGTACCCGGTGACTTCTCTATAATTCATGGCTAGAAAAAGCGCCTCCGTCAAACCGGAAATTTTCCGGGCGATGCAAAATGTTGACATTAATAAACTATCATCGTTTAAAGACTCCGAACTTCGCTCGGTGTTGCCATGTCTTGTCAGAGCGGCGCTTTGTGCGCCTGTTGACAGTTCGGGGAAGTGGGCAAAATCCAGAAAAGACATTTTGAAAATACTGGCTGGGGTTGAAATTGTGAACAGTATTGTAGCGCTTCTTTCAATTGATTTCCATGCACTTGAGCAAGATGTAAAGAAAGAGCAACAGCTAAGGTAAAATTTAATGATGACCTCGAAAACCGGTGTCCTCTTTGAAGTGTCACCAGTAACAAACAAGAAATATCTTTAAAAAAGATATGCGGCGTAGATTTAATTGGAAGGTCGTTTAGAAACCAGTGCTTCAGCTGAAGTGCACTACCCGCCGGATGCTTTTAGCTTGATGAGTGTTACCATATATGGGTATGGTGGCCATTTTGGTCATGTGACCTGGACCTAAAACGGTTCCCCAAATAAATGCGCCTTATCGTAAGGAGCAAAAATATATCTAATACTTTAGTACTGTATTCTGAATCGTTGAATCGTTTGCAGGATAAAATGAATTCTCACTTTTCCAATACAAAAGCATATGTGTCAAAGTTTGACCTAGGCACAAAGAAGGTCAAGGTCAACCCAGGGTCACCATTTTAGCAATTTATGATGGGCCTACCTCCCAGATGTTATTTATCAAGTTTCGTGAAAATCTGCCAAGTGGTTCTGGAGAAGACTATTTTGAAGGGTTTTTACCATATATGGATTGGCGGCCATTTTGGTCATGTGACCTGAACCCATGAGCAAATTTTGGTTTCCTCCATCCCATAGAGGCTCCATATGAAATTTGACCTTAATCGGCCCAACGGTTTCCGAGGAGAAGCAGTTCGAAAATTTTCACATTTTTCGCCTCGACGAGGCTATACTAAATGGAATGTAATATTTCGCAAGTTCATTGGTTAGACCTCATTGATACTATCAGTATGCCAAAAATTGTCTAAATATTCCAAGCGGTTAAGTCACTATCACCAATTTTCACAAACGGGTTACAGACGGACAAACAGACAGACAGACAGACCATATATGGCTTGGCGGCCATTTGGGTCAAGTGACCTGGACCCCATGAGCAAATTTTGGTTTCCCCCATCCCATAGAGGCTCCATATGAAATTTGACTTCAATCGGCCCAACGGTTTCCGAGGAGAAGCAGTTCGAAAAATTTCACATTTTTCGCCTCGGCGAGGCTATACTAAATGGAATGTAATATTTCGCAAGTTCATTGGTTAGATCTCATTGATATCTATCAGTATGCCAAACATTGTTTAAATATTCCAAGCGGTTAAGTCACTATCACCAATTTTCACAAACGGGTTACGGACGGACAGACAGACTGACAGAATGACACGGTGATTTTAGGGCACTCTTAGAAAATCAACCGACTTCAGTCGGTCGCTTTTTCTGCGGGTCGTGCAATATGAGCTACAATAGTGACAGCAACAATTGTCTAGCTATGAACTGGTTTACTGTATTCAAACAATTCAGATGTCACGCGAGGAACAATAGCTTTGTAGAGGGCGGTGTCCCGCCTGTTTGAGCTAAGGTCAATGTAAAAGGTCAAGGTTAAAAACATGACCTCATTTCAAGAGCATATGATCTCAAGTATATGCACAAGAAATAAGAAAACGTTATCATTTACTGTTTTTTGAACACAAATTCTAGGGTTAACATTTCGGGTTGTCGCTATGGTGAACGTAAACGCATAGGCGGACGAACAAACGGACGAGCAGACAAACGGACGGAAACTTGATCTTATGTGCACCTAATTAAAACTCAAATTACACTTATTCCTTTTCAGAATTTATATAACATTAATGATATTCGCAAATGTCCATTTTGTGTTAAAATGTAGGACATAAAGTATGCTGAAGACAAATGATACACTGCAACTTTTATTTAGCATATATTGTAAATTAAACATCTGTCAGTTTGTAATGCGATTATTACATGCTTTTGTCATGCTATATCTCTTTATTGGTTTCATTGGGCAACAGGGCTTGGGTGTCATTTCATCTCAATGTCGGGTAAAAGTCCCACAAACTTGGAAGCAACGTATTCAAAATGACCTACACAGTGTTGATGGGGACGTTTAACCTCAAATCAAACAAACAATTCCTTTCGCAGAAAATTCTTCCTTTCGCGAAATGGTTCCTTTCGCTATATAGACCAACCACGGAAAAATTAGGTCAAAATAGCTATTCACCGCAGCAGTTACTAAATTCACTAGAAACACAATTATACATATGACGTATGGTCATCAAAGGACAAGACGGTGAGGAAGCCGAAACTGTATATATATTTTTCATTCATGTCTCACATAAAAAACGAATCATTTCCTCATTTCCTAGGTTAAAACTTCAGTAAACGGTCGTACTTTTGAGTAGATTTATTTATGCAAATCATTGACCAATGAAATGGTCATCTCCTTGGACATGTGGTTTTGTTGACCAATGGAATAATGAAAAATGTAGGACAAAAGCAAAACTATAATGGCTACGCCGTAAAAAAAACAACAACAACAAAAAAAAAAAACAATTCTGATGCAGTATTTGGGAAAACCGAAAACAAACTTTTACCGGAAATAACCGAAAACAAACTATATCACCAATTATACCATGATTATTGTACATTTAGACATATACATGATTAAATGATATGTAAATAGAGATTCCAGGACATTTGCCCCCCAGGACACCAGGACATTTGCCCCCCAATGAATAAATCTAAAAATGGACATTTGCCCCCCAGTTGAAAATGCGACCCGGACATTTGCCCCCCAGAGCTTATTTTTGGTATGGACATCTGCCCCCCCCCCCCCCCCCCCCCCCCCCCCCCACCAGTGCTTATTTTACAGGTGGACATTTGCCTCCCGCTGCTTATTTCAGAAAGGGACATTTGCCCCCCAGATAGACCAGGGCTAACACAAAGGAGGAAAACAATGTATTTATTGGTTTATTATCATCAGAAATACAAAATGTTAAGCAATAAATTACTCCATCTATATAAATCCCATAATAACCTGCTGTTATGGACAACAGAGTATAGATCCCGATCAGATGCCATATCTGATGGGGATCTATACTGTTTGTCATGCAATTTGTTAAGTTAACAAAAATATACCAAGAATGTGATGGTTAATAGTCAACAATTGGAGATGCTTAATTTATTCAGCAGGATAAGGGTTAAGCAAGTCAGCTACAGAACCATATATTGAGTTTGTGCCTCACTGAGGGTCCAATGTCAGACACCTATACTCAAGTGGTTTTTACACTGGATACACTGATGGTTAATTCTTGAAGAAATTGAAATGATCTTGAATGGGCTGTAAAACTTTAACCAAAACGTTATCATGTAAATTATGTAGCTATATACAAAGTAGAAGTAAAACAAAGATCAGGAATCGATACAATTAACTTACTCCACCCATCAAAGACACCAAAGGGAAAGAAATACAAACATTAAGCGACCAGACCATAATGGAAACCTAAACAAAGGAAGGCCATGAGGACAGTTACTTTCCCACATAATGGCCATATGGCCATCCAAAATTAAAAGACACAAGTGATACACACAGTAAGTAACAAACAACAACATAAATAAATCGCCACAGAAGAACCGCCTTAAAGTCTGTGTAATGAATATCCTTGACTAGCCAGGTTGGGGGCAAATGTCCCTTTCTGAAATAAGCAGTGGGGGGCAATTGTCCACCTGTAAAATAAGCACTGGGGGGCAGATGTCCATACCAAAAATAAGCTCTGGGGGGCAAATGTCCGGGTCGCATTTTCAACTGGGGGGCAAATGTCCACTTTTAGATTAAGTCATTGGGGGGCAAACGTCCTGGGGGGCTAACGTCCGGAGACCGTAAATAGATAATATGGTCAAGTTTGGGAAAATGATCTGAAATAATAACGATTTTATTGCCTTTTTTAAATACAATTTTCATAGATTGAGGAATCTACACTGCTTGTACTAACTGTTTGCCTTGTAGTTTGTGATCTAAATGAATATATTATACTTAGTAACTTGATCGTTTGATGGTCAGAAATGTTTGTGACTAAAACAACTTATTTAGCAGGATTCTGCTTAAGAAATTTAGTCAAAATGGTTCATCTGGCTGGCCATCAGGTGGTCCCAGGTTAGCTAATTGCCCAACCAGTAACCTCAGGAGCAGCAGGGTACGGCTTTAGAAATTTTGTATTATAAGAAGAAAATCATATATTATAACCAATAAAAAGTAGCCCCGCCCATCGGGGCTTGAAGAAATAGATGGGCTACATGATGCTTCCACGTAGAGCTGAAACTGACCCGCACCCGAGTACTGTTATACCACTTAGAGGATCTAAGCCTACACAGGCAATACCGCGTGAGTCGCTCCGTCGGTGCTTATAAACCCTATTGGTTTCATTGGGCGCCTGGGCTTGAGGTGTCATTCATCTCAATGTCGGGTTAAAGTCCCACAGAATTGGAAGCAACGTCTCCAAAATGACCTTTACAGTGTTGACGGGGACGTTAAACCTCAAATCAAAGAAACAAACAATAACCAATAAAATGATTGTTTTAGAGATATGAAAGTATGCACTCTATTCCACTGATGTGTTACTTAAAGTTTAAAAGGCCTGTCAACACTATTTATGTCATATCAAGGGAGTCAATTTCTGAATCACATTTTCCTGGATATGCTTAACCACATATACTGTTAACTAGTCCAGTGCAAATTCTTTCGTTATAAAACTGATAACTGCCCTTCTTAAAGTGTCACACTTGAAAGGATTTAATGATCAATCTTCATGAAAAGATGTTCCTAGCAGGGCCGTTATCGAAACATTGACCTCCTGATGACCAGTGAGACGCGCATCCGAAGGATATACTCGACGTATTTTTCTATATACAAAATTTCTAAAGCCGTGTCCTGCTGAATAAAATAATTTAGTCACACCCATTCCTGACTATCAAAGTACAAGCTATAATATATTCATTCAAATAACAAAAAAAAAACAGCATGGCAAGCAGTAAGTGCAATCAATGTAGATCCTGGTGTTACTTGCTTGGCATTTACCTAACCTGGTACCTCCTGATGACAAGCCAGTTATACCTTTTTGAATAAATTTCTTAAGCAGAATCCTGTTAAATAAATTGTTTTAGTCACAAACATTTCTGACTTTCAAAAAATCGAGTTTCTAAGTATAATGTATTCATTTAGATCACAAACAACAAGGCAAACAGTTAGTACAAGCAATGTAGATCCCGGTCCATGTATGAAAATTATATTTAAATATGCAATAAAATTGTTATTATTTCAAATTATTCTCCCAAACTTGCCCATATTATCTGTTTACAAAGCATTTAAACATGTATATGTCTAAATGTACAATAATCATGGTATAATTGGTGATATAGTTTGTTTTCGGTTATGAGAATTTGTTTTCGGTTATGAGAATTTGTTTTCGGTTATTTCCCGTAAAAGTTTGCTTTCTGTTTTCCCAAATACCCATTCTGATGTTATAGTTGGAAACATCAGAATCAAGAACCGTGATAGCTCGGTGGTTAGAGCGCATGCCTCTGATGCTAGAGGCGCCTGGTTTGACCCCTGGAGGCAGTGATTATTTCGGTGGCATTGGCATTATTAGTAGGGATGAATGCCAAAAATTGCACAGTCCTTCGGATTTGGACATTAACTGGAGGCCCCTGTGGAAGAAGAGTCATCTCCTGTGCAGGTTAAAGACCCCTACCATGATTACATGGTTACTGTGTAGGCTTTCAACCCTGCAACTTCTGAAACTCCAATAGTTTAGGAGATATGGAAAATCATAATTTTTGACCTTTGACCTTGGGGTCATGTTGAGGTCAAGGTCACACCAAAAGTAACCTGACATATTCTATATTCCAAGGGCCATCCGATAAGCAAAGTTTCAGAAGTGTAACTCCAATAGTTTAGGAGATATGGCAAATCATAATTTTGACCTTTGGGTCATGTTGAGGTCAAGGTCACACCAAAAGTATCCAAATTTATTCTATATTCAAGGGCCATCCAATAACCAAAGTTTCAGAAGTGTAACTCTAATAGTTTAGAAGATGTGGCAAAATCATACTTTTTGACCTTTGACCTTGGTGGTCATGGTCACACCAAAAGTAACCTAACATATTCTATAATCCAAGGACCATCCAATAAGCAAAATTTCAGAAGTGTAACTCCAATAGTTTAGGAGATATGGCAAATCGTCATTTTTGACCTTGGGGTCATTTTGAGGTCAATGTCACAAAAAAGTTGCCCACTGCCATCTACATTCCATGTACTATCCACATGCAAAGTTTCAAAAGTGTAATTTCAGTGGTTGCAGAGGAGATGCATTTACAAGAAACGTGACAGACGGACGGACTGACGCCGGACTCAACTGTGGTACGAAAACAATATACCCGATTTTTCTTCGAAAAAGCGGGTATAATTATCAACCATATTGGAGGAGAGAATACTCCACATGGTACATATACTAAGTATATCAATAACTGCAAAACCGCCTCAAGGGAGAATACTTCACATGATTTTGAAACTGTATATCAACAACTGCTTAAAATTGGACACTTGCAACTTGCAATGTTATGGTTATTATTATTATGCAAATATTAGATACTCAATTGTGCAGGCTTTAAAATCACTGATGCATTTGGTATACGTTGATTGATAATAGTGATCAATTCAATGAGTTCACTCCCCAGTTTCAATGTCAAGTTTAATGATGAGAATCATTATGTGAGAGTGAGCCATGTCATCAAAAGAATGTCTTAAAACATTCTGCATTCTGATAGCGCTCAGTGGCGCTTTCTAAGGCTGAAAAGTCTTCAAATTTTTTACCTTGGTGAAGTCTTTGAGCCATCGAAGATAATAATGATATAATAAATTTATTTCCGAACAATTTATATGCAAACAACAGAGGTGCATGTCTCACCCCCCACAGTGACCTTGGGGTCAAGGTCACAGACTTAGAAAGTTTATGTTTGGTAATAGTTTTATGTCAAAGTTTCTAAGAGATTGTATCTTCTGAACCCTTTGATAGATTTAGTTGATACTTACACTGAAGTTACATACTGGTCTAAAGATTTCATTGATGCATGTCCCACCCCCCACAGTGACCTCAAGGTCACAGACTTATAAATTTTACATTTGATTGAAGTTTTATGACAAAGTTTACAGATCCCTGTATGTCCTAAACTCAAAGACAAATCCAATTGATACTTGCATCGATCTTGCATACCAGTCCAAATATTTCATTGATGTATACCCAACCCTGCTGCTTCAGTAACATTGATGCCCCCACCCCTACAGTAACTTTGATGCCCTCAATCCCTTGGTCCATATAGAAATTTTATCTTTGGTTTAGCTTTTACAAGCATATTTATAGATTCTTATAGTTTCCATATTACATACAATTAAGCTCTAAAGATATAGCAGAGGGTGGCGCTGGCCGGGGGTATATGTGACCCACTGGTCGCTTTCTCTAGTCACCATGGCAACAATGATTTAGCCTAAAAAGGTTCCATTTGAAAGGCTACTGCCCAGTGAACACTCCTGGAGAGTTTGATGTAAAACCAAGGTTGGCAAAATGCCGTCAAATATGAGTATTTTCCATGCGGGTGGCATTTACCGGTCAATACCGGCAAATACTGGAAAATGAATTTTCCACTCTGGAATTAAAACAAAACCCTATATTTAGCAGATATATATGGGCAATTTCAATAATAGAGGTTACATTTTACTAATATAGTTTATCTGGGGTATTTATTCATTTGTTACCATCTAATTTAAATTATAAAAAAAAATGTAATTCAAGAAAAACTTGCCTATTTTGAACCTGCCACAGTACTCATCTGTTTACTTTCACCTTGACTAATTGTTTTGAAGTCATATAAAACATCCTTTAGTCTATCCTTGCCCCTGGCTATCCTGTGCTCTCTTGAATAAACCTGTGCTCTCTTGAATATACAAAGTTTTGAGAGTTGTTGTTTTAGTAATTTAGTCCATATGATCTTGCTAGTTACTGTGAAACTAATCTTTTGACAATAGTAAAATTCTGTAACTATCCTAAAATTTGAAAACATGGTTATTGTGTACAAAACTGTGTTTTAAAGATACAGATGGGCTCAGTCTGAGCTTCATTTGATAAGGTTACAAAAACTTAGAACAATTGTTGTAAGTGACAATATTAAACCAAGTGCACAGGGGAATTTCTACCTACATTTTTTTATTGATTCCAGGACATTTGCCCCCCAATGAATTAATCTAAAACTGGACATTTGCCCCCCAGTTGAAAATGCGACCCGGACATTTGCCCCCAGAGCTTATTTTTCGCATGGACATCTGCCCCCCCCCCCCCCCCCAGTGCTTATTTTACAGGTGGACATTTGCCCCCCACTGCTTATTTCAGAAAGGGACATTTGCCCCCCAGATAGACCAAGGCTTTCACAAAGGAGGAAAAATGTATTTATTGGTTTATTATCATCAGAAATACAAAATGTTAAGCAATAAATTACTCCATCTGTATAAATAACTATTTGGTGTAAATGACAATCCCTACCTTTACAAGCAGTATAGATCCAGATCAAAACAAAAAGATAGGCAACAAAACTCCATCTATATAAATATTTACCCCATAATAACCTGCTGTTAAGGACAGCCCCTACCTTAGAAAGCAGTATAGATCCAGATCAGATGCCATCTGATGGGGATCTATACTGTTTGTCATGCAGTTTGCTGAGTTAACAAAAATATACCAAGAATGTGATGGTTGATAGTCAACAATTGGAGACGCTTAATTTATTCAACAGGATAGGGGTTAAGCAAGTCGGCTACAGAACCATATATTGAGTTTGTGCCTCACTGAGGGTCCAATGTCAGATGCCTATTTCTGCAATGGAAACACATGGTTTTTACACTGGATACACTGATGGTTAATTCTTGAAGTAATTGAAATGATCTTGAATGGGCTGTAAAACCATAACCAAAACGTTATCATGTAAATTATGTAGCTATATACAAGTCTGTATAATGAATATCCTTGCAAATAAATTGTGCAAGACTTATTTTTATTTATTTTATTAAGAGATAATACAAAAATATGGAATGGTAGATGTATCAGGGAAGCCGGTTGGGGGGCAAATGTCCCTTTCTGAAATAAGTAGTGGGGGGCAAATGTCCACCTGTAAAATAAGCACTGGGGGGCAGATGTCCATACCAAAAATAAGCTCTGGGGGGCAAATGTCCGGGTCACATTTTCAAATGGGGGGCATATGTCCATTTTTCGATTAAGTCATAGGGGGGCAAACGTCCTGGGGGGCTTACGTCCGGAGACCTTTTTTATTATACCCCCGCAAACGAAGTTTGAAGGGGGTATATAGGAGTCAGCTTGTCGTCTGTCGTCGTCGGTTCGTTACAAAAAACTTTAACATTGCTCATAACTTCCTTATTCTTTGACCGATTTCTTTAATATTCACACACCACACACCTTGCCACTAGTACTTAAGATTGATATACACAAACCTGACCTTTACGTTGACCTTCCTCAAGGTCAAATACTTGTAAAAATTTGTCTGACAACCCATGCGGGGGTATAATTGGCGCCCGTTAGGCGGCAGCTCTAGTTACATTTAAAAAGTTACATGTACTTTTTTTATATAAATTATTTCAAAATTTTAGACTTAGATTAACTTTTTGGCTGGTTCAACATGATTAAATTGAGAAATGTTTTGTTCTGTAGGTTGATAACCTTACCCTGCTTATATAGATATTAACTTTTAACATTCTTTTACTCATTTAGTTCCATTATATTGTTTGTTATTCACATTTGTTCATATTTCTGCAGTATTTTAACGCTAAAAATTTCAATTTGCCAGTATTTGCCGGTATTTGCCACTTGATGAGTATTTTCCAGACCGGTAAATACCACTGGTAAATACGGGGGGTGGAATTTGCCACCCAACCTTGTGTAAAACAGACCATTCATTATGAAATAATGGTTTTATGAAGTTGCTGTCCTAGGCAACACTGTGAAAATCCGCAAAATTCACAAAGTCCCCAAGTGGGAATGGGTTAAATGAGCTGAGTCTAATATAGACTTTCTTGATTTTGAAAGCCTTTACTTACCATGTGGAAAAATGTAACTTTTGCTTGGTGAGTGTTTTTTATACCCCCGGCATACGAAGTATGCTATGGGGGTATATAGTTTTCGTCCTGCTGTTCGTCCTTCCGTTTGTCCGTCTTTCCATCCGTCCGTCTGTCCATCTGGGTGAACATGTCAGGTTAGGGGCTAGTGTCCGGATTCGAAAACAATAGAAAATGATTGGTAAATAATAGATTCATTCTGTAAATAAAAGGTTTAGGAGGTTAGCCCCTAATCATCATCATCAACAGATTTTTGATTAACGTGCAGGTACAGGGGCAACGTCCACATAAGTGGGACACCTTCCAGGTAGCTGGCTTGCTGCACGCATGGCAGATCTTACACCAGATCTCCAGGCTTGTCTATCATGAGGATCGATAGCAGAGAGCTTCCATTCTCTGCAATCTTTTCTGTCAGTTGCTTCCAGGTCATCTTGGGCCTTCCTGGCCCTCGCTTTCCACCTACCTGTATGTCACAGCCAGTCTTGATTGCACCGTTGGAGCGTTCCACATGTCCATACCAGCGAGGCCTTCTCTCTTTCAGGATAAGGTCTAGGTCCTCAATGCCAAGAAGCTCAAGTAACTCACTGGACCTGATGGTGACAGTGTCCTGTGGCTTGACATTGCAGATCTGTCTGATCATTGCCCTGTCATTTCGCTGTAAAAGTTGGAGGTTTGGCTTTGTCAGTGGCCATGTCTCACTGGCATGGTGCATTGCGCTCCGCACACAAGAGCTATACACACGGCCACGTGTCTTGAACGAGAGGTGTCGGGAAGAGAGAACTGGTAGCAACTCCTTGAATTTCTTCCAGGCTGTTTTCACACGTGATGTAGTTGAAAGGTCGCAACCACCCGCTGCAGAGAGCATATCACCTAGGTAGCAAAAGGAAGCTACAACCTCCAGCTTGTCAGATCCGACTTGGACTTCCCTCTGTGGTCTGCCATCTAAGGGGTGTGCAGTTCCTTGGCACCGTGTACACCTGTAATCAGGGTCCTCTATCAAGCGTTTGAGCCCACTGCATTTCTTGTGCACCCAGAACTTGCAGCCATTACAAAAGATACTGTTGCTGCCCACTCCAGTGCGACATACAGCGCATGGGAACTGGCCTGTACTCTGCAAGAGGTCCTGACCTGTACCACAGATCATGATCTTTGTCTTTCCTGCATTCACTCTCAGCAATTTTGCCTCCATTGCGTCTTTCCAAGTTAAGAGCCTCCTGACACATTCCTCAAGGGGTTCAGCTATGATGACAAGGTCATCAGCATACAGGTCCTTCCAGGGTACTCCAGAGCGGTACTCGCATGACAAGGTTTCAAGCACAATGATGAAAAGCAGTGGGCTGAGAACAGAGCCTTGATGAACACCTACCTTCACCTCTAATTCTTCACTGTAACCATCACCAACGCAGACACAGCTCCGAGCATTAGCATACATCCCTTGGACTAGTTTCACAATCCACTCGTCCACTCTAAGCTTTCTTTGTGCCCACCAGATGACTTCCCGAGGCACTCGGTCAAATGCCTTCTCCAGGTCTACAAAAGCCATGTAGAGTCTCCTGTTGGCCGCCAGATACTTCTCTTGCAGCTGCCGTACAACAAAAATTGCGTCTGTTGTGCCTCTTCCTGGGACAAAGCCAAACTGGGAATCGTCGATGGACACCATCTGTCTAATGAGGCCATCCACAATCCTCTCCAGGACTTTCATGACCTGTTCTGTCAGCTTGAGACCACGGTAGTTGCCCCGTTCCAATGCATCACCCTTGCCCTTGTAGAGACAGACAATGAAACTCTGTTCCCAGTCAGAGGGTACCTTCCCATCACGGATGATTGCAGCTGCAAGGTCGCGGATCATCCAGGCACCTGCATCACCTGCAGCTCTTATCATCTCAACAACTATGCCAGAAGGAACCCGGTGCTTTGCCAGTTTTCATCTGAGAGATAGCCTTCTTAACCATATCAATAGTGATTTGGATGGGTGGCCCTTCCACTGGTGGTTCAACAGACAGGTGGTCTGGGTCCCAGTCGAACTCAACATTGAGTAGCCTTGTGTAGTGTTCTAACCAGGCTCTCTGCGTTGAGTCTTCACTCATTGACATCTCCCCTGCATCATTCTTTACTGGTTTGTCACCTACAACATCGGCTTTCTCTCTTCTCATCTGGTTAGGCTTGTCACTTGGCTGCGATGACCTTATTAACATCCTCATTCCACCACCAGGTTTCGCGACGCCAGCGGTGGGGCCGAGTTGTCTTGAGCAGACTGGTCTTGATGCTGTTCCATATATCCTCAGTGGTAGCATCCTAAACCAAACAAAAGAAAATAACAAAAGAAATAGCCCTTAAACTGACATGTTGGAACGCCCATTAACATTTTGGTTAAAGTTTTGCTCCAAAGTTTCTAGGAGATTGTATCTTCTGAACCGTTTTATAGATTTAGTTGATACTTACACTGAAGTTACATACTGGTCTTACGATTTCATTGATGCATGTCCTACCCCCACAGTGACCTTGAGGTCAAGAACACATACTTTGAAATTTTACATTTGGTTAAAGTTTTATGGCAAAGTTTATAGATACCCGTATGTTCAAACTCTAAGACAAATTCAGTTGATACTTGCATCAATGTACCAGTTCCAACATTTCGTGATGTATGTCCCTTCCCCCACCCAGGGTGACCTTGACCTCAAGGTCACAGACTTAGAAATTTTACATTTTGTTAAAGTTTTATGACAAAGTTTATAGATGCCTGTATGTTCTAAACTGTAAGACAAATTCAATTGATACTTGCATTGTTGTTGCATACCAGTCAAAAGATTTCATTGATGAATAACCCACCCTGCTGCTTTGGTAACATTAATACCCCCACTCCTTCAGTAACTTTGATGCCCTCACTCCCTTGGTCCATTTAGAAATTTTATATTTACTTTATTTTTACAAGCACATTTATAGATTCTTATAGCTTCTTGACATCTTCATTCATATTACATACAAGCTTGAAAGCTATATCAGAGTATGGCCCTGGCCGTGGGTATACCTGACCCACTGGTCGCTTTCTCTAGTTTCCTCAGCTTACATGCAGTGTAAGCCTGACTTAAAAAAAAAAAAAAACACTCAAAAATTTGTCTAAAACAAGATGTGTTTGGACAGTGCATGTTAAATATGAAAGCAGTATCACTAAGCAATCGAAAGGCATTGCCAATGTTCATGTCTTAAAAAAGTAGGTCAAGGTCACAAGGTCAAAAATTATGGAATTGTTGGAAAGGTCATGTGACATAGAATACACATGTGAAATATGAAAGCAGTATCACTAAGCAATCGAAAGTTATGGCCAATGTTAAAGTTTTTAAAAAGTAGGTCAAACGTCAAGGTCAACGTCACGAAGTCAAAAATTATGGTACCACTAGAAAGGTCTTGTGAAAAGGAATGCACATGTGAAATATGAAAGCCATACCACTTGCCAATTGAAAGTTATGGCCAATGTAAAAGTTTTTAAAAGTAGGTCAAAGGTCAAGGTCACGAGGTCAAAAATTATGGTACCACTAAAAATGTCTTGTGAAACAGAATGCACATTTGAAATATGAAAGCACTATCACTTACCAAAAGAAAGTTATGGACTATGTTAAAGATTTTAGCTTGCCTTCTGAAAGTAAAGGGGAGCTATTGCCATACCCCCGGGCGTCGTCGGCATCCGCATTTGGTTCAAATTTACCTGCAAGCTCTTATATGTGATGTTTTACAAGTTTATTTTGAATATATAATTAACAATTGGTAAAAAACAATATTTAACATTATCATTGTACTTCATTTTACAGGTTTTTTGGCTTAAATTGGTCTTTTTGAGAAGTTAATATTTTCCTCTGTATTACCTCCCTTACTTCCCTGTGTTAAAGTTTACCTGCAAGCTGCGTGAGTTCAAATCCCGGGGGAGGCATGTTTTTTTTTTTTTTTCTTTTTAAAAACATAGCGGGTCTGGGGCTCAAGGTCAAGGTCACGGTGGCTATTTTTAGAAAAAACATTGTCATCACTCTAGCGCTTTCATTTATTGATGGATTTTAATATAACTTGGGTATAATGATATCTCAAGTGACTTTGACTTTCAGGGTCTGGGGCTTAAGGTCAAGGTCACTACTTTCAGGGTCACTGGGTCAAGGTCATTGTGGCTATTTTTAGAAAAACATTGCCATCGCTCTTGCACCTCAATTTATTGATGGATTTTAATATAACTTCACACAAATGTTGGGTATGACGATATCTCTAGTGAGTTCAACTTTCAGAGTCTGGGACTGAAGGTCAAGGTCACTGTGGCTATTTTTCGAAAAAACTTTGTGATCGCTCTAGTGCCTACATTTATGGATGGATTTTAATATCACTTACACAAACGTTGGGTTTGATATGTCTCGAGCTAGTTCGACTTTCAGGGTCTGGGGCAGAAGGTCAAGGTCACTGTGGCTATTTTTAGAAAATCTTTTCATCGCTCTTGCGCCTTTATTTATTGATTGATTTTAATATAATTTCACACAAATATTGGGTATGATGATATCTCAAGTGACTTTGACTTTCAGATTCCGGGACTGAAGGTCAAGGTCACTGTGGCTATTTTTAGAAAAACTTTGTCATCGCTCTAGTGCCTACATTTATGAATGGATTTTAAAATAACTTTACACAAATGTTGGGTATGATGATATCTCAAGCGAGTTCGACTTTCAGGGTCTGGGGCTGAAGGTCAAGGTCACTGTGGCTATTTTTAGAAAAACTTTGTCATCGCTCTTGCACCTTCATTTATTGATGGATTTTAATATAACTTGACACAAATGTTTGGTATGATGATATCTTGAGTGACTTTGACTTTCTGGGTCAGGGGCTGAAGGTCAAGGTCACTGTGGCTATTTTTTAGAAAAACTTGATCATTGCTCTAGTGTCTACATTTATTGATAGATTTTAAGATAACTTCATACAAAGGTTGGGTATGATAATATCTTGAGTCGGTTCAACTTTCAGGGCCTGGGGCTCAAAGTCAAGGTCACTGTGGCAATTTTTAGAAAAACTTTGTCATCACTCTTAAGTACCTACATTTATTGATGGATATAATGTAGTTTTACGCAAATGCTAGGCTAGGCTTTTTTTAATTTTTCTTGCACGAGGGATTTTGTATTGGCTGTGATGCCTTGTTATTACTTGGAAGTTTGTAGATTTTTTTTTTTATTAAATATAGATTTCTGTTTCATCTTTTTTTACAGTGGAAAGGCTTGAAAACAGGATGATTAGGGGTACTTTTTGGTTTTCTTTCATTTGCTGCAGTCTGTTGGGCTTTTTTACAGAAGAAAAAAATTTGATTACTTGCCCTCATCCATCTTAGGCCCCCAAAGGCGAGCTATGTTGTCTTCTGACAACTCTTGTTAAAAAGTAGGTCAAACATCAAGGTCACAAGGTAAAAAGTTGTGGTACCATTAGAAAGGTCTTGTGACAAGGAATACACATGTGAAATATGAAAGCCCTACCATTTACCAATCAAATGTTATGGCCAATGTTAAAGTTTTTAAAAAGTAGGTCAAAGGTCAAGGTCATAAGGTCAAAAATTATGGTACCTCTAGAAAGGTCTTGTGACAAGGAATGCATATGTGAAATATGAAAGCCCTATCACATATCAATCAAAAGTTATGGCCAATGTTAAAGTTTAAAAAAAAATGAAAAAAGTAGGTCAAAGGTCAAGGTCAAGAGATAAAAAATTATGGTCCCACTGGAAAGGTCTTATGATAAGGTATACACCTGTGAAATATGAAAGCTCTATCTATTACCATTCAAAAGTTATGCCCAATGTTAAGATTTTTGTAGACAGACAAACAGACAGACAGACCCAAAACTATATGCCCCCCGAATCTCGATTCCGGTGGGGGGGGGGGCATAAGAAAACAATAAAAAAATTGTTTGCTGCACAATTTTGCTCAGTACTTTGAGAATTTGAGAACTGAATCTTGTTACACATGATCTGCTTCAAATAAAACAAAACCTGTTTCTAGTTAAATCAGCTGGGTTTGATATGGACTTTCTTGATTTTGAAATCATTCACTTGGCATATGTGCACGTGATAATTTAGCTTGATGAGTAACTTTTAATTCCCACTCACCAAGAATAGAAAGTATGATTTTTTCCCCTCATCATATTCACAGGATATGCCAAGCCTAAGTTCCCGCCAGGATTAACAATAATTATATAAAAAAATATTTCTGCTGCAAAATTTTGCTTGGTACTTTGAGTGTTAACCCTCATTCCGCTGAACAACACAACCCCTACCGTTGCAAACAGTGTAGATCCAGATCTGATGGCTTCAGTCTGAAGAAGTAATCTAATCAGGCTCTGCAGTGTTTGTCAGTCGGTTTGGCAATCAAATTACATGACATCCAAATTTGTATTTTGCATGAATGAATACATTATATCAAGTAATTTGATTGGCTGGTCAGAAATGGGCAGGTCTATTTTGTTCTGACAACAAGATAAGGGTTAAATCTTGTTACTGGTACACCACAACCTCATTTGTTTGGATTAATCCTTATCTTGCTGATTTTGTTTGATTTGAGGTTTAACGTCCCCGTCAACACTGTAAAGGTCATTTTGGAGACGTTGCTTCCAATTTTGTGGGACTTTTACCCGACATTGAGACGAAATGACATCTCAAGCCCTGTCGCCCAATGAAACCAATAGGGTTTATTAGCATGGACGGTCCGCCTCGCACTGCGGTTCCTGGACAGGTTTAGATCCTCTAAGCGGTTTACCAGTACTAGTGTGCGGGCCAGATTCAGCTCTGCGTGGAAGCATCATGCAGCCCATATATTTCTTCAAGCCCCTATGGGTGGGGGCGGCCTTATCTTGCTGAATATTCATTTAAGACCCACCCATTTTTGTCTATCAACCAATCAAATTACTTGATGTAATTTATTGCTACAAATTCATAAACTGAATGGCAAAGATAGGGGTTATGGTGAACAGCAAGATAAGGGTTAACTTACACGATTTCTGCATTGGACGCAACAATAGTGTTAAAAACAGGTTGGGGTGTATTATTCAAAACGTGCCATAATTTGTTGTTACAAGGTTTGAGTTCAGCTTTATCTTGCAGGTCTAAGATTGGAGGTTCTCACACAGACAGTGTCTTAGTATCGCAGCTACAGACTGGCCTGACTCTGGAGTTTGAACACAGTGATCCAGCAAGAAGAATTAGGCTGCTTCTCTGTGAACTGCTGTTTATTCTATCACAGGTACACATAAATCCTTTAACCCTTACATGTATCTTGCTGAATATTCATTTAAGCCACACCCATTTCTGTCTATCAGCCAATCAGATTACTTGATGTAATTTATTCCTACAAATTCATAAACTGAATGTCAAACAGTGTAGATCCTGATCAGATGGCTTCTTCAGAAGCCATCTGATCTGGATCTGCACTGTTTACAAAGATAGGGGTTGTCCTGAATAGTGGGATAAGGGTTAACATCATGCAATAAAAATAATATGACAGCACATTAAATAATTATACCCCTGGCATACGAAGTATGCTATTTATACCCCTGGCATATGAAGTATGCTATGGTTATACCCCCGGCATACGAAGTATGCTTCGTATGCTGTTTATACCCCCGGCATACGAAGTATGCTTCGTATGCTGTGGGGGTATAATGTTTTCATCCTGCCGTTCATCCGTCCGTCTGTCCATCCATCCGATAACATTTTGGTTAAAGTTTTGCGTCAAAGTTTCTTACAGATTGTATCTTCTGGGTCCTTTGATAGATTTAGTTGATACTTACACTGAAGTTACATACTGGTCTAAAAATTTCATTGATGCATGTCCCACCACCACAGTGACCTTGAGGTCAAGGTCACAGACTTAGATTTTTAGCTCACCTGAGCCGAAGGCTCATGTGAGGTATTAGTATACCACGAGCCGGCGTCCGTCGTCGTCGTCGTCGTCCGTCGTCCACACTTTCAAAGAAGTATATCTCCGGAACCAGTGGGCCAATCTTGATCAAATTTCATGTGAAGCATTATCAGGTAGGGGGAAAGGCTGCATACTGTTTTCGGGCAGATCGGATTGGAACTCTGGTTGCCATGGCAACAAATAGCTCCCATAGACTTAACATAGGAAAAAGTTTGTCATCACTCTAGCTCCGTCAATTTTTTTCTGATTATCTTCATTCTTGGAGATAACGATAACAGGCATGAAATCTCGATCAAGTTCGATTTTGGGCTGAATCGGATTATTCACTCAGGAGTTACGTGCCCTTGAGCTTTGAAAAAATTGCCTATTGACTTAACATGGGGAGAATGTTGTCATCACCGTAGCTGCTTCAATTATTTTCAGATTGGCTTTATTCTTGCAGATAACCAGCACAGCCATGAAATCTCCGTCAAGTTCGATGACTGGCAGAATCGGATCATTCACTTAGGAGTTACCTGCCCTTGTGTGTTTTTGCATTAGGGTTAATGGGAATTAGGAAAAAGCTTGTCATCACTCTAGCTCCGTCAATTTTTTTCTGATCGACTTCATTCTTGCAGATAACGAGGACAGGCATGAAATCTCGATCAAGTTCGATTTTGGGCTGAATCGGATTATTCACTCAGGAGTTACGTGCCCTTGAGCGTTGAAAAAATTGCCTATTGACTTAACATGGGGAGAATGTTGTCATCACCGTAGCTGCTTCAATTATTTTCAGATTGGCTTTATTCTTGCAGATAACCAGCACAGCCATGAAATCTCGGTCAAGTTCGATAACTGGCAGAATCGGATCATTCACTTAGGAGTTACCTGCCCTTGTGTGTTTTTGCATTAGGGTTAATGGGATTTCAAAAATGTATATCTTAAAGACTACTTGGCCAACTTTGATCAAATTTCATGTGTCGCATTATTGGGCAAGTGGAAAGGCTTCATTAGGTTTTCAGGCAGATCTGAGTGGAACTCTGGTTGCCATGGCAACATCTAGCTCCCATAGACTTCACATAGGAAAAAGCTTGTCATCACTCTAGCTCCGTCAATTTTTTAGCTCACCTGAGCCGAAGGCTCATGTGAGGTATTAGTATACCACGAGCCGGCGTCCGTCGTCCGTCGTCCACACTTTCAACGAAGTATATCTCTGGAACCAGTGGGCCGGCCTTGATCAAATTTCCTAAGAACCATCATCAGGTAGGGGGAAAGGCTGTATTAGGTTTTCGTGCAGATCGGATGAGAACTCTGGTTGCCACAGCAACAAAGAGCTCCCATAGGCTTAACATAGGAAAAAGCTTGTCATCACTCTAGCTCCGTCAATTTTTAGCTCACCTGAGCCGAAGGCTCATGTGAGGTATAAGTATACCACGAGCCGTCGTCCGTCGTCGTCGTCGTCCGTCGTCGTCGTCCACACTTTCAAAGAAGTATATCTCCGGAACCAGTGGGCCAATCTTGATCAAATTTCATGTGAAGCATTATCAGGTAGGGGGAAA
Organism: Lucinisca nassula; assembly: GCA_963580285.1. Classification (NCBI taxonomy): domain Eukaryota; kingdom Metazoa; phylum Mollusca; class Bivalvia; order Lucinida; family Lucinidae; genus Lucinisca; species Lucinisca nassula. The sequence goes on along the minus strand of OY757022.1, from coordinate 83,014,671 downwards.
GGCTGCATACTGTTTTCGAGCAGATCGGATTGGAACTCTGGTTGCCATGGCAACAAATAGCTCTCATAGACTTAACATAGGAAAAAGTTTGTCATCACTCTAGCTCCGTCAATTTTTTTCTGATTGTCTTCATTCTTGCAGATAACAAGGACAGGCATGAAATCTCGATCAAGTTCGATTTTGGGCTGAATCGGATTATTCACTCAGGAGTTACGTGCCCTTGAGCGTTGAAAAAACATAGGAAAAAGCTTGTCATCACTCTAGCTCCGTCAACTTTTTTCTGATTGACTTCATTCTTGCAGATAACGAGGACAGGCATAAAATCTCGATCAAGTTCGATTTTGGGCTGAATCGGATTATTCACTCAGGAGTTACGTGCCCTTGAGCGTTGAAAAAATTGCCTATTGACTTAACATGGGGAGAATGTTGTCATCACCGTAGCTGCTTCAATTATTTTCAGATTGGCTTTATTCTTGCAGATAACCAGCACAGCCATGAAATCTCGGTCAAGTTCGATAACTGGCAGAATCGGATCATTCACTTAGGAGTTACCTGCCCTTGTGTGTTTTTGCATTAGGGTTAATGGGAATTTCAAAAATGTATATCTTAAAGACTACTTGGCCAACTTTGATCAAATTTCATGTGTCGCATTATTGGGCAAGTGAAAAGGCTTCATTAGGTTTTCAGGCAGATCTGAGTGGAACTCTGGTTGCCATGGCAACATCTAGCTCCCATAGACTTCACATAGGAAAAAGCTTGTCATCACTCTAGCTCCGTCAATTTTTTTCTGATCGACTTCATTCTTGCAGATAACCAGTACAGGCATAAAATCTCGGTCAAGTTCGATTTTGGGCCGAATCAGATAATTCACTCAAGAGTTACGTCCCCTTGAGCGCCCGAAAAATTGCCTATCGACTTAACATGGGGAAAATGTTGTCATCACTGTAGCTGCTTCAATTTTGTTGGGATTGGCTTCATTCTTACAGATAACCAGCACAGCCATGAAATCTCGGTCAAGTTCGATAATTGGCAGAATCGGATCATACACTTAGGAGTTACCTGCCCTTGTGCATTTTTGCATAAGGGTTAATGTGAATTTCAAAAATGTATATCTTGAAGACTACTTGGCCGACTTTGATCAAATTTCATGTGTAACATTATTGGGCAAGTGGAAAGACTGCATAAGGTTTTCATGCAGATCTGAGTGGAACTCTGGTTACCATGGCAACATATAGCTCCCATAGACTTAACATAGGAAAAAGCTTGTCATCACTCTAGCTCCGTCAATTTTTTTCTGATCGACTTCATTCTTGCAGATAATAAGGACAGGCATAAAATCTCGGTTAAGTTCGATTTTGGGCAGAATCGTAATATTGACCTCGGAGTTACGTGACCTTGAGCGACAAAAAATTTGCCCATAGACTTAACATAGGGAAAATGTTGTGACTACGATAGCGACTTGAATTTTTTTCAGATCAGCTTCAAACTTGCAGGTAACGAGGACAGACATTAAATCACGGTTAAGTTCGATTTTGGGCCGAATCGGATTATTTGCCTTGGAGTTACCTGCCCTTGAGCATGAAAAAATACGTTGTGACCACGATAGCAACTTTATTTTTATTCAGATCAGCTTCAAACTTGCAGGTAACGAGGACAGGCATAAAATCCCGGTTAAGTTCGATTTTGGGCCGAATCGGAATATTGACCTCGGAGTTACGTGACCTTGAGCGACAAAAAATTTGCCCATAGACTTAACATAGGGAAAATGTTGTGACTACGATAGCGACTTGAATTTTTTTCAGATCAGCTTCAAACTTGCAGGTAACGAGGACAGACATAAAATCTCGGTTAAGGTAGATTTTGGGCCGAATCGGATTATTTGCCTTGGAGTTACCTGCCCTTGAGCATAAAAAAATACGTTGTGACCACGATAGCAACTTTATTTTTATTCAGATCAGCTTCAAACTTGCAGGTAACGTGGACAGGCATAAAATCTCAGTTAAGTTCGAATCGGAATATTGACCTCGGAGTTACATGACCTTGAGCGACAAAAAATTTGCCCATAGACTTTACATAGGGAAAATGTTGTGACTACGATAGCGACTTGAATTTTTTTCAGATCAGCTTCAAACTTGCAGGTAACGAGGACAGACATAAAAGCTCGGTTAAGTTTGATTTTGGGCCGAATCGGATTATTTGCCTTGGAGTTACCTGCCCTTGAGCATAAAAAAATATGTTGTGACCACGATAGCAACTTTATTTTTATTCATATCAGCTTCAAACTTGCAGGTAACGAGGACAGGCATAAAATCTCGGTTAAGTTCAATTTTGGGCCGAATCGGAATATTGACCTCGGAGTTACGTGACCTTGAGCGACAAAAAATTTGCCCATAGACTTAATTAGGGAAAATGTTGCGACTACAATAGCGACTTGAATTTTTTTTAGATCAGCTTCAAACTTGCAGGTAACGAGGACAGACATAAAATCTCGGTTAAGTTCGATTTTGGGCCGAATCGGAATATTTGCCTTGGAGTTACCTGCCCTTGAGCATAAAAAAATACGTTGTGACCACGATAGCAACTTTATTTTTATTCATATCAGCTTCAAACTTGCAGGTAACGAGGACAGGCATAAAATCTCGGTTAAGTTCGATTTTGGGCCGAATCGGAATATTGACCTCGGAGTTACGTGACCTTGAGAGACAAAAAAAATTTGCCCATAGACTTAACGTAGGGAAAATGTTGTGACAGAAATAGCGACTTGAATTTTTAGCTCACCTGAGCCAAAGGCTCTAGTGAGCTGATAGTATACCAAGGCTCCGGAGTCTGTCGTCTGTCGTCCGTCCATCCGTCGTCCACACTTTCAATGAAGCATATCTCAGAAGGCAGTCGACCAATCTTGTTTAAATTTTATGTGTAGCACCATTGGGCAAGGGGAAAGGCTCCATTAGGTTTTGGAGCTAGTCTGGTTCATTTGTTCCTTCATTCTTCTTTCTCTCCATATAGAGATAATAGACCAATGTTAAATTTTTAATCAAAGATTTCTCAGGAACTATAAAAGCTAGAAGCATCAAATTTGGTATTCAATAGAATAATGATGACTTATTTTGTGTAAGAGACATTGGGCTTTCTCAGCTTATTTGTTCATCTGTTCTTTCATTCTTCTTTCTCTCCATTTTGACCAATGTTAAATTTTCGTCAAAGATTTCTCAGGAACTATAGAAGCTAGAAGTCTCAAACTTGGAATGCAATGCAATAATGATGACTTATATCCTGTAAGGGTCAATGGGCTGGATTCTATTAGCAGATTTAGTAGTCAAGTCTGTGAATTGTTAAAACTTAAGTTCCTCAGGTGAGCGGTTTAGGCTCATTGAGCCTCTTGTTTATGTTTGGTTAAAGTTTTGCGTCAAAGTTTCTACGAGATTTATCTTCTGAACCCTTTGATAGATTTAGCTGATACTTACACTGAAGTTGCATACTGGTTTAAAGATTTCATTGATGCATGGTCCCCCCCCCCCCACCCCACAGTGACCTTCAGGTCAAGGTCATGGACTTAGAAATTTTACATTTGGTTAAATTTTTATGACAAAGTTTATAGATGCCTGTATGTTCTAAACTCTAAGACAAATTCAGTTGATACTTGCATCAATGTCCCAGTCCAAAAGATTTCATTGATGCATTACCCACCGTGCTGCTTCAGTAACATTGATACCACCCACCCCTTCAGTAACTTTGATGCCTTCACTCCCTTGGTCCATTTAGAAATTTTATGTTTGATTTAGCTTTTACAAGCACATTTATAGATTCTTATAGCTTCTTGACATCTTCATTCATATTACATACAAGCTCAAAAGATATATCATGGCCGGGGGTATATGGGACCCACTGGTCGCTTTCTCTAGTGTTGATTCAATCCCTGCTGGGTCGGCAACATTCTTTCGTGGAAATCAATAAGTATTTCGGCCCACCCATCGGTGCTAGAAGAAATAGATGGGCTGCATGATGCTTCCAGGCATAGCTGAAACTGTCCGCACACGAGTACTGGTAAACCGCTTAGAGGATCTAAGCCTGTCCAGGCAAGGTTGTATGAGTCGGAAATTTCAGACTGTTGCTAGTCCATGTAGCTGAGGAGGTGTCTAACCTGGGGCCAGTTGTTCAAAATATTGTTAGCTTAACGAGCTAGTTGGTAGTCATACTGTTAACTGTTCTAGCAAGTGCAAGATATAAAATTTTGGTATTTTTGCCGTATTAAGTGTTCAAAGTTTTAACGATATGTTAACTAACGACGTCATTGGTTTTGAACAACAGGCCCCTGGTAAAAAAATCCAAAAGACCAGGGGCCAGTTGTTCAAAACATCGTTAGCTTAACGAGCTCATTGGTAGTCATATTATTAACTGTTCTAGCAAGCTTAACATTTAAAATTTTGGGATTTTTCCTGAAAAAATGAGAGCAGCTTTTACATACACAAAAGCTGCTCACATTTTTTCAGCAAAAATATTAACATATTTGCCATAATACATGATCAAAGTTTTAATGATATGTTAACTTAGTCGTTAGTTTTGAACAACTGGCCCAGTTTTCTCATGGTTGGGCTCATTTAATTAAACCTCTGCATGCTGGGTATGTTTTTAGGAGACACTTTTCTGAAATATATGTATTTTCTTATTTTTCTCAGAAAACAGGATTTGACATCTCATGCAAATTATCTCCTATGGAGACAATTTACATGAGATGTCAAATCCTGTTGGAAAAAAATTGCATGAGATGTCAAGTCCTGTTGGAAACAATTTACATGAGATGTGAAGTCCTGCTGGAAACCATTTGCATAAGATGCCAAGTCCTATTGGAAATAATTTGCATGAGATGTGAAGACCTGTTGAAAACAATTTACATAAGATGTAAATTCCTATTGGAAACAACTTGCATGAAATGTTTGGAAACAATTTGCATGAGATGTCAAGTCCTGTTGGAAACAATTTGCATAAGATGTATAGTCCTGTTGGAAACAATTTGCATGAGATGTGGAATCCTGTTGAAAACAATTTGCATGAGATGTCAAGTCCTGTTGGAAACAATTTGCATGAGATATAAAGTCCTGTTTCCTGGGAAAAGAAAGAAAAATATCAACAATTTGTAATCTACTGAATTAGCCAAGAGTGTAGTATACTGGTAGGACTAAAGATTAAGGAAAAGTGGAGTTTTCAAAGGCACATATGAGAACCTATCTGCTGGTTTATCACCATTGAAGCCACAAACCTGGCAGCTCAGCTACACAGAAATTTTAAGGGGAATGGATACAGCTTCAGGGGAGACAACTCCTTCAAAAGTATTTTTGACTCCCATGTCAATAGGGCCTGGGGTCGACTCTTAAAGGAAAGAATTTGCTCCTGAGGAGCAAATTCTTTCCTTTAAAGAGTTTCCCCCTTTTTCAGTGGAAAAGAGAACAGGAAGTCCCGAAAGTTGTCTCCCTTTGAAAAATTTGCTAGGTGTTCCAATTCCCCTTAAATATAGAAACTAGTGGTATTTTGCTATTCAAGCATAGGACACAGAGGTGCTGATCAGACTTTACTGTTTGCGAATGCCATAAAACAGGGTTTCTTACAATGCTGTTCAAATACTTTAGTGTGTTTGAAAATTTCCGTATATAATATGTCATTTAGATATTTTGGTACACCATAACCTCTTTATAACTGTATTAATGGGGTCGAAAGCAGAAACCGTGTTATTTAACCCTTTTTGTACCGGTAACGCCAAAACAGGTACCCTGGCAAACAGTTCAGGCCCAGATCAGACGTCTGATCAGGGCCTACAGGCCCAGATCAGACGTCAGATCAGGGCCAACACTGTTTGCGAAAAGTTAAGCCATTTTCCAAGTGAATTTAGAAGAAAACACAACCTGACAACCCTTAATTTTGGAATGGACTCCTGTTACATAAAAAGAGGGAAATTCCATTTGGTACAAAAAGGGTTAAACAACCATGTTACATGTATATCCAAACATGGTCATTTTTCTATATATTATAAATCTACACATTTTTGTGATCCATCTTGAAACCATGTTATATCCAAACCGTGTTATAATGAACTGTGTTATAACAAGGTTGTGGTGTATATCGCTATCTTGTAGATTCGTGAAAACAAGACTGACTTCAGTGGGAAACAGTGGGAACTATTTGAATGTGAAGTCTACCTGGAAGAAGTCTCTGATGTCCTTTGTATTGCCCAGGCAGGTTAGTACATGTACATCTTAACAAGTCTGTCACAGGCCTCTATGGCTTTGTAACGGGCCCCCGTGGCCTAGTAGGTATGAGTGCTGACTCAATCATTAGCTGTGGTTCTGCAACGGAAGGTCAGTTGGGTTCCCCTTCCTGTGCTTATTGATTGGCTCGAAATAAGTGAACTTGTAAGGGCCATAAAACCACCCCCACCCCCCAAAAAAACAAACAAACAAATAAAAAAAACCTCCATGGCCTTGTGGTTGAGAGCAATGTCTCTAAAACAGACCTCCATGGCCTAATGGGTAAGAGTGCTGACTGAGTTACTCCGAATCATTAGGTCTGGAGGTGACCTAATGATTCTAGCCTCGCTCGGGTCATATGTGAGACACCAAGTTCTGCAACGGAAGGTCAGATAGTTCTTCTCTAGGTACTTTGGTTTTTTCCCGTTTTTTCCCATCTCTGATCTTGAAAAGGCAGTAAAACCAGCTCCCTCCCCCCATCCCCCCACCATTGCTCAGGTCACATTTGCAACAGCAAATGTCACTCAAAGGTTATGGAGTTCTGCTTCTGCAATAAATGGTCAGGTGTTTTCTGAAGAGGCCATGTGGTCAGAATCTACACTGCCATTCGGTTTGTGAACTGAACTAGAAGAAATACATTATATTAAGTTACCTGATTGGTTGATAGTCAGAAATGGATGTGGCAAAATTAATTCATTCAGCAGGACAAGGGTTAATGTTAATAAAATAATGTTGGTTTAGTTCATGTAATCGATTTAACCTTCTTAACCCTGTAGACCAGTTCAGTTACCGACGCAAACAGTGTAGACCAAGATAAGAGTGCTCATAATGAACCTTCTCCGCAGGATTTACACTGGTTGCCATCCTGTACTAATTTTTGACAAAAACACCTATTGGCAACAATGGACTTGTCCAAATTCAGAGATGGAAGAGTCCACTTCATAAACTCAGGGTTGAAAGGGTTTACTAGCACTCAGAACATTAGGTTAGTACATGTACATCTTAACAAGTCTGTCACAGGCCTCTATGGCTTTGTAACGGGCCCCCGTGGCCTAGTAGGTATGAGTGCTGACTCAATCATTAGCTGTGGTTCTGCAACGGAAGGTCAGTTGGGTTCCCCCTCCTCCGCTTATTGATTGGCTCGAAATAAGTGAACTTGTAAGGGCCATAAAACCACCCCCACCCCCCAAAAAAACAAACAAACAAATAAAAAAACCTCCATGGCCTTGTGGTTGAGAGCAATGTTTCTTAAACAGACCTCCATGGCCTAATGGGTAAGAATGCTGACTGAGTTACTCCGAATCATTAGGTCTGGAGGTGACCTAATGATTCTAGCCTCGCTCGGGTCATATGTGAGACACCAAGTTCTGCAACGGAAGGTCAGATGGTTCTTCTCTAGGTACTTTGGTTTTTTCCCGTTTTTTCCCATCTCTGATCTTGAAAAGGCAGTAAAACCAGCTCCCTCCCCCCATCCCCCCACCATTGCTCAGGTCACATTTGCAACAGCAAATGTCACTCAAAGGTTATGGAGTTCTGCTTCTGCAATAGATGGTCAGGTGTTTTCTGAAGAGGCCATGTGGTCAGAATCTACACTGCCATTCGGTTTGTGAACTGAACTAGAAGAAATACATTATATCAAGTTACCTGATTGGTTGATAGTGAGAAATGGATGTGGCAAAATTAATTCATTCAGCAGGACAAGGGTTAATGTTAATAAAATAATGTTGGTTTAGTTCATGTAATCGATTTAACCTTCTTAACCCTGTAGACCAGTTCAGTTACCGACGCAAACAGTGTAGACCCAGATAAGATTGCTAATAATGAACCTTCTAAGCAGGATTTACACTGGTTGCCATCCTGTACTAATTTTTGACAAAAACACCTATTGGCAACAATGGACTTGTCCAAATTCAGACATGGAAGAGTCCACTTCATAAACTCAGGGTTGAAAGGGTTTACTAGCACTCAGAACATTCTGCCATTTTTCAAAGGGAGACAACTTTTGGTACTTCATGTGTGCTTTTCTATAAGCCCTGTCCCACTGAAAAAGGGGTCTACTCTTAAAGGAAAGAATTTGCTCCTCAAGAGCCAATTTTTTCCTTTAAGAATTGATCCCTATTGACATTGGAGACAAAAATACTTGTGAAGGAGTTGCCTCCCCTGAAGGTTTACCCATTCCCCTAAATATTATGTTTTGTTTATAGAGTTGCCAAACCTTCTACCCATTAAAGAGGTTGCAGAGGCATTGATGTATGCTCCTAATGGTCCATGGTTGCTATGCCGATTGGTTGCCAACTCACCAGATTGCTTCAAAGAAGGTACACAACAACCTATTTATAACACTTGGCCCCCGCCCATCAGGGCTTGAAGAAATAGATGGGCTGCATGATGCTTCCACGCAGAGCTGAAACCGACCCGCACACGATTACTGGTAAACCGCTTAGAGGATCTAAGCCTGCCCATGCAAAACAGTGCGAGTCGGCCCGTCCATGCTTATAAACCCTATTGGTTTCAATGGGTGGCAGGGCTTGAGATGTCATTTCATCTCAATGTCGGGTAAAAGTCCCACAAAATTGGAAGCAACGTTTCCAAAATGGCCTTTGCAGTGTTGACGGGGACGTTAAACCTCAAATCAAACAAACAAAAATTTATAACACTAGTGTTGGGGTTCAAATCAGAAACCATGTTAGTGAAACAACCCTATTACACATAAATCCAAACAAAAATTTATAGATTATATAGAACAATGACCATTTATGGTCATTTTTACAGGCCCGTTTGAAAAAAACGATTTTTTTATGGCGTGGAGCTATCCGTCTGCGCGTCTTTAAACAGTCTTGTACGCTCCATAACTCAGTAACCATTAGGGATAACTTCATGCAACGTTATAGGAATATGTATTAAGGCAAGACGACTTGTCACGCACAAGAATGATTGTTCCCCTTTTCTTAGTTTCTGAGTTATGCCCCTTTGATTAATTTTTTTTATAAACATTCTCCCTAGCTCCATAGCTCGGTATCCGTTAGAGATATCATCATGCAACTTTATAAGAATATGTATTAGGCAATGACGATGTGTCTTGTGTATGACCCAGGTCGGTATACCAAAAGTCAATCTGTTTGTTTGATTTGAGGTTTAACGTCCCCGTCAACACTGTAAAGGTCATTTTGGAGATGTTGCTTCCAATTTTGTGGGACTTTTACCCGACATTGAGATGAAATGACATCTCAAGCCCTGTCGCCCAATGAAACCAATAGGGTTTATTAGCATGGACGGTCCACCTCGCACCCCGGTTACTGGACAGGCTTAGATCCTCTAAGAGGTTTACCAGTACTATTGTTCGGGCCGGATTCAGCTCTGCGTTGAAGCATCATGCAGCCCATATATTTCTTCAAGCCCCTATGGGCGGGGGCCAACCAAAAGTCAAGGTCATACTTAGAGGTCAAAGGTTAAAAAAAGGGTCTTTCTTTCATGTCTGGTCAATAACTTTGTAATGGCTTGACAATTTTTTCTGGAATTTGAGGGATATGGTAGATACTAGTATGAAGTTTTGCAAGAGGGTTTCAAAGGGTCCCCTGGGGTGCGCCGGGGCCATGCCCCACTCCCAGCATTTTATTAAAGGCTTAATATCTCAGAAACCTTTCAGATCCCCACCACCATGTATATCCTTGTTCCTTATGATGAGATGCATTCAGTGACAGCTACCATGGGCTCCCTGGGGTGCACCGGTGCCATTCCCCACCCTCTCTACTTCATAAAAAAGCCATATATCTCAGAAACCATTCTCAGAAAATTCCCACCCTTAAACCATATATATTCTTGTTCCTTATGATAATATACATTCAGTGACGCCAACCTGTGGTTCCCCGGTGTGTGCAGGGACTATGCCGCAACCCCTCCACTTCACAAAAAGCCATATATCTCAGAAACCATTCACATCCCCACCCCTAAACCATATGTATTGTTGTTTCTTATTATAAGACACATCCAGTGATACCGACACTGGGGTCCCCCTCGGGTGGGCAGAGGTCATGCCCCACCCCTCCACTTCATATAAGGCCATATATATCTAAGAAAACATTCAACTCTATCCCTAAACCATATACAGTCGAACCTGTGCTTACGGTCACCTCCGAATAACTGTCCCCTTATTACAACGGTCATTTTCAACCCCTCCCATCGAAATTCCCTAATAAATTAACTGGGAATAGCGGTCCACTGTGCACTACGGTCAACGGTCACGTTATTCAGTCCCAAACTGAGTTGCTGTCCTTGAATAACGGTCTATAATTGAATCCATCACGCTCATGATTTCAGCTTTGAGGTAATTATCGCCATTGATTGGCATATAATTGGCCTGCTTGATTGGTGTTGCAGTCCTTAATCCTGGCGATCTGGTCAAACATGTTACGGTTTGTGAGTGAGTTGAATTGAATAAATCCATTGCATTCTGTTTTACACAAGAACTGAAGATAGTTTATTAGAAAAGTGAAGAAAAATTGAGTAAACATTTTTTTTTTTAATTGGCGGACAATCCTAAAGACGGTAAAACTAGCCCAGTAAGTAAATCACAATAATTGCGGCACTGTCAATTCAAGGACAAACCATCTGTGTATTTATTACGGTTCAAGTATGACACTATTGTTAATCCCTGTCATATAATTGCCACCCTGCGGTGCGTGTCGATAAGGTGTGAAAATATGGTCAAGTCATGTCTCTAATTTGCGTTTATCCTCCAGTCATAAAATTTAATCCAAGATCAATGTGAAAATGATTTAATCCTCCTCAGACAATTAGCTACATCTAACGGTATATGTTTGCATAATAAAAACGGACTACTCTACGATCTCATGAATGGTTATGTTTTGGCGCCAAATAGCAGACGCTCGAAGGGAAAAGTCGAGCGCTGTTGTTGGTTATTGACACGGAGGGATAATTCGGGAGCTATACAGCGCTGTTTTCTTTCCACCTCTATTCACAACTGTTTAGCTATCGAGAAAATATTTTTTACCGGTTCCAAACATTTTTTATGAAAGATTTAAACACGTGTGGGGTTGCTAGAGTCGGATGACGCAACAAATAAACATGTAAATTAAATGGAAAACAATATGCTTCTTCATCCAGTGACAGCTTGCTATTTAATCAATAAATGTAAGAATTTTTGGACCCTGTCGGCCTGCTGGTAATTGTCAAACCTCCGAATAAAGGTCACCTGTGAATAACGGCCAAATTTGTCATGTCCCATAGATGGCCTTTGTTCACAGGTTTGACTGTATATTATGATAAGACACATTCAGTGACACCAGCCTTGGGGTCCCCCGGGGCTATGCCCGACCCACTCCACTTCATTAAAGGCCTAATACCTCAGAAACTGTTCAGATCCCCATTCCTAAACCATATATTGTCTGGTTCTTTATGATAAGATGCATTCAGTGTTACCAACCTTAGGGTCCCTGGGGTGTGTGCCAGGGCCCTGCCCCACCCCTGCACTTCATAAAAGACCTAATATAATGGAAACCATTCAGATCCCCACTCCTAACTTCCTAAGCCATATATATTCTTGTTCTTTATGATAAGATGCATTCTGTCACACCAACTTAGGGTTCAGCAGGGGCATTCCACAACCCTCTACTTCTTTAAAAGGCCTAATTTTTCAGAATCCATTCAGATCCCCGCCCCTAAACTATATATTCTTGGTCCTTATGATAAAACACATTCAGTGACACCAATCTTGCAATTTTCTGGGGTCTGCTGGGGCCATGCCTGACCCTGTCACTGTTTGAAAGGGGTTATATCTCAGGAACCGTTCAGATCCCCATCCCTATATCATGCATGTTCTTGTTCCTTATGGTAAGACGCATTCAATAAAACCAATCAGGGATCCACCTGGACTATCCTCCACCCCCACCACTTCATAAAAGGCCTAATATTTCAGATACAGAGTCCACATGGGTGCTCAATTGAGTATAGGGGTTTGTTTGGGAGACTTCATATTTAGTAGATTATGATCATATCTTGTTCCTGGATGGATTTTGAAATTACTTGCCAGAAATGTTAACCAGCATGAGGCAATGTGTTGTGCGCAAGACTCAGTTGGGTACTCCAAGGTCAAGGTCACCCTTACAGCCGATTACTTAACACAGGCATATATTGCACCACTTGCGGAGCTCTTGTTCTATATAATCTGTATATTTTTGGGATCCACCTTAAAGACTTCTCATATCCAAAACTGTGTTATAATGAGCAGTGTTATAAAGAAGTCTATATAATGATTATACAGTGAAATTTCGCTATTAAGACCACCTGAAATTAAGACTAAATCTGCTTTAAAAAGCTTATTTTGAAGGCTGCACTTAATCTTTCTTTGTGTTTTCTGTCCACATTCTCCTCTTGTCAGGGACCACCTTTTGAACTGTTCAAAAGTGGTCTTAAAGATCACTTTGAACAGTCCCAGAGGTGGTCTTACTGTAGGAATTTTACTTTACTTTGTACTTTAAATCACTTAATATTCCAGAAATATTACTGTTAATGTTTGTGTTGTTCACAAAGGTATATCCTCCTGTATACAAGTGTTTCACAGATATTGATATAGTTTATCATAGTTCATGGAAACTAGAGCTGTCTGAAATATGGTTTTTTGGCACCATTTGTCTGTTTGGAATTTAATGGCCCTGTCAGCATTATTTAGGTCATATTGAGCTGGTCAGTTTTCCTAACCACATTTTCCCTGGGCTGGCTAGTACAAAAGCAGTTAACCAGTACTGTGCACATTCTTTCAACAGAAAATGACAATTACTGCCCTTCTTGATTCAGCAAAAGGGAGTGAATAACAGTAGAAAAGATTCATGATCATCCTCTTCATAAGAATGATGCCAACCCAGGTATCAAACCCACGACTCAGTCGGACTTGCATCTGACTGAGCTACAAAGGTCATTGCATTTCTGTCTGGCACCAATCTAACAGCTCTTACTTAGTAATATATAGTGTTTATCGTCATCAGCATCATCATCATAGGATTTTTGATCAAGCATTTAACTATGGCAACAATATAGACCTGAAATATGTCATGAGAAAATGTGCTTTACACACCACAACCTCTTTATAACACTATTAATGGGGGTCCAAAGCAGAAACTGTGTTAAACAACCATGTTATATCCAAACAAAAATGTGCAGATTATATAGCAAAATGACCGTTTATGTCTTTTTTTCTATATAATCTACACATTTTTTTGGGATCCATCTTGAAACTGTGTTATATCCAAACTGTGTTATAATAAACCGTGTTATAACGAGGTTGTGGTGTATCTAGAGTCTACCAGCAAAGGCTTAGATCAGCCTGCACATCCGTGCAGTCTGATCAGAGCCTTAACTGTCGGCATGAAGCCTCAATATACCCTAGTCTATCTTTAGGATAAACAGCAGTCCTTCCATTCTGATTGTACATACACACAGGCTAATCTTGGTTTGACATTTCTGTTCATGTGACATTCATGAAAGGGGCCTTTCATATTCAGTGGTGGTCATTACATATGATACATGCCAAAATCTTGTTTCATAAGCATAGCCCCATCCAAGAAGGGGTATCCAAATATTATTTTTCTTAATTCTGCACGAAAACATATGTTGTGGGTATTCATTAGAAGCGCCTCGTCAAGGCGCTTCTAATGAATACCCACAACATATGTTTTCGTGCAGAAATAAGAAATATATCAGTACTTTTCGGACAAAAATGTGCCTTATCTGGAGCTGTGATAAATAAACCACATCATGAGAAAACATGTTTTTTGAAATTTGAGAATAATAAAAGTGCTGATCAGCCTGCACACTTTTGTGTTCTTCTAAGTGTTTGCTGCTTGGATAGGAGAATACCTCGAGTTCCACTATATAAACTTTCAAGACCTCTTGCTAGTCTGTATAACTGAGCAGCCTAAATTATAAGAATCTTATATGGGTGTGAGGGGTGGATGGAAAAATCCGTCACGAGGTTTACTGTCCGGCATCACGAGGCTTGCCTCGTGATGCTGGACAGTGATCCCGAGGTACGGATTTTTCTATCCACCCCTCACTCCCATATAGGATCTTTTTCTTGCAAACCTTCCAGTTCTTTGCACAGATTTTCAATGCTGCAGTAACTTCGGTTAACGACCTCCGCCATATTGTGATGACACTACAGGAATGTTTAGTGACGTCATGTAATGTGGTGTGACGTCAACCTTAACTACGGCGCATATGAGGTCATATTCAACCAGTGCATTTAAAAATAATGCGAGAATATTCAATTTTTGGTAAGAACACCAGGGTTAGAACACAATTTCTATCCCAAGCTAAAACTATGGATTTCCTTATCTGTTGTGCAAGCATGTGTTTTACCTGGTCAAAACAAACCCAAAGACAGGTTTGCTCATGATGTGGCTCAGATTTTATATGAAGTGACCACTTATATGTGATCCTCTTTATCATATGATGTCGCATCTGAGAATGTAGTAATGCCATGTATTAAATTATGTAATCCACTAGTGGATTAAATATGCAAATTAGTTAGATACATACCATAACGTTACATGTGATGTCCTTAAGAGATCGCGTTTACTAATGGCCGAACATCAACATTTTTGTAAAACAGTTGTGAATTAAATGCGTTTCAAATGTCATATGATAAATAGAATCTTGCATTCTTTCTCATGTATTATTGAATTTATTAAACTCGTATAGGAAAAGGCATAAAATGCTTGGCTTGCCGGGCATTTTATGACTTTTCCTCAATGAGTTTAATAAATTCAATCTGAGCATTTTCCTCAATGAGTTTAATAAATTCAATAATACATGAACACTCATGTAAGATCCTCTGTGTCTACAGTTTGCAGCAGTCTTGTGGCAAGAGGGGAGAGGCAAGATGAAGAGAGTATTAGTGGGAGAAAAAGGATGGAACTCTTACTGTCACTGTGTGCCATGAACCCTAAGGAAGCTCTCTTCGTGAGGTCATTGTGTGTAAGTAGGAGATTGTCATAGTTCTAGATAAGGATGGGTACCACGGATAATTAAGGGACAATTTTTCTTATTTCTTGGGAGAAATATATGTTGTGGGTACTTGTTAGAATCGCCTCATATATGTTGTGGGTACTTGTTAGAATCGCCTCATAGAGGCGATTCTAACAAGTACCCACAACATATATTTTTATGGAGAAATAAGAAGTATTATCACAAAATTATCTTCACTACTCCTTGTCTAGAGCTGTGGACTATGTTTGTTTGTTTGTTTGTAATGGAGTTTAACCACCCAGTCAGCACTGACTAATTAGGTCGTTTTTGAGCCGGTCAGTTTACCTATCCACGCTTTTCCTGGGCAGGCTTCTATGTAAATGGTTAACAAGTACAGTGCACACGCTTTTGCCAGAAACTGACAACTGCTTTTGTTTTATTTGTTTGATTTGAGGTTTAACGTCCCCGTCAACACTGTAAAGGTCATTTTGGAGACGTTGCTTCCAATTTTGTGGGACTTTTACCCGACATTGAGATGAAATGACATCTCAAGCTCTGTCTCCCAATGAAACCAATAGGGTTTATTAGCATGGGCGGTCCGCCTCGCACCGCGGTTCCTGGACAGGCTTAGATCATCTAAGCGGTTTACCCTTCTTGAATCAGTGGAGGGGAGAGACTGACCGTAGAAAAGATTCCATGATCAATCGATACAAAAGAATGTTGCGGACCCTGGCAGGTATCAAACCGCTTCCTCCTGATCACCAGTCAGACGTTGTAGACTACGTATCTGTAAAGATGAATAGATTGACTGTCAGCAGAAGCAACTCTTCCAAAGTAATTTTGTCTCCTTTATCAATAAAGGTCTTCTCTTGAGGAGCAAATTCTTTCCTTTATGAGAAGACACCTTTTTAAAGTGCAAAAACAAACAGGTAGTCACGAAAATTGTCTCTTTTGTTAAAAAAACAAAAAAAGAAGTAAAAAAACATGTGTACCCATTCCCTTTCATCTTCATATTTTTCTTGGATACCACACGACCACCTATTGCAGTCACAGCAATCCCCTGTTGCCCAGTCAGAACTGAGGGTGTTGTGTGGTGAAATTCAGCTGCTTGTGAACATGTCCTACACCTACAAAATTATTGAATTTTAAGAGGTGATAAAACCAGATCTATATTGGGGTCGGGATCGATCCCTGGCTTCTCCAGACTTTCGGATGTGTCTTTAAACCGAGGTCCCCTCTCCGTATGTCCTTAGCTGTTGGTGGAGCGTAAAACTCAAACACTCACTCACTCTATATTGGGGGTGGTTGGCTGAGCTAAAGGTTTCATGAATCATTCAACATTGGTGCATCCTACTGACACTGGCTTACAGTTGGGCAAGGCCTGTTGTCCTTGAAGTAGGTAGAGTTTGTATGTCACTGAAAGTCTCACAATAAAGGTATTTTGTTTAAAGACAGTTTTGTTTTCAATGACAGTTGGCATATCTACCCTTTTAACTTTGGCGCCTCATTGGGGCTACACTGTTTGTCACTCATCCAGATATGTTACGACACAACATTGGTTAGTAAATTGTACTTGGTCAAATTTTAGAACATACAGTAAAATTCCTATAATAAGACCACCTTTGGGTCTTTAAGACCACTTTTGAAAAGTCCCAAAGGTGTTCCCTGACAAGAGGATATTGTGTGCAGAAGGCACAAAGAAAGAAAAACTGCACCCTTCTAAATAAGCTTTTTAAAGCAGAATTAGCCATAATTTTAGGTGGTCTTAACCCTTGACCTGCTGAATATTTATATATGCCACACCCACTACTGATTATCAACCAATCAGATTACTTGATGCAAATTATTGCAACAAATTCACAATCTGAATGGCAAACAATGTAGATCCTGATCAGATGGTTTCGTCAGATCTTCATTGTTCGGAAAATAAGGCTTATCAGAGCTCAGCAGGACAAGGGCTAATTATTATAGCGGAATTTTACTGTATATGGTAAATTTTACTGTATATGGTAAGGAGTTGAGATGTCGGAAGATTTAGGCTAAATACGGTATCTGATGTGTTCCTGTGTTTGGGAAACACACCATCTGTTGTTTTATATTTCAGGTTCAACATTGTACCATGCCTGGGCTATGTGTAGCCTTGACATTGAGCATGACAAAAACCAGCCAATCAGAGGCAGACACAAGCTCAGAGTTAGCCAGTGATCTTGTAGCATTTGTGAGTGGATTGTTGCTAGGCAACAATGCAGATGTGAGGAACTGGTTCTCTATGTTTGTGAAAAGTGGTCAGAGAGTAAGTTTCATCTTACATCACTTCCTTAATGGGAAAGGGTACATTTTTATCGTTGTGTGAAATTAGTACCTCTTCACCTTTTGAAGTGGGATGGGAATCAGGAACAATATTTCATTTGCAACCCACCAAAGATTTGATTAGATTTTGGTGACCTTGACCTCATTTTTAAGGTCACAGGCCCTCAAAAACACAAATTTGGGCAAAACTTTGGCTTGTCTGCTCCCTTTCTCATGAATGAATTTATGAAATTTGGTTAAACTTGGTACAATATATCATGGCAACCAACCAAAGATTTAAATAGGTGTTGGTGACCTTGACCTCATTTTCAAGGTCTCAAGCTTCCGAAAACTGTCACTTTTGGGCCAGAAATTGTTTGTATATGTAGTAGGCCAGATTAGAATCTAGGCAGATCCTGAATCTGCCTAGGCCAGATTAGAATTCTGATTTGGTCTAGACCAATCCAGGCAGATCCAGAATCTGACTAAGCCAGATAAGAATTCCAATCTGGCTAGGCAGATTCTGGATCTGCCTAGACCAAACTGGAATCCTTAAAAATGGGACAAAAATACTAAAAAAAAAAAAGGATATGTTTATTTATACATTCTTTTACTATTTCCTTTTTGTTTTCTACAAATAATACCAAGGTAAGAAAATATTACAGAAATACCTAAAAATCAGTTTGTCTCTATATTCATCAAAAAATTTGTTATAAGAATAAGTATGTCTCTATAGTCATCATAAAATCTATTGTATTTTCATTTTATTGCATCAGTTAAATCCCTTTTGTTCTTATTACTCGTATGTATTTTCATTTTATTGCATCAGCTAAATCCCTTTTGTTCTTATTACTCGTATTTGTTTTTATTGTCTTTTACACACTGTTATCTTTGCCAGACAGGCAATTGGTCCCAAATACAAGTCATACAGAAGATGAATGCAGTGTGTTGGTTTCAACTATTGAAATAAGCCATTTTATTTATTTTTTTAAAGATAATCTAAAAACAATATTTTTTTTGTACCTGTGTGGGCGAGGATTGTGGCCACGTTAAAATGATTTAAAAGCCCCCCCCCCCCAGTGGAATTCGTTTCACTGACAGTTCCAAGGCGGTTCTTCTGTCACGGTTTATTTTTGTTATGATTTGTCTTTGGGTGTGTGTGTCTTTTATATAATTTTGTTTTGGATAGCCAATCAGCCATTTATTGGGAAAGTAACTGTCCTTTTGGCATTCCGCTATTGATGTTTCCAATAGGGTCTGGTTGTTTCGTGTTTGTGCGCTTTCCCTTTGGTGTCTCTGATGGGAGCTGTGGGTTAATTGTATCGATTCCAGATCATTGCCTTCACATTTTGCAGTTAATAACTACCATGAAAAATTACTGAATTCATAAATAAAACAGTTTTCACATATAATTATTAATATCCAGTCAAAATATATAACTTATTAAATAGATTCTAGTTTGGTCTAGGCAGATCCAGAATCCGCCTAGCCAAACTGGAATTCTAATTTGGCCTAGACAGATTCTGGATCTGCCTGGACCAAATTAGGATTCTTATCTGGCCTAGACCAAATTAGAATTCTAATCTGGACTAGGCAGATTCCATATCTGCCTAGGCAGATTCCGGATCTGCCTAGATTCCAATCTGGTCTACAACATATACACCGTATTTGCTAAATGACTTCCAGATTTGTGTTCAGATATTTAGTGCAAGATATCATTTCAACCTACCTAAGAATTGATTAGATTTTGGAGACCTTTATCATTCTTCAGGGTCAAATGTTTTTCAAGATATTTAAAGTCGGCTGGGTGCGGGGTAGGAGGGGATAGGGGCATAGCTTTCTTCTAAAAACACTTCTAGCTTAAAAATGATATTGCCATTTGCTCTAAAAAAGTTTGTTAAACAGTGTTCATGCTGACAGTTGTTCAACCTTTTCCATCACAGCGAGGGCGGGATCCATCTAGCTCTGTGTTACAAGCTATGAGACAACAGCTGTTAAAGCAGGTTCAAGAAATACTGCCTCAGGGAGGCAGTGAAGGTATCCAGGACTCGGCAGTGATCCAGGCCAGCTCATTTATACGTCTCTACTGTGCTTTGAAAGGAATGTCAGCATTAAAGTGAGTCATATTTGAGGCAGCATGTGACAAAACCTGCAGTAAGACATGTGCAACCAGCAAAGACTTAGATCAGCCTGTGCATCCACCCACATCAGTTTTCACAGACTAATCTGAGTCTTTGCTGGTCACATAAGTCTGATAAGGTGGGTGTTTATTGATAATTGAAGAATAGTTTCTTTGTTTCTCGATAAATCTATGTTAAAGTGGGTATTTGGTGATAACTGAAAGATTATATTTCTTATTTCTCCAACTAAACCTATGATAAAGTGGGTATTTGGTAAAAACTGAAGGATAATTTTCCTTATTTCTCCACATAAACCTATGATAAAGTGGGTATTTGGTAAAAACTGAAGGATAATTTTCCTTATTTCTCCACATAAACCTATGATAAAGTGGGTATTTGGTGATAACTGAAGGATAATTTTCCTTATTTTTCCACATAAACCTATGATAAAGTGGGTATTTGGTGATAACTGAAGGATAATTTTCCTTATTTCTCCACATAAACCTATGATAAGGTGGGTTTTTTGGTGATAACTGAAAGATAATTTTCCTTATTTCTCCAAATAAACCTATGATAAAGTGGGTATTTGGTGATAACTGAAAGATAATTTTCCTTATTTCTCCACATAAACCCATGATAAAGTGGGTATTTGGTGATAACTGAAAGATAATTTTCCTTATTTCTCCAAATAAACCTATGATAAGGTGGGTTTTTTGGTGATAACTGAAAGATAATTTTCCTTATTTCCCCAAATGAAACTATGATAAGGTTGGTGATAACTGTGGCATCTGATCTGGGCCTGCACTGTTTGCCAACTGCCCGTTTTGGGGTTTCTGGTACAAAATGGATTAATGAGAATCTGTTTTATGGAAAACATCTGACCATGAGTGTCGGAGACTTTTTTCTTGGATAATTTTTGCTATTCTACACAATGTAAATGTTTTAACAGCACTCATTGGGCCTCGGCCAGCTAATTTTGAAAGGAAACAGACTCTCCCAGAACAGTTGTAACTTGTAAATAACCAAGACTTTGATCTGGGTCAGCTGTGCAAGTTGTAATCATTTTCAGCATTTCCATATTTCATGTTGATATTGCTGCATTTTGCTTCATCATAATGCAAAATCTAGTAAATTTTAACTTCAGTGCTTACCACTTAGTCAAGAAGGCCTTAGGGTGGTTGTCAGTTTTTGGCAAAAGTACTTGCACTGCACTGGTTTAACTGCTAAAGTCTATGCCTGCTTAGGTAGAAATAGTTTGACTGGACTGTTAAACTGCAAAACAAACAATTTAACATTTTGATGCTTTGTTAGTAGAATAAATGCTAAATGTAGAAATTTCTACATTTCTGTATTTCATATTGCCATTTTGCTGGAGTTAAACAAGATCAGGCTGTAGAGCGGGGCCCAGTTGTTCAAATCATCGTTAGCTTTACGAGCTCGTTAGTGGTCATATTGTTACCTGTTCTAGCAAGGTCAATATCTAAAATTTTGGTATTTTTGCTGAGAAAATGTAAGCAGCTTTTGCATTTGCAAAAGCTGCTCACATTTTTTCAGCAAAAATAGTAACATATTTGCCTTAATAAATGATCAAAGTTTTAACAATATGTTAACTAACGACGTCGTTAGTTTTGAACAACTGGCCCCAGATTTACAAGGTATTTAGTGATTATCATTGCATAACACCTCCTGTATTTTCAGATTTTCTGATGAAGAAATGAAATTGTTGTTAAAACTGGTAACAGCACGCCCACCCCCAACCAAGTCTGGGGCTAGATTTGTGTCTCTGGGACTGTGTATGCTTATTGCATGTCCTTATTTACTTGGGTAAGATATTCATGTTTTCTTCTGTTGTAATGCCACATCTGTCAGCATGATGCAGGGAGCATACATTGTATCTCATTTCAGTATCACAGGTCCTTTATTTATTTCATGATACTAGCATTGCTGGATTGACCTCCGTAGCTCAGTCAGATTTGCATCTTACTGGTGATCAGGAGGTCTGGGTTCCATGTCTGCTGGGTTGGCATGGAGATTGATCATGAAATACAGTGAAATTCCGCTATTAAGACCACCTAAAATTAAGACTAATTCTCCTTTAGAAAGCATATTTGAAAGTTTTCAGTCATTCTTCCTGTGTGTTTTCTGCACTCAGTGTCTTCTACAAAGAGACCACCTTTGGAACTGTTCAAAAGTGGTCTTAAAGACCACTTTTGAACAGTCCCAAAGGTGGTCTTATAGGAATTTTACTGTATTTTCTATGGTCATTCTCTCCCACTGATTTAAGAAGGGCAGTGGTCAGTTTCTGGCAAAAGAATGTGCACTGTACTGGTTATCTGCTTACATATAAGCCTGCCCAGGAAAAGTGTGGTTAGGTAAAGTGACCAGTTCCATATGACCTAGTATAGAAATGACTGGGTTCTTAAACTCCAAAATAAACAAAGATCATTGCCAGATTATTTTCGGAAATATTTATTCATGGAGTTGACATATTATTTAGCATATGTCGTCGCGTCTGAGAATGTAATAACACCATGTAATAAATACCATAATCCACTAGTGGATTAAAAGTGGGTATAAGTTAGATGCACCCCATAACATTACATGTAGGAAATCCATAACGAGGTCATGTTTACTAATGGCAGAATATAGATACGTTGTGCGTACTCAAGGCGATTCTAAGGAGTACACTCAACATACATTTATGTTATAGACTCTAGAACATAAATGTATGACCTCGAGATATTTATATATTTGGAATAAGTTTGGGGAATTCTAATAGGCGATTATAATAAGTACACTCTATATAAATACCCTATGAGCTTGCACACAACAAAACCTACAATAAGACCTGTGAAGGAAAGACTCAGATCAATTTGTGCATCAGGCTGGCCTTGGCAGAGTCTTTGCTTGTTGAGCTTTAGATGGGCCCCGTCAAGCGATTTTGGTACTTATCACCTATGCGAGCAGCGAAGGTTCAGGCGAGCCTGCGCATCCGCGCAGTCTCGCCAGAACCTTCGCTGCTCGCTCATACAAACAGTGAGGAACCTTCAGACAGAAAGCCATATCCCTGGCCCCTCTGAATGGCTGGGCATGCGCAGTTAAAATTTGTCATGACGGAATGCTCGAAGACACAAATTCGCTTGGCGGGGCTCAGATAGTCCAGAGGCCATAGAAGCCCATGTGAGGAGTGAACACTCTGATCAGACTGCACGGATGTGCAGGCTGATCGGAGTCTTCACTGGTCGCACAAGTCGTATTTTCTTCCTTTCTTTCTTCTGATACTACGTTCTGTCACATTTGACCATTACTTACAGGTGAACATTACATACACTCTAGGTTTGCAGGATGAAAGTGTACACAGTAAACATGTAATTATGGTAGGGGTCTTTAACCTGCACAGAGGATGGTTCTGCCTGCACAGGGGGCCTCCAGTTAACGTCCCGATCCGAAGGATAGTGCACTTGTGGCATTCATCCCTGCAAATCATGCCAGTGGAACATATTTGGACACCGCAGTTTTATTACAGCTGCTGGGAATCGAACCGGGGGCCTCTAGAATCAATGGCAAGTGCACTAACCACTGAGCTACCATGGGCTCAGTTGAGTTGAGCATGAAAACAGTTATATGTTGTTGGAGATCATGTATATGATTTTACCATGAACAACTACCAAGAAAATCCTAAAAATTTGGACACCTTGAGGACTTAAAGTAATTGTCCTAAAATTTAAAAAAAAAAATTGTTTCACAATCCAGCAAGGAGTCCAAAAGAGTGCAGATGGAATGGCAAACAGTGTAGACCCTGATCAGACTGCTCCCAGAGGAGCAGTCTGATCTGGGTCTGCACTGTTTGCTAAGGTCGTCTGTCCCAATACTTTGGATCATTATGGTAACCCATTTTTTACAGAAAACCCAAAATAGGTCATTTGCAAATAGTACAGGTCCAGATCAAGCGTTGTCTGATCAGGTCCTTCACCTTCACTGTTTGCAGAACTCAGCCATTTTATGAATAGATTTCCAAAAAATAATTGAATGTGACACCGCTGAATTTTGAAATGGACTCCTGCTGTATATACGGGGATATTCCATTGAGTACAAACCAGGTTAACACATTGTATGCGGTAAACCCCTAAAGGCTCTGCACTTTTTGCTGACAGAATTGTCTGTCAAAAATAGAATAAAAACTAAAAAATAGGTCTGACAACCCTTATGTGACAAATGGACTTGTCCAACATATAGCAATGGAAGAGTCCACTGGCATACAATGGGTTAATTATCAATTGTAGGAATCAAGAGCAAGAGAGACAAGTCTCAGAATGGATCAGATGGTTAGTGGCTTCAGAGGGTCTCTTTGAAAGGTTCGTACCAAGTCTATAACAAGGCTCCAGATAATGTTGAGTAATATGGAACCTTCTTTCTTTATCAGAACATGTCCATTTCATCACGCGAACAAGTCTGTGAAATAAAGACCCCCCCCCCAACCTAAATCCCACGTTATATAGAGAAAATTTGGGCTTAGAGGGTAGACATTATTTCCCATATTTCTGCTCCAAGACATAGGTTGTGGGTACTCGTTAGAACTTCCTCAATGAGGCGGTTCTAACGAGCACCCAAAACCTATGCTTGGAGCCTAAATAAGAAAAATATCACAAATTTTCATCAGAAAAATGACCTTTTTTGAGGTTTGAAAAATGCAATATATCACACGGGTGTGTTATCATAATGATAAAAGTGCCCTCAATTTATGTTTTTCTAATAAGCTGTCTGATCTGTATCTGCTTTTTATGATCAGCTGACATTTCGGCCAATGGACGTTTTGGCCCAATATGTTTCGGCCCAGGACATTTCAGCTTAGAACGTTTAGGCCTTGGATGTTTTGGCCAATGGACATTTCGGCCCAAAATATATAAATGTAGTGTACATTAGCTATTCTATGCAGATAAAGTTTGTCAGCCTCAATAGCGCAGTGTTGAACGCATTCGACTCTTGATTGAGAGGTTGTGCGTTCGAATAAGGCACCCGGTATCGAGGTGTGGGTTTGGGCAAGACACGTAATGACACTGCCTCACTCCACCCAGGTGTAAAAATGGGTAGCAGTGGTGTTATAGTCACATCCGAAATGAGTGTTCGAGAGCGATTAAATAAGCTTGAAGCTTCCATCGCAATCTAACTAAAATAAATTAGTATAAACTAAGTTTGTACGGTATTTAACTTATGTGAAGACCATAGACACGTTCTTGCGAGGTGTAAGCTATAACATTCGTGGTGGTCAGCCAAACATTTAGACATTTTGACATTGTTTATGAGACTTTAATGAATGAATATCTGAAACTGTATAATGATGTGCTTAACTTCAAACATACCTCTTTCATATCTAGTTTTGAAATGAACTAGCATCCTTTTGCTTTAAAATCTCATTGTTTACTATGTTTTTCATAAATAAGTCATATTTTGACTATCTTTGATATTGCTTCAACAAAAAGCCGGCCTCGGTAGCTCAGTCAGACTGGTGATCAGGAGGATGTGGGTTCGATACCTGCACCAGCAACATTCTTTCATGGAGATTGATCGTAAAATCTTTTCTATTGTCATTCTCTCCCTTTGGCTTCCGCTGATCCGAGAAGGGCAGTTGTCAGTTTCTGGCAAAAGAATGTGCACTGAACTGGTTAACTGCTTACGTATAAGCCTGCCCAGGAAAGTGTGGATATGTAAACTGACCAGCTCAAAAATGACCTAAAATAGTGTTGACTGGGCCGTTTAACTCCAATACAAACAAACAAAATTTCTTCCAAAAAAAAAAAATAGTTTTTATGCCCCCGGAATCTAAGAGATTCGGGGGCATATAGTTTTTGGTCTGTCTGTCTGTCCGTTTGGCCGTTTGTCTGTCAACAAAAACCTTAACATTGGACATAACTTTTGAATGGTAATAGATAGAGCTTTCATATTTCACATGTGTATACCTTATCACAACACCTTTCCAGTGGTACCATAATTTTTCATCTCGTGACCTTGACCTTGACCTTTGACCTACTTTTTTCAACATTTTTGAAAAACATTAACATTGGCCATAACTTTCGATTGGTAGTGACACAGCTTTCATATTTCACATGCGCTGTCCGGGGGCATCGGTATTTCACAAACACATCTTGTTTTTTACTTAAATGCAGGTAACCACTTTACAACTTGTCACCATGTTCTAATAGAACTTCTTTTTAATAGATTACATAGGAAACAAATGACACTTTGTTTCCCTATGTAATTTATTAATTTCTATTCAAACAAATTACACTTTGTCCACCTTTTCAGAAATTCTTGGCCAAAATGTCCTAGGCCAAAATAACCTAGGCCAAAACGTCCATTGGCCAAAATGTCCTACATTCGCTTTTTATGCAAAGTATTTATTTTAAGCTCACCGTCACGTAGTGACGAGGTGAGCTTTTGGGATCACTTTTTGTCTGTTGTGCATTCGTGCATCCGTCTGTGCGTGCGTAAACAATTTCTTCAAACGACATCTCCTCCTAAACCACTGATTGGATTTTGACCAAACTTCACAGGAATGATCCTTAGGTGTTCCCCTTTCAGAATTATTCAAATGGTTCGGGTCCGTTGCACATCTAGGTCACAGGAGCCAAAAATAGATTTTTTTCACCGACTTAAAAAATATTCTCCTCTGAAACCACAAAGCCCAGGTCTTTGATATTTAGTATGAAGCTTCATCTAGTGGACCCCTACCAAGATTGTTCAAATTATAGTGCTGGGACAAAAAATGCCTCCACCCCGGGTCCCTTTGGTTTTACATAGGATTATATGGGGAAAGTCTTTAAAAATCTTCTTCTCTGAAAC
Organism: Lucinisca nassula; assembly: GCA_963580285.1. NCBI lineage: Eukaryota > Metazoa > Mollusca > Bivalvia > Lucinida > Lucinidae > Lucinisca > Lucinisca nassula. Next base: position 82,988,201 of record OY757022.1, on the reverse strand, counting down.
CGCAAAGCCCAGGTCTTTGATATTTGGTATGGAGCTTCATCTAGTGGACCCCTACCAAGATTGTCCAAATTATAGTGCTGGGGCCAAAAATGCTTCCGCCCCGGTGCAATTTGGTTTTACATCGGCTTATATAGGGAAAAAATCTTTAAAAATCTTTTTCTCCGAAAAGCAAGGCCCAGGTCTTTGGTATCTGGTATGAAGCTTCATCTAGTGGACCCCTACCAAGATTGTTCAAATTATAGTGCTGGGGCCAAAAATGCCCCGCTCTGGGGCCCTTTGGTTTTACATGGACTTATATAGGGAAAATCTTTAAAAATCTTCTTCTCTGAAACCACAAGGCCCAGGTCTTTAATTTTTTGTATAAAGCTTCATCTTGTGGACCTCTACCAAGATTGTTCAAATTATAGCCCTGGGGCCAAAACTGCTCCCGCTCCGGGGCCCTTTGGTTTTACATAGACTAATATAGGGAAAATCTTGAAAAATCTTCTGCTCTGAAACCACAAGGCCTAGGTCTTTGATATTTGGTATGAAGCTTCATCTAGTAGACCTCTACCAAGATTGTTCAAATTATAGCCCTGAGACCAAAAATGCCCCCGCCTCAGGGCCCTTTGGTTTTACATAGACTTATTTAGGGAAATCTTGAAAAATCTTCTTCTGTGAAACCACAAGGCCTAGGTCTTTGATATTTGGTGTGAAATTTCATCTAGTGGACTTCTAACAAGATTGTTCAAATTATAGCCTAGGGGCCAAATCCCCCCCCCCCCCCCCCCCCCCCCCCCCCCCCCCCACTGCCCGAAGACCCTTCGGTTTTACTTAGACTTATATAGGGAAATCTTTAAAAATGTTCTTCTCTGAAACTGCAAGTCCAATGTCTTTGATATTTGGTATGAGCCTTCATCTAGTTGACCTCTACCAAGATTGTTTAAATTATAGTCCTCGGGCCACAAATGCCCCCGCTCCGGGGCCCTTTGGTTTTACATAGTCTTATATAGAGATAATCTTTGAAAATCTTCTTCTCTGAAGCCTCAAGGCCCAGGTCTTTGATATTAGGTGTGAAGCTTCATCTAGTGGACCTCTATCAAGATTGTTTAAATTATAGTCCTGAGGCCAATAATGTCCCCGCTGACGGGCCATTTGGTTTTACATAGCTGTATCTAGTGGACCTTTGCCAAGATTGTTCAAATTATAGCCTGTGTTGATATTTGGTATGAAGCTTCACCTTTTTAGTCTCCCTCAACATTTTGCACATTATATCCCTGGGACCAATAATGACTCTCCCCGGGGCCCAATTGTTACTCTATGGATCAGGTGAGCGATCCAGGGCCATCATGGCCCTCTTGTTAGTCTACTTGTCTGAAGGGATTAAAATTCATTCATGAGGCAATCTGTCCAGGTGGGAATCCCACTGAGGCACAATGTTTACCGAGGATTTGATTGCACAGAACCTTGACATTGTCACACTTCCCTTAGCTCGCTGTGACTAAAATATTGTGAAACTCAAACACTAATGGCTTGTTTACCATGGACTTTAACCCTCGTCCTGCTGAATATTTAAATATGCCACACCCACTACTGATTATCAACCAATCAGATTACTTGATGCAGATTATTGCAAAAACTTCATAACCTGTATTTCAAACAATGCAGATCTTGATCAGATGGCTTCTGAAGAAGCCATCTGATCTGGATCTACATTGTTTGAAAGATTAGACATATCCGGGCTCAGCAGGGCAAGGGTTAAGGACTCATTCTGGAGTCCCTAGGAACATTTCCGCGTAACTCCAGATATTAATATATTAAGGATAATTCAAGAGATTTTTCTTTTTTTCTTCTTTTCATGAAAATGTATGTTGGGTGTACTCATTAGAATCGCCTCATTGATGCAATTCTAATGAGTACACACAACATATTTGCCCCCGCCCATAGGGGCTTAAAGAAATATAGGGGCTGCATGATGCTTCCACGCAGAGCTGAATCCGGCCCGCACACTAGTACCGGTAAACCGCTTTGAGGATCTAAGCCTTTCCAGGAACCGTGGTGCGAGGAGGGACCGCCCATGCTTATAAACCCAATTGGTTTCTTTGGGCGACAGGGCTTGAGATGTCATTTCATCTCAATGTCGGGTAAAAGTCCCACAAAATTGGAAGCGACGTCTCCAAAATGACCTTTACAGTGTTGACAGGGACGTTAAACCTCAAATAAAACAAACACACAACATACCTTTAATTTATAGATCACAAGGATGTTCCTTAATAATCCCCAATAATCCTTCTGGCTTGGTGCTCTGATTCACCCTCACTGGGTAATTTGAACCCTCAGTGGGTCAAATTACCCCTATCTCGAACAAGTCCATTAAGTATGACTGTAGTATTGCATGGCTATCCTTCTTATACATCCTTTTTGGAAAAAAAATGGTCATATTATGTAATGGGGTCGGCATCTGTCCACATTTCTATCCATAAACTTTTTTGTTTCCGGATAACTCCTAGAGTTTTCATCGGATCAAGCTGAAACTTGGTAGATAGTAAGACTGTCGTGTGGAGTAGTGCATAAAGTTTCGAGGTTAACCATTCACCAAATATTAACAGAGTAACCAAATATTAACAGAGTTATGCCCCTTTGAAAATTTCTTTGAACATTATCGTTTCTGGATAACTCCTCCTACAGTTTTCATTGGATCAAGCTGAAACTTGGTAGTAAAACTATGATGTGGAGTAGCGCATATTTTTTTAGGTTAGCCGTCCACCAAATATTAATAGAGTTATGCCCCTTGGAAAATTTCTGTAAACATTTTTGTTTGGGATAACTCCTCCTACAGTTTTCATCGGATCAAGCTGAAACTTGGTAGATAGTAAGGCTGTGATGTGGAGTAGTGCATAAATTTTCGAGGTTAACCGGTCACCTAATATTAACAGAGTTACCAAATATTAACAGAGTTATGCCCCTTTGAAAATTTCTTTGAACATAACCGTTTCTGGATAACTCCTCCTACAGTTTTCATTGGATCAAGCTGAAACTTGGTAGATAGTAAAACTATGAGTGAAGTAGCGCATATTTGTTTAGGTTAGCCGTCTACCAAATATTAACAGAGTTTTGCCCCTTGGAAAATTTCTGTAAACATTTTTGTTTCAGATAACTCCTACAGTTTCCATCGGATCAAGCTGAAACTTGGTAGATAGTAAGGCTATGATGTGGAGTAGTGCATAAATTTTCGAGGTTAACCGGTCACCTAATATTAACAGAGTTACCAAATATTAACAGAGTTATGCCCCTTTGAAAATTTCTTTGAACATAACCGTTTCTGGATAACTCCTCCTACAGTTTTCATTGGATCAAGCTGAAACTTGGTAGATAGTAAAACTATGACGTGGAGTAGTGCGTAATTTTTTTTTAGGTTAGCCGTCTACCAAATATTAACAGAGTTATGCCCTTGGAAAATTTCTGTAAACATTTTTGTTTCGGATAACTCTAGGAGGTGGAGACTTTATTTAAATATTCACCATATTTGCCTTTACAGGTTTTGTGTTTTTTATGAAATTTGGCCTTTTAGTTTTGTTACTATGGCAATTTAGAGTTTCCATTGACTTATAATGGGGGAAAACTGAAATATGGCATTTTCTGCCAAGTCATTGTAGATATTTTGACAAAGCTTAGATAGAAATGTTCCTTGAGTAAACTTCTCTTAGCCCTATGCATTTTTGTCAACCTGGGGGTCCCCTAGGTTGTGCCTGGGCCATGCCCCGCCCCCTCTACATCATTAAATGCCTTATATCTCAGAAACCTTACAGATCCCCACCCCTAAACCATATATATTCTTGTTCATTATGATAAGATGCATTAAGTGACACCAACCTGGAGGTCCCCGGGGGTCAGCAGGGGCCATTTCTCATCCTGCCACTTCATTAAAGGGCCTCATATCTCAGAAACCATTCAGATCCCCACCATATATACTCTTGGTCCTTATGATAAGACATATTCACTGACAACAATCTTGGGCTTTTCTGGGATCTGCCTTGCCCGAATCCCTCCATTGCTTAAAAGGCCTTGCATCTTAGGAACCATACATATCCCCACTGCTAAACCATATATGTCTCTTGTTTCTTTTGATAAGACGCATTTATTGACACCAACCAGGGCTCCATTGGGTCCATGCCCCACCCTCTTTACTTTATAAAGCAACTAATATTTCAGATACTGTCCACATGGGTGCTCATTTGGGTATGGGATTCGTTTGGGAGACTTTATAATTGGTAGATTAAAATCATATCATGTTAAAATACATGTCTGCCATTGGGCAGTGTCCACCTGAGCTCTAGTTTATGAAATTTAGCTCATTTTTTATTTTTAATTGGTTTGTTTGCTATGCCAAGTTAAGAGTTTCCATTGACTTATAATGGGGAAAATTGAAAAATGACATTAATGTCTTTCAAGATATTCTGCCACACTTTCAGAAATGTTCCTTTAATTATGTTCCGTTTGGCCTATTTGTTGCCACAGATGGGAAATTGTCAATTGTCATCTGTTGTCAGGCAACAACACATTCAAGCGACATCAGAATCTGAAGCCACTAGGCTGATTGGATCCAAATTTTATCTGTAGCATCCTTGGGCACAGGGCTTCCATGGTAAATTAAAATACAATGCTGCTAGTGGGCAGTGGCCCCCTGCGCTCTGGTGAGCATTGTGGCCCATGGGCCTCTTGTTTTAGGTTAGCCGTCCACCAAATATTAATAGAGTTTTGCCCCTTGGAAAATTTCTGTAAACATTTTTGTTTCGGATAACTCCTACCGTTTTCATCGGATCATCCTGAAACTTGGTAGATAGTAAGACTATGATGTGGAGTAGTGTGTAAAGCTTCAAGGTTAACTGTCCACAAATATTAACAGAGTTATGCCCTTTTTAAAGACCTTGATATGGAGCAGTGCATATTGTTTCAAGGTTACAGTCCACCAAATAAAAAAATTATGCCCCTTTGAAAATTTCTGTAAACATTTTGTTCTGGCTTACTTCTCCTTCAGTTTAGATCAGGTCAAGCTGAAACTTGATCTGTGAACATTTTGACTTTCAGTCTAGCTGAAACTTTATATGTAAACATTTTGTTTGTGGCTAAATCTCTTACAATTTAGATCCGATCAAGCTGAAACTTGACCATTATGTGGTGCAGTGCATATTGTTTCAAGGTTAAGGTCCATCAAATGTTAATTGAGTTCCACCCCTTTGAAACTTTCTATAATTATTTTCATTTCTGGCTAACTCCTGCAGTTTAGATCTGATCGAGCTGAAACATTCTATATAATTAGACCATTATATGGAGCAGTGCTTATTGTTTCGAGGTTGCAGTCCAACAAATATTTACATGACACGGAGCTCTTGTCTTTTTCTGTGATATAATGTTTGTGACTAACTTCTCCTGCAGGTTACATTCAATCAAGCTGAAACTTGATATTTAGTTTGACTATGATGTGGAGCAGGGCATATTGTTTTGAGGTCATGGTCGACCAAATATTTATAGAGTTTGTTTGTTTGATTTGAGGTTTAACATCTCCGTTAACACTGTATAGGTCATTTTGGAGACGTTGCTTCCAATTTTGTGGGACCTGACATTGAGATGAAATGACATCGCAAGCCCTGTTGTCCAATGAAACCAATAGGGTTTATAAGCATGGATGGTCCGACTCAAACCGCTTTGCCTGGGCACGCTTAGATTCTCTTAAGCGGTAAAAGACCCCTTTGAAAGTTTCTGTAATCATTTCGTTAGGCTAACTCCTCCTGCAATTTAGATCCGATCAAGCGGAAACTTTATATATAGTTAGACCATAATATGGAGCAATGCCTATTGTTTCTAGTTTGCAGTCCAACAAATATTAACTTGACACGGGCATATAATGCCCCGCTTGTGAAGCTCTTGATTTTTCTGTGATATATTTGTCATTCAGATTTCTTCAAAACATTTGTATGGGCCTCCATGGCCTTGTGGTTTTGTCTGCTGCCTCTTAAACAATTGATATCTCACAGCCGTGGGTTTGAGCCTCGTTCATGCATAAATGAGACAACCAAGTTATGTGATGGAAACTCAGGTATTTTTCGCCTGGTGCTCCAGTTTTCACCCATCTCTGAGTAAAGATCAGTTACATATGTGAAATTTTGTTGAAAGAGCTGTACAGCCTGTATAAATCATTAAATAAAATTCTAATGCACTTACGTATGTAACGCGACATTTGATTGGATAACATAAAAAATTTGTGACAGTATATTCTGCGATCCTGACGTCATCACCAGATGTCACATTTTATTGGCTGGTCTTTGGTTTTACGCAGCTCATAGCGCCTGCCGCTTTGCGCAAAATAGCACACTTTTTAAGAAAACAGCCGAATAAATGCATTAGAATGGGGATAACTGTGTTGAAAATTGTCATTTGGGGAGGTAAATCATCGGTTTTACAGTCACAAAATCTGTTTTACGGCTCTGCTGACGCATCCTCAAAAAACGAAATTTCCAACCTTAAAACCACCAATTTACCTCCCCAAATGACAATTTTGAATACAGTTATCCCCTAAATCATTTTTTTGTTTATCAGGGTTTGTCTAAGAAGCTTAAGAAATGGTTGTCAGAGAGGCAATGTGATGGATATTATAGTACTATCTTTTTTTCTGTTGTATAGGGAAGCTGGTAGAAGTTCTTCATTTGGTGAGATGTTGTTCTTAATTGCCATACATTTCCATGGCAACCATATGCATGCTATAGCTGAGTTGGTCTGTTCTACTTTAGGGATGAAGGTAACTACTCACAAAACTGAGAAAGATTTTGCAGCTGGTTTCAGGGGAAAGGATTCTCTTGATGAATATTATCCCTTACCCTATTCTAGTGGACTCTTCCATTGCTATATGTTGGACAAGTCCATTTGTCATATTAGGGATGTCAGGCCTATTTTGTTTGTTTTCAATTTTTGAGAGAAAATTCTACCGGCCCCGATAGCTCAGTTGGTAGAGTGTCCACTCTGGGGAACGGGAGGTCACGGGTTCGATCCCGGGCAGCGACATACCAAAGTCATTAAAAGTGGTACTAGCTGCTCCTCGCTTGGCACTCAGATTTACGGGATAGAGCTAGGACTGGTCGACCCAGTGTCAGGATAATGTGACTGGGTGTGGTATCATGTAATGTGTCTAGGACATGATACTTCAGTGAGGCAGCACTATAAAAGTGAGCATTGAGCTCCCTGTCGCAACCAGACACCGTCGTGATAGGACATTAAACCCGAATTCACACACACACACAGAAAATTCTGTTAGCAAATAGTGCAATCGTCTGATCTGGGCCTGCACTGTTTGCCAAGGTACCCCTTAAGGGGTTTCCCACATACAATGGGTTAATATGCCAATCACAACAATTATTGTCTGCTTTGTGGTCTGCTGGTTACTTTAAAAGTCATTGTTGCAAATGGCATGAACCCACATTAGACTGCTCCTACAGTCTGATGAGGGTCCACATGCAGAAATAAGTTTCAAAACCTAAGCACAAATCTATCAATTAATGTTTTCAAAAAGATGTGTGTGTTTCAGTATTATGCCCCTTCAACAGCTTAAGTCATGCAGAGACAGGACCTTGATTTAAACCTCATTTGAAAGTCTGGAAAAACCCGGGATCAAACCCACCACCCCTGGTTTATGAGGCGAGTAGCATAACCACTACACCCAGGGGGCTTCTAATACAAAAAGATGAACTTAGTAGTCTGATATCTGAGATGTTTGATAACAGCTACACAGTTATACGGCGTGACAAGCTGCCATGCCAGTTCTGAAAAAGGTTAATGGGTGTGGAGTGCCTGCAGCTTTGTCCTTGGTGAGGCTCACATCTGATTTTTATGTCTCCCCCGAAAAAATTTTTTTCGGAGAGACATGTTTTTCCCCCCGGGCGTCTGTCTGTCAGTCTGTCATACATTCGTGTCCGCGCTTTAACTTGAAAACCGTTCGAGCTATCTTCACGAAACTTCATATTAATATTAATCAGCATTAGACGTCATGCAGTGCACAAGAACTATAACTCTCGCATTTATACTTTTTGAATTATCATCCTTTGAAGTTTGTCGGTATGTATATATGTATGGGTAAATCGTGTCCGGTCAATAACTTTCTTATTTTCAGATGGATTTTAAAATTACTTGCAGAAATATTAACAACCATGAGACGATGTGTGGTGCGCATGAGGCAGGTCGGTACCTCAAAGGTCAAGGTCATACTTAGAGGTCAAAGGTCAAAAAAGGGGCCTTTTTTTCGTGTTTGGTCAATAACTTTCTTATTTTGAGATGTATTTTAAAATTACTTGGCAGAAATATTAACATGAGACGATGTGTGGTGCGCATGAGGTGTTCAGTACCTCAAAGGTCAAGGTCATACTTAGAGGTCAAAGGTAAAAAAAGGGGCCTTTTTTTCGGGTTTTGTCATAACTTGCTTATTTTTAGATAGAATTTGAGGTTACTTGGCAAAAATGTTAACTTTCATGAGACAATGTGTTACATGCATGATTCAGTTTGGTACCTCAAATGTCAAGGTCATACATAGAGGTCAAAGGTCAAAAAAGGGGCCTTTTTTCGTGTTTGGTCAATATCTTTCTTATTTTGACATGGATTTTGAAATCACTTGGCAGAAATGTTAACCAATATAAGACAATGTGTTGCGTGCATGACCCAGGTTGGTACCTCAAAGGTCAAGGTCATACTTAGAGGTCAAAGGTTAAAAAGGGGCCTTTTTTCGGGTTTTGTCATTAACTTGCTTATTTTTAGATAGAATTTGAAGTTACTTGGCAAAAATGTTAACTATCATGAGACAATCAGTTGCTTGCATGATTCAGTTTGGTACCTCAAATGTCAAGGTCATACATAGAGGACAAAGGTCAAAAAAGGTGCCTTTTTTCGTGTTTGGTCATTAACTTTCTTATTTTTAGATGGATTTTGAAATTGCTTGGCAGAAATGTTAACCACCATGAGATGATTTGTTGCACGCATGACCCAGTTTGGTACCTGAAAGGTCAAGGACATAGAGGTTAAAGGTAAAAAAGGGGCTTTTTTGTGTTCTGTCAATAACTTTCTTATTTTTAGGTGGATTTCGAAATTACTTGGCAGAAATGTTATCCACTATGAGACGATGTGTTGCGTGCATGACCCAAGTTGGTACCTCAAATGTCAAGGTCGTACTAAGAGGTCAAAGGACAAAAAGGGGCCTTTTTTAGTGTTCATTCAATAACTTTCTTATTCCTGGATAGATTGTGAAATTACTTGGCAGAAATGTTAACCATCATGAGACGATGTGGGGCAAACTAGACCCAGGTTGGTACCTCCAAGATCAAGGTCATACTAAGAGGTCAGAGGTAAAAAAAGTTTTGTTTTTTTTGTGTCCAGTCAATAACTTTTTTTATTTCTGGATGGACTATATAGAGTAACCTACAGAAATGTTCGCCGTCATTAGACCATGAGTCATGTGCAAGACCAAGGTCCATACCTCCAATGTCAAGTCAATACTAGGTGGTCAATGGTAAAAAAAGGGACATTCAATAACTTCCTTATTCTTTGATGGATTATGAAATTACTTGGCAGAAATATTAACCATCATGACACGATGTGTTGTACCTCAAAGGTCAAGGCCATACTTAGAGGTCAAAGGACTTGTTCACGTGATGTGTAATATCAGGCCTTATTTTCACTGAAAAATTTTGAACAACTGGACCCTGATATGTTTCTGCCACATTTTACAAGAATGAAGACACATGACTTCATGCTTTCCAGTGAAACCAAAAACCCTCCAAAAAAAGAGAAGATAATTTTAGCCCCACTTTGAAAAAGGCAGTGGCTATTCGTACGGCCCCGTACGAATAGCCTGCATTGGCTAATCGTACGGCCCCGTACGATTAGCCTGTATTGGCTAATCGTACGGCCCCGTACTTTTAGCCAATAAAGGCTATCTTGGCTAATCGTACGGCCATTCTAGTTCGGTACCAAGATAGTGATACTTGTGTACTGTTGGTGGTATGAAAAATCAGCTGATCGTACGGCCTTGAAAGACTAGCCATTCCTAGCCCCTATGTGAAACGTGCTGAAAGCCCAAATATAAAGATATTAATGGACGGGCTGTGAAGTTTGTATCAAATTGACCAAATGGTTTAGGAGGAGTTTGCATTAAAAGAAACTGTTGACGGCGCACGACAGACGACCCACGACGCAAGGCTTTGGAACCGCACTTCTTCTAGAAGGCGTATTCATCAAATTAACAAGTCCATGTAATGAACAACCCTCTAAACGCCCCTTTATACACTGAAAAAGTAAGATTTACGGGGGAATTTATTATTTTCCTTATTTTGCTATAAAACATAGATTGTGGGTGCTCGTTAGAGCCGCCTAATTGAGTCAGTTCTAACGAGCACCCACAATCTATATGTGGACAAGAATTAAGAAAAATATCAAACATATTTATCTGCCGTATGATCATAGCTCTAAATGAGGAGGCTTTTTATTTGTCCGTTTGTTTTGGATTTAACGACACTTCAACCCTTGTCGTATCCCAGAGAAAGGAAGATTGGAAAACAAAACATGACAAATTTAGACGGACAGACAGAGTGACGGACAGACAGGGCGATTACTTAGAGCACCCACAAAACATTTCATCGGGGCTTGAAGATATATATGCGCTGCATGATGCTTTCACTCAGAGCTGAAACCGACCGCACATGAGTACTGGTTTTGTTTTGTTTAATTTGAGGTTTAACCCTTTCCCACTCAGGGATTTTGTGAATTTCGCTTATTTTCACAATGTTGCACCTGACAGCAACTTCAATTAGCCATCTGTTTTCACCAAACTTTTTCGGGATGTGAGCCCCCCCCCTTTCACCCCCCCCCCCCCCCCCCCCGAATATTTTTAGTGGGGTGGGGGGGGGGGGGGGGGGAGGCGTGAAAAAAAACAGATCACTTTTAGGCCAACAAATCCTAAAGCAAACATAACTATCCAGGAGTAGAAAATGCAGATTTTAGGTACTTCTGGGTCTTAAAATGGGGGGTGGGGTGCAGACACGTAAAATCACGTGTCTGAGTGGGAAAGGGTTAACGTCCCCGTCATCACTGTGTATGTCATTCTTCCAATGAAGTTGCTTCCAATTTTGGAAGGGTTTATATAATGGACGGTCCGACATGCACCCGCTTATAAACCATATTAGTTTCATTGGGTGACAGGGCTTGAGTTGTCATTTCATCTCAATGTCGGTTAAAAGTCTCACAAAATTGAAAGCAATGTCTCCAAAATGACCTATACAGTGTCACAGTGACGGGGAGGTTAAATCTTTTCTCCGGTCATTTTGTCCCTTCCGCTGATTCGAGAATGGCAGTTGTCAGTTTCTGGCGAAAGAATGTACACTGTACTTGTTAAACGCTTATGTGAAAGCCTGCCCATGAAAAGTGTGGATAGGTAAACAGCTCGGCTAAAAAATGACCTTAAACAGTGTTGAATAGGCTTTTAAACTCCAAAACAAACAAACAAAACAAACTTGATTATCGTAGTAGCGAGACACTTGGAACAATTTAAGGGTGAAAAAGACGTGCGACCAACGAACACACAAATTCGCCCGCGAAGGCTCAGTCTGATCAGACTCTTACCTGCTCGTGTTACCCTTCTATTTAAAAAAGAACAACCCTCTAAATCCCAATTTATATAGAAAAAACTGGGGTTTACGGGGGTATATATTTTTATGCTCCCCGAGCATATAGTCGCCGCTTCGTTCGTCCCACTCTTGTCCATAAACTTATTTCCTCTGGCTTTCTTTGCCGGATCATTACAGGGTCACTGATGAGGCTTTATTAGCCGAAACTACGTAGTATGACCCATCTTCTTTCTTATGAATGTTTTCATTGCTCTTAAAGGAACTCATTTTTGATTTTTATTTACCATCCTAAGCAAACTGATAATTGAAAGTACTATTAAACTATTTTTTTTTCTGTTGACATGTATATACCACCAATAGTAATATTTAACAATACTTATAAGAATATATACATAAATAATATAATTCTGTTTCATACTGCCCAATACACATTTAATATTCGCAAAATATATTTTGACCTATTCCTTGGTACCGAATTATAGCCGTACGATTAGCCATTATAGCATATATTGGCTAAACGTACGGGGCCGTACGATTAGCCAATACAGGCTAATCGTACGGGGCCGTACGATTAGCCAATGCAGGCTATTCATACGGGGCCGTACGAATAGCCACTGCCTTTGAAAAAATGGGGGCTGTATTGGATTTGCCTTGTCCTTCTGTGATTCCCTAATTCTGTAATTCCGATTCTGTAATTCCGTTATTCATGTATTCATGATAACTCAAAAACCGTTTGAGGTATTTTTATGAAACTTCACACAAATGTAAAGTGCTATTAGACGATGTGCAGAGCTCATGAACCATAACTCTGGAACGCCTGCTTTTGGAGTTATTGCCCTTTCAACATTGAAAAATGGCAATTGCACGACCCGCAGAAAAAGGGACCGACTGAAGTCGGTTGATTTCTAAGAGTGCCCTAAAATCACCGTGTCATTCTGTCAGTCTGTCATTCTGTCAGTCTGTCTGTCCGTCCGTAACCCGTTTGTGAAAATTGGTGATAGTGACTTAACCGCTTGGAATATTTAAACAATTTTTTGCATACTGATAGATATCAATGAGATCTAACCAATGAACTTGCGAAATATTACATTCCATTAAGTATAGCCTCGCCGAGGCGAAAAATGTGAAAATTTTGGAACTGCTTCTCCTCGGAAACCGTTGGGCCGATTGAAGTTAAATTTCATATGGAGCCTCTATGGGATGGGGGAAACCAAAATTTGCTCATGGGGTCCAGGTCACATGACCAAAATGGCCGCCAAACCATATATGGTAAAAACCCTTCAAAAATAGTCTTCTCCAGAACCACTGGGCAGATTTCCACGAAACTTGATAAATAGCATCAGGGACATAGGCCCATCATAAATTGCTTAAATGGTGACCCTGGGTTGACCTTGACCTTCTTTGTGCCTAGGTCAAACTTTGACACATATGCTTTTGTTGGAATATTTAAACAATTTTTGGCATACTGATAGATATCAATGGGATCTAACCAATGAACTTGCGAAATATTACATTCCATTTAGTATAGCCTCGCCGAGGCGAAAAATGTGAAAATTTTCGAACTGCTTCTCCTCGGAAACCGTTGGGCCGATTGAAGTCAAATTTCATATGGAGCCTCTATGGGATGGGGGAAACCAAAATTTGCTCATGGGGTCCAGGTCACATGACCAAAATGGCCGCCAAGCCATATATGGTAAAAACCCTTCAAAAATAGTCTTCTCCAGAACCACTGGACAGATTTCCACGAAACTTGATAAATAGCATCTGGGACGTAGGCCCATCATAAATTGCTTAGATGTTGACCCTGGGTTGACCTTGACCTTCTTTGTGCCTAGGTCAAACTTTGACACATATGCTTTTGTATTGGAAAAATGAGAATGCATTTTATCCTGCAAACGATTCAGACTACAGTACTAAAGTATAAGATATATTTTTGCTCCTTACAATAAGGCGCATTTATTGGGGGAACCGTTTTAGGTCCAGGTCGCATGACCAAAATGGCCACCATACCCATATATGGTAACACTCATAAAGCTAAAAGCATCCGGCGGGTCGTGCACTTCAGCTGAAGCACTGGTTTTAACATTGTTCGCTCCATAACAAATTCCGTTATTCATGATAACTAAAAAAACGTTTGAAGTATTTTCATGATACTTCACACAAATGTAAAGCACTATGAGACAATGTGCAGAGCGCATGAACCATAACTCTTGATTGCCTACTTTTGGAGTTATTGCCCTTTGAACATTGAAAAATGGCAATTTTAACCTTGTCCACTCCATAGCTCAAAAGCCATTGGAGGTATTTTCATGAAAATTCACACAAATGTAAAGCACTATGAGATGATGTGCAGAGCCCATGAACCATAACTCTGGATTGCTTACTTTTTGAGTTATTGCCCTTTGAACATTGAAAAATGGCATTTTTAACCTTGTCTGTTCCATAACCCAAAACCGTTTGAGATATTTTAATGAAACTTCACATAAATGTAAAACACCATGAGATGATGTGCAGAGGACATGAACCATAACTCTGGATTGCCTTTTTACCACCGTTAATTAGAGGCTGAAAGCTGAAAACATTTTTTTTTCTTGTATTTTTTCTGATTGCATTATGGCGGGGCTATAGTCAGATCCTCTGACAGTTCTAGTTTACTCCCGAAATTATAAAAAAATAATGATTCTTTTGTAGAGTGCAGTGAAGGCTAATGCACTAGCTAGAATCCGACAGATTTTCACTCAAGAAATTTTCACAGAACAAGTAATCACAGCTCACGCCATCACAGTACCGGTCACAGATGATCTGAATGCGGGCATGAGTGGCTACCTTGCCATTCATTGTATTTACCAGCTATTGAAAAGCAGGGCTTTCTCCAAGTATAAGGTTCCTATAAAGGTAATGAAGGATCACTGTTAACAAATTTGTAACATTTCTATGCATGTAAATCCAACTTAATATAGGAAAAAGTTTTTGTGCATGTAAAGACAACTTTACATAGGGAAAAGTGTGGTTTATCAGAATTTACCATATTACCTCCTTAATAAGCCGTGGATAACGTCGTGTAAAAAAAATTGTAAGACCACACATGTAATAACACTTTGGAGGGATTAAGTAACAGCATGACGACGTCCATGTCAACCATGCATTTTTTGTGGAAAATTTGTCATTTAAAGGCGATAAAATCCAAAGTAAAGTGGTAATATGATAAACAGAATCTTACACTTGTGGTCATTTCATATGAAATTTATGAAACTCGTCAAAGGCTCATTTCATAAATATCCTATGAAATGTCCACTCATGTAAGATTCTATATATGTTATTTTTCATTTTTGAGCTCAGAAATAGGGCTTATGGGTACTCAGTAGAACTGCCTTAATGCAGCTGTTCTAACGAGCACCCACAATCTATATTTGTAGAATACATAAAATTATCACAAAATTTAATCAGGAAGATGAGTTTTGGAGCCATGTAAGAGTTTTATTTCACATGGTTGTTTCCCTCTACCATGTGAATAATAATAAAAATATGCAATTCCTGTTGAGTTCTTTGGTTTTAAGGGAAATTGGAACACCTGACAGCTTTTTCTGCGAGGAATCCAACTTTTGGGACTTTTGGACTGTTCGCTTTTCTATAAGCCCTGTTCCACTGAAAAAGGGTTCTACTCTTAAAGAAGGAATTTGCTCCTCAGGAGCATGGGAGGCTTTAAGAGTTGACCCCTATTGACATGGTTGACCCTTATTGACATTGGAGGCAAAAATACTTTTGCAGGAGTTGCCTCCCCTGAAGGTGTATCCATTTACCTTAAAATAAAGTACAGAGGGTCCAATTTATACCGACATTAGATATAACAACAAAATTATAACACCAGACAGTATTATACTGTCTAACTTCAATGGCTCAAACACCTTTGGGACCTCGAAAATCTGTTCGAGACTGGGGTAGTTCGAGCCACTGAGTTACTGTCAGGAGGCATAAAGAGATACTTTTAGACATCTTTTTGTTGTTCAATAATGAAAATGTATGCAGTGTGGACTCATTAGAATCGCCTAATCGAGGCTATTCTAATGAGTACACACAGCATACATTTGCAAGTATGTTGTGTGTACTCATTAGAATTGTCTCATCGAGGCGATTCTAATGAGTACGAAAAGAATACGTTTGCAAGATACAGACTAAAATCTCCTTAATTATCCTCCACTATTTCTTATGTAGAGGTTTTCGATAGGGGCTCAAAAATGGGTTCGACACATCCATGGTAAATGAGCCTTCGAAGTTCTACTGAACTTGGAAAGGATGAGACGGATGGATGGAGCTTTTCAAGAGTATTGTATTTTAAATACTCCAAGAAACAAAGTACAGTCAAACTTCGAGACAGGGGTAGGGCTGGCTAATCGGAGCTGAAAAGATAATCGATTATCAGGGAAAACCTTTAAAAATCTTCTTCTGTGAAACCACAAGGCTTAGGTCTTTGATATTTGGTTTGAAATTTCATCTAGTGGACCTCTATCAATATTGTTCAAATTATAGCCCTGGGGCCAAAAAATACCCCGCCCTGAGACCCTTTGGTTTTACATAGACTTATAGAGGGAAATCTTTAAAAATCTTCTTCTCTGAAACTACATGGCCCATGTCTTTGATACATGTATTTGGTATGGAGCTTCATCTAGTGGACCTCTACCAAGATCGTTCAAATTATAGCCCTCAGGCCACAAATGCCTCCACCCCGGGGCCCTTTGGTTTTACATAGTCTTATATAGAGATAATCTTTGAAAATCTTCTTCTCTGAAACAGCAAGGCCCAGGTCTTTGATATTTGGTGTGAAGCTTCATCTAGTGGACCTCTATCAAGATTGTTTAAATTATAGCCCTGAGGCCAAAAATGTCCCTGCCCAGGGGCTGTTTGGTTTTGCATAGGCTTATGTCGGGAATATTTTTAAAAAATCTTCTCTGAAACAGCAAGGCCCAGGTCTTTGATATTTGGTGTGCAGCTTTATCTAGTGGACCTTTGGCAAGATTGTTCAAATTATAGCCTTTGTTGATATTTGGTATGAAGCTTCACCTTTTTAGACCTCCCTCAACATTATACACATTATAGCCCTGGGGTCAATAATGGCCCTCCCCGGGGCCCACTTGTTACTCTATGGATCAGGTGAGCGATCCAGGGCCATCATGGCCCTTTTGTTTTATCAAGTTTCTGTTTATCAAGATTTTTGTGTTCTGCTGGTGTTGGTCTTTGTTTCCTTCATGGTTGTAACAGTGTAAATGTGGATGCTTGTGCTGGTCCTGTTCTTAACCCTTCTCTTGCTGAATATTCATTTAAGCCACACCCATTTCTGTCTATCAGCCAATCAAATTACTTGATGTATTTTATTGCTACAAATTCATATACTGAATGCCAAATAGTGTAGATCCTGATCAGATGGCTTCTTCAGAAGCCATCTGATCTGGATCTACACTGTTTGCAAAGATAGGGGTTGTCGTGAACAGTAAGATAAGGGTTAAAATATAGTCACCAAAAAGAATGCAATGATAATAACTTTGACAAGGAATTTTTTATTTGTA
Source organism: Lucinisca nassula (assembly GCA_963580285.1). NCBI lineage: Eukaryota > Metazoa > Mollusca > Bivalvia > Lucinida > Lucinidae > Lucinisca > Lucinisca nassula. Next base: position 82,971,001 of record OY757022.1, on the reverse strand, counting down.
TTGGGTTGTTATTGACATTTCTGCCTGTTCAGATTGAAGCCAGCAAAGGCAGCCGGAGGTGTGAAAATGTCTACATAAAGTACATACACGTAAACCTGTTTGTATCACTGGTCATTATAACTTGATTTTAGATATAATACGGTATAAAGATGGACCCCAAAATGTAGAGGTTTTACAGAAAAATGACCATAAATCAGAAAAATGACCATAAATGGTCATTTTTCTATAACCTAACATTTATGTTTGGATGTAACACAGTTGTTTAACCCTCAAGACGCCGAGAAAAACTACATCTGAAAATGTCGTCTGCTGAAACTTCATGTAAACTTTTAAAGATATTTTTGCATATAGGCAAACAGTGTGGGCCCAGATCAGACTGCTCCTGGAGGAGCAGTCTGATCTGGGTCCACACTGTTTGCCAAAAAATGACTTTAAAATTAACTGGCCGACATCAAAGCAGATGACAGTTGTCATGGTTGGCATATTATGGGTTAAGTAGCATAGCACAGCTTCTACTTTGGACCCCAACAATAGCGTTATAAAGCAGTCATGGTGTAACCACAAATGATTCTTTCATTCTTGAAATACACACAAGTTTGTTTTACTATCTAGATGTCATTTTCTCTGTGTTCCAGGATTGGATATATCAACAGATTTGCCATAGTTCTTTCCCTTTACATCCTCTTCTGCCATCAGTGATTGAAGTATATGTCAATTCCATTATGGTGAAGAGTGCAAAAACTGATCATACAAATCAACCAATCGGAGTACAGGAAATATCAGACTTGTTTACTGACACTGTGTTTAAGAAATCTGAGGCAAGAAAAGCTGGTAGACCAGTCAATCTGGCACCACAGCTGTGTATTTTGTATTATGTTCTTTTGTATGAAGAAACATTGGAATCTCAGAGAAAAAGTTTAGGTAAGATGGTTAACCCTTGTCCTGCTGAATATTTAAATGTGTCACCCACTACTGATTAACAGCCAATCAGATTACTTGATGCAAATTGCTGCATCAAATTCATAAATTGGATGGCAAACAATGAAGATCCTGATCAGATGGCTTCTTCAGAAGCCATCTGATCTGGATCTACATTGTTTCAAAGATAAAGAATATCCGGGCTCAGCAGGACAAGGGTTAAACATGAAAATGTTTAGAAATCGAACAAGAGAAAGCTTTGTAAGGAATTTATGTAGCAACAAATGATAATTTTCTTTATTTCTCTATATAACTCATATTATGGGTATTCATTAGAACTGCTTTGCCACGGTCTTTCCTATGAATACCCCAACATAGGTTTTTATGGAGAACTGACAAAATTTATCCTACAATTATCACAAAACACCTGTTTCTATTGGGAAAGAACCACATGACACACAGTCAAACCTCGATAATTCAAAGCGCAAGGGACCGCAGGCAGTCCTTTGAATTATCGGTAGTTCGAATTTTCAAAATCAGCAGTTTTCGGATATGTTTGGATATTTTTATTCAATGTCATGATATGACCATTATTGCAACTTCATCCCTGCTGTTTGGTGAAGTAATGGGAACATCTGCCTAAGCATGAAAAAAAATGAGCTGCCTGAAGGTTGATCTAATCTTCTTTAACCCATTTAGTACCAGAAACCCCAAAATGGGTACCCTGGCAAACAGTGTAGGCCCAGATCAGACGCCACTGAACGCGGCGTCTGATCAGGGCTTCCACTGTTTGCTAAAAGTTCAGTCATTTTCCAAGTAAATTTTGATGAAAACACAACCTGACATCCCTAAATTTTGAAATGAACTCCTGCTATATATAAGGAAGAAGATTCCATTTGGTACAAAAAGGGTTAATACTTGACAGGAAACGTAAAGCAGAAAACATGAACTGACATTTTTATTTACAGCCATAAACAATAACGAAAATGAAGGTTAAATGTAAAGTACCGAACCATTTTACTGACGAAATATTTGTCCCTGCAAAAAGTATAGCAGAATTAGCAATCATTGACAGCTAGCAAAGATTTGTATCAGTCTGCAATAAATTAGCTGATACAGATTGGAAAGGCCAACTGCACTTTTCTAGCCAATTTAGTTTCGCTTTTTGTCCCTACGTTCACTTTCAACAATGTCCATCATCGTTTAGGACGCCGTACGGAACATTACGAGATGCATCTAATTAATTTGCATATTTAACCCACTAGTGGATTGCCAAATTTATTCCACAGCATTATTAAATTCTCAGGCGCGACATAATGTATATTACAGTGATAATGTATATTACAGTGCTAGCGGGAAGAAGTGTAGAACCATACCCGGAGACCTTGATGGCCAAGATACCTATCAACTACCTCATACAGGAAGCTCAGAGAAACCAGGACTTATATGGGGGACTATTTTCCTCATTACTGAGGTATGTTTTAGTCTCCACTGCACCTGGCAACATTATTTCATGGAGATTGATCTTGAGTATTTTCTACAGGCCCTCTTCAAGAAGGGCAGTTGTGAATTACTGGCAAAAGAATTTGCTCTGTAATTGGTTTAATGCTTAATACATTGCATGCGGGAAAACCCTAAAGGGGTACCTTGGCAAACAGTGCAGGTCCGGATCAGACCCCGCAGAATGCGGCGCCTGATCAGGTCCTGCACTGTTAGCTAACAGAATTTTCTGTCAAAAGTAGAATAAAAATGAAAAAAATAGGCCTGCCACCCCTTATATGGCAAATGGACTTCTCCAACATATAGCAATGGAAGTGTCCACTAGTATACAATGGGTTAATAAGCCGGCCCAGGAAAAGTGTGGCTCAACATGACCTTAATAGTGTTGATTAAGTTATTAGACACCAAAACAACAAAAACTAGATTGCGCAGTCGATGATATACCATCTCAAGTATATCTTTTTCTATGAATAACACTAAAGATATGGCAAAGTCATACTTTTTGACCTTTGACCTCAGGGTCATGTTGAGGCCAAGGTCACACCAAAAGTAGCCCAATGCAAAGTTTGAAAAATGTACCTTAACCGGTTTCAGAGGAGATCCATTCCAAAGAAACATAAAGGATGTACACCCTTTTGTGAGTTAACTGATGCAAACTGTCTATACAGGCAGTGTCTGGTCTATGTCTACGCTATTTTCTCTAGCCCATTGAAGGGGCCTCTGTGGCCTAGTGGGTAAGAGCACTGACTCTTAATCATTGGGTCTTTCACCACTGTGTTTTGAACCTCGCTTGGACCACATGTGAGACTCAAGTTCTGCCACAGAAGGTTAGGTGGTTTTTCTCCAGGTATCCAGTTTTCACCCACCCACTGATTAATGATCAGTTCCAAATAAGTGAATGGGAACACCTGGCAGACTCTTCCACAGTTCTTCAAAGGGATACAACTGTCCGGACTTCCTGATCGCTTTTCTATAAGCCCTGTGCCACTAAAAAGGGGGTCTCCTCTTGAAGGAAAGAATTTGCTCCTTAGGAGCAAATTCTTATCTTTAAGAGTTGACCCTATCGACATGGGAGACATAAATACTTGCAGGTGTTCCCATTCCCCTAAAAAGGGCAGTAAAACCAAAATAATAATAATAATAAAAAAACTATCATATTTATTCAAATAGGTATTATATTTATGGTATATGTTCTATCTGGATCCAAAGTTGGACAGGAATAGGTAAAAATGCATGCATGTATTGTAAACTTAGACTGCTCCCACCCATCGGGGCTTGAAGAAATAGATGGGCTGCATGATGCTTCCACGCAGAGCTGAAACCGACCCGCACACGAGTACTGGTAAACAACTTAAGAGGATCTAAACCTGCCCAGTACACATTCTTTCGCCACCTAATGACACTTTTCCTGGGCAAGCTTATAAATAAGTAGTTTACCAGTACAGTACACAGTCTTTTGCCACCTAATGACACTTTTCCTGGGCAAGCTTATACATAAGTTGTTAACTAGTACAGTGCACATCCTTTTGCCACCAAACCTCACTTTTCCTGGATGGGCTTGTACATATGCAATTAACCACTACAGTGCATATTCTTTCGCCACCTAACCACACTTTTCTTTGACGGGCTTATACTTAGGCAGTTAAGAAGTACAGTGCACATTCTTTTGCCAAGTTTCTGGTGAAAGAATGTGCACTGTATGGGTTAAATCCTGATGTATAAGTCTTCCAAGGAAAAGTCTGGTCAGGTAAACTTACCAGCTCGATTTTACATCAAGTAATCTGATTGGTTGAAAGTCAGAAATGGTTGTGGCTAACCTAGTTATGCAGTGGGATTAGGGTTAAATGTCATATCGGCTGTTCTGAAAGGAAAGAATTTGCTGTCATGGCGTGGTCATCTTTTGCGACATCCTGATATTACACATTTGCTTATGGAAACAATGAAATGACATTAAACCACTAAATACTGGTGACATTATTTGATAAAAAGCATTATGATCTTTTTTTTTCAGGCTATTGGTAGCTCAGTATCCTCATCTTTGTATCATACAAGATTGGCTGGAGGAGACTGTGAAGGCAAAAGCTAGTCAGTGTACAGTGGAAGCTGCAGACAAGACCTGTACAGTTTCACAGTTCAAAGAAGGTACAGTATTCATTTTTTGCCCATGTGTGAGGGGAATGTGACAATTTGTTTGTACAAAGCAAACTATACACTTCCACTCTGCATCAACATCATCTCTTCTTGAATCCTAAATCAGACAAAGCTGTTCAAAAAGTTAATCCGAAGCATCAAGATTATTTTAACATGCAGATTCAGAATTGCTAAAGGCAATATGATCTGAATTTCTCCCAACTTTGTACCATTGTTAGAAGAAATCCCATCAACATCATTGACTTGTCTTACATATTCATCTTTTTGATGCCAGAAAATAACGTTTCATCATCTAACGTCAAGGAATGTACTAATGACGTAATAAAACTGCAACTTTTAATGAGTCACTTGTCACGCTCTTTCAACTAGTGATTTGTTGCATAATAAATCATAGTTCCTTTCCATGGCCTATATAGGAACACTGTGTTAGAATATCCATTAACCCTTTTGGTACCAAATGGAATCTTCTTCCTTAAATATAGCAGGAGTCCATTTCAAAATTTAGGGGTGACAGGATGTGTTTTCTTCAAAATTGATTTTGAAAGTGGATGAACTTTTTGCAAACAGTGTAGGCCCTGATCAGACTCCGCATTCTGCGGCGTCTGATCTGTGTCTGCACTGGTAGCCCCGGTACCCGTTTTGGGGTTTCTGGTACTAAATGGGTTAATTTTATAGCTGAATGGTTATAACTTTTGTTCATTTTATACTGAAAACACCAAAAAGGGACTGGGCAAACAGTGCAGGAGGCAGAATGTGGCATCTGATCAGGGCCTTCACTGTTGGCAGAAATTTCAGCCATTTTCTAATGAAATTCTAAAAAAGAAAAAAAGAAATAGCTCAATCATACCCCCTCAATTTCAAAATGGACTCCAACTGCATTACAACCTAATTATAACACTGTTCATTATAGCATGGTTTGGGATATAACGTGGTTTCAAGCTGGATCCCAAATGTATAGATTATATAGAAAAATGACCATTTGTATAGATTATATAGAAAAATGACCAGTTATTACCATAGGCAAAGTGGTGCGAGTCGGCCCTTCCAGGCATATAAACCCTATTGATTTCATTGGGCAGCAGGGCTTGAAATATCATTTCATCTCAATGTTAGGTAAAAATCCCACAAAATTGGAAGCAACAATTCCAAAATGACCTATACAGTGTTGACCGGGTTGTTAAACCTCAAATCAAACAAACAAAACACAGTTGCTTAGCCAACACGGTTTCTGCTTTGGACCCCATTAACAGTGTTATAAAGCAGTTGTGGTGTATATATAATGGAGAAGATTTCACTCAAAACAAAATAGGATAAAATAACACCATTTACATAGAGATATTAACCCTTATTTTGCTGAATATTCATTAAAGCCACTCCAATATCTGTCTATCAACCAATCAAATTACTTGATGTAATTTTTTGCTACAAATTTATAAACTGAATGCCAAACAGTGTAGATCCTGATCAGATGGCTTCTTCAGAAGTCATCTGATCTGGATCTACACTGTTTGCAAAGATAGGGGTTGTCGTGAACAGCAAGATAAGGGTTAACCCATATCCCTCCGAACTCGACAACCCCTACTTTTGCAAACAGTGTAGATCCAGATCAGATGGATTCAGTTTGCGAATTTAAATGACAATGATATATCAAGTAATTTGATTGGTTGATAGTCAGAAATGGGTGTAGCAAAATTTAACATTCATCAGGATAAGGTTGAATAGGAGTGGAACCACCTTCAAAGCCACTCTTTCCAAACTTGATTTGCATCACTTGTCTTCAAAAGAGATTACTTTAACCCTTATCCCACTGAATAATTAATTTAGCCACACCCATTTCTGACTTTGAACCAATCAGATTACTTGTTGTAATTTATTGCTGCAAATTAACAAACTGAATGTCAAACAGCATAGATCCTGATCAGATGGCTTCTTCACAGCCATCTCATCTGGTTAGACACTGTTTGCAAAGGTAGGGATTTTATACTGCAATCATGCATTCTAGTTACCTAATAAGGGGGTTGTATAACTGCACGCAATAATGGGTAGTGACCTATAATACCTTAATAGTGACCGTTTATAGACCGAACCTACTTTTCAGGTCCCGAATTAGCAAGTGCAAACAATAACATGCAACCTTTTGTACATGGGAAAACAACCAAACTGCAATTAAAAACCTTTGCAATATGTAGTTAAACAGATTTTTGGGAATTTCAGCAAAATTCTTACTTTCTCAGCCTTTCCTGGTTTGAATGGCCCTTTGGAATAATTGCGCACTGCTACTGCAGTTGCAGCTCAACCTCGAAAATAATTTCTAAAGCTAAAATAAACAATTTATTTGCAGATTTTCATTCAGAATGTAAAGCGCTGAAAAACTTTTATTTGAGCATCCGTGTTGTTTCCTACATCTCTGTAGTGGTGACGTCAGAAACTTTGCACTCGTTGACGTCACGTTATCAACTACGTGTGCAAGCCATGGCACTGAATGTCGTTTAAAGGTGCATTATTGAGCTATCTGGAACAAATGCTTTCAAAAATAAAATACATATAGCCGGTATTTTTCTTTTAAACAATACAAATGAATGCATTTTATGCAAAAATCGAACAATTATGATGACAGGTAAATGAGTTTGAGAGGGGTTCCCTAACTAGGTTTCGAACACTAGTTAGATCTATTTTTAGTTCGTGACAAATATAGAATCCCCATATATGACGTTATGCGACGTTCATTTTTGGCCTTGTTTGCTTAGGCCAAGCCTGAATCGTAAAAAATATGACGCTGAATACCATGCCATAAGTAACGACACTCAGAGACGATACTGTCGCCATGTATGTGTAAAGTGACAGATTTATTTTTAGAACAGAAATTCCGAACACATGTTCAGAGCGAAGGGTAAACACGAATGAAAACGACCATTTTCACAAAGTTCTGAAGCTGTATTTGGCTCCAAAAGTGTACACATGACAAAGGAGTATGCATTGAAGATAAAAAAACAGAAAAAAAGTTTGAGATCCGGTAGCTCAATAATGCACCTTTAACATGCCAAACTGTCTGCTGTCTTTTTCGCTTAAATTGTCTAAATTATTGCAAAAACCCCTCGATTGTTTTGAATTGCGGTATAAACTAAATTGTCTAAGGCTCACCAATTATATTTTATTATTAAATTTTACTATGTTGTGGTCAATGGGATAAGGATTCAAACAAGAATGTTCTTTCCTTTAAGGGTAGACCCCTGTTTAGATGTGGCTCAGTGAACTTGTAAGCAAACAGGAAGTCACAAAAGTTGTCTCCCTCTTGAGGGGAATGGGAACACCTTTGGGGGAGGCAACTCCTGCAATGGTATTTTTGTCTCCCATGTCAATAGGGGTCAACTCTTAAAGGAAAGAATTTGCTCCTGAGGAGCAAATTCTTTCCTTTAAGAGTAGACCCCTTTTTCAGTGGGACATGTCTTATAGAAAAGTGAACAGGAAGTCCTGAAAGTTGTCTCCCTTTGAAAAATGGTGGAAAAATCTGCCAGGTGTTCCCATTCCCCTTAAATGGCAATAAATGTACAGTCAGCTTTACTGGATGTTTCACATTTGTTCTTTGTAGCTGTTAGTAGTCTTCATCAGAGTCCCACCCTTACGTTGATAGCCCTTCAGTGCATGCTGTCACTACCAAAAGAAGAGTTACTAGCCTTCAGTGATGAAGTGGTGAATAGTTTGCCTCAGATATTGGCTGTGAACGTACCCAGGAAAGTCGGGGATCTTGTTAAGAAAGTCTGGTTTAAACTACACTCATTAACTCCGAGAAGGTAATAAAAATTCTAGTACTTCTATCACAATTAGCATCTGTTAACAATTTGAGTGACAGTACAGTGGACCCTCATTATAATTGCAGTATTTGTTCTCAGAATGTTTACTGTTCTAAAGAATTTGACGCTATAAAGAATCCCAGTACAGACATATCCAGTAATGCTCATACTGCTAAATTCGGAGATAATCTAGAAAGTAAACTCTTACTGAGTTAGCGGCAGTCTGTTGGGTTGTTAAAGGCTTGCTTCAAGAAACATACGTTGTGGGTATTTGTTAGAATCGCCTCCCACAACATACGTTTATTGAATTATTTCATTTACATGTAATATTCTTGAATTTCTCTTAGTATCAATCTCATCTGGATCTTAGGAATTTGTTCCATTGAAATTGTCGTCGTAACGTTTTGTCGTTACACCAAATGTCAGTATGAAGAGGCCGGGCTTGGTAGCTCAGTCGGATGTGCCTCTTGTCTGACTGGTGATCAGGAGGATGCGGGTTCGATACCTGCCGGGGTCCGCAACATTCTTTAGTGGAGATTGATCATGGAATCTTTTCTACGGTCATTCACTCCCTCCCGCTGATTCAAGAAGAGCAGTTGTCAGTTTCAGGGGAAAGAATGTGCACTGTACATGAAAAGTGGTTAACAGTTTATATATAAGCCTGCCCAGGAAAAGTGTGGATAGGTAAACTGACCAGCTAAAAAATGACCTAAATAGTGTTGACTGGGTTGTTGAACTCAAATAAAAACAAACAAACAAACCAAAAAATTTCTTTTAGTATCCATCTCATATGGAACTATGGATTTGTTCCATTGAAATTGTCGTTATAACTGGTTTTGTGGTTATCAAATGTGAGTATGAAGAGGGTTATCTGTATGAAGAGGGTTGACTGTATGCAGAGGGTTGACTGTATGAAGAGTGTTGACTGTATGAAGAGGGTTGACTGTATGAAGAGGGTTGACTGTATGAAAAGGGTTGACTGTATGAAGAGGGTTGACTGTATGAAAAGGGTTGACTGTATGAAGAGGGTTGACTGTATGAAAAGGGTTGACTGTATGAAGAGGGTTGACTATGAAGAGGGTTGACTGTATGAAGAGGGTTGACTTGGTTGACTGTATGAAGAGGGTTGACTGGGTTGACTGTATGAAGAGGGTTGACTGTATGAAAAGGGTTGACTGTATGAAGAGGGTTGACTGTATAAAGAGGGTTGACTGGGTTGACTGTATGAAGAGGGTTGACTGTATGAAAAGGGTTGACTGTATGAAGAGGGTTGACTGTATGGAGAGGGTTGACTGTATGCAGAGGGTTGACTGTATGAAGAGGGTTGACTGTATGAAGAGGGTTGACTGTATTAAGAGGGTTGACTGTATGAAGAGGGTTGACTGTATGAAGAGAGTTAACTTTATTCGTTGATATTGTCAGAAAGCTTATCATTTAAGCCCTGTCAAGAGAAAATGTCTTCGGGGTTAATGACCAGGGGCCAGTTGTTCAAAACTAAAGATGTTGTTAGCTAATATATCTTTAAAACTTTGATCATATTATATGGCAAATATGCTAATATCTTTGCTGAAAAAAAATGTGAGCAGCTTTTGCAAATGCAAAAGCTGCTCTCATTTTTTACAGCAAAAATAACACTATATTACTTGCTAGAACATTTAACAGTTTGACCACTAGCCAGCTCGTTAAACTGAAGATTGCTTTGAACAACTGGGCCCAGGCAAGACACAGACCCACCTGCTCAGCTTCACAGACTGACAAGTGTCTTGTTTGATAAGAAAGTAGAAGTGATATACCTCCATGGCCTAATGGGTAAGAGCGCTGACTCTTATTCATAAGGTCTCTCACCGCTGTGGTTTGCTTTCTCTGAAAAAAAAAAAAACAAAAAAAACATGGAAAATATTTGTCTGGTACTGAAGTACTTAAGGGGAATGAGAACACCTTCAGGGGAGGCAACTCCTGCAAAAGTATTTTGTCTCCCATGTCAATAGGGGTCAACTCTAAAAGGAAAGCATTTTTTCTCCTGAGGAGCAAATTCTTTCCTTTAAGAGTAGACCCCTTTTTCAGCGGGACAAGGCTTATAAAAAAGCAAACAGGAAGTCCTGAAAGTTGTATCCCTTTGAAAAATGGCGGAAAAATCTGACAGGTGTTCCCATTCCCCTTAAATGGGGATAACATGATTATGTGTCCAACAATGAGGGTTATTTGAAATGAAGTATAGGAAGTTTGTATATTTTTCTTGCTTGCAAACAAAAACAAATAGTCATAAAGTTACTGATATTACTAACTTAAGGGGAATAGATAAACTTTCCAGGGAGGCAACTCTCTCAAAATTGTTACTCTTATCAACAGGGGTCTACTCTTAAAGGACAGAATTTGTTCCTCAGGAGCAAATTCTTCCCTTTAAGAGTAGTCCCATGAGGAGCAAATTCTTCCCTTCAAGAGTAGACCCTTGAGGAACAAATTCTTCCCTTTAAGAGTAGACCCCTGAGGAGCAAATTCTTCCCTTTAAGAGTAGACCCATGATGCGTAAATTCTTTCCTTTAAGAATAGACTCCCGAGGAGCAAATTCTTTCCTTTAAGAGCAGACTCCTGAGAAGTAAATTCTTTCCTCTAAGAGTAGACCCCTGAGGAGCAAATTCTTTCCTTTAAGAGTAGACCCCTGAGGAGCAAATTCTTTCCGTTAAGAGCAGACACCTGAGGAGCAAATTCTGTCCTTTAAGAGCAGACTACTGAGGAGCAAATTCTTTCCTTTAAGAGCAGACTCCTGAGGAGCAAATTCTTTCCTTTCAGAGCAGACTCCTGAGGAGCAAATTCTTTCCTTTAAGAGCAGACCCATGAGGAGCAAATTCTTTCCTTTAAGAGTAGATCCCCGAGGAGCAAATTCTTTCCTTTAAGAGTAGACCCATGAGGAGCAAAATCTTCCTTTTAAGAGCATTCTCCTAAGGAGCAAATTATTATCTTTAAGAGTAGACCCCTGAGGAGCAAATTCTTTCCTTAAAGAGCAGACTCCTAAAGAGCAAATTCTTTCCTTTAAGAGTAGACCCATAAGGAGCAAATTTTTTCCTTTAAGAGTATACCCCTGAGAAGCAAATTCTTTCCTTGAAGAGTAGACTCCTCAGGAGCAAAATATTCCCTTTAAGAGCAGACTCCTGAGAAGCAAATTCTTTCCTCTAAGAGCAGACCCATGGGGAGCAAATTCTTACCCTGAGGAGCAAATTCTTTCCTTTAAGAGTAGACTCCTGAGGAGCAAATTCTTCCCTTTAAGTGCGGACTCCTGCGGAACAAATTCTTTCCTTTAAGAGAAAACTCCAGAGTAGCAAATTCTTTCCTTTAAGAGTAGACCAATGATGAGCAAATTCTTTCCTTTAAGTAGACCCCTGAGGAGCAAATTCTTTCTTTTAAGAGTAGCCCCTGAGGAGCAAAATCTTTCTTTTAAGAGTAGACCCCTGAGGAGTAAATGCTTTCCTATAAATGTAGACCTTTAAGGAGCAAATTCTTTCCTTTAAGGGTAGGCCCATGAGGAGCAATTTATTTCCTTTAAGAGCAGACCACTGAGAAGCATTTTTTCCTATAAGAGTAGACCCCTGAGGAGCAAATTCTTTCCATTTAGAGTAGACCCCTGACAAGTAAATTCTTTCCTTTAAGAGTAGACCCCTGAGGAGCAAACTCTTTTTTTTAAGAGTAGACCTCTGAGAAGCAAATTCTTCCCTTTAAGAGCAGACTCCTGTGGGGCAAATTCTTTCCTTTAAGAGTAGACCCTTGAAGAGCAAATTCTTTCCCTCAAGAGTAGACTCCTCAGGAGCAAAATCTTCCCTTTAAGAGTAGACCCCTGAGAAGCATTTTTTTTCCTTTAAGAGCAGACTCCTGAAAAGCAAATTCTTTCCTTTAAGAGCAGACCCATGAGGAGCAAATTCTTACCCCGAGGAGCAAATTCTTTCTTTTAAGAGTAGTCCCTGAGGAGCAAAATCTTTCTTTTAAGAGTAGACCCCTGAGGAGTAAATGCTTTCCTATAAATGTAGACCCTTAAGGAGCAAATTCTTTCCTTTAAGGGTAGGCCCATGAGGAGCAAATTCTTTCCTTTAAGAGCAGACCACTGAGAAGCAATTTTTTTCCTATAAGAGTAGACCCCTGAGGAGCAAATTCTTTCCATTTAGAGTAGACCCCTGACAAGTAAATTCTTTCCTTTAAGAGTAGACCCCTGAGGAGCAAACTCTTTCTTTTAAGAGTAGACCCCTGAGGAGCAAATTCTTTCCTTTAAGAGTAGATCCACAAGGAGCAATTTCTTCCTTTTAAGAGTAGACCCCTGAGGAGCAAATTCTTTCTTAAAAGAGTAGACCACTAAGGACCAAATTCTTTCCTTTAAAGAGAAGACCCCTTTTTCAGTATGAACCATTTTGTAGGCAAGGGAAGTGATATCCCAAAAGTTGTCACGCTTGTAAAAAAGAGGCATATAATGTGCTTGGTGGATTCTTTATATATATGAGATCACGTGTTTATTTTTGACAGTTTGAGGCTTGCGACAGTGAATGCTCTTCGTCCCATGAGAAAGAGTCACAAGTTTAAATTTTCCCTCTATACTGAGACTGACATAACTGTGGACCCCCTGATTGTTCTAAGGTGTGATGACAGAGTTTTTAGGTGAGTATGAATTTACTTTCACATTTCCATTTCCAATTATTGGAGTGTCATGTTTGTTAGCTCACCTGTCACATAGTGACGAGGTGAGCTTTTGGGATCACTTTTTGTCCGTCGTCCGTCGTGCGTGCTTGCGTGCGTGTGTGCGTATGTGCGTGTGTGCGTGTGTGCGTAAACTTTTTCTTAAAATGACATCTCCTCCTAAACCACTGATCCGATTTTGACCAAACTTCACAGGAATGATCCTTAGGTGGTCCCCTTTCAAAGTTGTTCAAATGGTTCTGGTCCATTGCACATCTAGGTCACAGGAGCTAAAAATAGATTTTTTAAACGAAAGCTTTAAAATTCTTCTTCTCTGAAACCACAAGGCCCAGGTCTTCGATATTTGGTATGAAGCTTCATCTAGTGGACCTCTACCAAGATTGTTCAAATTATAGCCCTGGGGACCAAAATGCCCCCGCCCCGGGGGCCTTTGGTTTTACATAGGCTTATATAGGGAAAATCTTTAAAAATCTTCTTCTCTGAAACCGCAAGGCCCAGATCTTTGATATTTGGTGTGAAGCTTCATCTAGTGGACCTCTACCAAGATTGTTCAAATTATAGCCATGGGGGCAAAAATGCCCCCGCCTCGGGGGGCCTTTGGTTTTACATAGGCTTATATAGGGAAAATCATTAAAAAATCTTCTTCTCTGAAACCACAAGGCCAAGATCTTTAATATTTGGTGTGAAGCTTTACCTGGTGGACCTCTACTAAGATTGTTCAAATTATAGCCTCAGGGCCAAAAATGCCCCCGCCCCGTGGGCCTTTGGTTTTACTTAGGCTTATACAGGGAAAATCTTTAAAAATCTTCTTCTCTGAAACCACAAGGCCCAGGTCTTCGATATTTGGTGTGAAGCTTCATCTAGTGGACCTCTACCAAGATTGTTCAAATTATAGGCCTGGGGGCCAAAATGCCCCCGCCCCGGGGGCCTATGGTTTTACATAGGCTGATATAGGGAAAAATCATTAAAAAATCTTCTTCTCTGAAACCACAAGGCCCAGGTCTTTAATATTTGGTGTGAAGCTTTACCTTGTGGACCTCTAGTAAGATTGTTCAAATTATAGCCTTGGGGCCAAAAATGCCCCCCGCCCCGGGGGCCTTTGGTTTTACATAGGCTTATAATGGGAAAATCTTTAAAAATCTTCTTCTCTAAAACTGCAAGGTCCAGATCTTTGATATTTGGTGTGAAGCTTCATCTAGTGGACCTCTACCAAGATTGTTCAAATTATAGCCCTGGGAGCCAAAATGCCCCCGCCCCGGGGGCCTTTGGTTTTACATAGGCTTATATAGGGAAAATCATTAAAAAATCTTCTTCTCTGAAACCACAAGGCCCAGATCTTTAATATTTGGCAAGAAGCTTTACCTGGAAGACCTCTACTAAGATTGTTCAAATTATAGCCTTGGGGCCAAAAATGCCCCCGCCCTGGAGGCCTTTGGTTTTACATAGGCTTATACAGGGAAAATCTTCTAAAATCTTCTTCTCTGAAACCGCAGGGCCCAGATCTTTGATATTTGGTGTGAAGCTTCATCGAGTGGACCGCTACCAAGATTGTGGCCCTCGGGCCACAAATGCCCCCGCCCGGGGCCCTTTGGTTTTACATAGACTTATATAGAGGTAATCTTTGAAAATCTTCTTCTCTGAAACAGCAAGGCCCAGGTCTTTGATATTTGGTATGAAGCTTCATGTAGTGTAACTTTGCCAAGATGGTTCAAATTATTGCCTTTGTTGGTATTTGGTATGAAGCTTCATCTTTTTAGACCTCCCTCAACGTTATGCACATTATAACCCTAGGGTCAATAATGGCCCACCCCGGGGCCCACTTGTTACTCTATGGATCAGGTGAGCGATCCAGGGCCATCATGGCCCTCTTGTTTTTGTTTGTGGCAAATTTTACAAAAATGAATGTTCTTTAAGCAAACAATGTAGACCCTGATCAGACGCCACATTCTGCAGTGTCTGATCTGGGTCTACACTGTTTGCCAACGGCCCCCGCCCATAGGGGCTTGAAGAAATATATGGGCTGCATGATGCTTCAATGCAGAGCCGAATCCGGCCCGCACACTAGTACTGGTAAACCGCTTAGAGGATCTAAGCCTGTCCAGGAACCGCAGTGCAAGGCGGACCGTCCATGCTAATAAACCCTATTAGTTTCATTGGGCCACAGGGCTTGAGATATCATTTCATCTCAATGTCGGGTAAAAGTCCCACAAAATTGGAAGCAGCATCCCCAAAATGACCTTTACAGTGTTGACGGGGACGTTAAACCTCAAATCAAACAAAAAACTGTTTGCCAGTGTCCCGAAAAAGGGCCTCTAGGCATATGTGGGTTAATGTTGGTTTTTGCATGGAAGGAATGCAGAGTGCTCATTACCTTAACAAGTGGTATATCTGAAATACAGACAAACTTCAATAACTCGAACACCTTCAGGAACATGAAAATTTGTTGGAAATAGGGGTAGGTAGAGTTATTGAGGGTTACTCATACTGCTAGCTGAGACATAATTGGGATGACCTTAGGTCGTCTGCGGCGTCTGCGTCATCTGCGTCGTCTGCGTCAACACTTTCAAACGACATCTCCTCTGAAGCCACTGGGCCGATTGGGCCCAAATTTTATCTGTAGCATCCTTGGGCTGGGGGATTGAAAGTTTGTGTTTTTTATGAAAATCGGCTCATAAGTTTATGGGGAAAATTGAAAAATGGCATTTACTGCCAAGCCTCTGCAGATATTTTGACAAAACTTTCATGAAAATTTGTTTGAAATAGGGGTAGTTTGAGTTATTGAGGGTTACTGATACTGCTAGCTGAGACATATTTGGGATGACCTAAGGATATATTTTCGCCTTTTTTAAATAAATGTATGTTTTGTGTACTCATTAGAATTGCCTCATTTGTATGCTGTGTGTACTCATTAGAATCGCCTCAATGAGGCGATTCTAATGAGTACACACAACATACATTTTAATGTTAAAATGAAACAAACCTCCATAAATTGACCTAAACACACGGGTTTCTGGAGCTATAGGAACAATTATTTAGGGACCCAAGAGTGAGTTCGAATTAGCCATGGTAAACAAATTATCCGTATTCGAGTTATCGAAGTTTCACTGTATGTCATTTAGGTAGAACAGTAACTGAACCTCTTATCCAATTATTTTTAGCGCACCTGTCACGTAGTGACAAGGTGAGCTTTTGTGATCACTTTTTGTCCGTCGTCCGTCCGTGCGTGCGTCCGTGCGTGCATGCGTGCGTGCCTCCGTGCGTGCGTCAGTAAACAATTTCAAATAAGCATATCTCTAATACCCCATGGTCAATCTTGATCAAATTTCATGGGAAGCATCATCAGGTAGGGGGAAAGGCTGCATAAGGTTTTTGGGCTGATCAGATTGGAATTCTGGTTGCCATGGCAACATATAGCTCCCATAGACTATCAATGGGAAAAAATTAAAATATCTTCTTCTCTGAAACCACAGGGCCCAGAGCTTAGATATTAAGCATGTATTAACGGCCAGTGGTCACCTACATAATTCCTGACAATCATGCCCCTGGGGTCCAAATTGGCCACACCCCTGTGCCCCTTCGCTCCCATAGACTCATATTGGAACAAAAAGCTTCAAAAATCTTCTTCTCAGAAACCACTGGGCCCAGAGCTTAGATATTTAGCATGTAGCAACAGCAAGTGGTCACCTATATAATTCCTGCCAATCATGCCCCTGGGGGTCAAAACGGGCCATGCCCCGGGGCCCTTTAGCTCCTATAGACTCATAATGGAAAAAGCTTCAAAAATCTTCTTCTCTGAAACCACAGGGCCCAGAGCTGAGATATTTGGCATGTAGCAATGGCAAGTGGTCACCTACATAATTCCTGCCAATCATGCCCCTGGGGTCCAAATTGGCCACAACCCGGGGCCCCTTAGCTCCCATAGACTCATAATGGAAAAAAAGCTTAAAAAATCTTCTTCTCTGAAACCACAGGGTCCAGAGCTTAGATATTTAGAATGATGCAACGGCCAGTGGTCACCTACATAATTCCTGCCAATCATGCCCTTGGGTTCCAAATGGGCCACGCCCCGGGGCCCCTTTGCTCCCATAGACTCATAATGGAACAAAAAGCTTCAAAAATCTTCTTCTCGGAAACCACAGGGCCCAGAGCTTAGATATTTAGCATGTAGCAACGGCAAGTGGTCACCTACATAATTCCTGCCAATCATGCCTGTGGGGTCCAAATGGGCCACGCCCCGGGGCCCCTTAGCTCCCATAGACTCATAATGGAAAAAAGATTAAAAAATCTTCTTCTCTGAAACCACAGGGCCCAGAGTTTAGATATTTAGCATGTAGCAACGGCAATTGGTCACCTACATAATTCCTGCCAATCATGCCCCTGGGTTCCGAATGGGCCACGTGCCGGGGCCCCTTTGCTCCCAAAGACTCATAATGGAAAAAAACTAAAAAAATCTTCTTCTCTGAAACCACAAGGCCCAGAGCTTAGATATTTAGTACGTAACAACGGCAAGTGGTCACCTATATAATACCTGCCAATCATGCACCTGGGGTCCAAAAGGGCCATGCCCCGGGGCCCCTTAGCTCCTTTAGACTCATAATGGAAAAAAAAGCTTCAAAAATCTTCTTCTCTGAAACCACAGGGCCCAGAGCTTAGATATTTAGCATGTAGCAATGGCAAGTGGTCACCTACATAAATCCTGCCAATCATGCCCATGGGGTCCAAATGGGTCACGCCCGGGGCCCCTTAGCTCCCATAGACTCAGAATGGAAAAAAGATTCAAAAATCTTCTTCTCTGAAACCACAGGGCCCAGAGCTTAGATAATTAGCATGTAGCAACGGCAAGTGGTCACCTACATAATTCCTGCCAATCATGCCCCTGGGTTCCAAACGGGCCACTCCCCGGGGCCTTTTAGCTCCTATAGACTCATAATGGAAAAAAGCTTAAAAAATCTTCTTCTCTGAAATCACAGCGCCCAGAGCTTAGATATATAGTACATAGCAACGGCAAGTGGTCACCTATATAATTCCTGCCAATCATGCCCCTGGGGTCCAAAAGGGCCACGTCCCGGGGCCCCTTAGCTCCTATAGTCTCATAATGGAACAAAAGAGCTTCAAAAATCTTCTTCTCTGAAACCACAGGGTCCAGAGCTTAGATATTTAGCATGTAGCAATGGCAAGTGGTCACCTACATAAATCCTGCCAATCATGCCCGTGCGGTCCAAATGGGCCATGCCCCGGGGCCCCTTAGCTCCCATAGAGAAAAGAAAAAAGATTAAAAAATCTTCTTCTTTGAAACCACAGGGCCCAGAGCTTAGATATTTGGCATGTAGCGAAGGCAAGTGGTCACCTACATAATTGCCGCCAATCATGCACCTGGGGTCCAAACAGGTGAGCGATATAGGGCCATTGGGCCCTCTTGTTTTTTCATTTGACCCAATTTACCATATGTATTCAGACAGACAGGATTGAACAGATAGTGTAGATCCATCAGGGTCTACACTGTTTGGCACTCATCCTGCAATTCTTAGACATAACAGCGGGTTGTAAATTGTAATTGTTCAAATTTTTTAACAAGTATTGAAGGAGTTGAGGTGTCCGAATATTTAAGGTAAATACAGTAAATCTGATGAGTCCATATGACTATCACTGAAAGTGCACATAGCATTTGGGGCCAGTTGTTCCAAACTAACAACGTCATTAGTTGATGTATTGTTAAACTTTTGATCATTTCATATGACAAATATGCTAAAATTTTTGCTGAAAAAAAATGAGCAGCTTTTGCATTTGCAAAAGCTGTTCTCATTTTTTCAGCAAAAATAATATTATATTAGATGTTACACTTGCTAGAACATTTAACAATTTGACCACTTAAAAGCTCGTTAAGCTAACGATGCTTTGAACAGCTGGGCCCAGGTAACTATTATTTATAGCTAAACATGGCAACTGGTATGGGTCTACACATTTTTCTTTGGATACTGGAATTTATGGGTTCAGTTCAGGAATATTTTCACAGCATACACTCAGAGACAAATAACCCACTAGTGTTGTCAGTACTTTGATTAAAAGGTGGTTTCAGAAAGGCAAAAAGTGTTGAGCCTGATTAGACTGCTTCTTCAGGAGTAGTCTAATGTGGATCAGCACTGTTCGCCCAGGCCTTTCAGTACATAGAATATTTGTGACCATTTGCTTTTTCTTGCATCAAAAACGTGTCAGCTTTCAATGTTATCAAAGTAAAAGAGCCAGCGCACGGCAAATAATAATCAAAAATGAGTTCCTTTAAGAGCAATGAAAACATTCAAAAGAATGAAGATGGGTCATACTACGTAGTTTCGGCCAATAAAGCCTCATCAGTGACCCTGTAATGATCCGGCAAAGAAAGCCAGAGGAAACATACTGCAATTTTGCGAATTTCGAATAGGCAGTCGATTCAAAGACTGATATAAATCAAAATGGGGTCCATATAATTAAAAACCTGTCTAGAATATGAGTCTAAACCAATAATTTATTTCTGATTTATCAGAATATTCACACTGATCTCAAAGGACCAAAAGTAAAATATAAACTGCACTATGGTTGATGTACGGGGAGACGTTTTACGGCCGCCACACGGCACAACACCAGCTGCATTGAAGGCAAATAATAATCAAAAATGAGTTCCTTTAAGAGCAATGAAAACATTCAAAAGAATGAAGATGGGTCATACTACGTAGTTTCGGCCAATAAAGCCTCATCAGTGACCCTGTAATGATCCGGCAAAGAAAGCCAGAGGAAACATACTGCAATTTTGCGAATTTCGAATAGGCAGTCGATTCAAAGACTGATATAAATCAAAATGGGGTCCATATAATTAAAAACCTGTCTAGAATATGAGTCTAAACCAATAATTTATTTCTGATTTATCAGAATATTCACACTGATCTCAAAGGACCAAAAGTAAAATATAAACTGCACTATGGTTGATGTACGGGGAGACGTTTTACGGCCGCCACACGGCACAACACCAGCTGCATTGAAGGCAAATAATAATCAAAAATGAGTTCCTTTAAGAGCAATGAAAACATTCAAAAGAATGAAGATGGGTCATACTACGTAGTTTCGGCCAATAAAGCCTCATCAGTGACCCTGTAATGATCCGGCAAAGAAAGCCAGAGGAAACATACTGCAATTTTGCGAATTTCGAATAGGCAGTCGATTCAAAGACTGATATAAATCAAAATGGGGTCCATATAATTAAAAACCTGTCTAGAATATGAGTCTAAACCAATAATTTATTTCTGATTTATCAGAATATTCACACTGATCTCAAAGGACCAAAAGTAAAATATAAACTGCACTATGGTTGATGTACGGGGAGACGTTTTACGGCCGCCACACGGCACAACACCAGCTGCATTGAAGGCAAATAATAATCAAAAATGAGTTCCTTTAAGAGCAATGAAAACATTCAAAAGAATGAAGATGGGTCATACTACGTAGTTTCGGCCAATAAAGCCTCATCAGTGACCCTGTAATGATCCGGCAAAGAAAGCCAGAGGAAACATACTGCAATTTTGCGAATTTCGAATAGGCAGTCGATTCAAAGACTGATATAAATCAAAATGGGGTCCATATAATTAAAAACCTGTCTAGAATATGAGTCTAAACCAATAATTTATTTCTGATTTATCAGAATATTCACACTGATCTCAAAGGACCAAAAGTAAAATATAAACTGCACTATGGTTGATGTACGGGGAGACGTTTTACGGCCGCCACACGGCACAACACCAGCTGCATTGAAGGCAAATAATAATCAAAAATGAGTTCCTTTAAGAGCAATGAAAACAAAACCTACAATAAGACATGTGCACCCAGCGAAGAATCAGATCAGCCTGCACATCCATATAGTCTAACCAGAGTCTTCTCTTGTTGCATGAAGGAGCATTGAGCCCTTAGCTATCCTTAGAGCACACAACGAAGACTCTGATCAGACTGTGCAGATGCGCAGGCTGATCTGAGTCTTCGTTGGGCGCACATGTCTTATTGTAGGTTTTGTCATGTGCTGGCTCAAATTGATAAAAATTTAATCTCTTACTTAGATGTGCACCTGTATTGGAGATTATCCTAAGAGTGCTAGCAGCCTACACCCAGGCATGTCGTGTGTACATGGAGAATCATATCCAGTCTAATCCAGTTCTGGATGGTAATAACCAGATTGAACAAGATAGACAAGAGCTCAAAAATGCCTTACTTGCTGCTCAAGAAAGTGCCATCATACAGATACTGCTGGAATATTGTCAGCCAAAACCAGAGGAAAAACAGGTCTGTCTGGTAGAGGGGGTGGGGAAATAGGATTATCAAGTAGAAGTATCCCATTGCTTCTGCCAGCCTGGGTGGCTCAGTCAGATTTGTGTCTTGACTGATGATTAGGAGGCTGCGGGTTTTCTCTGCTGGGTTAGCAAATTTTTTTTCTAGAGATTGGTCATGAAATATTTTCTGCATTCATTCTCTCCTTTCTGCTGATTCAAGATGTCTGTTTCTGGCAAAAGAAAGTGCATTTTACTGGTTAATCACTTTTGTATATGCCTGTCCAGGAAACATGTGGTTAGGTAAATTGACTAGTTCAACATACAGCAATGGAAGGGTCCCCTTGTTTACAATGGATTAATTTCTCATTAACTATGCAAAAATTAAAGATAGCAGACATTGCACTTCATTGAAGGCGACAGGGCAATTAGCTTGCTGGGTACCTGGAATATAATTGCCCTTGCTCTTTTTGGTCAAATGCCTACAAGTTTCTTTGCAGTATATCAGTATGTCAGGTCTATTCATTACCTGTGGTTTTGGCAGTGCTAATAGCAAATTAGTCCATATGTGACCTTGTCATTTGTCTCTGGTCTTGTAAAAGTCACACATATTGAAAAAGCAGTCCTCCACATGACAGATGTATTTTTGTCAATGACAGAAAAAGTCATCATAGCAAAAATTGAGGGAGTATTTTTAGCTGAAGCTTCAGGTCAGCTTATGCTGTGGCCTGTTGTCTGTTGTCCATCTGCCATTATCATTTCCCATTTGCAAGATCTTCAGACTGTAAGTCAGATTGAGCTGATTCCGTAATGATCCGGCTTCAAGACAGGGTTTTAATATCAAATATAACTACCCATCACTACAATTATAGCCCTTTCACCAGACGCAGGTCTGGGACAGTCTGACACAAAAAAAATTTAGCCAGAAATGCCACCGGCATGTCCCTTTTCCCGTGACCTCCCCAGCGTTGAGTCCTGATTGGTCGCTGATGTCACATGACCTATCAGACCAATAGGCAGACGATACAGGTCACGTGACCGCGATTTTCGCGCCGAGAGGTCATTATTTTTTCAGACTTGCTTGGGATAGGATCGTCTAACTACATTCCATGGAAGAATGAATAAACGGATAAGTGTTTTATTCTTTTTTGATTTTGCACTTACCTTGAGTTTCCACAACGTACTTAGGCTTTTTATGCCCCCAACTTTAAAAAAGTTTGGGGGCATATTGCTTCTGGCTTGTCCGTCCGTTCGTCCGTTAGTCCGTTAGTCCGTTCGTACGTCACGCTTTCTTGTGCATAGCATATCTTTAGAACCGTGTATGCTAGTGTTTTGAAATTTCATATATGGGTTCCTCATGAAAAAATAGTTGACCCGTATTTTTTTTCTTGTCCAAATTATCTCCCCTTCTTGAATTATTTCCCCTTTAATTAAATAACATAGAATTCTCGTTAGCAAGATATCTCAAAAAGTATTTGAGCTACAGCCTTGATATTTGGTATAGTGATTGGGACTAAGGAGGAGATTACCTGATTAAATTTTCAACCAATTCTATAAAATTTTGTTAGAGTTATGGCCCTTTGTAATTTTTTGCTACTCAATTGTGTTGCTTTCTGGTGCATAGCATATCTTTAGAACCGTGTATGCTAGTGTTTTGAAATTTCATATATGGGTTCCTCATGAAAAAATAGTTGACCCGTATTTTTTTTCTTGTCCAAATTATCTCCCCTTCTTGAATTATTTCCCCTTTAATTAAATAACATAGAATTCTTGTTAGCAAGATATCTCAAAAAGTATTTGAGCTACAGCCTTGATATTTGGTATAGTGATTGGGACTAAGGAGGAGACTACCTGATTAAATTTTCAACCAATTCGATAAAATTTTGTTAGAGTTATGGCCCTTTGTAATTTTTTGCTACTCAATTGTGTTGCTTTCTGGTGCATAGCATATCTTCAGAACCGTGTATGCTAGTGTTTTGAAATTTCATATATGAGTTCCTCATGAAAAAATAGTTGACCCGTATTTTTTTTCTTGTCCAAATTATCTCCCCTTCTTGAATTATTTCCCCTTTAATTAAAAAACATAGAATTCTCGTTAAGAGTTTCATTGATGATACTTGGTACATGCTTGGAACTAGGAGTGAAATTTTTATGCAGGCATCCATGTTTGACCTTGACCTAGATTTCATGGTTTGGTGATTTCGCGCCTCCACAGGCGCGACATAGCCTTCGGGGGAATTCTTGTTGTATGTTTTTGAGTCTTTAACAATATTTGTTGAATATTTTGCCATCTAAGGACAAGCAAAGGTTGGGGGCATTGTGTTTTACAAACACCATTTCTAGTTAAGCTTACTGTTTATTCCGAAATTCTTAGAGACTTTATTTCGCGATGTTTCTGCCGACATTACATGTGTAGTGGTTGTCCGCCATTTTGAATTTTCACTTGGAAGTTTTGTTTATCATGTGATCAACCGTTTTTGGTTTTTGATAAGCACCACACTTCTTTTCATGTTATGTGCCAGGGTATACGCTCGTATTATTCCTGGTAATGTTTTAATAGAAGTCGGCGTTGTGGAAACTTAAATTGCCAGAAAAGAGGACGGTTTTTGTGCGTGTTCCTTCCACTTCCGGTATCGGAAGACGTTGTATCGCTGAATAAAAATTCTCAGCATTAATTTAGTTTTGAACATGTGCAAGACCCGTCTTCCTTTAGCACTTATATATCCCACGATGCAGATGGATAATATTCAGGTCCCTTTGTGGCCTTTCTATAGTATCTTCTAAACAGAATCCATCCAATTCGTGTGGGTCACCATTGCCGAATCAAGATGAGCCAGTCTATGTCCCCTCCTCCCATTTGGGCCTGGGTTGACTAGGATAGGTTCGTCGACCGCCCCGTAGAGACCCTGCTCATAATTGCGGGGACTCCGGGGTGCGGGGAACCTATGCCCAAAAATTTTTTCCGAATCCATGTTACATACGAATTTTGGTACGGTTCCGATCCCGGTTTTTATCGGGTAACCTTTCCGGACTTTCGGTACTTAGTTTACCTTGGTCATATGCTTCTTTCCTCTTATTATGATAAATTTTTGTTATCATAATCATTAAATTGGATTGTTTTCCCTTGTAAAACATACAGATTTGGGCATTGTTTATTGGAATACCGTATCTATTGCAAGTGAATCCGGGACGTTTCGGTACTAAGTCGATTCGGCCTGGGTCGTTTTCGACCCGAATTTGCACCTGGATCGATTCGGCCTATTTCGGTGGGTCGTTTCGGCCTTGATCGTTTTAGGCACGGCTCCTTGAATGCTCAATTTTGATTCGGCAATTTCGCATGTTCAGTGCACTATATACAATAAAGGGCCTAACACTGGGGAAGTTTAATTGAGCCTCAAGTGTTTTGCCCCTAGAGCTGAATCTGGGCCTAGTGATTTATCCTCTGGGGATATATCAATACTCAGAGGTTGGTTTTTTTTTCGTCCTTACTAATTAGCGATTATGAGAAGGACATATTTAGAGCCTCATCACCTATTGATTCTAAAACTATAAGCGGACCATGTCTTCCCAACGTTTTCAGAATCAAGCTTCAAGACCGGGGGCACTCGTGCGAAAAGAACTTGGAACATTGGTTCTAACAACAAAAAACATCAATTTTTTGTTCTTATGAAATTCCAAAATTCGACCCAGATTCAGTCTCTGTATATATGACGTCAGGGAAATTGGCATTACTTCCTGTTTCGACGCTCTAACATTGGAGCTTCTTACCAGGACTATTATTAAGTGGGTTCTCATTATGACTGGTATTCTAGTTCTACCCACTTTGCCTTCAAACAAAAGCATTCCGACCATATAGCTGCTATTCTAATGCTTTTGTTTATTTCCCGGTCATTTTTTTTACATGCCATGGCTGTCTACCACCATGTTGCATGTTTGGCGCAACTCTGCTCTTGATAACTGGTTCAGTTTTTACTGAGCATAGTAAATGAAAACTTAGAGCCTCAGCGCCTCTTGATTCTAAAACTATAAGCGGACCATGTCTTCCCAACGTTTTCAGAATCAAGCTTCAAGACCGTGGGCACTCGTCTTTTTTGAAGTCTTCGGAGAGCGTATCAAGTACAGGTACCGCAACCAAGAGACGCTCTTCGACTACTTCCGATGACTTTTAAGTGCTTATCACCCTCGACTAGAAGATCTCAATCAGTCCCCATCTACTAGTAGATCATTCTCAGATCAGGGTACACGGTCCTTTCGTTCCAGAGGTCGGACTGGAACGAAATCTCCCAATAGAGGAAGACACAAGTCTAACAAATGACTTTCTTCCTTCCCCTCCTCTTCATCTTCTTCCAGTAGGAGCCGAGCTATTTCAGTTCTATTAAGCCTTGGCTTCTTTTATCAAATATATTTTGAGTTTTATGAGTTTTGAGAAAGGGTTACTGGATTGCGTTCGTTAGGAATCCTTTCTCTTTCTCACATGCAAATACTATTTCTGGTAAATAGTATCAAGAAAAGAAATCTTTTTATTGGAAGAGGAAGGGTTCTTCTCCAAAAGAAAGCCGTGTAAGTAGAAAAATTTCTCCTTTCCCCAGGCTTCTACAGGCGGATCTTTCTGGTCGAGAAGAAAATGGGAAAATCGACTCATCATCGACTTCTCACACTTAACACAGATGATGCAAGTCGATCATTTCAAAATGGAAACTTCGTCCTCGATTAGTCAGGTCAATTCTCCCAAATTCGGGGACGATTTCCGTAGTTTTAAAGGACGCTTACCTTCACATCTCCATCCATAGGTCATTACGCAAATACCTTCGTTTCACCTTGGATGGAAGTTTGTGTATCAGTCCGTTGCCTTTTCCTTTGTTGGATTTGTCAACGGATCAATGAAAAGAATAGAAGAAAATGGGAAAATCGACTCATCATCGACTTCTCACACTTAACAAGATGATGCGAGTCGATCATCTCAAAATGGAAACTTCGTCCTCGATTAGTCAGGTCAAATTTCCCAAATTCGGGGCCGATTTCCGTATTTTTAAAGGTCGCTAACCTTCACATCTCCATCCATAGGTCATTACGCAAATACCTTCGTTTCACCTTGGATGGAATTTTTGTGTATCAGTCCGTTGCCTTTCCTTTGTTGGATTTGTCAACGGACCAATGTTTTCCCTGTTCACCAACTTAATAGAAATTAATTAAGCAGCTCTCATCATAGAATTAGGCCCCAATCTCGTGTAGTGTTCTGATGATGGGTTTTGTCATCATTTTTACAGATACTGTTTATCATACCTTGTCCTAACGTGTACAGGTTATTGTGAATTTAGATTTCATACACTTTATCGAGAAGTTGAAATTGATTACTTCTCCAATTTTTTCACGCCCCGAAAAACTTTCGATTTATGTCAGGGGTTTGTTTCCCCTTTTTAGAAACTTAGTAATTGGATCCAGTTTCCCTGGACAATCTCATCTTAGACCTTTCCAGTTTTTTTTTGCTAATATTATCACTGGAAATACCATACGGTCTATAGGAGCAATAAATTCCATTATCAAGATTGCTCTCTACGATTTATGAATCCCTCAGTATCAAATGGGGTCTCCTCTTTTAGAGACTATTCCCTATTTGTTTTTTGTTTTTTTTGTTTTTTTCGCATGCCAGCCTTTCAGGTTGGTTTCCCACTTCGAACCTCAGGGATTATTTGTTCAGGGAACGTGGGGCCTATATTAGGCGGGGCTATATATATATATATGTGTGTGTATGCGTATATGTATGTATATATGTATATGTGTATAAACATTCTGAAACTTCAGACAAATTTCCTTGGTTTATCAGTTCTTCATAGCTCCAAACTGAGGAACAGCTTCATTATTGTTACTCCAGACAAATGAATAGTGTAGTTTTTTCTACTTATCAGGGAGTGACTCATTACTCTTCCCTGTTGGCTTTTACATGGAAGATTATAACTTGGTGTCTTCAGGAAGGTATGTCTATCCTTGTCCGACACCTCCAGGGCAGATTATGTCATTGGGATCGCCCCTATAGACCAGTTCACCATCCGTTCTCTACAGGGCGTTTTTTCAAATGGAGAGAACCTTTATTGGGCCTTTTTTAATCAAATGTCCAAACAACTCGGTTCTCCAATCAACTTCCATTATGTTTCAAGTTTCAGATCACCTGGAACGTGCAGTTGATTTAAAATCTCTAGATTGGGGGAATCTTTTACATATGCGTTTACACCATTCAACTGAATTCCTCTAGTTCTAGGAAAAAATTCAAGCGTCCAAAAGCCGAGCCATTCTGATTACGCCTCCTATGGCCTCAGAGATCTTGGTTTTTTAGTCATTCTGAGCCTAGTCTCAAGACTTGCAACCCGTCTTCTAGTAGTTCCAGATCAAATATCTAAAAGATGTGGGTCAAGCATTCCATTTCAATCCAGAAATGCTTTACTTACACATCCAGATGTTGTCAGGAATCAAACCAGAGGTAGACACTTTTCTGGTTTCTCTGCCGAGTGTATCTTCAAATATAGAAAGATCTCCACTCTCAAGTTTTACTCTGGAAGATGGAAGATATTTTCTAGTTGGTGTAGAAAAAGGGAAATAAATCCAGACAATTCCTCTAGGGAGGTTTTTTTACTGGATTTCTTTTTCTGTCTGTTCTCTACCCTTCAATTTCTATTTCATCTAAGAGAAGGGTACAGATCAGTAATCTCGAACATGTTAAAATTTTAGTCGGCTTCACACTTTTTCATTAAACCCTACCATCACCAGCTTATTAAAGGGTTTTTTTCACTATGCGACAGGTTTCCAGGACTTTGAATCCAAATGGAAGCTTGCATGAGTGTTGTGGTCCTTTCTAAACCACCTTACGATCCGGTGAATTCAGCTTCTTTTGTTCATTTGATAGTCAAGCTGTATTTCATTTGACATTTGCTTCAGTTAGTAGAAGTTATAGTCATGCTTTGCCAATTGCAGAGGGTTGTTTTCAGGTTTGAGAAGAACAATGACTTCTTTTTCTTTTCTCATTCAACCTATTTTTGTTTCAGGCTATAAATCACCTTGTCTGAAACTATTATTATCCTGTCATTTCCAGGATTCGTGGATCGTAGGCTAATGTGAACTTTTTGTATACATTAGAACGTTTAAAACGTTTCGAGATTATCATGAGAATTTTTTCTTTCCAATCAAGGGGTTTTGGATATATTTCTAACCATCCTTGATTGCAAAGTGGATTTGTAAAGTGATAAAGCTTCTACCAGTATATGCTAATTTCACTTCTGCCCTATTATCATTCAGAATACAGTATGAGGTTAGAACCTTCTACATTTAGGGCATATTGGAACTCCGTTTTTTCTTCAGAATGTTTTTTCTTACTGCGTAATGGATGTTCCAACGCTACTTTTCATCCCTTCACCTAAGGAGCTTGGTTCCCATTCGTAGTGGTACTCATTCCTTGGGTAGTTTAGTAGCTTCTCAATCTATTATGAGCAGCACTTATTTTGGGATTTTATTTTCCTTGGTTGTTTGTTAGCCTGTTTGAATAGGTATGAACCTTCTATTTTGACTCCGGTTCCTGTCCATTTATCTTCTCCACTTGTGAATTTTGGATTTGGATCCATTGCAGTCATGGTGGATACTCCCTTACGTTACCATCATTGGATGGTTTTAAAAGGGGTATAAACAACCAAGGTTGGAGGAGTTAGGTATGTGTAACTTTATTTTTCATCCAACCCTCCACTTGCTTTGAATTCAGGCTATAATTGTAGTGATGGGTAGTTATATTTGATATTAAATGATATTTTTAATGTAAAATTAATTTTAATTAATAATATACCTACCCATCACTACAATGGTATGTCCCGCCTCCCAGCCCCGCCTGAAATATTTGTTTTCCTGAAAGAAATAATGACCTCTCGGCGCGAAGATCGCGGTCACGTGACCTGTATCGTCTGCCTATTGGTCTGATAGGTCATGTGACATCAGCGACCAATCAGGACTCAACGCTAAGGAGGTCACGGGAAAAGGGACATGCCGGTGGCATTTCTGGCTAAATTTTTTTTGTGTCAGACTGTCCCAGACCTGCGTCTGGTGAAAGGGCTATAATTGTAGTGATGGGTAGGTATATTATTAATTAAAATTAATTTTACATTAAAAATATCATTTTTTCCGCCAGAATAACCCCAAATATTTACACATCTCTTATAGCCGAGATCTTGGGCATCCTTGAAAATTTCGGCAAAGTCCGTAAAGTCAGAGATGTATGGAAAATGACCCCTCATCCAAGCGTCCGTGATGGATGAGGGGCATTATTGGAGTTAAAGCCGGAGGCTTGAGCACATATACAGCATATTCGCCCAACGTAACTGACCGACGCTCTTTCAAAAGTTAAACTTGTTATTAATACTATAACTGTGACGTCACTACTTGTATAAAACACAAGCCACACATCAGCTGATTCATAATTTTAACAAAATGTGCTTTGTTGCCCCAAAACGCCAAAATTGGGTGGGAATCTAGAAAAAGGCATACTCTCCCCAAAAAAGGGAGGGATGTATATGTGCTCAAGCCTCCGGCTTTAACTCCAATAATGCCCCTCATCCATCACGGACGCTTGGATGAGGGGTCATTATTTCCCGTTAATGCCTCCGGCTATCGCACATATACAGCAACTTTAAATGAGGCAACAAAACACATGAAATCTATTTAAAAAACAAACTTGATATACCAAAACTACATTTAATCAAACTCAAGACCAGAGAAGACAACCGTTATCACATAAATATAGGATCTCTATGTACTTCAAAAACTGAAACATCTAGACTTTACTAGTCCAGTTTATACCAGTCCAGTTTAAACTATCAGGACACAACTGCCCTAGCAAAACCTAGATTTCTTGGTTCAACTTCTCGTAAATAAAATTTCCTAAAGTTCTTGGCTGATGACCAATCAGCTGTCTTCAAAATCAAATCCAAAGAACATCCTTTTGAGAAAGCTGCAGAAACTGCAGCTGAACGGTATGAATGTGCCTTAAACTGATGTGTGTCTATACCGGCATTAAATAAAACCGTTTTTAGCTATCTAGCAATAGTACATGAAGTCACAGAATTAAATGAACAGTAAGAAACTAGCAGTTGTTGTGACTTTCTAACACTTTTAGTCCTGTCAATATAATGCATTAAAGAATGCATAATGCATATTTTCTCATCTTCATAATGATGCAATTCAATAACAAAATGTTTGCCCTGTTTAGAGGTTTTCAACAGATTCTTAAAATAGAACACTACTTTGTTTTCTATAATGTTCATACAATCTAAATTTAGTGAGACCAATGTTTGAGCCCTCGGAGCTGTAGTCAAAGCTATCAAAGCTGTAACTTTTAAAGTCAATAATTTCAAAGATAGCTTCTCCAGGGGAAAAAGAGAACTCAAATATCGGAGCACCAGAGACATCCCATATAAAAGTATACTTCGGTGTAGGCAATCGCTTATAATACAAACCCTTCATGAATCTGGAAATAAATGCTGGATTGTTACACCAGACATTATCAAAAAAAGACCAATGTCTGAAGTAACATAGACTTATGTGTGTTAACCACAAAATAAGATTTTCCTTCATTCACAAGGAAATTAAGATAAGAAATCACAGTTGCTTCAGATGCAATAAAGGGATTTGTTTGTCTAGAAAAACACCAAAAATACCATTTGTTCCAGGCCAAACCATACTGTTTCCGTGTTCCTTCCCGCCAGGAATTGACAATGAGGCAAGCTGCAGTTCTTGGAATTCCTTGACTCTCCAACCTCTTCCTGATAACATCACAGCGACCATAGTTAGACGTCTGGCTAATGGATGAGGTTGTCCGTTGTGGGGTAGAGTCAACAAATCTCTGTGACGAGGCAGTCTAACAGGGAAAGATATCATATAAGACATTAACAAAGGAAACCACGATTGTGACTTCCAAAGTGGAATAATAAATATAGCTTTATCCACCTCGTCTGCAACCAACTTATTTATAACACGTCCTACTAAATTAAAAGGCGCAAAAGTATATGGAGTAAAGCAGTGCCATGAAAAAGAAAAAGCATCTGTCTTATAGGCACCAGGCTCTGGGAACCAAGAAACAAACTTGTCCAGTTGTTTATTCAAACGCGATGAAAACAGGTCAATGTCTGGAATAAAAAACTGCTTACACACTCTTACAAAGATTTCATGTTTTAACTGCCACTCTGTGGAATCTGAAAAAGATCTCGAAAGGCAATCTGCTGTAAAATTTCCTGATCCACTGAGATGAGAAGCTGAAATATAAATATTTCTGTCCAAACAAAACTTCCAAATATTACCTGCTAGTTTATCCATATCAACAGAGTTCATACTGCCCATATTATTAATGTACGAGACTGCAGACACATTGTCACTCTGAAATTGCAAGTGTATGTTAACAGAATGGGCATAAAAAGATTGAAGTGCATAAAAAATAGCCAAAAGTTCTAGATAATTGATGGAGTGTTCTAACTCTTCAACATTCCATCTACCATTAGCATACCTATTAGAGTGCACTTCAAAAGCTCCCCAGCCTAAAAAAGAAGCATCTGACCTACAAATAATATCAACTTTCTTAGGACGAATCCTCTTTCCATTTCTCTGACGAACATTATCCATCCACCACTGCAACTCGTTTTTACTATCTGCTGTAAAATCATAATATTATCAAAAGCGTCAGGGCACTCAGAATCTCCCAATCCTCTCAGTTTATCTCGCTCCAGACATCTATAATGTAAAGGTGCATCATGAATAGCAAAAAATGCATTGATAATAAGACCAATAAATGATGCTAACTGTCTAACGACTACGACTTCCCTTTCTAACAAAACTTTCGCTAAATTGAAAATTTTTGTAATTTTTCTCATCGGTCAAGAAAACACGGAATAGAACTGAATCAATCAGAAAACCAAAGAAAATGATTCTCTGTGTTGGTTCAAACACTGATTTCTTGCTATTTATAGTGAAACCCAAAGACTGTAAAGTTTTGGCAATGGTCTTAGTATTTTCAGCACAAATCTCTCTATCTTTGTTCATACTGAGTGAATCGTCAATGTAATATGAGCATCTTATACCTTGTTGTCTAAACCATGCAAAAATGGGCTTCAGGATCTTGGTAAACAGCCTAGGAGCTGCAGAGAGCCCAAATGGGAGACAAACAAAATGATAGAGTTGTCCGTCCCAAATAAACTTGAGAAAACGTCTAAATAAAGGGTTTTAATGGATACCGAAAAGTAAGCTTCTTGCAAATCAATACTCGTAAAATAATCTTTTTCTTGAATCAGTTCCAAAACCACCTTGAAAGTCTCTTGTTTAAAATGTTCATAATAAACAAAAAGATTGAGGTACTTCAAATTAATAATCGGCCTAAATCTCCCGTTAGGCTTTGGAACCACAAAGATGTTGGAAACAAACTGGTTATCTTCCCATTCAGACATCACAACTGCGCCTTTTGACAATAAATCTTTTATTTCAAAATCTACACATTTCTGTTCTTCATCAGAAAAACTAATTTCCTTGGGAATTCTATCTTGAAAAGGTTCGGCTACAAATTCAATACAATAACCAGAAATGGTTTGCAAAATCCACTGATCATCAGTAAATTTTTCCCAAACATGACGACAATGTTGTAACTTGCCTATGGGACTCACCTCCTCTAAAAGTAGGCTGTTTCGTTTGGGGCACTAGAAGTAACCGTAGCTGTAGCCTGTCTTTTGCCCCTAACCTGTCCAAATCTCTGACAAGGGTAACCTCTAGGAACCATGCCATACATTCCACCACAATGCATATTCTGTGGGTAAGGCTAATATCTGAAACCGCCTCTAGTACCTCGAGCAAAAATACCTCTAGAGAAACCTCCCCTAGCTCTAAATGACTTACTATACCCATAAAAGCTAGGATAACTATCTTTTGCTAAAGAAACCCCAGTGTCACAGTTTTTGACATCTTTAGCCACATCATCACCAAACAACTTAGTAGAAATGGGCATGCTAACATGACACAAATTTTGGTACTTCTTTTTCAGATGAGGCTTAATCATGTACCGTCTTCTAAGGGACAAATTATACTGTACCTGTCCCATCATAGTAATAGTATCAGAAAAGAGATTTTTTTATCTCAGAATTACCGGCAATGTGAGATTTAAGTAGCTCGAAAAGCTTGATAATTGGAACAACACCCGTTGCTACTAAGTTCTGAATGTCAGCAAAGCATTTATCATAACTCTGAGCTCTTTTATCATAATTTTCCAAATTTCATTATTGACAGTTGGGCCACGCAACTTGTCACAATTTTCAGGAATTTTATATTTATTTATTATGTCATCTGTCACACACTGTGAAGTACAGGTAATGTTTATGAACTCAGCTAAGGACGATGAAATTGCAGGCCCTTTAACTGGACCTTTAACTTTAGGCAAGCCCCAGGAGTCATTATCAAGTTTTTCAGGACCCGAGTCCGCCTCACTGGAAGACTCAAACATAGCATCAATATAATTTTTAGTCAGTTCAGCTGGCTGCAATGGAGCTCTTTTGGGTTTTTTGCCAGATTTATCAGATTTGGAAACAGGAATTTGCTCCTTATCAGACTCAGTAACCTCAACATGCAGGTTTGGGAGATTACTCAAACTATCCCCAAAAACGTTCTCAATGTCCTCATCATCAGCATAATCATAAGAACCAATGCCCAAAGCAGTTCTGAGTTTAATAATTTCTCCCTCGGACAAAATATCAATGAGCTCTGTAAATGAACGACCTGACTGTTGACCACTGGTGGATGGCTGTTCCGCCGACATCGTCGGCGTTTTTGACTTGTTATTTTTACAAGTTTTGCTAGTTTTAGCTGTCACCGACTGACTAGCTTTTGCCGGTTGTTTTCCTCTTTTGTTGACTTTTTCAGGTTGAACAGTAACAGAACCGCTTCGCGGCTCCTTTAAATCATCTTGGCCGAAACCGGAAAACTCCGAATCATTCGGATCACTCAAGAGGACTTCGTCCTTCTCGTTTGCCATAATAAATAAATGTCACACGCTAGGACTTCGTCCGTAGCAGGCAAAGACAAAGAAATATAAGAATATCACAAGAAAATATCAGAGAATTTCACAAAAAGTCAAGAAATTGAGCGTCAAATAACACGTTTACCTTTCAGCCACGCTGTCGAAAATATGAATCAGCTGATGTGTCGCTTGTGTTTTATACAAGTAGTGACGTCACAGTTATAGTATTAATAACAAGTTTAACTTTTGAAAGAGCGTCGGTCAGTTGCGTTGGGCGAATATGCTGTATATGTGCGATAGCCGGAGGCATTAACGGGAAATAATGTCAATTTTCTTTCAAAACACATGCCATATAAACGTGCATACTGCAGCAGATAGTCTATGTTTGTGCAATTAAGGAAGTTGGTCATCAAATATAATTTCCTTATAACATTTGGTACCTTTTAGCAAGTAACATAAACAAGCTGAGCTTCTTTTGTCTAGCCAGCTGCAATCATCTTGAACTGCATAATCGACTTGTGATAATTATGTTTATCTTCTTGCAATGAAGTGATAATTTATAGTTACCGGTAACAGTTAAAGAAAACTATGTACCGTGACATAAACCACAGTCATCAATCAACATTTCTTTGAAGTAAATCTTAAGCGGCTTATTGTCACGTGATACATTAATATTCAATGAGGGCGGGGCCTCCCCTTCTGTCATAATTACAACCACAACTACAACCACAACTAATGACCAATCATGACTTAAATCTAAATCCGCAGATTTATTGGGGTGTGGTCTAAAGTGGTCAGTCTTAATCAGCTTCAATGACCACATGTTGGCAATAAATTGTTTATTAATAAATGATTGCCTTTATCGCAACTGTTAAACAAACACTGTGTCAGATAAACTCTCACCATGTCTAAGCTTAAAGTTGAAAGGTATGGAATTTGCTGACATATAGTTCGTGAGAAAATGGACATTATTACAATGGTGCTGCACTTAGACACAGTGAAAAAAACGTTTCTCTTGTGTGCCGGTTACGTATTATCTATTACCTTGAATGTTATTGTGCATCAAAGTTATGCACACCGGCCCCGATAGCTCAGTTGGTAGAGTGTCCGCTCCGGGGAACGGGAGGTCACGGGTTCGATCCCAGGCAGTGACATACCAAAGTCGTTAAAAATGGTACTAGCTGCTCCTCGCTTGGCACTTAGATTTACAGGGTAGAGCTGGGACTGGTCGACCCAGTGTCAGGATAATGTGACTGGGTGTGGTATCATATAATGTGTCTGGGACATGATACTGAGGCAGCAAAGCATTGAGCTCCCTGTCACAACCAGACACCGTCGTGATATGACTGAAAAATTGTTGAAAGCGACGTTAAACCCGAATTCACACACACACACAAAGTTATGCACACATGCAGTCTCGCCAGAGCCTTTGCTGCTCATAGACATGGAGAAAAAAAAAACAAATACAAGGTAGTTTCTTGCAGAAGTGCAAAAGACCAAGGCCTTTTTATCGTGTGCCAGTTAATGTAGATATTGATTGCCTTGAACGTTATTTAGCGTCATTATTGACCGCTGCCTTTTACAGTCTGTTAGAGTTGTCTCTCTTATTATAAACAACAAAATGGCAGCTTCGGAAAACAATGGCAAATATTGTTGCAAAAAACATGAATGCAGCCGCAGATAAATTGATCAACAATTATCTCACTCTGAAAATGAAATGTCCACATCAGTGACACCCCTCCTGGCAACTTGCAAAAATTTATACCCATCTTATAGACAAGACTAAGCAAAAATCTCCCTAGGAATGGCCAGAAAGAACCCCCCCCCCCCCCATCTTATAGCCATATTGTCTTATAGCGAGATCATTTGGGTACTTGGTGGGAGACATTGGGGCAACATGGACATTCAGAATTGCTAGTATCATTGGGTTCCTATATCCAAGCTGGCCACAATGGCAGCCATCTTGAAATTCATTAAATGACATCTTTTCCCAAATCAAAAGTCAGATTGAGCTGAAAGTTAATGGGGGACATCGGTCTGACCTGGAGAATCAGAATTGCTAAAATTGTTAGTAGCATCTCCTCCCAACCTTAAGACCCATTGAGCTGAACCATTAGAGGGGCATTTTGGCGACATGGAGATTCAGAATTGCTAAAAAACGTTCCTTTCCAATATCCAAGATGACCATCAGGGCAACCATCTTGAAAATCTTCAAACCACATCTGCTCCTGAACATTGAATTGAGCTGAAACGCGGAGGGGCATTGGGGTAACATGGAGATTCAGACTTGTTAAAATCATTCTTGAAAATCTTCATACCACATCCGCTCTCAAACAGTCAGTCATAACATTACGTGAACAAGTCCGTGAAACGAAGACCCCTTTAAACCCCACATCATATAGAGAAAACTGGGGTTTACGGGGGTATACATTATTTTTCTTATTTCTGCTCCAAGACATAGCTTGTGGGTACTCGTTAGAACCGCCTCAATGAGGCGGTTCTAACAAGCACCCACAACCTATGTTTTGAGCATGTATAAGAAAAATAACTCGGAATATCATAAGAAAAGTAACCAGTTTGGGAACATTAAAAATGCACTTTGTCGCACGGGTGTGTTATCGTAATGATGAGTCGAAACTTGGTGAGGCATTGGGGTGACATGTAGATTCTGAATTGCTAAAACAGTTACATTCCGATATCCAAGATGGCTGCCATTGACATCTACACCCTTCATTCTGCACCCTTCATTCTCCGCCTGAATCCTAACATAATGATAACACACCCGTGAGACATAGTGCATTTTTTCACATCTCCAAAACAGCTACTTTTCTGATGAAAATCTGTGATATTTTTCTATATGTACTTCAAACATAGGTTGTGGGTGCTCATTAGAATCGCCTCATTGAGGCGGTTCTAACGAGTACCCACAACCTATGTCTTGGAGCAGAAATATGATAAATAATATATACGCCTGTAAACCCAATTTTTCTCTATATAAAGTGGGGTTTAGGGGCTGTTCATTTCACGGACTTGTTCACGTGATGGTTGGATTGTGCTGTTCAGAGACATAGCCAGAGGCATCAATGCAACATGCAGATTCAGAATTGCTAAAGGCAATCTGATCTGCTGGCCAAGATGGCCACCAAGGCGTAGTGTAACATATCATCATCACATGAACAAGTCCTTGAAATGAATACCCCTCTAAACCCCACTTTATATAGAGAAAACCGGCGTTTACGGGGGTACACATTTTTCTTATTTCTGTTCCAAGACATAGGTTGTGGGTACTCGTTAGAACCGCCTCAATGAGGCGGTTCTAATTAGCACCCACAACCTATGTTTTGAGCATTTAGAAGAACAATATCACAGATTTTCATCAGAAAAGTTGCCATTTTGGAGATGTGAAAAGTGCACTATGTTGCACCAGTAAGTTATCATAATGATGATCAGCCTCATCTAGGTGAGTGATTTATGGCTACTTTGGGCCTCTTGTATGGTAATTCTTAGCAATTTTTATTTGTTCTTCATATATATGTTGTTGGTTAATTTATAGTGAATATGTTTGGATATCATGCAGAACTTACAATTTCATGAACATTTCCTAAATTTAATTCCAGGAAAATTCTGGGTTGTTAAGCAATCTGAGAGAAGTCCAATGTGTCATCTGTTCCTATATTCATCAAATTTTCATCTCTGATCCAAACCTGGCAAAACTGGTGCATTTTCAGGTATGTACTGATTGATATTGCAGAACATCTCTATACCACTATTGTTTGGGTTCAGTGTAGAAACCATGTTAGTTAAGGGGAATGGGAACACCTTCAGGGGAATAACTCCTGCAAAAGTATTTCTGTCTTCCATGTCAATAGGGGTCAACTCTTAAAGGAAAGAATTTGCTCCTGAGGAGTTTTAAGAGTAGACCCCTTTTTCCATGGGAGAGAGCTTATTGAAAAGCGAATAGGAAGTTCCGTAAGTTGTCTCCCTTTGAAAAATGGTGGAAAAATATGTCGGGTCTTCCCATTCCCCTTACACAACCGTGTTATACCCAAGGAAAAAATGTATAGATTATATACAAAAAAATGACCATTTATGGTCATTTTTGTCGCGCATGACACAATATAGACATTCGATTTTCCATCCGTCATCTTTTGTCAGTCCATCAACATTTGCGACAACCCTAGCTTTCACCCAAATGGCCTAGTTTACTACAGGTGCGACATAGCTTTTGGCAGAATTCTTGTTCTATTCTATATTATAATCCATACATTTTAGGAACCATCTTTAAACCATGTTATATCCAAGCCATGTTATAACAAACATTATTAATTGACTGTCCTATATTGATTGGAGGTCCTCCTTATTAACACGAGGTCAACCAATATTAACCTGAGGTCAAATGATATTAAGCTGAGGTCAAAAATCAATAATCATGTTTTTTAATTGTGTCAGTTGATAAAATTGTCATTAATCAAGTAATTTCGTATTTGCCCAGTTACAGGTCCTTGATCAGCTATATTGACCTCGGCCTTTGGCCTCGGGGGTCAATCCAGCAGACCATGGACCTCTAACTGAGCTAATAGGAAATTACTTGATTTATAACATCATAATCTTCACAAAAACATGTCTATATATTTTGACCCCCTTGAACCCCATTTTTATATCGTAAAACTGGGGTTTACAGGGGTAAACTGTATTTTTCTTATTTGTGCTCTAAAATATAGATTGTGGGTACTCATTATACCGCCTCATCAAGGCAGTTCTAATGGGTACCCACACTCGATATTTTGAGCAGAAATAAGAAAAATATCACAATTTTTCTTCTTAAAATTTTATTTTTTTTGGCGATAAAGGTTTATAGGCATGTTTTCATAATGATTATATAAAGAGGTTAACCCTTGTCCTGTTGAATATTTTAATCTGCCACACCCACTACCAATTATCAACTAACCAGATTACTTGATGCAAATTATTGGCAACAGATTCACAATCTGAATGTCAAACAATGTAGATCCAGATCAGATGGCTTCTGAAGAAGCCATCTGATCTGGCTCTACATTGTTTGAAAGATAAGACGTATATGGGCTCAGCAGGACAAGTGTTAGCTGCCTAATGTGGATGAACTTCAGAAAGTCTTATTCCTTCACCAGTTTTGTCCTTTATAGAATCTGGCCACTTTTATACTTGAAGGATAAAGTAATGCAGTGCAACATTATTGCTTGGCCTAAAATTATGAAAAATGGTCACTCAAAATATTGGTCATCGTGCAGTCATTGGGCGCTGGCCTCAGTACCTAACATCACGAAAACACGCCTATATAATTTTGATCCCCATTGAACCCCACTTTTATATAGTAAAACTGGGGTTTGCAGGGGTAAAACTTATTTTTCTTATTTCTGCTCAAAATATAGATATAGGTACTCACAATCTATATTTTGAGCAGAAATTATAAAAATATCGCAATTTTTCATCATAAAATTTTCATTCTTTGGCGATAAAGGTGGCAATGTATTTGTATAGGCGTGTTTGCGTAATGGTCAGATTGGCATCTGACTGATGGCTGGTGAAAGAATGTGCACTGTACTGGTTATTAAATTTGGCATGTGAATTTATGTTGACAAGATATAGCTTGGAATTGTTATCTATTTTCAGCAGAGTTGTGGCCCTTGATTGACGTCAAAAATTTGTTTCTGATCAATATCTTGAGAAAGAATTGATAGATTTTATTTAGATTTGGCATGTGAATTTATGTTGGTAAGATATGCCTTGGGATTGTTACACTTATTGTACGTTTATTTTCAGCAGAGTTATGGCCCTTGGATGACGTCAAAAATTTGTTTCTGCTCAATTTGTTTGTTTGTTTGTATTGGATTTTAACGGCCCAGTAAGCACTATTTAGGTCACATTTTAGCCAGTCAGTTAACCTATCCACACTTTTCCTGGGCAGGCTTATACATAAGCAGTTAACCAGTACAGTGCACATTCTTTTGCCAGAAACTGACAACTGCCTTTCTTGAATCAGCGGAAGGGAGAGAATTACCGTAGAAAAGATTTCATGATCAACCTCCAGAAAAGAATGTTGCCAACCCCAGCAGGTATCGAAGCCGATGTCCTCCTGATCACCAGTCAGAGGTGTATCTTGAGAAAGAATTGATAGATTTTATTTAAATTTGGCATGTGAATTTATGTTGGTAAGATACACCTTGGGATTGTTACACATTGTTTACGTTTATTTTCAGCAGAATTATGGCCCTTGAATGATGTCAAAAATTTGTTTCTGCTCAATTTGTTTGTTTGTTATCATAATCATTAAATTGGATTGTTTTCCC
Organism: Lucinisca nassula; assembly: GCA_963580285.1. Classification (NCBI taxonomy): domain Eukaryota; kingdom Metazoa; phylum Mollusca; class Bivalvia; order Lucinida; family Lucinidae; genus Lucinisca; species Lucinisca nassula. Next base: position 82,930,332 of record OY757022.1, on the reverse strand, counting down.
TTGGGCATTGTTTATTGGAATACCGTAACTATTGCAAGTGAATCCGGGACTTTTCGGTACTGAGTCATTTCGGCCTGGGTCGTTTTCGACCCGAATTTGCACCTGGGTCTATTCGGCCTATTTCGGTGGGTCGTTTCCGCCTTGGGCCGATTCGGCCTTGATCGTTTTAGGTCCTTTTTATTAGATGCATAAATTCATCGCAGATTACTCAATCTGTTACCCGTTCTGAAGTCATCTAGGACGGGACAATATTACGATGTTTGTAATACGGTCATTGCCATCTCACGGCTCCTTGAATGCTCAATTTTGATTCGGCAATTTCGCATGTTCAGTGCACTATACACAATAAAGGGCCTAACACTGGGGAAGTTTAATTGAGCCTCAAGTGTTTTGCCCCTAGAGCTGAATCTGGGCCTAGTGATTTATCCTCTGGGGATATATCAATACTCAGAGGTTGGTCTTTTTTCGTCCTTACTAATTAGCGATTATGAGAAGGACATATTTAGAGCCTCAGCACCTATTGATTCTAAAACTATAAGCGGACCATGTCTTACCAATGTTTTCAGAATCAAGCTTCAAGACCGGGGGCACTCGTGCGAAAAGAACTTGGAACATTGGTTCTAACAACAAAAAACATCAATTTTTTGTTCTTATGAAATTCCAAAATTCGACCCAGATTCAGTCTCTGTATATATGACGTCAGGGAAATTGGCATTACTTCCTGTTTCGACCCTCTAACATTGGAGCTTCTTACCAGGACTATTGTTAAGTGGGTTCTCATTATGACTGGTATTCTAGTTCTTCCCACTTTGCCTTCAAACAAGAGCATTCCGACCATATAGCTGCTATTCTAATGCTTTTGTTTATTTCCCGGTCATTTTTTACATGCCATGGCTGTCTACCACCATGTTGCATGTTTGGCGCAACTCTGCTCTTGATAACTGGTTCAGTTTTTACTGAGCATAGTAAATGAAAACTTAGAGCCTCAGCGCCTCTTGATTCTAAAACTATAAGCGGACCATGTCTTCCCAACGTTTTCAGAATCAAGCTTCAAGACCGTGGGCACTCGTCTTTTTAGCTCACTTGTCACGTAGTGACAAGGTGAGCTTTTGTGATCACATTTTGTCCGTCGTCCGTGCCTGCGTCCGTCCGTCCGTGCGTCCGTGCGTAAACAATTTCTTGTCCGCACGATAGCACCTTCATGTATGATTTGATTTTAACCAGACTTGCTCACAACTTGTACCACCATGAGATCTGGGTTCCTTTCTTGAACCAGCCATGTCCCATCATATCTTGCAGAGTTACGGCCCCTGAAAGGGCAAAAATTGCCTATTTTGGTCTTGTCCGCACGATAACTTCTTCATTTATGATTTGATTTTAACCAGACTTGCACACAACTTGTACCACCATGAGATCTGGGTTCCTTTCTTGAACCAGCCATATCCCATCATGTGTTACGGAGTTACGGCCCCTGAAAGAGCAAAAATTGCCTATTTTGGTCTTGTCTGCATGATAGCTGTTTCATTTATGATTTGATTTTAACTAAACTTGCACACAACTTGTACCACCATGAGATCTGGGTTCCTTTCTTGAACCAGCCATATCCCATCATGTGTTACGGAGTTACGGCCCCTGAAAGGGCAAAAATTGCCTATTTTGGTCTTGTCTGCACGATAGCATCTTCATTTATGATTTGATTTTAACCAGACTTGCACACAACTTGTACCACCATGAGATCTGGGTTCCTTTCTTGAACCAGCCATATCCCATCATGTGTTACAGAGTTAGGGCCCCTGAAAGGGCCAAAATTGCCTATTTTTGTCTTGTCTGCATGATAGCTGTTTCATTTATGATTTTATTTTAACTATACTTGCACAGAATTTGTACCACCACAAAATATCTTGGTCAAGTTTGAATATGGGTCATGTCGGGTCAAAAAGTAGGTCAGTAGGTCAAATCAGAAAAAAACCTTGTGAAGACACTAGAGGCCACAGTTTTGGTCTGATCATCATCAAACTTGCCCAAAATGATCATCTTGACAATATCTCAGTCAAGTTTGAATATGGGTGTTGTCAGGGAAAAAAGTAGGTCAGTCGGTCAAATCATAGAAAAACCTTCTGAACACACTAGAGGCCACAATTTATGTCCAATCATCATCAAACTTGCTCAGAATGATCATCTTGATAATATCTTGGTCGTGTTCGAATATGGGTCATGTCAGGTCACAAAGTAGGTCAGTAGGTCAATTCATAGAAAAACCTTGTGAATACACTAGAGGCCACAGTTTTGGTCCAATCATTATCAAACTTGCCCAGAATGATCAGCTTGCCAATATCTCGGTCAAGTTTGAATACGGGTCATGTCGGGTCAAAAAGAAGGTCAGTAGGTCAAATCATAGAAAAACCTTGTGAACACACTAGAGGCCACAGTTTTGGTCAGATCATCATCAAACTTGCCCAGAATGATCATCTTGACAATATCTGAGTCAAGTTAGAATATGGGTCATGTCAGTTCAAAAAGTAGGTCTGTAGTTTAAATCAGAGAAAAACCTTGTGAACACACTAGAGGTCACAGTTTTGGTCCGATCATCATCAAACTTGCTCAGAATGATCATCTTGATAATATCTTGGTCACGTTCGAATATGGGTCATGTCGGGTCAAAAAGTAGGTCAGTAGGTCAAATCAGAGAAAAACCTTGTGAACACACTTAGAGGCCACAGTTTTGGTCCAATCATCATCAAATTTGCTCAGAATGATAGTCTTGACAATATCTCAGTCAAGTTCGAATATGGGTCATGTCAGGTCAAAAAGTAGGTCAGTAGGTCAAATCATAGAAAAACCTTGTGAACATACTAGAGGCCACAGTTTAGGTCCGATCGTCATCAAACTTACCCAGAATGATCATCTTGACAATATCTGAGTCAAGTTCGAATATGGGTCATGTCGGTCCAAAAAAGTAGGTCAGTAGGTAAAATCATAGAAAAACCCTTTGAACACACTTGAGGCCACAGTTTTGGTCCAATCATCATCAAACTTGCTCAAAATGATCATTTGACAATATCTCAGTTAATTTCGAATATGGGTCATATCTGGTCAGTAAGTTGGTCAGTAGGTCAGATGGTTGAAAAACCTTGTGGACACACTAGAGGCCCCAGTTTTTGTCCGATCATCAACAAACTTGCTCAGAATGATCATCTTGACAATATCTCTGTCAAGTTCGAATATGGGTCATGTCGGGTCAGAAAGTAGGTCAGCAGGTCAAATCATAGAAAAAACATTTTGAACACTCTAAGAGGCCACAGTTTTAGTCAAATTATCATAAAACTTGCTCAGAATGATCATCTGGACAATATCTGAGTTAAGTTCGAATGAGATGGCCACCATAGCTAAAAATAGAATGTACTCAAGACAGTGACACACAGATGAGCGAACCAGGGCCCTGTGGGCCCTCTTGTTTGAAGTCTTCGGATAGCGTATCAAGTACAGGTACCGCAACCAAGAGACGCTCTTCGACTACTTCCGATGACTTTTTAAGTGCTTATCACCCTCGACTAGAAGATCTCAATCAGTCCCCATCTACTAGTAGATCATTCTCAGATCAGGGTACACGGTCCTTTCGTTCCAGAGGTCGGACTGGAACGAAATCTCCCAATAGAGGAAGACACAAGTCTAACAAATGACTTTCCTTCTTCCCCTCCTCTTCATCTTCTTCCAGTAGGAGCCGAGTTATTTCAGTTCTATCAAGCCGTGGCTTCTGTTATCAAATATATTTTGAGTTTTATGAGTTTTGAGAAAGGGTTACTGGATTGCGTTCGTTAGGAATCCTTTCTCTTTCTCACATGCAAATACTATTTCTGGTAAATAGTATCAAGAAAAGAAATTTTTTTATTGGAAGAGGAAGGGTTCTTCTCCAAAAGAAAGCCTTGTAAGTAGAAAAAGTTCTCCTTCCCCAGGCTTCTACAGGCGGATCTTTCTGGTCGAGAAGAAAATGGGAAAATCCACTCATCATCGACTTCTCACACTTAACAAGATGTTGCGAGTCAATCAGTTCGAAATGGAAACTTCGTCCTCGATTAGTCAGGTCAATTTCCCAAATTCGGGGACGATTTCCGTAGTTTTAAAGGACGCTTACCTTCACATCTCCATCCATAGGTCATTACGCAAATACCTTCGTTTCACCCTGGATGGAATTTTGTGTATCAGTCCGTTGCCTTTCCTTTGTTGGATTTGTCAACGGATCAATGAAAAGAAAAGAAGAAAATGGGAAAATCGACTCATCATCGACTTCTCACACTTAACAAGATGATGCGAGTCGATCATTTCAAAATGGAAGCTTCTTCCTCGATTAGTCGGGTCAAAATTCCCAAATTCGGGGACGATTTCCGTAGTTTTAAAGGTCGCTTACCTTCACATCTCCATTCATAGGTCATTACGCAAATACCTTCGTTTCACCTTGGATGGAATTTTTGTGTATCAGTCCGTTGCCTTTCCTTTGTTGGATTTGTCAACGGATCAATGTTTTCCCTGTTCACCAACTTAATAGAAATTAATTAAGCAGCTCTCATCATAGAATTAGGCCCCAATCTCGTGTAGTGTTGCGATGATGGGTTTTGTCATCATCTTTCCAGATACTGTTTATCATACCTTGTCCTGACGTGTACAGGTTATTGTGAATTTAGATTTCATACACTTTATCGAGAAGTTGAAATTGATTCTACCTCAAAGATACTTCTCCATTTTTTCACGCCCCGAAAAACTTTCGATTTATGTCAGGGGTTTGTTTCCCCTTTTTAGAAACTTAGTAATTGGATCCAGTTTCCCTGGACAATCTCATCTTAGACATTTCCAGTTTTTTGGCTAATATTATCACTGGAAATACCATACGGTCTATAGGAGCAATAAATTCCATTATCAAGATTGCTCTCTACGATTTATGAATCCCTCAGTATCAAATGGGGTCTCCTCTTTTAGAGACTATTCCCTATTTGTTTTTTCGCATGCCAGCCTTTCAGTTTGGTTTCCCACTTCGAACCTCAGGGATTAGTTGTTCAGGGAACGTGGGGCCTATATTAGGTGGGGCTATATATATATGTGTGTATGCGTATATGTATGTATATATGTATATGTGTATAAACATTCTGAAACTTCAGACAAATTTCCTTGGTTTATCAGTTCTTCATAGCTCCAAACTGAGGAACAGCTTCATTATTGTTACTCCAGACAAATGACCATAGTGTAGTTTTTTCTACTTATCAGGGAGTGACTCATTACTCTTCCCTGTTGGCTTTTACATGGAAGATTATGACTTGGTGTCTTCAGGAAGGTTTGTCTATCCTTGTCGGACACCTCCAGGGCAGATTATGTCATTGGGATCGCCCCTATAGACCAGTTCACCATCCGTTCTCTACAGGACGTTTTCTCAAATGGAGAGAACCTTTATTGGGCCTTTTTTAATCAAATGTCCAAACAACTCGGTTCTCCAATCAACTTCCATTGTGTTTCCAGTTTTAGATCACCTGGAACGTGCAGTTGATTTAAAATCTCTAGATTGGGGGAATCTTTTACATATGCGTTTACACCATTCAACTGAATTCCTCTAGTTCTAGGTAAAAATTCAAGCGTCCAAAAGCCGAGCCATTCTGATTACGCCTCCTATGGCCTCAGAGATCTTGGTTTTTTAGTCATTCTGAGCCTAGTCTCAAGACTTGCAACCCGTCTTCCAGTAGTTCCAGATCTAATATCTAAAAGGTACCAGAGGTAGACACTTTTCTGGTTTCTTTGCCGAGTGTATCTTCAAATATAGAAAGATCTCCACTCTCAAGTTTTACTCTGGAAGATGGAAGATATTTTTCTAGTTGGTGTAGAAAAAGGGAAATAAATCCAGACAATTCCTTTTGAAACTGGATTTCTTTTTCTGTCTGTTCTCTACCCTTCAATTTCTATTTCATCTAAGAGAAGGGTACAGATCAGTAATCTCGAACATGTTAAAATTTTAGTCGACTTCACACATTTTCATTAAACCCTACCATCACCAGCTTATTAAAGGGGTTTTTCACTATGCCGACAGGTTTCCAGGACTTTGAATCCAAATGGAATCTTGCATGAGTGTTGTGGTCTTTTCTAAACCACCTAATGATCCGGTGAGTTCAGCTTCTTTTGTTCATTTGATAGTCAAGCTGTATTTCATTTGACATTTGCTTCAGTTCGTAGAAGTTATAGTCATGCTTTGCCAATTGCAGAGGGTTGTTTTCAGGTATGAGAAGAACAATGACTTCTTTTTCTCTTCTCATTCAACCTATTTTTGTTTCAGGCTATAAATCACCTTGTCTGAAACTATTATTTATCCTGTCATTTCCAGGATTCGTGGATCGTAGGCTAATGTGAATTTTTTGTATACATTAGAACGTTTAAAACGTTTCGAGATTATCATGAGAATTTTTTCTTTCCAATCAAGGGGTTTTGGATATATTTCTAACCATCCTTGATTGCAAAGTGGATTTGTAAAGTGATAAAGCTTCTACAAGTATATGCTTATTTCACTTCTGCCCTATTATCATTGAGAATACAGTATGAGGTTATAACCTTCTACATTTTGGGCATATTGGAACTCCGTTTTTTCCTAGGAAGGTTTTCCTACTGCGTAATGGATGTTCCAACGCTACTTTTCATCCCTTCACCTAAGGAGCTTGGTTCCCATTCGTAGTGGTACTCATTCCTTGGGTAGTTTAGTAGCTTCTCAATCTATTATGAGCAGCACTTATTTTGGGATTTTATTTTCCTTGGTTGTTTGTTAGCCTGTTTGAATAGGTGTGAACCTTCTATTTTGACTCCGGTTCCTGTCCATTTATCTTCTCCACTTGTGATTTTTGGATTTGGATCCCTTGCAGTCATGGTGGATACTCCCTTACGTTACCATCATTGGATGGTTTTAAAAGGGGTATAAACAACCAAGGTTGGAGGAGTTAGGTATGTATAACTTTATTTTTCATCCAACCCTCCACTTGCTTTGAATTCAGGCTATAATTGTAGTGATGGGTAGTTATATTTGATATTAAAATGATATTTTTAATGTAAAATTAATTTTAATTAATAATATACCTACCCATCACTACAATGGCATGTCCCGCCTCCCAGCCCCGCCTGAAATATTTGTTTTCCTGAAAGAAATAATGACCTCTCGGCGCGAAAATCGCGGTCACGTGACCTGTATCGTCTGCCTATTGGTCTGATAGGTCATGTGACATCAGCGACCAATCAGGACTCGACGCTGTGGAGGTCACGGGAAAAGGGACATGCCGGTGGCATTTCTGGCTAGATTTTTTTTGTCAGACTGACCCAGACCTGCGTCTGATGAAAAGGCTATAATTGTAGTGATGGGTAGGTATATTATTAATTAAAATTAATTTTACATTAAAAATATCATTTTGATAAAATTTGGCATATGAATTTATGTTGACATGATATAGCTTGGGATTGTTACGCGGCATTTTGCATCTATTTTCAGCAGAGTTATGGCCCTTGAATAATGTTGAAATTTGTTTCACCTAAGTATCTTGAGAAAGAATTGATGAATTTTGATCAAATTTTGCACGTGAATTTATGTTGACAAGGTATAGCTTGTTTTTCCTGCCATTGTGCTCAAAAGCTTCATCTTCAGTTTGCTTATTGCACTCTAAGTCTCTCCCAAAAACAATCTACTTTTGAAGGAAAAAAATGCATGCTGCTTTCTTTAAAGAGTAGACTGATAAATAAGACATAATATTTTTGAAAAATTGCCCAACCCAATCTGTGAAAGTAAACAGATGCTCCTTATGAAAGACGTCATGCTGTATACATTTATTAATTTAACCCTTCTCTTGCTGAATATTTAGTTTAGCCACACTCATTTCTGTCTATCATCCAATCAAATTACTTGATGTAATTTATTGCTACAAATTCATAAACTGAATTCCAAACAGTGTAGATCCTGATCAGATGGCTTCTTCAGAAGCCATCTGATCTGGATCTACACTGTTTCCATAGATAGGGGTTGTCGTGAACAGCATGATAAGAGTTAAAAATGAATATTGGCAGGATTTTATTTCGGTCCTTTCTGTCCTGACCATGATGACAAGGCCATAATAAAACATCTACCAGATAAATAGAGAATACCAGGTTAGTGTCTTTTGATATCAAGTTTATCAGGCAAGGCTTCGAGAACGCTTGTAGAATTGCGAGGCTTGCCGAGCGATTCTACATGCGTTCTCGAAGCCGAGCCTGATAAACTTGAAATCAAATGACACGAATCTGGTATTCTATTTATCAGTTTATCCCCCTTGTAAACTCTTTAAATCGGCAATTGACGACCAGTCATTGCCTCCCAACATTCCTGCGCGGAATATATAATTGGTCAGTATATTTACTGCTGACCGTTATTTTTATTTATTTATTTATTTATTTCGTTATTACTATTTTTTAATCATTTTAAATGTAATTTTTCCGATTTTTCTAGTAATTTTAACTTTTTAGCCATTTTTGCCGGTAGTCTGCTTCATTCATAAAAGTGCAATGTCACGTTGACGTGATAAAGCTCACTTGTCCTGAGATAGCATATCTTTATCAGGTCAATGCGTAACAATGCAATATATAAAGGGGGTAACTGATAAAGGTGTTTTACAGTGCTTGAGAGGCTAGTTTTCTGTTATTTTCAGGGTTACCCGAGTGAGCTGCTGGCAGTAACTGTAGCAGGGATACCGTCCATGCATATCTGCTTAGATTACATTCCTGAACTCCTCAGTCAGCCACAGATGGACAAACAGGTACATATTATTTGCATTTGACATCATGTTTGTGAAATGAACATCTTACAAAACCTCACTTAACCCTTTTAGTTCCAAATGGAATCTTCCTCCTTATATATGAGAGGAGTCCATTCCAAAATTAAGGGGTGTCAGGTTGTTTTTTTATCAAAATTTATTTGGAAAATGGCTGAACTTTTAGCAAACAGTGGAGGCCCTGATCAGACGCGGCATTCTGCGGCGTCTGATCTCGGCCTGCACTGTTTGCCAGGGTACCCGTTTTGGGGTTTCTGGTACTAAATGGGTTAATGAAAAAAAAATTGTTTTTTTTTATACGCCCATTTGTTAAACGGGACTTATTATGTTATATTCCCCCTGGCGTCCATCCGTCTGTCCATTGTCTGCAAACTTTTCATTTCCAGATAACTCCTCCTACAGTTTACATCCGATCAAGCGGGCCGGCCTCGGTGGCTCAGTCGGATGCGCGTCTGACTGGTGATCAGGAGGACGCGGGTTCGACTCCCGCCGGGGTCGGCAACATTCTTTCGTGGAGATTGATCATGAAATCTTTTCTACGGTCATTCTCTCCCTTCCGCTGATTCAAGAAGGGCAGTTGTCAGTTTCTGGCGAAAGAATGTGCACTGTACTGGTTAACCGCTTACGTATAAGCCTGCCCAGGAAAGTGTGGATAGGTAAACTGACCGGCTCAAAAATGACCTAAATAGTGTTGACTGGGCCGTTAAACTCCAAAACAAACAAAACAAACAAACATCCGATCAAGCTGAAAGTTCATACATAGTTAGACCATGATGTGGGGCAGCGCCTACTGTTTCGAGGTTATGGTCCACCAAATAATAACAGAGTTATGCCCCTTTGAATTTTTTTTGTAAACTTTTCGTTTTTTTGTTATGTTTTCAGATATTTGGTATAAAGCTAATGTCGTACCTGTGTTGTCAGTTTGCATTGCCAAAGTCACTGAGTGTTGCCAAGCTATGTATTAACGTCATGTTTGCCATGGTTGGAGGTAAGAAGGTGTTATACACTATGGGCCTGTTGTTCAAAAGTAACGCCATTGTTAGGTAATAAATTATTAAACTTTGATCATTTAAATGTGTCAGTTTTGCGAATATTTTGCTGAAAAAATGTGAGTTGCTTTTGCAAAAGCTACTCACATTTTTGCAGCAAAAAATACCAGAGTGTTAGATGACATTCTTGCTAGAACAGTTAACATTATGATCACTAACAAGCTCGTTAAGCTAACAATGCTTTTTATCACATGACGTCATGTCTGAGAATGTAATAAAGCCATGTAATAAATAGTGGTTTAAATATGCAAATTATTTAGATATGGCCCGTAATGTTACAGTTACGACGTCCTTAGAGATGTCGCGTTTAGTAATGGTGGAATATTGACATTTTTGTAAAACAATCGTGAATAAAAAAACATTTTTAAATGTCATATGATAAACAGAACTTTGCATTCATGCTGATGGATTATTGAATTTATTTAACACATTGAGGAAAATGGATAAAATGCTCAGCAAAGCCTTGCATTTTTTCCCTTTTCCTCAACTGGTTTAACAAATTAAATAATACATGAACACTCATGTAAGATCCTCAATAACCACTAACAAGCTCATCAACTGTGCCCTGTTCTCATACCTCAGAGTCAGCTGCCTTAAACCCTTTCAACCCTATGTTTCTGAAGTAGACTCTTCCAGCTTTGACATACCCATCCTTGTAAATAGGGGTTTTATTCAAAATCATTAACCCATTGTATGCTAGTGAACTCTTCCATTGCTATATATAGAAGCCTCCATGGTGTAGTTTTTACGCTACTCGCCTTGTAAACCAGGGATCACAGGATCGATCCCGGGCTTCTCCAGACTTTTGGATGGGTCTTTTGACTGGGTCCCATCTCCGTATGACCTTAGCTGTTGGTGGGACGTAAAACTCAAACACTCACTCACTCCATTGCTATATGTTGAACAAGTCCATTTGTCATATAAGGGGTGTCAGTTCTATTGTTTTCGTTTTAATTCTATTTTTGATGGAAATTTCTGTTAGAAAATAGTGTAGGCCCTGAACAGACGACGCCTTCTGCTGCCTCTGATCTGGGCCTGCACTGTTTGCTAAGGTACCGCTTTAGGGGTTTCCCCCATGTAATGGGTTATGGGATGATAAACAGTGTTGATCCTGATGATACAGCTTATTAGGAGCGATCTCATCTGGATCTACAATGTTTTCCTAGATGTCTGTACCCATCTGCAGGGTTGAAAGGGTTAAGAAGCTATTGTTATTATCATAACATAGGCAACTTAATTTTAATGTGTTTTGATGTTGGCAGAAAATGGTTATGAAATATTTTCTACAGTCACTCTGCTTTTTCTGCTGATTCAAGAAGGGCAGTTGTCAGATTCTGGCTAAAGAATATGCACTGTCCTAGTTAACCGCTGACATTTAACCCTTATCTTGCTGTTCACGACAACCCCTATCTTTGGAAACAGTGTAGATCCAGATCAGATGGCTGAAGAAGCCATCTGATCAGGATCTACACTGTTTGGCATTCAGTTTATGAATTTGTAGCAATAAATTACATCAAGTAATTTGATTGGTTGATAGACAGAAATGGGTGTGGCTTAAATGAATATTCAGCAAGAGAAGGGTTAAGTCTGCCTAAGAAAGGTGTGGTTAGGTAAAAAGACTGGCTCAGTATGACCATAATACTGTTGACAGGGACATTCATGATTCAAGACAGCCGTGTTGTGATGTGTTGAAAATGTGCAGGGAATTAGTTCAGACCCTGTTTAGATTCCTGCAGTGGTTCAGTCCTGTGAGACCAGTCTGGGGCCGTTCTAATAAATATCAATACATATGCACTCACAACATATGTTTTCTTGCACACCAGATAAGGAAATCCATAGTTTTAGCTGGGGGTAGAAATTCTGTTCTAATCCTTGTGTTCTTACCCAAAATTGAATATTCTCGCTTGTTTGATATTGATCAGGTTGAATACAACCTCATATGTGCCGTCCTTGAGGTTGATGTCACAGCACATTATGTAACATCACTAAACATCACAGTAGTGTCATCAAAATATGGCAGACATCGGCAATCAACATGCCTGCAGTATTAAAACCCCATGCTCAGAAATGGAAGGTATGCAAGAAAAAGAATCCTACATGGGTGTGAGGGATGGATAGAAAATTTCTTCCCTCGGGATCACTGTCCGGCATCACGAGGCAACCCTCTTGATGCCGGACAGTGATCCTCGTGACGAATTTTTCCATCCACCCCTCACACCAATGTAAAATATTTATATTCTTAGATATGTTAGATTATTAATGAATTATCTTGTTACAAGTAGTTAATGTGGATGGATACACCCATTGTATTTTCCACCACATTGTCCCCTAATTAGAAGGGGTTGGGGGTTCATTTGCCACTGGGCAACATTCTTTTACAGAGATTGCTCATCATTTACTCCCTTCTGCTGATTCAAGAAGGGCAGTTGACTGTTTCTGGCAAACGAATGTGCATTGTACTTGTTATTAAACCCCTTTTATATAAACATGCCCAGGAAAAGTCTGGTTAGGACAACTAACTCGGCATAACTAACTTGACATAACCTTAATAGTTTTGACTGGGCCAAAAACTCCAAATGTAACCCAAGACTAATCAATCTGATCAGTTTTGGTCTACTCCTAAGAGAAGATCTTTTCCTTTTGGAATAAACTACTTTTTCACACTGAGGCAAAATGGGAAGAAAGACTTTTTTTATCAGTACATGTATTTGATGGTGGTAAAGTAGGTCTTCACAGGCAAGCTGCATTGTCCAGTGATAGCTATTTGTGACATTAACTGGAGGCCCCATGTGCAAGGAGAGTCATCGCCAGTGCAGATTAAAGACCCCTACTGTAGTTACATGATTACTGTGTAGGCTTTCATCCTGCAAACCTGGTGTGTGCGTAATGTACACCTGTGAGTAATGGTCAAATGTGACTGATCGCAGTATAAGTAGATAGATAGATATAAACTTTCTCATTGCCTTTAAGGGAAAATGTGTCTTTGGACGTGTGCACAGCAAAGACTGCACACTGATTCACCGATCAGTGTTGTTGTGACATTATGCCACTTGTAACTTAGTGTCACTTGATATATTGATGGTGGCAGTTGTTTGTTATTAATGTATAGCATTCAATTTGGGCTTCACACATTTAATAAAACCATGTTCTTTGTTTATTAACCTAGCAGAAGCGCTATAACTGTTCATTTTAAAGAATGGGAACATTTGAAATTTGGAACATGTTGCAACATTCATCTAAATCCGCATTTAAAGGTATTATCCATGTTTTCAGAGAGGTCCCCAATTCTTGTGCATAGATTAATACATGTACATGTATTTTTTCCAGTTTTGGAAGCCAGAAAGAGGGTAGAATTCTTCTCAGAAACATTGCCATGTTTAAGTAAAGTATGCCAAGCTTTCCCTCCCCTGTGTGAAGATGTGACCACACTTCTTGCTCAGATAGGAAGAGTTTGTCTTTCTCAGATCAGTGGTACCAGTAACAGACCAGAAACAGGTTTGAACTTTATTTGAGCCAGCTGCATGAAGGGAGAATTGGGCCCTTAGCTATCCTTAGAGCACAACGAAGACTGATCCTGTCTCTTTTCTCCCTTTCTCTGGAAGACAACACAAAATGGCCCACAAGGGTTGATTGTAGTTAAACACCCAAAACTCAATCAATAGAGAATACCAGGTGAGTGTCTTTTGATATCAAGTTTGTCAGGCAAGGTTTAGAGAATGCTTGTAGAATCGCGAGGCTTGCCAAGCAATTCTACATGCGTTCTCGAAGCAGAGCCTGATAAATTTAGCCTGATAAATTTGATATCAAATGATACGAATCTGGTATTCCTTTTATCAGTTTATCCCCTTGTACACTCTTAAATTAGCAATTTACGATCAGTTATTGATGGTCCTCAGTGCATCAGTCCGGTTCATTCATAAAGTGCAATGTCACGTTGACATGATAAAGCTCACTTGTCCTGAGATAGCATATCTTTTTCAGGTCAATGCATTTCTATGCAATTTATATAGGGGGTAACTGATAACAAAAAAAAAAAGAAAATTTTCACTTCATTATCCCTCTCGCTCCTTACCTGGAGCTACGGAACAATACCCATGATAATTTTACATTTTAACGCTTAGCACTCTGGGTAAAAATTTCAGCAGATGACATTTTAAGATATTTCTCTTACTTTTCCCAGAAAACAGATTTTGACATTTCATGCAAATTGCCTCCATTGGAGACAATTTGCACAAAATGTCAAAACTTGTTTTGGGGAAGATTTTGACATTTCATGCAAATTGCCTCCATTGGAGACAATTTGCACAAAATGTTGAAACTTGTTTTTGGGAACAATAAGAAAAATATCATCAGTTTGTTATCTGTTGGATTAACCTAGACAGTGGTAAAGATTAAAGAACACTGTAAAACCCAATTATCATACTATACCTATCAGGGCTAGATGGAACTGAAGAATGCCATTTGGGCCAGCCATTTTCGGCCACATTACTGTGTTTGCCAAGCTAGGTATTCGGTAATTTCCGGCATTTTCTGCAATTTCTTTAAACTCAGTTTATTCTCTTTCAATATGCTGCTTTATTATTTGCGCAGCTTAGTGTTTCCCATACTTAATGGCATATGCTCGTTAGCAACCATATTTCCCAACTAAAATTAGATCAAAACTGCTCATTGACAGTAAATGCTATGGGCCATAATGTCAAACAAGTTATTTGAATGCAAAACAGTTGATTAACTACATTTGAAACAAGGAAATTGCCTTAATTGTCAATTGAAGGCACCATTTTTCATCTAGCTGCTTCCCAGTTGGCTTTGTATCATAGGAGGCCCAGAAATGGTGACTGACCTGTTTTGGTGGTACTTAGTTCCCTCACGGTATTTTCTTAGTAAAGAGTTCTGTGATGTCATCACATCCAGTTGTTAAAAGTATAAATAAAGCCCTTTCATTTCTACCAACAACACCGAAAAATTCTGTTCAAAGATCAGTTAAAAATAAATTTATATTTCCTTGCATATTTTTGCTGTTTTTCTAAATACCATTTTTAATATGTATTGATGTGCCTCCCAAAAGCAATAGTTTAATTTTTTTTTAAATAAATTTCCCCAGCACAACATTTTCTGTCTTCTGCTACTTCAAGTCACATGACCTGTTGGAGTCAGCTTCCATTTTTTTTTACAGAGACTGCCCAAAAGTTGATGCCAGTGCTTAACTTTTGTCTTTGCTTTGCAGTTCAAAAGTGAAATACATACCTCATTTTAGTTTAGCTCCCTCTTCTTTTTCGGATGCAACCACAAAAAGCTGTGGGAACTAGTAAAAACACTGGGTTTCTTTCATCATAAAAAGTGTACCCAGTGTTACATATCCCTATGAAAACACTGAATACACCACTGGTAATTTCCGGTTTTGAAATATGTAGATCAAAACAATGGCTGCCTCCAATGCACTATTGATGTTTTGAAAACCAAATTTGTCGGGGTGGAAAGGGAATAAAACAAACAAAAGATAAAATGCATTTTTAGCTCGTCTGTTTTTTTAAAAAAAACTTTCGAGCTATTGTCATCACTCCGGCGTCTGCGTTGTCGTTGGCGTTGTCTGGCGTCGTCGTTCCAAAAAAAACTTAACCTTGGCTATAACTTAAAAAGTATTAGACCTAGCCTCATGAAACTTCATACACACACTCATCATCACAAGAGCTACATTTTGACCAAGGACCATAACAACATTGTTGATTTTGGCTGAATTATCTCCCCTTTTCCAATTTTTTTCTGAAACACATTTTTTGCTCTCATTTTAATACTATTCACAACAGAGCCTTCAAACTTCACATGAATGTTCCTTGGGACAAGACCTTTTCAGTGATACCACACTTTTTGATCTGTGACCTTGACCTTTGAACTTTGACCTATTTTTCGAAAATTTAACCGAAAACCTTAACCTTGACCATATTTCCAAAAGTATTTGGCCTACCTTCATGAAACTTCATACACATACTCACCATCACAAGAGCTACATTCCCTACAAGTTTTATAACTCCATCTTGCAATTTGATTGCTCTTGTTTGACTTAGAACTTTGGTTTTCTAAAAGAAACTGCAGACGAGCGTTGGCACCCGCATGCGGTGCTCTTGTTATTTATTTGTATGGTATTTAATCATTATACAAAATATAGGGCTTACAGTCACTGAAACTGGTCACTCAACGATATATCCACGAATCTGAAACTGCATTGAAATGTGGTATTGTCTGTGGATTCCAATGGTAAAATCAGTAAGACCAGGTTAATTTCCGGTTATCTGTATACAAAATAGTACATGAAATAGGTTTTTCTTATAATGTACACAAAATAGGGAATTTTAGTTGCTTCCTTCAGCACGTTAGTTAAGAATTTTTTTTTTTACTTTGTCCACTTTTAGTGGTATCAAAATGTCGCATTTGGGATACTTGATATATATATAAACAAATTAATAAATCTGAGATAGCACATTCTTTTATTGAAATGCATGACCAAGTTACTATTTATTAACATCTAATTCAACACTTGACGCATGATATTTTACACATCAGTAATATCAGCTCACATATCAAAGAGATGCTTCACCTATCATCAGAATAGATTAAGCTGTGACATTTATTGCTCAATTTTTGACACACCGATCAAAATACGATAAGTTTAAAGAAACAGATTTGGACTAAGCTTATTTTTGCCTATTTACATAATGGACTGATAAAACACCTTCAGTTTGAAGTGATTTCCAGTACATGCTTGGATTATTTATTTACAATTTACAAAAGGTCTTTTTCTGATTTGATGTAAAACTTGAATAAATCATAGACCAAATTTTAGATGTCCTTTTTATGCCCCCGGAATCTAAGAGATTCGGGGGCATATAGTTTTTGGTCTGTCTGTTGTCCGTTTGTCCATTTGTCTGTCTACAAAAACCTTAACATTGGGCATAACTTTTGAATGGTAATAGATAGAGCTTTCATATTTCACATGTGTATACCGTATCACAAGACCTTTCCAGTGGTACCATAATTTTTGATCTCGTGACCTTGAACTTGACCTTTGACCTATTTTTTTCAAAATTTTTAAAAACATTAACATTGGCGCTGTCCGGGGGCATCAGTGTTTCACAAACACATCTTGTTTAAATCAGTTATGACTACAATAAAAAAGGACACATATGTTCTCATTTGATGCCATCTGCAGCATGTTGAAGTATAATCACGTAATTTGAATAATTTTGTTTTTCAGATTTCAGTTTCGACAAAGACAGACCAAATGAGCAACAAATTGCCAAAGACGTTTATCCCTACAAACGTTTAAAAACTCAGCATAATTTCTCCAGTGAACAATCATTACTTTACCATGATCTCTACAGGATTATACAGTCTGTGTTTTCTACCATTGTAACTAAGTCAGTTGCCACAAAGGATGTGTATTGAGGGATTTCAGGACATTTGCCCCCCCAATGAAAAAGTGTATGAACGGACATTTGCCCCCCAGTTGAAAATACAACCTGGACATTTGTCCCCCACTGCTTATTTTTGGTATGGACCTTTGCCCCCCAGTGCTTATTTCAGAAAGGGACAATTGACCCCCCAGATTCACCCTGGCCGAAAACAAGGAGAAAAATCTGATTATTCATTTATACTTATTAGAAAAAATGTTATCAGCGATGAATTTGACTCCAGCTATGTATAAGTACATGTATTAGGATTAAAAGATGAAAAATGCTAGTTCCACAGATTTTAGAGGTACCATTATAGCACACACATGTGTTGTCGCAATGGATACAATGGGGTTTTTACTATACACATTTCTAATGTCATAAGCACGCGTTTGTGAAGTAGATAAAATTCAAGGGATTTATTGAAGCCTAGAAATAATTTTTATTAAACAGGTGCATGTATAATTAATTTCTAACAATTATTTCTATTTTAAAATCATTTTATGTGAAATAACCTTAATTGAATTTAATTAATGTCATTGTCATTTTTAAACTTATCCTACAATAAATGGAAAAGAATGAAAGTGTGATTTGGTAAATAGTAAGATCAAATAAGTACTTGTTTGCTATTCTTAATCATAATTACCATGAAAATCCTTTGATCATCATTTTGTATTGAAATAACCACTGGGGGGCAAATGTCCACCTGCAAAATAAGCACTGGGGGGCAGATGTCCATACCAAAAATAAGCTCTGGGGGGCATATGTCCGGTTCATATTTTCAACTGGGGGGCAAATGTCCATCAATGAAGTTTTTCAATGGGGGGCAAATGTCCTGGGGGGCAAACGTCCGGAGACCGTATTGAGGAGACTGAATACACCTTCAGGGGAAGCAACTCCTTCAAAGATATTTTTATCTCCCTTATCACTTGGGGTCTACTCTTAAAGGAGAGAATTATTTACTCCTAAAGGGGAGAATTCGCTTCTGGAGAGTGTTTACTTTTAAAGGAGAGAGTGCTTACAGGCAAACAGTGTGGACCCACATCAGACTGCTCCTACATGAGCAGTCTGATATGGGTCTACACTGTGTGCAAAATGACTTTAAAAGCATCCAGCAGATGACAAAGCAGATGACAATTGTCGTGATTGGCATTTAACCCTTTTTGTACCAAATGGAATCTTCCTCCTTATATACAACAGGAGTCCATTTCAAAATTTAGGCATGTCAGGTTGTGTTTTCTTCAAAATTCATTTGGAAAATGGCTGAAGGTTTTGCAACACTTTAGGCTCTGATCAACGTGGCTTCTGATCTGGGCCTGCACTGTTTGCCAGGGTACCCGTTTTGGGGTTTCCTGTACCAAATGGGTTAATGGGTTAATATAGCCATATGGGTATGCAGACTGATTTTTATCTGTGCTGGTTATACTACGGCAAGTTATATTAGTTCATAAGCATAGATTAAAGTAACTGTGAGAGGGGAGGCTGTCGAGAGCAAATTCTTTCCTGTAAGAGTTGACCCCTATTACCATGGGAGACAAAAATACTTTTGCAGGAGTTGCCTCCCCTGTAGGTGTTTTCATTCTTCTTAAAGGTGCATTATTGAGCTATCTGGAAAAAATGCTTCCAAAAATAGAATACATATAGCCGGTATTTTCCTTTAAAACAATACAAATGAATGCATTTTATGCAAAAATGCGAACAATTATGATGACAGGTAAAAGAGTTTGAGAGGGATTCCCTAACTAAGTTTCGAACACTAGTTAGATCTATTTTTAGTTCGTGACAAAAATAGAATCCCCATATATGACATTATGCGATGTTCATTTTTGGCCTGGTTTGCTTAGGCCATGCCTGAATCGGAAAAAAATATGACGCTGAATACCATGCCCTAAGTAACGACACTCTAGAGACGATACTGTTGCCGTGTATGTGTAAAGTGACAGATTTATTTTTAGAACAGAAATTCCGAACACATGTTCAGAGGGAAGGGTAAGCACGAATGAAAACCACCATTTTCACAAAGTTCTGAAGCTGTATTTGGCTCCAAAAGTGTACACATGACAAAGGAGTATGCATTGAAGATAAAAACCAGAAAAAAAAAATTGAGACATGGTAGCTCAATAATGCACCTTTAAACCGTGTGTTGCAGGTACTTGTTAAAATTACCTCAGTGAGGCAATTCTAACAAGTACCCAAATGCTGTATTTGTACCAATAAAGAAAACTATCCTTTGGTTGTTCTGGTTATTCATGCTTATCTGAAGACTGATCTGGAGCTATGGTGTGAACACGGAGCAGAGACCCAAGCCAATGTCAGTGTTGCCCCAGGGAGAAGCTTGGCACTGCCATCTTCTCTTTGCTATTACTGTAATGATCCTTAGTATTTGGACAGGCAGGCCTAAGCAAACAGTGCAGATCCAGATCAGACTGCTCCTGAAGGAGCAGTCTGATCAGGATCTACACTGTATGCCATTCCATCTGCATTTTTTGGACTCCTTGATGACTCATGAAACAAATTTATTAAGATTTAAGGAGAATTACAGCAAGTTCTCAAGAGTGTCTGAATTTTTAGGATTTTTATGGTTACTTTGTTTTGGGATTCAGAAATAAATCTGGGACCAAGGCCCAGTTGTTCAAAGCATCTTTAGCTTAACGAGCTCATTAGTGGTCATATTGTTAACTGTTCTAGCAAGTTTAATGTATAAATTTTTGGTATTTTTGCTGAAAAAATGTGCAAAAAATTTTTTTCAGCAAAAATATGAGCATATTTGCCATATTTAATGATCAAAATTTTAACGATACGTTAACTAATGACGTCGTTAGTTTTGAACAACTGGCCCCAGTTGTTCAAAACTAACGACGTCGTTAGTTAACGTATCGTTAAAACATTGATCAATTATTATGGCAAATATGCTCATATTTTTGCTGAAAAAGGGTGAGCAGCTTTTGCATATGCAAAAGCTGCTCACATTTTTTTCAGCAAAAATACCTAAATTTTAGATATTGTACTTGCTAGAACACTTAACAATATGACCACTAACGAGCTTGTTAAGCTAACGATGCTTTGAACAACTGGCCCCAGATCAGTAATTCATTCTTTTGCTTCTATTATACACATATCTAAAGAGAGAAACAAAATATGTTTGACCCTGGATGAATAGAGATCAAAATAGAAGTGAAAGCAATGATCAGGAATCGATACAAACAACCCACACCTGTCAGAGACACCAAAGGGAAAGAAACATAAACATGAAATAACTAAACCCTAATGGAAACATCAATAGCGGAAAGCCAAAAGGACAGTTACTTTCCCACAAAATGGCCAATTGTGTGTCCAAAACAAAAAGATATAAGTGATACACACATTCAAAGCCGAACTATAACAAAAATACACCGCGACAGAAGAACCAGCTTGGAACGGTCAATGAAAAGTATTTCACTTGGATGTGGGGGGTGGGGTTGGGGGGACAATCCTTGCCATTCTGTCACGATTTAGACAAATAATTTGTTCAGTCTGCATTGAGGCTTCCTAACTCATCATTGCAACATCTCTGAGAACACAGAACTCACAACCACAGAGATGAAACAACAGTGATGACTCGACAGCAAGAAATAACTGAAACACTGGAGCAAAAGAAAACTAACAGTTAAACTCCGATGGGCGCTACCAGAGACAGAGTATCAGATACCAACCAACATTACATAAAATTAAATTTTAATTCTAAGTAAGCCTTTATGCTTGAACTGTCATAGAATCTGAGGCCTGACCCATTGGCGTCCAAATAAAGAGGGAAGCATAGTTATCAACCTTGATTCGGTTAACTACCATGCATGCAGTTTGTCGAATAACATTTAAGTTGTATCCAATCTTTTTATTTCGAAGAATGATTTTACAAAATTGGGTACTAAAGTCATTGCAAGTATATATTTTTCTGAATTTACATACTAAGTCACCATAAAATTCGGATTCCGATAGACCTTGTTGCAGAAGAGATTTAAGTCTAAAATTGAATTTTGAAACTAAATCGGAATGACGTCTTTAAAACTTAGAAAAGGCTTTGCATAGTTTATGATACCAATACCCTGATTAAGAAGTTTAGCAGTTAACAATTTATTACGAGTGTTGTAGTCAGTTACCCCATCCAAGAAAAGAAAATTCATAATCTCAAAATCAAAATCATCACGTTTATCATAAATTTTGCAGGAAACAAACCCATCAACAATAGATATAGATGAAAATCCAAAAACAGGGCCTTGGTATCGGAAACATTTGCTTTATTTAACTGAACTTATCAACTCTTAAAGGCCAGGGGCCAAGTATACGAACCAAGGGGTCTGAAAAATGGCTAGTGTGTTCCCTAGTTCACATAGTCAACATGTAGCTTTCACCACAGAAAATCCAAAAAATGCAAAGCAAAAACCACATAAAAAGTTATGAAACTTGGCATATCACTTTTTTAAGACAGACATTAATTCAATATGATAGTTGAAATGAAATTTCATTCCATAGTTCGCTTTTCAGAATATCTTTTTTGCTGTCTGCTGCAAATTCAAATTTACCACCTGGTATAATTGACAAGTTGGAGGGCTTACCAGAGTTCATAACCTCTACTACAGCAGCAGAGAAGTGCAGTCTCTTACACAAAGACACAAAAAATCCAATAAAATCTGCTTAATACAAAGCCAATAGATTCAAACTGATAACTGAGCAGTGAGAGAATAAGCCCATCCCGCTTTCCATATAGGCTTAATTACTCACAGGTAGGATAATTTGCTGTTCAATACCAGGGCCCAGTTGTTCAAAGCATCGTTAGCTTAATAGCTCGTTAGTGGTCATATTGTTAACTGTTCTAGCAAGTTTAATATATAAATTTTTGGTATGCAAAGTAGAAGTAAAACAAAGATCAGGAATTGATACAATTAACTTACTCCATCCATAAAAGACACCAAAGGGAAAGAAATACAAACATTAAGCGACCAGACCATAATGGAAACCTAAACAAAGGAAGGCCATATGGACAGTTACTTTCCCACAAAATGGCCATATGGCCATCCAAAATTAAAAGACACAAGTGATACACACAGTAAGTAACAAACAACAACATAAATAAATCGCCACAGAAGAGCCGCCTTGGAACGGTCAGTGGAAGATTTCCACTGGGGGGCTTAAATCGATTTTACGTGGCCACAATCCTCGCCCTTACTTCCGTCGCGATTTAGACAAATAATTTGTTCAGTCTGCAAAAGCTGCTCACATTTTTCAGCAAAAATATTAGCATATTTGCCATAATAAATTATCAGAGTTTTAATGATGCGTTAACTAACGACGTTAGTTTTGAACAACTGGCCCCTGGTCTTTAAAAGATAATAATAATAAATATAATGAGTTTGCCATGCAAGTTTTAACAGGACATTATTCAATGCCTTTGTCAGCTTTGAACAACTGGACCGTTCAAAGCATTGTTAGCTTAACAAGCTCATTAAAGGTCAAATTGTTACCTGTTCTAGCTGGTACAATTTCTATATTTCTGGTATTTTTGCTGAAAAATGAGTAGCTTTTGCATATGCATATGCAAAAGCTACTCATTTTTTCAGCAAAAATATGCATTTTTGCTGAAAAATGAGTAGCTTTTGCATATGCATATGCAAAAGCTACTCATTTTTTCAGCAAAAATATGCAAAAGCTACTCACATTCTTTCAGCAAAAATATTATTATTAAATGATAAAAGTTTTAACAATTTGTTATTTATTGGAGATTGTTAGTTTTGAACAACTGGCTCTCACTGGCCCCGTGGTCTCAAAATGTTAGGCTAATGGGCTCATTTGTGATCAAATGCAGTAGCTACGCATATTTTTGTAGCAAAAATACCACTCTTTTTATAGATATCGTACTTACTAGAACAGTTAAAAGCTTCACCACTAATAAGCTTTTTTATGCTAATGATGCTTTGAACAACTAGGCCCAGGTCAGGCAATATTCTGTCATTGAGATTGGTCAAGAAATATTGATCGCTTTGTTCCTTCCAATGATTAAAGAAGGGCAGTTGTCAGTTTCTGGCGACTTCTGTACACACTTGCCCAGGAAAACTGTGGGTTAGTAATATGAGAAGCTCAATATGACTTAAATAGTATTGAGTGGACAATTTAACACCAAAAACAAAAACTTATTCAAGAAGAAGCCTCCCATGTTGCAGTGGTTAAGCTACTTGCCTCATAAATGAAGATTGGGGTTTCTCCAAACTTAGAAAGAGTTTGGTACTGTCCCTATATAACCTAAGTTGTTAGTGAGACATAAAACTCCATCACGAAAACACGCCTATATAATTTTGACCCCCATGAACCCCACTTTTATATGGTAAAACTGGGGTTTACAGGGGTAATCTTTATTTTTCTTATTTCTGCTCTAAAATATAAATTGTGGGTACTCGTTAGAACCGCCTCAATGAGGCGGTTCTAACAAGTACCCACAATCTATATTTTGAGAAGAAATAAGAAAAATATCGCAAGTTTTAATCTTACAATTTTCAATTTTTCAGCGTTAAAGGAAACAATGTTTTTTCAGCGTTAAAGGAAACAATGTATTTGTATAGGCGTGTTTTCGTAATGCTATAACAAACAAATTGATACAAGATGGATAGTTACTGGTCCTTTGCCATAATATGCTTCCTTTCGTATTTTATACAGCTGTAAAAGTTCTTCAAGATATTTCATATAGCAAAGGAGAAAACGACCAAAAACCATTTTTCACAGATCATTCAAAACCAGGTGGTTCCTGGCCATTATTTGATTTCTTTAGTGGCGTATATATCTGTGAAGTTTCATCGATATATTCCATTACACAATGTAGGTAAAGGAATAAGAGTCCTAAAAACCATTAAATGGGAATTCTTAATGATCTTAACTCGGTCAAATGTTAACATATTTTGTCCATTAACAATTCTGAACATGCTTCCTTTAGTGGTCTATTTATCTGTGAAGTTTCATCTAAATATTCTATAAATTAAATGAATGAGAGTCCAACCATTTAATAGGAATTGTCAATGAGCATAACTCTGTCAAATGTTAATGCATTTTGCCCATTGACAATCCCCAAAAATGCTTCTTTTAGTGGTCTATATATCTGTGAAATTTCATCCATATATTCCATTAAGTAAAAGAAAAAAAATCCAAAAAGGGAATTGTTATTGGTTATAACCCCGTCAAATGGTAAAGAATTTGGCCTATTAACAATCCCAAACACACTTCCTTTAGTGGCCTATATGTCTGAAGTTTCATCTATATATTCCATTAAGTAAAGGAATACGAGTCCAAAAACCATTTGATGGGAATTGTTGATGGCCATAACTCTTAAAAATGTTTATGCGTTTTGCCCATTAACAATCCCAAACATTCTTCCTGTAGTCTATAGATCTGTGAAATTCCATCCATATATTCCATTTAGTAAAGGAATAAGTGACCAAAACCATTTAGTGGGAATTGTTAGGTCCATAACTCTGTCAAATGTTAACATATTTTGACTTTTAACAATCCCTAACCACACATCCCCAATACCAATGTATATACAAAATTTGAAGAAGATTCATCCAAATATTCTATGAAGTAAAGGAATAAAGAGTCCATAAACCATTTAATGGGAATTGTTAATGACCATCAGTCTGTCAAATGTTTACACATTTTGCCCATTAGCAATCCCAAACATGCTTCCTGTAATGGAATATATATCTGTGAAGTTTCCTCCATATATTCCAATTAGTAAAGGAATAAATGTTCAAAAACATGTAATGGGAATTGTTAATGGCCACCCAGGATATGGCCACATGCTAAAAATAGAAAATTGTTGAAATGACCTCTGCTGCTAAACCGGTGGATTGGTTTTGAAATAATTTCACAAGAATATTTCTTGTGTGACTCCACTGCAATTGATCAAACTGTTCTGCTCCAGTGAACAAGATGGGCATCTGAGATCAAATAGAAATGCAATTTAATGACTCCTGTTCATAAAATCGTGGATGAATATTGAAATTATTTCACAGAAATGTTCCTTGGGTGATCGCCCAAAAATATTGCTCCAACTGTTAAGCACCGATAAACAAGATAGCCACCAGAACTAAAAAAAAAAAAAAATACTTAACCAACTTCTTGACCTTTTGACTTCTCCTACACAGATGGGTGGATTTTGAAATAATTTCACAGGAATCTTACTTGGCAAGGCAGGCCTCTTCCAATATTGGTCAAATGGTTCTAGTCTGCTAAATAAGGATGCTGTTAGTGCTTAAAAACGGAAAAAAGACCTTTAAATGGCTTCTCTTGAACAATGAGATTTTTTTTCTATAAACGAATAACTGGAATGTCTTTGGGGTAACCATTTGTCCAAACTGTTCAATTCTCTTGAAAAGATGGCCCAAAGGAATTGTCAATGGCCATAACTCTGTCAAATTTCAACGCATTTTGCCCATTAACAATCCCAAACCTGCTTCTTTCAGTGGTCTATATATCTGTGAAGATTCATCCAAATATTCCATAAAGTAAATGAAAAAGAGTCCAAAACGATTTAATATGAGTTTTTTTTTTATTTTGCCAATTAGCAATCCCAAATATGCTTCCTTTAGTGGTCTGTATATCTATGAAATTTCATCAATATATCCCATTAAGAAAAGGGAAAAGAATCCAAAACGGGAATTGTTAATGGTCATAACCCTGTCAATTGGTAAAGTGTTTTGCCCATTAACAATCCCAAACACACTTCCTTCAGTGGTCTATATATCTGTGAAGTTTCATCTATTTATTCCAGTAAGTAAAGGAATAAGAGTCCAAAAACCATTTAATGGGAATTGTTGATGGCCATAACTGTGTAAAATGTTTACGCATTTTGCCCATTAACAATCCCAAACATGCTTCCTATAGGGGTCTATATATCTGTGAAGCTGCATCCATATATTCCATTTAGTAAAGGAATAGGTGACCAAAAACCATTTAGTGGGAATTGTCAAGGTCCACAACTCTGTCAAATGTTAACATATTTTACCTATTTTCAGTCCCTAACCACACATCCCCAATACCAATGTATGTACAAATGAAGAAGTTTCATTCGAATATTCCATGAAGTAAAAGAATAATGAGTCCAAAAAACATTTAATGGGAATTGTTAATGACCAAAGCTCTCATTTTGCCCATTAACAATCCCGAACATGCTTCCTAAAGTGGTCTATATATCTGTGAAGTTTCCTCCATATATTCCAATTAGTAAAGGAATAAGTGTTCAAAAACCATTGAATGGGAATTGTTAATGGCCACGCGGGAGATGGGCGATGGCCACCGTGCTAAAATAGAAAAAAAAAACGTTGAAATAACCTCTGCTCCTAAACCAGTGGATTGGTTTTGAAATAATTTCACAAGAATATTTCTTGGGTGACTCTTTATTGAAATTGATCAAAATATTCTGCTCCACTGAACAAGATGGCGATCCGAGATAAAATAGAAAAGCATTTAAATGACTCCTGTTCATAAACTCGTGAATGGATATTGAAATTATTTCACAGAAATGTTCCTTGGGTGATCGTCTAACGATACTGCTCCAACCGTTAAGCACCGATGAACAATATAGCTACCAGAGCTAAACCAGAGAAAACATTTAACCATCCCAGTTCGTTTGACTTCTCCTCCTATACAGATGGATGAATTTTGAAATAATTTTACAGGAATCTTACTTGGGAAGGCAGGCCTCTTCCAGTATTGCTCAAATGGTTCCATTCTGCTAAACAAGTAGGCTGTCAAAACTTAGAAGCAAGAAAAAACACCTTTAAACCACTTCTCCAAAACAAAGGGATTTTATTCTAGATTCAATGAATCACAGGAATGTCTTTTAGGTAACCAATTGTTCAAATTGCTCAAATTGTTCCACTCTCTTGAACAAGATGGCCCCAAGAACTTAAAATAGAAACATTTTTGAAAGACGTCTTTCTCTAAAAGGAAACGCTTTCATAGGAATATTCCATGGGTGACCCTCTAACAAACTTGCTCAAAATATTTCTGCTCCACTGGACATGATGGCCACCAGAGCTAAAAATATAAAAACATTGAAATAAGTACTGGACTGATATGAAATAATTTCACAGAATGTTCCTTGGGTCACCGTCAACCAAAATTGTTCTATTCATCCACTCCACCTCATATTGCATGCACATAACGTTTCATTTGTACAATATGCATCAGGTGAGCAATTCAGGGGAACCATGGACCTCTTGTTAGCTCACCTGGAGCAAAGCTGATACCTGGTGAGAGGAATCCTGGTGACATGGAGATTCAGATTTACTAAAATGGTTCCGTTCGGATTTCCAAGATGGCCATGTAGGCAATCTTGAAATTCTTCAAACAACATCTCCTCCAAAACCAAAGGTCGAATTGAGCTGAAACTTGACGGAAAGCATAGGGGTCACATGGAGATTCAGATTTGCTAAAGTCGCTCCGTTCCGATATCCAAGATGGCCGCCGTGGTGGTCATCTTGAAAATTTTTAAACGACATCTAAACAAAAAAGAAGTGGAGTCAATGATCAGGAATCGATACAATTAACCCACAGCTCCAACCAGAGACACCAAAAGGAAAGAAACACACACATGAAACAACAGATCCCAATGGAAGCATCAAAAGCGGAAAGCAAAAAGGACAGTTACTTTCCCACAAAATGGCCAATAAGCTATTCAAAATAAAATAATATAATATAATCGACACAAACACCCTAAGACAAACCATAACAAAAATAAACCACGACAGAAGAACCCCCTTGGAACGGTCAGCGGAAACGAATTCCACTTGTGGAGCTTCAATCGATTTCACGTGGCCACAATCCTCGCCCTTACTACCGTCGTGATTTAGACAAATAATTTGTTCAGTCCGCATGAAGGCCGCCTAACTGATCAGTGCAAAATCTCCGTGAAAACACACACAAATAAAAAAAAAAAAAAAAAGAGATGAAAGCACAAATTGAGCTGAAACTTGATGGGAGGCATCGGGGTGACATGGAGCTTCAGATTTGCTCAAATGATTCCATTCTGGTATCCAAGATGGCCGTCATAATTCTTCAAATGACATATCCTGAACCAAAGGTCAAGTTGAGCTGAAACTTGATGGAAAACGGGTGAAATGAGGATTCAGATTTGCTAAAATTGTTCAGTTCTGTTCCGATATCCAAGCGACATCTCCCGAACCAAAGGTTGAATTGAGCTGAAACTTGATGGTTGGCATCTAGGTGACAATAATAATTGGACATTCAGATTTGCTAAATCATTCTGTTCCGATATCCAAGATGGCCGCCATGGCGTCAATCTTGATATTCTTCAAACGGCATCTCCTCCCGAACCAAATGTTCAATTAACCTGAAACTTGATGGGAGGCATCAGAGGGTGACATGGATATTTAGATATGCAAAAATTGTTCCATTCCGATATCAAAGATGGCCACCATGGCTGCCATCTTGAAATTCTTCAAATGACACCTGGTCTGATCACGATGAAACATGATGTGGAGGCATCGGGACGACATAGAGATTTAGACTTGCTTAAATGATTCCATTCAGATATCCTTGATGGCCGCAATTGTGGCCATTCTGAAATTATTCAAACGACATCTCCCAAACCAGAGATTGGATCAAGTTTGGAAGGCATTGGGGGACATGGAGATTCAGATTTGCTAAAATTGTTCTGTTCTGTTCCGATATCCAAGCGACATCTCCTCCCGAAACAAAGGTCAAATTGAGTTGAAACTTGATGAGAGGCATCGAGGTGGCAAAAATAATTGGAGATTCAGATTTGCTAAAACCATTCCGTTCCGATATCCAAGATGGCCGCAATGGCGTCCATCTTGAAATTCTTCAAACGACATCTCCTCCCGAACCAAAGGTCCAGTTAACCTAAAACTTGACGGGAGGCATCAGGGCGACCCAATAGATATTTAGATTTGCTAAAATTGTTCTGTTCCGATATCCAAGATGGTCGCAATGGCTGTCATCTTGAAATTCTTCAGATGGCATCTGGTCTGATCAAGCTGAAACTTGATGGGATGCATCGGGGCGACATGGAGATTCAGATTTACTAAAATCATTTAATTCCGATACCCTAGATAGCCGCCATTGTAGCCATCTTGAAATTCTTCAAACGACATCTTTTCCAAAACCAGAGGTTGGATCCAGTTGAAACTTCATGTAAGTCATCGGGGCGAAATGGTGATTCAGATTTACTGAAATTGTTCTGTCCTGATGAATCTCCAATCTGAATCTCCAATTATTTTTGCCACCTCGATGACCACTATTGCGGCCATTCTGAAATGCTTCAGATGACATCTCTTCGCGAACCAAGGGTTGGATTGAGCTGAAACTTGATGGAAGGCATTGGGGCGAAATGATGATTCAGATTTATCTAAAATCGTTTTGTTCCGATATCCAAGATGTCGGCGCAAGGAGGACATCTTGAAATTCTTCAAAAGACATCTCCTCCTAAACCAGAGGTCAAATGAAGCTGGAACTTGACGGGAGGCACTGGGACGCCATGGAAATTCGGATTTGCTAAAATCGTTCCATTCCAATATATAAGATGATGGCGGCCATCTGTAACGGATGGAGCTGAAACTTGATTGGAGGCATCGGGGCAACATGTAGATTCAGAATTGTTGAAATTATTCTGTTCTGTTATCTGAGTTGGCCATCTTAAAAATCTTCAAACCACATGAAGTTGAATGGAGCGGTTCATAGAGGTGACATGGAGTTTCAGACTTCTTAGAACCATTCTGTTCTGATATCTCAGATGGCTGCCATGTTTGCCATCTAGAAAATCTTCAAACCACATCTGCTACTCAATAGTCTGTTGCATTGAGTGGTTGGAATTTGGGTGGCATGGAAATTCACAATTGTTAAAATTGTTGCATTCTGATATCCCAGATGGTGGCCATCTTGAAATTCTTCAAAGCTATAGTCCCACTTTGAAAAATTGGGCTGACTTGATTTGCCATGTCCTTCAATTATTCCGTGATTCTGTCATTCCGTGACTCCGTGATTCAGTGACTGAAAAATTAAAATGCATTTTGCTTAATAACTTTTTATGTTTGTGGTCCAACTTTGATGAAGCTTATACTACACTTGGTCTCTAAGGTAAGGCAGGGGTAATAGCAGAATAGTGACCAAAGGTGCATAACTCCTGGAGTTTTTCCCTTGATAGGTTTTCAAATTTTAGAATGCATTTGCTTAATAACTTATGTTTGTGATCTCTTCAATTGGTCTCTAAGTTAAGGAAGGTGTACTAGCAGAGTAGTGACCAAGGACCCATAACTCTTGGAGTTATGCCCCATATTAGGTTGTAAATTTTGCCATTCAAGAGAACTTTCGTGACAGGTTTCTCAGGAACTATGAAAGCTAGAAAGCTGAAAGTTTGTATAAACATGAACAATGACTGGATGCAATGTGTATACAAGAATAGGGGTCAAGGGTCCTTAGCTTTTACAGTAATGTCATTTGATATTTTCTCCAATTTTGCCATTCATGAAATTTTTCTTTTCAGATTTCTAAGGAAATATTAAAGCTAGAAAGCTGCAAGTTTGTATAAACATAAACAATGACTAGCCGTATCCTTTGAACCTTTATAGGGACCGAGGGTCCATAACTCTTTGAGTTTTATCCCTGGGTAGGTTTTCAAAAAATTAAAATACATTTTGTTCAATATTTTTATATTTGTGGTCCTACCTCAACGAAACTTAAACAACACTAAGTCTCTAAAATAAGGAAGTTGTAAAGGCAGAACATTTGCCACGGGCCCATGCCTCATGGAGTTACCCAGTATGTAGGTTTTCAAATATTGCTATTCTTGAAACTTTTCATGATATATTTCTCAGGAACTTCGAAGCTAGAAACATTTTAAGTTAATATACTCACCGGAAATAGAAACTATACACTCATTTTTAAGTTGTCACTGGCGAAACATTTTAATGAAATTTGAATTCCAATAATATAAATTATCAGCAGAGGCATGTCTGATTTATCGAATAAAATGTTTAATGATAGCTACGATTTAACGGGTAGAGCCACAGGTTCAAAGCAAGGGTTCAAATCTTGCCGTTCCAGTTTCCATTGAGTCAAACATTTTGTGTCGCCAATGTGATTCCCATTTTTACCAGTTATTACGCATCATCTAACGTTGGGAATATTGTTTACAAAATGAAAATTTTCACAATGGTTGAAATGTTATCGACGTTTAAATATTGGACCAAACCACCGGAAGTGAGCGAAAATTATGGCATTTCTGATTGCGGTTTTTGTTTTTATCAATATTTAAGACACAGCTGAATATGTTAAAACGATTGAAGGCACTTTTGGGTCGATTTTTTGGCTTGAAACATTATTTTGAAAATTTCGCTGAAAAAAGCAGTTTTTGAGATTTCAATAGAATGTTTGTTTCTCGATAATTTTTAGCTGTTATGTTATTTTTATTCGTTGCTTTTCACTTGTTACTTTTACGCAAAAATGTTGAAGTCAAAATTTGATTACAAACAAATTTTGTGAAAAATGCACTTTTTTACATTTTCCCCAAAAACTTTTATTTTGAACACCAGAATTTCTTTAAATTGTCACAGGATTCATGTCGATAGTTAGTCAAATCCTTAATCAGTAATTTTTAACTGAATTATCCACTTGTTTTGTCAGGCGAGGCAATTTAAAAGTGTATAGTTTCTATTTCCGGTCAGTATATATACATGGAACATGACTCTAAGTGTCGTGTAAAGCAGAATAAGAGTCAATGGTCAATGACTGTTGGAGTCATGTCCTTTGATAGGTTTTCAAGAAATAGAGTGCATTTCGATAATAACTTTTACGTTTGTTGGCTTTTCCCTTTTCTGAAGAACTGAAAGGGTTACAAAGACACATGAACAGAGGGTTGATGACTTGTGTATACCATAATCAGGGCTTATGGCCCATAACTCATGGAGTTAAATTCCTTGATAAGTTTTATGTTGCCATATGTACCAAGTTCTATCGTGATGTTTTCTGGTTAGCATGGATTCAAAATATTTCAACACTGGGGTTTTCTTTTCTAATGTTGCTGCAGGGGGCTATAATCAGATCCTCTGACAGCTCAGTTGCATACAGTCGAACTTCAATGGCTCGAACACCTTTGGGACCACGAAAATCTGTTCGAGACAGGGGTAGTTCGAGCCACTGATGGTTACTACCAGGAGGCATAGCGAAATACTTTTAGACATCTTTTCGGCGTTCTATGAGGAAAATGTATGTTGGATGTACTCATTAGAATCGCCTCATCGAGGCGATTCTAATGAGTACACACAACATACATTTGCAAGATAAAACTCCTACTAAAATCTCCTTAATTATCCCCCACTAGTTCTTATGTAAAGGATTTCGCTAGGGGCTCAAGAATGGGTTCGACACATCCATGGTAAACGAGCCATCGGTGTTCGAGCCATCGAAGTTCTACTGTATAAGATTTACAGGGAGGGGCAGCTCAGGTGTTGTCAAACTTGCTGAGTCCACAAGAAGATTCAGTATTGTGTTTTTTTTTTGCAAGTGGCCATATACACCACATCACGTGAACAAGTCCGTGAAATGAACACCGCCTTACACCCCACTTTAAATAGAGAAAACTGGGGTTTACGGGGGTAAACAATATTTTTCTTATTTCTGCTCCTAGACATAGGTTGTGGGTATTCGTTAGAACCGCCTCAATGAGGCGGTTCTAACGAGTACCCACAACCTATGTTTGCAGTATCAATAAGAAAAATATCACAGATTTTCGTCAGAAAAGTAGCCATTTTGGAGATGTAAAAATTGCACTATATCGCACGGGTGTGTTATCGTAATGTAACTTTTTGTTGCAGATGGTTGACCTTTTGATAACAGAATATGCCAAAAGCAGGTGCAAACGATAGCTCTGGCCTGCCAAACTATTGACTTCCACTCTGCATTAACATAATCTCTTCCTGAATCCTAAATCAGACAAAGCTGTTCAGAAACTTAATCAGAAGCATAAAGATTATTTAAACATGCAGATTCAGAATTGTTAAAGGCAATGGGATCTGCTAGACGGAAAGGCCACCAAGGCACAATGTAATATATGATCAGCCTCATCCAGGTGTGCGATTCTGGCCACTTGGGCTTCTAGTTATGAAACAGCATGGCAAAACATACAAAAAGATGTGTAGGATCAGCTAAGACTGAGATCAACCTACATATTCACCTGACCTCGAATTTCTAAAACATTATTCATGCTCGACTCACTTGTGCACGTAATTTGTCCTGCTCATAAATTTTAAAATGCCAACTATTGTTGGCATTTTAAAATTTATAAGCAGGACTAATATCTGAGCAGACAAAATTGCCATATTTGTTTGTATTTTATTAGTAATGAACATTTCAAATTTCATGCTCAAGTGAGCTGAACATGAAAAAAAAGCTTTATAACCTCGAGGCCTGGAATGGCAATGAGTTCCCATATCTCTCTCTTGATAGTCAAGTGGCTGTCATGATCAGTGAAGACTGACCAGACTGCCCAAATAAACTTATAGACTGCCCCCCCCAAGTTATAAAACTTTTTTCGTGCTCAAATCAGCTTAGCATGAAAAATAGAAAATAAAAAAAATAGAAGTGAAGGCAATGATCAGGAATCGATTAATCCCATCAGAGACACCAAAGGGAAAGAAACATAAACATGAAACAACTAGACCCTAATGAAAACGTCAAAAGGACAGTTACTTTCCCACAAGTGGTCAATTGGCTATCAAAAAAAAAAAATAATAATATAAGCGATACACACGTTTAAAGACAAAGCATAACAAAAATAAACCGCGACAGAAGAACCTGAAACCTATAATGCACATAAATTTTATCATACAAACGAAAGAGGTAATTTTTGTCCTCAGATCAGCACAGAATGTTATTTGTCCTGACGAAGTGTCAAACTTAAGGGACGTTGTACAGAGTGTATAAAGAGACATGGTATATCTCGGTATAATCCCTTAGTGCAGACAATACTGACTTTATTATTTGAAACTATTACAACAGTTACTATTTCACTCCTGAAATATTTGGAGTATGTTTCAATGACCCACATAATTAACCTACAGTCAAGCACTGAACAGACACCACACCATCTAGGATGGACTTGTTTTGCACTAACAGGGAAATACAGAAATATCTAGCTGATTATAGCTCTGCTCGGTATGAAACTTTTTATGCGAGGTAGGCGGAGCTTCATCTCTTAAACTGTCACGCTGGTATATTGCTAAATAATAAATACAGTCGAACTTCAATGGCTCGAACACATTTGGGACCTTGATAATCTGTTCGAGACAGGGTTAGTCCGAGCCACTGAGGGAGACTGCAAGGAGGTATACGATATACTTTTTGATATTTTTTCGATGTTCTATGGTGAAAATGTATGCTGTGTGTACTCATTAGAATCGCCTCATCGAGGCGATTCTAATGAGTACACACAGCATACATTTGCAAGATAAAGGACGAAAATCTCCTAAATTATCTCCCACTGTTTCTTATATAGAGGATTTCCCTAGGGGCTCAAGAACGGGTTTGACTCGGCCATGGTAAACGAGCCATCGGCGTTCGAGCTATCGAAGTTCTACTGTAGATAAATAAATAAATTATCGCCGAATACACGGCAAAAAAGATAAAAAGCGCTTTATTTATTTATTTTTTAGACATCTTTGAAATAAAGATGAAATAGATGTAAATGAAATAGAGTGTCATCTGCTCCAATCAATGGTGTCCGATTATTAACCTACCGGGTTTATTTTTATCTTTTTTTTTCCATGAACTGAATGTAGATCGTTTTAAAGGAAAGTACTGGAAGACATTTTATATTGGACGTTGTTTTTGTTTCACTTTTACAACATACAAGTTTAATCAAAGTACTGAAAGTACTGAGGAAAGTTGATTTATGAGGTATATTCACCATGATAAAATGGTAGTGGTAAATTAAACAGTTCTCTAAGTATCTTTTTGACAAGGTTGAAAAAGGAGTTTAACCAGGTTCGACTAAGAAAAAAATTCCTATTGCTTGTTATTGTCCTCGTGACAATCATTGACCATCTGACTGGCACCGACCCTGAACAAAATCCAGGTATTGGTTATTGATAGCACCCCTAAGATGTCAGAGCGGAACCTCAGACGAAAATTCTGGACTGTGCTTGTTTGTTTGTTTGTATGTTAATTTGCTTGTTTTGAGGTTTAACATCCCCGTCAACACTGACAAGGTCATTTAGAGACGTTGCTTCCAATTTTGTGAGACTTTTACCCAACACTAAAATGAAATGACATAATTAACAAGCCTGTCGCGCAATGAAACTAAATAGGCTTGTGGCATGGACGGTCCGATTCGCACCACTTTGCCTGGGCAGGCTTAGATCCTCTAAGCGGTTTACCAGTACTCATGTGCGGTCGATTTCAGCTCGGCGTTGAAGTATCTTGCAGTCCGTCTATTTCTTCAAGCCCTGATGGGCGTGGGCGGTTGGACTGTGCTCGTGCTTTTGGCCATTGGCAAACAGAACCTTCATAATCAGACGCCACATAGTGCGATGTCCGATCAGATCTAATGTACCTGCTTAAACGAACAGTCCGATTCTCAGTTCATGACTATTCTCCAAACTTACATTCAGAGACGATCGATCCACCAGTTCTCTCAGCACTTTGATTAATTGAGCTTCGCAAATACGCTGTTTATCTGGAGCACTGGACGGGAGTGAACTTTAAAACCTTTTGGTTTCTTTCGGCGAGTCATGGGTCTCCAAAAATGAAGTGTACATTGCTTTCGGAGACGTTACAGCAGAGCCCTTTAATTTCTACATTTTAAACAGTGGAGACGCTTCGACTTAGATTCGTCTTCCCAAGTGTCCATAAAACAAGTGCATATGCACCCAAAAATGCAAAGCTTCCTTTTATAACACTGAAGGGTCTGATTCGAGGTCACAGAATGAGGTGTCTGACCAGTGGCTTCTGAATGTGCTTAACCAATATATGACTATGGAATCTTCCAACAAATAAGTTCGGAACAGGATTGTCAGATTTGTTTTCTTAAAGGTAGGTTTTGCAAGAATATATGTTTTTTAGCAGTCAATGCAGACTAGGATCAGACGCCAAGTTGTGCTGCGTCTAATCAGGGCCTACAATACTTACATGCCATAAAAAGTGACGCTAGTTACATATGGGCTTATGTCCAGTTCGGAAACCGAGGGTTGAAAGGGAAGGAACACCTGTGGAATCAAATCCGCCTTGATATATAAGGATACACCGAGTATCAAAGCTGGAAAAGTCCAGTTCGGCAACTGAGGGGTGAAAGGGAAGTAACACCTGTGGAATCAAATCCGCCTTCAACGCAAATGTTAAGAAATCAATGCGCTGGAAAAGGAAATGAGGCAAGTGCTTAATTTGGGCTATTTTATACAGCGAACGAACAGCGGAAGTGTAGTAACGCGGTCCAGTACCGGAAGTAGAAATGCGATGACATATAAACTTGATACAAGTATCAACTTTCAAAAAGGATTTAGGGCAACTATCAGTTGTGTATTTGACACTCGTATTTTACATGTATGTATTCAAAATTAATCACACATAGTAATTATACAGATTTTAATATGTAGATCTGTATTTGTTATTGGGTTTTGTTTTAAGTTTAATAGCCGAATCAATACATTTTTACTTTTTAGGTCAGTATTACACAATCACACATTCTGGGTAGTCTTATATAACCATAAAGGATTAACCAGTTCAGTGCACATTCGTTCATCGTCTTGTGACGCCTCTAGGTGACCACACCACTTTCAATAAGCGTTGCGAGTTTGTTCATTTTACCAAACTGAAAATAGGCGTCGATCATGAGGTCCAATTGGTTTAGCTCACCTGGGCCGAAGACTCCAGCATATAGTATGGTAGTTCATACGCCGTCCGTCGTCTGTCCGTCTGCACCGTTGACCAGTTATATCTCTGCAGCCTGCAAGCTGATCTCAATCATTTCTCATCTATGGCATAACTCTGGTGGCGTATTAATGACATACTCTTCTTATCGAAATTGAAGAAAGCTTTGGTTGCTATGACAACAAGGTCCCATAGACCTACAGTTTTGATCGGATCTTTCTGAAATTTATATATATGTAGGCTGGGGATAAAAGCTCGGATGAGTTCGAAAAGCCTATCTATCATAGAGTTACGTCCCCTAGATTGCTGCTTATTTTTGTCATTGTAGTCACCGTAGCCCCTTCAGTTTTTATCGCATCTTCTTGAAACTTTCATGTAAGTAAGTCGGGGATAAAAGCTCGGATGAGCTAGAATCCTGTTGAGATTAGTCTTTCTATCATAGAGTTAGGTCCCCTTGATTGCAGAAAATGCCTATTTTTGACATTGTCATCACCGTAGCCCCTTCAGTTTTTATCGGATCTTCTTGAAACTTACATGTAAGGAAGTCGGGGATAAAAGTGTAAACGGATGAATAGGAAAACTGGCGATGTCAGCCTATTACTCGTAGAGTTGTGCCCCATTGATTTCTGAAAATACAGTCGAACTTCGATGACTCGAACTCCTGTGGGACCATGAAAATTTGTTCGAGACAGCGGTAGTTCGACCCAATGAGGGTTACTATTAGGGCCATACCAGGAGGCATAATGGAGATAATTGTGGGATATCTTTTCGGTGTTCTGTATTACAAATGTATGTTGAGTGTACTCATTAGAATCGCCTCATCGAGGTGATTCTAATGAGTACACACAGCATACATTTGCAAGATACATGGAGAAAATCTTCCTAAATTATACCCTTATATCGGATTTGGAGGAACTCCCTGCGGCCTCAAGAACGGGTTCGACTCATCCATGGTAAACGAGCCATCGGAGTTCGAGCCATTGAAATTCTACTGTACCCTGTCATTACCAAAGGTCTTTCAGCTTTAACCGGATCTTTCTGGAACTAATACATTAGTAGGTTGAGGATTACAGCTTGGATCATTTAGAATACTTGCGAGGTTGGCCAGTCTATCATGGAGTTATGTCCCTTTGATTGCTGAAAATGCTTGACATTGTCATCACCATAAGTCCCTTAGTTTTGAACGGATCTTCATGAAACTTACATATATGCCAGTTAGGGATATACGCTTGAAAGAGTTTGAAAACTAACTATGTTGGCTTTTTACTCATAGTTGTGTCCCGGCCCCCGCCCATCGGGGCTTGAAGAAATAGATGCTTCCACGCAGAGCTAAAGCCGACCCGCACACGAGTACTGGTAAACCGCTTAGAGGATCTAAGCCTGCCCAGGCCAGCGGTGCGAGTCGGTCCGTCCATGCTAATAAACCCAATTGGTTTCATTGGGCGGCAGGGCTTGAGATGTCATTTCCTCTCAATGCCGGGTAAAAGTCCGACAAAATTTGAAGCAACGTCTCCAAAATGACCTTTACAGTGTTGACGGGGACGTTAAACCTCAAATCAATCAAACAAACAAAGCTTGAATGAGTTTGAAAACTAACAATGGTGGCTTTTTACACATAGTTGTGTCCCCTTCTTTGCTGAAAATGCCTATTTTGGACCTTATCACCATAAGTCCTTTAGTTTTGATTGGATCTTCCTGAAACTTACATATAAGTAGGTTGCGGATGTAAGTTCGGATGAGTTCGTCATCAGCATAAGTCCTTCGGTAATGACTGGAACTTCCTGACACTTTGAGAAGCCTCCGGGGCGTAGTGGTTATGCTACTCGCCTTGAAAACCAGGGATCGCAGGATCGATCCCGGGCTTCCCCAGACTTTCGGATGAGTCTTTAAACCGAGGTCCCGTCTCCGTAAGACCGTAGTTGTTGGTGAGACGTAAAACTCAAACACTCACTCACTCACTCTCCTGACACTTTGAATCTGTTAGCTCAGGTGAGCGATAAGCGATATAGAACCATCATGGTCCTCTAGTTTGGTAAGTATTACCATGGTTACCACTTGGTCTGAATTTAACATGCTATGGACAAAAGTGACCTGTAGGCTGTAATGCATTACCGGAGCTGGATTCGGGCTCTCACCGGGATGTATTTAAATCTGGGCCTATTTCACCGAGATGTTATATATATTTTGAATAGTTTTTGGTGTATGAGCACCAAACTTCAGTATTAAAAGACAATATGACTCGACATTTGACCTCAAACTAAATGTAGGCCACTATGACTTATATTTCATGGTCCAGTGTTTTTGTCTTATATCCTGAAGACATTTTGACATATGAACACCATACTTTGTATTATGAGTCAGTATGACCCGATATTTGACCTCTATATTTGACCGTATATTTCATGGTCCAATGATTTTGTCTTATATCTTGAATACTTTTGATATATGAACATCATATTTTGGAGTCATACTGAAGTATGGTGTTCATATATGAAAAAGTCAAAAAGTTTTTGTTGTCCAGCCCCATCGCGGGACATCAAACCTGGGGGCAGGCGTCATGGCATGAAAGCCGGCCCTTCAGGGTACAGATGGTCCAAATATGAATGCTTCCTGATGAGTGGTAGTCGACATGAAATTTTGAAGAAAAAAAATAGTACATTGAAGATGAATAATTTCTAAGTTAAAATGACATACATTAAACGTTGGGACCGCACATATTATGGACAGCAGGACGCTAAGTGTCCATGTGAACACTTAGTGTTCACATGGACACTTAGCGTTGCAATTGCTACCGTGAAAAAGATCGGAAATTATGCGGACAGACGGACCGTGAACAATAAGCGTTGCAGTTGCATGAACACGAAACGTGTAGCGGATACCATTACGAAAACACGCCTGCCCCCCCCCCCCCCGCCCATCGGGGCTTGAAGAGATATATGGGCTACATGATGCTTCCACGCAGAGCTGAATCCGACCGCACACGAGTACTGGTAAACCACTTAGAGGATCTAAGCATGCATGCCCAGGCAAAGCGGTGCGCACGAGTCCCATGCTTATAAACCATATTGATTTCATTGGGAGACAGGGCTTGGGATGTCATTTCATCTCAATGTCAGGTAAACGTCCCACAAAATTGGAAGCAACGTCTCCAAAATGACCTTTACAGTGTTGACGGGGACGTTCAATCTCAAATCAAACCAACAAAACGAAAACACGCCTATTCAAATACATTGTAAATTTCACTTCCAAAAAACGAAAATTTTCAGCAGACAAATTGTGATATTTTTCTAATTTCTGCTCAAAATATAGATTGTGGGTACACGCTCAAAATATAGATTGTGGGTACACGTTAGAACCGCCTCATCGAGGCGGTTCTAACGAGTACCCACAATCTATATTTTTGAGCAGAAATAAGAAAAATAAGGTTTACCCCTTTAAACCCCAGTTTTACCATACAAAAATGGGGTTCAAGGGAGTCAAAATTATATAGGCGTGTTTTCGTGATGCAAAGCGTTGTATCACAGCCTTTATTGAATTAGCGGAAGGTTTGGGGAGAGGAATGTCCATAGGATATAATCGATTTCCACCGAAAGCCTGTTGCCGACCCGGCGGGTATCGAACTTGTGACCTCCTGATCACCAGTCAGACGCTTATCCGGCTGAGCTACCAAGGGTTCGCTGTCAATTAAATCGGCTTTTAAACGTTCCTGAATAGCCAAAAAAAAAGTTCGAGAAGGTAAACAAAATATAATGACCTAATCGAAGCTGGTTCGAATCCCATTTTAACCCCTCACCC
The DNA here is from genome assembly GCA_963580285.1 of Lucinisca nassula. Lineage (NCBI taxonomy): Eukaryota > Metazoa > Mollusca > Bivalvia > Lucinida > Lucinidae > Lucinisca > Lucinisca nassula. The sequence continues at coordinate 82,889,304 of OY757022.1, read as the reverse complement.
GACCCCACCCCACTCGAACACACATGCCTTGCACCTAGAGATAAGATTTGTTTGTCTGAATTGAGGTTTAACGAGCCCGTCAACACTATTAAGGTCATTTTGGAGACGCTGAACTTTTACCCGACATTGAGATGAAATGACATCTCAAGCCCTGCCGCCCAATGAAACCAAAAGGTTATAGTCATTGGACGGCCTGACTCACACCACTTTGCCTGGGCAGGCTTAGTTCTTCTAAGCGGTTTACCAGTATTCGTGTGTGGTCAGTTTTAGCTCCTATATAGGGACAAGATAACCCTCCGATCATGTCTGTCTAACTCTCCCCCACCAGTGACATTCACCTAGAAAAGCTGCATTGCAATTTCTCTTTTTTTCACAATATTAATCCAGACTTATTAAACAATCTTCAACAACAGGAAAGCAAGTAGGTTTATATATGGAAAACGTCTTTGGTCATGTGTGATGGTGGTGGTGGTGGTGGGGAAGTGGATTGGGGTAGGAGATAGTCCCGGCACACCACCTCCACCCGCTTACTTCAACATGCATCCAAATTAAGCCCCTTAAAAGTCGGTGGTTTCTACAGGCAACGTGTAATACATTGCAGATGCACTTGTTCTAAGAGATTTGAATTTCGACATGCCACAGAGTGCCAATAATTAAATGTCAGGGGCCAGTTGTTCAAAGCATCGTTAGCTTAACGAGCTCATAAGTGGTCACCTTGTTAACTGTTCTAGCAAGTTTAATATTCAAAATTTTGGTATTTTTGCTGAAAACTGTGAGCAAAAATGTTAGCATATTTGCCATAATAAATGATCAGAGTTTTAACGATACGTTAACTTACGACGTCGTTAGTTTTGAACAACTGGCCCCAGATGAATATAATCTAAAAGTGATACATTACAGAAAATTTATAATCTTTCATGAACCTGAACCCGGGAAGGGACATGCTTTTTTTTTTTTTTTTTTTAAGTTGTGCGCACAAGAAAATATCTTGTGCGGACAAGATGTTATCTTGTTTTTTTTTATTTATTTATTTTTTTTTTGGTTTGTTTTGGTTGTACGGTCCTTTCAAGATTATTTCACTCATATCGAGCCGATCGTTAATCAGAGGTGGGCGAAAACCGGAGTACCCGGAGAAAAACCACCTGACCTTCCGTCGCAGAACTTGGCGTCTCACATATATAGACTTATACTGAAAAACAAACTTCAAAAATCTTCTTCTCCGAAACCATGGGGCCCAGAGCTTAGATATTTAGTATGTAGCAATACCAAGTGGTCTCCTACATAAATCCTGCCAACCATGCACCTGGAGTCCGAATTGGCCATTCCTTAACTCTAATAGATTAATAATGGATCAACTTCAAAAATCATTTTTTCTGAAACCACAGGACCACGATTTTTGATTGATTTGAGGCTTAACATCCCCGTCAACACTGTGTAGGTCATTTTGGAGACTTTGCTTCCAGATTTGTGGGACTTTTACCCTTCACTGAGATGAAATGACATCTTAAGCTCTGCTGCCCAATGAAACCAATAGGGTTTAAATGCATAGACGGTTCAACTGGCACCGCTTTTCCTGGGCAGGCTTAGAACCTCTAAGTTGTTTACCAGTACTAATCTGCGTTCGGTTCCAGCTCTGCGTGGAAGCACCATGAAGCCAAATCTATTTCTTCAAGCCCCGATGGGTATTCTAAACATCACTCATGATTTTCTGGTACACAGGTGAGCGCTACAGGGCCAGTTGGCCCTCTTGTTTCTTATTTCTTCTCAAAAATATAGATTGTTGGCACACGTTTGAACCGCCTCGTTCTAACGAGTTCCCATAATCTATATTTTGGGCAGAAATATGAAAAATACCAGATTTTTTTTTCTGAAAATGTTCCCTTTTTGGTGTTTTTTTTTTAGCTCACCTGTCACGTAGTGACAAGATGAGCTTTTGTGATCACTTTTTGTCCGTCGTCCGTCGTGCGTGCGTGCGTGCGTGCGTCCGTGCGTGCGTGCGTGCGTGCATCCGTAAACAATTTCAAATAAGTATATCTCTAATACCCCATGGTCAGTCTTGATCAAATTTCATGAGAAGCATCATCAGGTAGGGGGAAAGGCTGCATAAGGTTTTTGGGCTGATCAGATTGGAATTCTGGTTGCCATGGCAACATATAGCTCCCATAGACTTACAATGGGAAAAAATTAAAATATCTTCTTCTCTGAAACCACAGGGCCCAAAGCTTAGATATTTAGCATGTATTAACGGCCAGTGGTTACCTGCATAATGTCTGCCAATCATGCCCCTGGGGTCCTAATTGGCCACGCCCGGGGGCCCCTTCGCTCCGATAGACTCATAATGGAACAAAAGCTTCAAAAATCTTCTTCTCAGAAACCACAGGGCCCAGAGCTTAGATATTTAGCATGTAGCAACGACAAGTGGTCACTTACATAATTCCTGCCAATCATGCCCCTGGGGGGTCCAAACGGGCCACGCCCAGGGGCCCTTTAGCTCCTATAGACTCATAATGGAAAAAAGCTTCAAAAATCTTCTTCTCTGAAACCAAAGGGCCCAGAGCTGAGATATTTCGCATGTAGCAACGGCAAGTGGTCACATACATAATTCCTGCCAATCATGCCCCTGGGGTCCAAATTGGCCACAACCCGGGGCCCCTTAGCTCCCATAGACTCATAATCGAAAAAAAAGGTTAAAAAATCTTCTACTCTAAAACCACAGGGCCCAGAGCTTAGATATTTAGCATGTAGCAACGGCCAGTGGTCACCTACAAAATTCCTGCCAATCATGCCCCTCGGTTCCAAATTGGCGACGCCCCGGGGCCCCTTCGCTCCTATAGACTCATAATGGAACAAACAGCTTCAAAAATCTTCTTCTCGGAAACCAAAGCGCCCAGAGCTTAGATATTTAGCATGTCGCAACTGCAAGTGGTCATCTACATAATTCCTGTCAGTCATGCCCCTGGGGTCCAAACGGGCCACGCCCCGTGGCCCTTTAGCTCCTATAGACTCATAATGGAAAAAAGCTTCAAAAATCTTCTTCTCTGAAACCACAGGGCCCAGTGCTGAGGTATTTGGCATGTAGCAACGGCAAGTGGTCACCTACATAAATCCTGCCAATCATGCCCCTATGGTCCAAATGGGCCACGCCCCGGGGCCCCTTAGCTCCCATAGACTCATAATGGAAAAAAAGCTTCAAAAATCTTCTTCTCTGAAACCACAGGGCCCAGAGTTTAGATATTTAGCATGTAGCAACGGCAATTGGTCACCTACATAATTCCTGCCAATCATGCCCCTGGGTTCTAAATGGGCAACGCCCCGGGGCCTCTTTGCTCCCATAGACTCATAATGGAAAAAGCTTAAAAAATCTTCTTCTCTGAAACAACAGCGCTCAGAGCTTAGATATTTAGCACGTAGCAACGGCAAGTGGTCACCTACATAATTCCTGCCAATCATGGCCCTGGGGTCCAAAAGGGCCACGCCCCAGTGCCCCTTAGCTCCTAAAGACTCATAATGGAAAAAAAGCTTCAAAAATCTTCTTCTCTGAAACCACAGGGCCCAGAGCTTAGATATTTAGCATGTAGCAATGGCAAGTGGTCACCTACATAATCCTGCCAATCATGCCCGTGGGCTCCAAATCGGCCACGCCCCGGTGCCCCTTAGCTCTCATAGACTCATAATGGAAAAAAGATTCAAAAATCTCTTCTCTGAAACCACAGGGCCCAGAGCTTAGATATTTAGCATGTAGCAACGGCAAGTGGTCACCTTCATTATTCCTGCCAATCATGCCCCTGGGGTCCAAACGGCCACGCCCCGGGGCCCTTTAGCTCCTATAGACTCATAATGGAAAAAAAGCTTAAAAAATCTTCTTCTCTGAAACCACAGGGCCCAGAGCTGAGGTATTTGGCATGTAGTAACGGCAAGTGGTCACTTTCATAAATCCTGCCAATCATGCCCCTAGGGTCCAAATGGGCCACGCCCCGGGGTCCCTTAGCTCACATAGACTCATAATGGAAAAAAAAAAACTTCAAAACTCTTCTTCTCAGAAACTGTGAAGCACAGAACTTAGATATTTAGTATCTAGCAACATAAAATAGCCAGCTACATAACTCGTCAACCCTGCCCCTGGGGTAAAAATTGGCCACGCCCGAGCTCATCACCTCCAATAGACTTATAATGGAAAAAACTTAAAAAATCTTCTTCTATGAAACCATAAGGCCCAGAGCTTAGATTTTTAGTATGTAGCAACGTCAAGTGGCCACCTACATAAATCCTGCCAGTTATGCCTCTGGGATCCAAATTGGCCCCACCCCAGGGTTCTTTAGCTTCCATAGACTTACAATTTGAGAAACGTCAAAAATCTTCTTCTCTGAAACCACTGGGCCCTTATAATAAAAAAAAAACAAACAAAAGAAAATAACAACTTAAAATGGGGGAAAAAATCTTCAAAAATCTTCTTCTCTGAAACCATAAGTCCCAGAGCTTAGGTATTTAGCATGTAGCAATGTCGAGTGGTCGCCTACATGAATCCTGCCAATCATGCCCCTGGGGTCCAAATCCTGTGGCCCCCTAACTCCAACAAACTTATAATGGAAAAAAGCTTCAAACATCTTTAAAACCATGAAGTACAGACCTTAGATATTTAGTATATAGCAACACAAAATGGTCGCCTACATAAATCCTGCCAACCGTGCCCATTGGGTCAAAATTGGCCAAGCCCCAGGGCTCATTAGCTTCTATAGACTTATACTGGAAAAAAAACTAAAAATCTTTTTCTCCAAAACCATAAGGCACAGATTTTGTTTGATTTGAGGTTTTACATCCCCGACAACACTGTATAGATTGGAGATGTCTATTCCAATTTTGTGGGACTTCTACCAGACATTGAGATGAAATTACATCTCAAGCCCTGTCGCCCAATGAAACCAGTAGGATTTATAAGCATGGACACCGCTTTGCCTGAGCTTAGATATTTAGTATGCAGCAATGTCAAGTGGTCTCCTACACTAATGATTTTCTGGTACACAGGTGAGCGATATAGGGCCGTTGGGCCCTTTTGTTTCAATATATTTGAATAGGCGTGTTTTCGTAATTTTTCTAATATTATTTCTAAAATATAGATTTGGGGTATTTGTGATAATAATAAAAATAATATTATACTAATTAAAGTCTAAACATAGGGTAATAATAATGAAAATAATGATGATAATAACAAGAATAATAATTTAGTCTGTTTTTCTTTTTTTAAAATCGCCTCACCCTCTGTCAGACTTTTTTTTATTATCGTTTTGGTTAAATAAATAGACAGCAATCATCTAGCGTGTTTTCTTGCATTTATTTATTTTTCTGATGCTAAATCATGGGTTCCGGCTCAATATTATGACCTTATGTGCAATCAACAAAGACTGGGATTAGTTTGCGAATACACGCAGTCTGGTCCGGGTCTGTTTAATTCGCATGAAGGGTTTTGGTTTGATTTGAGGTTTAACGTCCCCGTCAACACTAAATTTCATTTTGGAGACGTTGCTTCCAATTTTGTGGTACTTTTACCCGACATTTAGATGAAATGACATCTCAAGCCCTCCCGCCCAATGGGGTTTATAAGCATGGACGGCCCGACTCGCAACGCTTTGCCTGGGCAGGCTTAGATCCTCTAAGCAGTTTACCAGTACTCGTGTGCGTGTCGGTTTCAGCTCTGAGTGGAAGCATCATGCAGCCCATCTATTTATTCAAGCTCCGATGGGCGGTCGCCTGAATGGAGATGGGATCCGGCTACCCACAGAGACCCGATGAAAAATTTCACACAGATTGCGTCTTCGATTGATCGGCTAAATATTATTCAATGTAATTACCATCTTCAGATGAGAAGCACTACAATAAACCATTCAGCAGGAATCTGTAGCAGACGACACGGTCAGATATTTTTGGCTTGCAGCGACGGCTGCAAGCCATTTAGATTGGAAATGTGGTTCCGGTTTTAGACTTCTCTTTCTATGTTATTCTGGATCCTCAGGTGTTTTTTTTTTTAAGCAAAAATCAGAGATACAGTCAGCTTTTTCCGGTGTTCTGGTTCCCTCACCCTATAGCTCAATAGGTTTCGCATATTTTAATAGAATACAGGGTACCAGTTTAGTGAGAGATGGTCTAGTGACATAGCTCTCGTTTCTGTGCGAAAGTTTAACTAAACACCGAAGCGAATTTATCCACTAGGCGACGGACTACACAGCACTACCGTCAATACAGTTTACCTGACCACATTCATAAACCATCTGTGCAGCAGTCTACAATTCACTCGAAGGTCAAAACTCGATGGGTTTTTATGCCCCCGCCTATTCGGAGAATTGCGGAAGGGCATTAAGTTTAACCCCTGTCCGTCCTTTCGTCCGTTCGTCCGTCCGACCCGACATCGTGTCCGGGCCATAACTCCTAAACCGTATGGAATATATTCATGAAACTTCACAGGTGCATTCATCACACTAAGACAATGTGTCATGAACAAGGAAGACAACTCTTGCATTTATGGTTTTTGGATTATCTGCCCTTGACTTAGTACCATATAGTAAACCGTGTCCGGGCCATAACTCCATAACCGTATGGAATATATTCATGAAACTTCACAGTTGCATTCATCCCGCTGAGACGATGTGTCATGAACAAGGAAGACAAATCTAGCATCTTTGGTATTTGGATAATCTGCCCTTGACTTAGTACCAAATAGTAAACCGTGTCCGGGCCATAAGTCCTAAACCGTATGGAATATATTCATGAAACTTCACAGATGCCTTCATCAAACTGAGAAGATGTGTCATGAACAAGGAAGATAACTCTTGAATTTTTGGTTTTTGGATTATCTGCCCTTGACTTAGTACCATATAGTAAACCGTGTCCGGGCCATAACTCCATAACCGTATGGAATATATTCATGAAACTTCACAGGTGCATTTATCACACTGAGACGATGTGTCATGAACAAGGAAGACATCTCTTGCATTTTTGGTTTTTTGATTATCTGCCCTTGACTTAGTACCATATAGTAAACCGTGTCCGGGCCATAACTCCTAAACCGTATGGAATATATTCATGAAACTTCACAGGTGCATTCATCACACTGAGACGATGTGTCATGAACAAGGAAGACAACTCTTGCATTTTTGGTTTTCGGATTATCTGTCCTTGACTTAGTACCATATAGTACACCGTGTCCGGACCAAAACTCCTAAACCGTATGGAATATATTCATGAAACTTCACAGGTGCATTCATCACACTGAGACGATGTGTCATGAACAAGAAAGACAACTCTTGCGTTTTTCGGTTTTTGGATTATATGCCCTTGACTTAGTACCATATAGTAAACCGTGTCCGGGACATAACTCCTAAACCGTATGGAATATATTCATGAAACTTCACAGGTGCATTCATCACACTGAGACGATGTGTCATGAACAAGGAAGACAACTCTTGCATTTTTGGTTTTTGGACTATCTGCCCTTGACTTAGTACCATATAGTTAACCGTGTCCGGGCCATAACTCCTAAACCGTATGGAATATATTCATGAAACTTCACAGGTGCATTCATCACACTGAGACGATGTGTCATGAACAAGGAAGACAACTCTTGCATTTTTGGTTTTTGGATTATCTGCCCTTCATGCATATATTTTATGATTTATTTGAAGTATATTTGTAATATTTTTTATGAATGGCATTTGGCGGGGGCATCCGGATCCTATGGACACTTTTTCTAGTGTTGAAATTTTATAGGGTAGATTCCTGACGTCAGAAGTATTTACTAGAGTAGGTCAACTGAACTGCTGCGTCTTTTTTATCGTGTCCGATCAATATCTTTCTTATTCCTGGATTGATTTTAGAATAACTTGACAGTATTGTTTATCATCATGAGAGGATGTGTTGTGCTCAAAACCCAGGTTGGTTTCTAAAACCGAGTTATCATGTTCAAAATGATTCTTTGAGCTACGTTCTTTCATTTCCTTGTTCTTTATAGTTTTTTAACATCAACAATTTCTTACTCCTCTGATAGCGCTGCCGGGGCGCTAGTCAGTTCCACTGACAGCTCTAGTTATATTTGCCACCAATAAATGAACAAAGTTTACGGCGTACTGACAGTCAATTGGTCCAGTTTATATCAAGATTAAGATTCACCTTAAATAGCTTTATACTGTTTATTTCTTTTTAAACTTTCAGATAAAAAATGTTAACATTGGTAACATTGTTTACTTTGGTTGTCTCTTGTTTATATTATTTTATACTTTGCTAATAAAAGATGTTAACATTTAATGTCTCTTCCTCCTTTGTCTTATACTCCCTTGTATGTATATTTGTGTCGTCACCAAACAATTACATGTTTACTGGCCACATGACATGAATGTATACTCAGCATGTATGGAAGACCGCCTCCGTGGTCCAGTGATTAAGGTCGTTGACTTGTAATCACTGGAGGGTCATGGGTTCGAGCCCCGCTACCGGCCATGATCGTTTATGTGAGAACATTTGGTAGTTTGTGTCGGAGGATCTGAGTCTAGTACTGGTACTTTCCAGGAACGATGGATAGGAAACTACTCGCCTGTATATGACTGAAAGATTCTTGAACGGGCGTAAAACCTAGCAAAACAAACAGTATGTATGATGTGTTCTACCACATTATTGTCTCTCATAAATCTGTTAGGGACATTTATTTTGTTTTGTTTGTCCATTTCTACTTGCCAAATTGCATATCGTCCGTGCTCCATAACTCCATTATTCCTCCTGTCTGTCTGCTAACAATGTCTTTTTCAAACTACTATTCAGATACTACTGAGCAAATTTCAATAAACAGGGTCATCACAATGATCCCTTACTATCATAGTTGGTCAAAAGTGAGAATGTGATCATTGGGTCACATGTCAATGCCTCAGTTACCTTAACATTGAAATATTTCTTCCAATAAATGTCAGTGTAGTGCCACATAGAAAATTGTCACCTCATGGGTTTGTCCGTTCTAATGTGTAGATAAACCATATATTGCCTTTGAGTACACTGCATCGAAAGTCTATGTCCCATTAACAAGAACAGTGCAACTTGCTTCCTCACCAGTACTTTCATCTACATCAACTCGTACATCCATGTGGCGGCAATATGGCTACATTTACACCAGGAACAGTACTCTTAAAACCAGGCAAGCCTTTCCTTTTAAAAGGAACCTTTATTTTATTTTCCAACGTGTATCAGGCTTGACATATCGCGCGAATCGTTTGCTGCAGACGATTCACAAGTAATATGAACAAGAGGGCCCAGAGGGCCCTGGTTCGCTCACCTGATCCAATGTATAACAAGTGGGCCCCGGGCAGGGTCAATTTTGGCCCCAGGGCTATAATTTGAACAATCTTGGTAGAGGTCCTCAAGATGAAGCTTCATATCAAATATGAAATACCTGGGCTTTCTGGTTTCAGAGAAGAAGATTTTAAAGGTTTACCCTGCATATAGAAGTCTATGCAAAACAAGATTTTCCCTATTAAATCGATTTTACGTGGCCACAATCCTCGCCCCTTACTTTCGTCGCGATTTAGACAAATAATTTGTTCAGTCCGCATGAAGGCCTCCTAACTCATCAGTGCAACATCTCCGGGCTTAACCTCATTTGCGCTTAGAATTAACAACAAAAAAATTTTGAAAAAAAAAAAGAAAAAAAAAAGACATGATAATTAGATCATTTTCGTCGAACTAGTCATGCTGTGTTTAACAACTTTTTGCGTTTCTTGAGCCTACGCTAATGGTCGTTTTATTTTTTAGTTTATTTTACATCATTTTTCATTTCAGCCATTCTTGAAAATGTATGTTGCACATTATAAAATGTTCAAAACCTTGTTGCATTTTATACTGTTGGCTTGTCAATTTATGTATTTATTTTACTATATTTGATATATATATTTGACACTTGAAGATACTATTTGTAATCATATACATCAGCTATGTTTAATATAATTCCATTCAATGTTTATTTTTTTTCAAGATACATCATAACATGATCTCCACTTTCTTAAATTATAATAGTGACCTATATAGTACATAAAAGCGGTCCTCAGACATCGATGTCTCAAAAATAGTACGAGTTACAATTTGCCTATGGCAATTTGCACATATGGTCAGCGAAAGGATTGTAAGTCACCTGGATAACCATAACTAGGTAGTTGAGTCCTTGGGGAGATAACCATTTATTTTCTGTCTTGTTCGCGTTAATTCCCTTGATCACCAGCTACTGTCCATATAAGTCCGGTATGAAACAAACTAAGTCCCCATGCAGGACCTTTTTCCTTCCTGCTCTGAGAGACATTAGGCACACCTCTGCTGTCAGTGCTTTCATTCAGGACAATGCCACATCTGAATCAAACTACAGTCGAACTTCAATGGCTCGAACACCTTTGGGACCTCGAAAATCTGTTCGAGACAGGGGTAGTTCGAGCCACTGAGGTTACTGTCAGGAGGCATAAGGAGATATTTTTAGACATCTTTTCGGTGTTCTATAATAAAAAATGTCTGCTGTGTGTACTCATTAGAATCGCCTCATCGAGGCGATTCTAATGAGTAGACACAGCATACATTTGCAAGATAAAAGACTAAACTATTTCTTATGTAGAGGATTTCGCTAGGGGCTCAAGAACGGGTTCGACACATCCATGGTAAACGAGCCATCGCTGTTCGAGCCATCGAAGTTTTACTGTATGATAAACATAGATAACACTAGGACTGTTACTGGAGAAACTAAACCATAAAGTATTTAGAAACGAATGGGAAACTTTTTTGTAAATTCATAAAATAATGATACCTCGCCTGACTATGTATTGTTAAAAAGACCAGTAACAACTTCCGAAATTTCGTTAATATTAAAACAACGGCCTCAAAAGTTAGCCTCAATAATGCATTTTCCTGCTACAGTCAGAGCCTAAGGTCGCTCCCCGACGAAGTTAAGCGGTTTCTTCAGTCGCATCATTTAAGTACACTGTGAACAAACAATTAGAAAAAAGAGACAATCTCAGTATTTAAATGCTGGAACACGACTTGAACTAATTTTTCGAGAATGGAGTGCAATGCCCATAACTCACAATTTCACCCCCAAAAATTGTCTCAAGTGCATCCTGTTTTGTGGAGCTTTCGAATGTGTTTATCATTTTTTTTCTTTATATTCCCAAGGTTTGCTTATGCCAGGAACACATATTTACCAAATAATATCCACGAGACCCCCTAAGTTGGGGCGATACTCTTTCAGCCAGAAAAACGAGACTTTATTCTTGAAATTACAAGCCTTCATCTTTAAGCACGGAAGATTTGACATTGATATCAGAACCAAACTTGAGAACAGCGTGATGATGTCATAATATCATAATCTGATCAATGGTTTAGGAGAAGATGTCATTTGAAGAAATTGTGCATTTATGAGTGAACCATGTTTTAGATCATGTGACGTCGTGAAAGAATATAAGAATCTATTTGATATGGCCGTTCAAAACCCTTGGGATGACCGTGGTGAGCGGAATCGAGGCGTATCCTCGGGATGACCGTGCTGAGCGGTGCGCCTGGTTTCCGCTCAGCGAGGTGCTCAGCGCATACTCCCGAGGGTTGTCTACACCGTGTTTCCGCTAAGCTCGGCCATCCCGAAGGTTGGAAACGCCTAGCCTCTGTTCTGCTATCACGGTCACCCCGAGCGTTGGAAACGCCCATCTTCGTCTCGGTTCCGCCATGGGGTTATGTTGTAGATTAGCGTTTCCAACCCTCGGTATGACCGTGCTGAGCGGAACTGAGGATACGCCTCGGTTCCACGTAGCCTCGGTTCCGCTCACCATGGTCATCCCGGGGGCTGGGACGCCCATCTCTGCCTAGGTTCCGCTCAGCACGGTCATACCGAGGATTGGAAATGCTCATCTACAACAGAACCTTATATTAGATTCGTTTCCTTGCACAACACCATCGAAGATTTTCATTTTACTTTATTTAACTTTCCGTTCGTCACGTATTATACTTACGTTGTTTGCATGGGTTAGAACAGTTTGCATGGGTTAGAACAGATTGCATGGGTTAGAACAGATTTTTTATTCCACGGATTTGCTTTTTTTAGTGTGTAAGAAAATGCATTCACTGAACGATCAACATTAGGGCCCCATTGTTAAATGTAACATTTTTCTTCTAAAATGCACTGAGAATATAAAGTATGAGTGAGTTGTCACAATGAATTGGTAGTACATCTAGTCTTGTATTTCTTAGTAATACTATAATGTTATTAATCAAGTCATTTTCGGCCTCGGGCCAGTGCAGCAGACCTCGGACCTGTACCTGGGTCAATGCGAAATGACTTGATTAATGCCAATTTTATTAATTGACACCATTAAGAACATCATTATTGATTTTTTTTACCTCACTTGACCTCAGTTAATATTGGTTGACCTGGTGTTAATACGGATGACCTCCGATCAATACAGGATAGTCAATTAATAAAGTATATTAGCGATTCAACCTTTTTATCAAATGACGTCGCGTCTGAGAGTGTAATAACGTCATGTAATATTTTCGATAATCCACTAGTGGATTAAATATGCAAATTAGCTAGATACGTCCCGTAACGTTACATGTACGACGTCCTTAACGACGTGGCGTTTACTAACGGCGGGATATTGTCATTTTTGTAAACAATCGTAAATAAAATGCGTTTTAAATGTCATATGATTAACAGAATCTTGCATTCGTGCTCATGTATTATTGAGTTTATTAAACGAGTTGAGGAAAAGGGATAAAATGCGAGGCTTCTTCTGTGGCGGTTTGTTTGTGTTGTTGTTTGTTGCTTGCTGTGTATATCACTTGTGTCTTTTTGTTTTGGATGGCCATATGGCCATTTTGTGGGAAAGTAACTGTCCTTTGTTTGGGTTTCCATTATGGTCTGGTCGCTTAATGTTTGTGTTTCTTTCCCTTTGGTGTCTTTGATGGGTGGAGTAAGTTAATTGTATCGATTCCTGATCTTTGTTTTACTTCTACTTTCCTCAACTTCAATAATACATCAACACTCATGGAAGATCCTCTATGTTTATTTAGTTACTCAAGTATCAACTATGGACGCTTGCTTACTCTGTACCATCAGTGAAAAACGGCTGGAGAAGGAGCAGTATGTGATGCAGATTGACATTGTGCTAAAGAAGAAGGCTGACGACAAACTAAAGCAGAGAAAGAAGGAAGGATTCCTAACACAGACTGACAGGTTTTTGGGTGATGGTAAATCTCAAATATTCGTTGCAACTGAGGAGACCATTGTTACCTTTGATATTAAAGAAGCATTGCGACCAATGACAGCATTAGAACAGGTATTTTTTTTTCTAGTTTACAAAGTTTGCAAATTGCAGCCTCAAACATAGTTGAACTTCAATAACTCGACCACAATGGCTCGAACACCTTTTTGACCATGAAACGTTAAAGATAGCATAAGGGGATGGGGCTTATTGGGGGAAATACCTTATTAAATGCCAAGTTAAAAATAATAAAATTCCATACAATAAATCTTCAAAGTTCGATCGATGGCCGTTCGAAATAAAATTCGGGGCCACCGGCACCGGCTTAACTTTCGAGAAGTTCCAGTGACACATGTATGCTTCTCCTACATTTTCACAAATTTTAGAATTCAGATGTTCACACCATATATAGTCAGTGTTTCAGCGAAAGTTTCGTATAATATCTAAGAGTTTCTTCGTATAATAATTGACTTTGATTATGCAAAACGATTCTTTCCAGTTGTACTTACAGTTCCGAGTTACGGTTTTGAGTTTCTTTTTTTCTATCTAAATTATGCCCGTAGTCAAGTGCCCGTAGTCAAGTGCATACTTAGGCAGTCTTGTTCACAGTAGAATTACTTTCAAATTTGTGCATTTAGAAAACAAAGCAAAACATACAAAAAATAAAATAAATAAAATAAATAAATAAATGAAATAAACGGCAGCCATCTTTTCCGCGTTGCGCATCAACTGAATAAACGTGAAACATAATGACTAAGTGCACAAAGCGTAGGTTACGCTGTCAAATAGGACCTGCCTAAAGCGCTTGAAGATATATAACTGATTTAACGTTCAGATTTCCATGCCAGACAATGTTGATTTTTCGCAGGCAGTTTAAATTTTGGGTATATTATAAAAAGTTATTGACTATATTGCGAATTATTCGGCACTGGTTCATATATGGAGACGAAATCGCAAGCTTCCGCGTCCTTCACCATGTGAAATATTTCACAATATAGGAGTAAATAACCTATAAATACACTAGGATTTTGCTATAGCGCTTATCAGAAAAGATGGCTTTGACGTCATCGATAACAGTAAGGTAAACTCACGGGTACACATTCTGTAATACATTTTATCACATGACGTCGCGTCTGAGAATGTAATAACGTCATGCAATAAATTCGATAAGCCACTAGTGGATTAAATATGCAAATTAGTTAGATACGCTCCGTAACGTTACATGTACGGCGTCCTTAACGACGTCGCGTTTACTAATGGCGGAATATTGATATTTTTATTAATCAATCGTGAACAAAATGCTTTATTAATGTCATATGATAAATAGAATCTTGCATCCGTGCCAATGTATTATTGAATTTATTAAACTCGTTGAGAAAAAGGGATAAAATGCTCGGCAAAGCCTCGCATTTTATCCCTTTTTCTCAACTCGTTTAATAAATTCAATAATACATGAATTCAATAATACATGAACACTCATGTAAGATCCTCTATGAAATTATGGTTTTATAGGGAAAAAGAAGATAAAACATTATTTTTTTTTTCACCAGGAAGTTATGCATTCTACTGTGTCCTGTGACCACAGAAATATATTTTCGAAAATTAAAATAATTGGTTTACAGTTTTTGTTTTGTTTTGTTTTACCTCATTGCCTTTAACAAGTATGGAGGTAACCACAAACACCCTGCTACAATAACAATAAATACTTCGAATTTGTAATGGAACATACCTTTTATCACGTACATATCAACATTGTTTATTTATTTATTTATTTATAACAAATCAAAAGATGACAGATTTTCATTAAAAGTAGAAGTAAAACAAAGATCAGGAATCGATACAATTAACTTACTCCACCCATCAAAGACGCCAAAGGGAAAGAAATACAAACATTTAGCGACCAGACCATAATGGAAACCGTAACAAAGGAAGGCCATAAGGACAGTTACTTTCCCACAAAATGGCCATATGGCCATCCAAAATTAAAAGACACAAGTGATACACACAGTAAGTAACAAACAACAACATAAATAAATCGCCACAGAGGAACCGCCTTGGAACGGTCAGTGGAAAGGTTTCCACCGGGGGGCTTAAATCGATTTTACGTGGCCACAATCCTCGCCCTTACTTCCGTCGCGATTTAGACAAATAATTTGTTCAGTCCGCATGAAGGCCTTACTTCCGACGGCCGACCCTTAACAGGAAAAGAAGTTTTATATACGTATTTATTTGTTCTAATTATAGCACTGTTCCATTAATCCATTTTCAAACTTGTCTGAAGTCATTCTATTTTTCATTCAGACAAATATTGAATTTTCGAAACTATAATTAAATGACGAAGGAAAATGTGGACTGCAGCAATAGATTTAAATAAACATATTCAGGCTTTTTACACTTGACACATATTTCTTTTTCGTTTTGTCACCGACCACAGAAATGAAGTAGACAAATAACACACCTACAAGCAAGACAGAATATAAAAAACAATCCGCAAAGGGTTAAATGATCATCCCGTGAATAGTACAGTGAAATTCCGCTATCAAGACCACCTAAAATTAGGACTATTTCTGCTATAAACAGCTTATTTTGGAGGGTACACTTAATTTTGCTTTGTATTTTCTGCCTACAATGACCTCTGGTTAGGGACCACCTTTTGAAATGTTCAAAGGTGGTCGTTAAGACCACTTTTGGACAGTCCCAAAGGTGGTCTTAATATAGGAATTTTACTGTACCTTCATATGTTTTTTTACGAAAAAAAGAAGAAGAAAAAAAAAACATAAATAAATATAACGGTTTTGCTTTTTTCTATATTTCAAAATATGTTAACTACAACAATTTTGCTTTTTACAATCTCTCATTAAAATTATCTACAATATACACAGATACTGAAATCTAACACAAATTCTATGGTCTAAGCAATGCCAACGCCATTGATTTGTACCGGTGATAGTTACCCGGATGAAAAGTAGAAGTAAAACAAAGATCAGGAATTGATACAATTAACTTACTCCACCCATAAAAGACACCAAAGGGAAAGAAATACAAACATTAAGCGACCAGACCATAATGGAAACCTAAACAAAGGAAGGCCATAAGGACAGTTACTTTCCCACAAAATGGCCATATGGCCATCCAAAATTAAAAGGCACAAGTGATACACACAGTAAGTAACAAACAGCAACATAAATAAATCGCCACAGAAGAGCCGCCTTGGAACGGTCAGTGGAAGATTTCCACTGGGGGGCTTAAATCGATTCTATGTGGCCACAATCCTCGCCCTTACTTCGGTCGCGACTTAGACAAATAATTTGTTCAGTCCGCATGAAGGCCTCCTAACTCATCAGTGCAACATCTCCGTGAACAAAAATAATCAAAGAACCACAGAGGTGAGACAACGGTGAGGACTCGACAGCAAAAAACCACTGAAATGCTGAGGCAAAAGAACCAACAGTTAGACTCCGATGGGCCCGACCAGAGACAGAGCATCAGGCACCAACCAACATTACCTTGTATTAGATCTCTCTAATTCTCAATAAGCCTTTACGCTGGAACCGTCATAGAATCTGAGGCCTGACCCACCGGCGTGCAATTAAAGAGGGAAGCAAAGTTGCCAACCGTGACTGGGTCAACTACCAAGCACGCAGCCTGTCGTATAGTATCCATGTTGTACCCAATCTTTTTATATCGAAGAATGATTTTACGAAAATGGGTGCTAAAGTCATTGCGGTTATATATTTTTTTTCTGAATTTATATACTAAGTCACCATAAAATTCGGGTTCCGATAGACCTTGTTGCAGAAGAGATTTAAGTCCAATATTGAATTTTGAAATTAAATCAGAATGGCGTCTATAAAATTTTGAAAAGGCTTTGCGTAGTTTATGGTACCGATAACCCTGATTAAGAAGTTTAGCCGTTAATAATTTATTACGATTGTTGAAGTCAGTTACACGACTACACACCCCAGCAAATCGAATTAATTGCGAAATATAAACGCCATAGGATGGCGCACAAGGAACATCAACATCCCAAAAAGGAAAATATACAATCTCGAAATCAAAGTCATCGCGTTTATCATAAATTTTGCACGATACAAACACATCTACAATAGATAGATGTGAATCCAAAAACGGGGCCTCGGTATCAGAAGAATTCGCTTCACTCAATCGAAGCTCCGGGGGGCAAATCCGACCTACCAAACCATCGAAATAGGTATTATCAATATTTAATAAATCATCTAAATATCTAGAAGTGGAGCTAAAAGCTTCAATAATTTCAGATTGGTTATCAATGGAAAGCGACAACATGAAGTCTCTTTCATAACAATACAAGAATAGATCAGCCACAAGAGGTGAGCAATTCGTACCCATCGGAATGCCCACAATTTGTCTAAATAACTTAGTACCGAATCTAATATAAATACTGCCAAGCAGAAAGGAGAGGGCATCACACACCCTCCGACACGACCAAAGTGCATAATTCTTATGCTCTTTAGAAGTGAAAAATGCATTTCTTACATTACATGCAAGAAAGAGAGAACCCTCTCTGTGAAAAGCACATTCTATTATATCATTAAACTTTTCTTTTATAAGATTATGAGGAAGTGTAGTGTAAAGAGTGGAAAAATCGTAAGTAGACAGACTTGCAGCACGAAAATGTCTGGATCCCAATTTATTTAAAACCTCATTCGAATTTCTTATAGACCAAAACAGATTTCTTCCTGTATGACGTCATGCCACCTTTTCTGATAAACGCTATGTAGACTAGCTGAAATTAAGACAAGCTCTGTTCTTTCTTTGTGTATTCTACACCTAGAGTCCACTAGAATAAGACAATCTTTTGGACTGTTCAAAAGTGGTCTTTTTTAACAGTGCGAAAGGTGGTCTTAATACAGACATTTTACTGTATCCGATACATACAACGAGCAATCAGTGTACACCACAGATGCTGCAGTATCTTCACTCATTCAGTAGATATTATTGATAAAGCAAACTTGATTTTGTTATTTTCTCGTTTCTGGACTGTCGAAAGTGTAAAACTAGATCGCACAGTACCAGAAAAAAAGGCAATTCTAAACGTAAATTACGTGTTTTTAAAAGAAACAATACCAGGCTGAAGTGATTGTCCATACTATTATTGAATCATGGACGCCACTCAATGTTTGCTTTTCTAAGTTTAGTACCCATTTCTGTATTACGGATTCTGGACACTGAGGCGAATGAATTCTACGACAGTTCTAATCAGTTGTACGATGCTGCTCTTTTAACTAAAGATTATACTCAGCATGCTCTTCGTCCTTTCATCGATTCTGAAATTAATCACAAACGTAATTACATACAAAATACCCTTCGTCAATAAGGGTCTGGATTTTATAGATTTACCTAATATCATCCGGGACGGTTCGGTGGTTTCGTCCATTCCTGCTTATTTTCAAAATACTGAAACACCCATAATTTGCTATAAATACAACAAACCTGTTGGATCTATCATTTTTTAATTTCAGTAAACTTGTTTCTGATCTTGATATTGACATTAACACTCCTGATAACTGTGATTGTAAAAAAAAATCAGTGTATTGCTTTCCTGCTGCTGCTCATATTATTACTGGCAATTTAAAAATTATTCCTGATTCTAGGATACCTGTGATTGTAGAAAATTCAGTGTATTGCTATCCTGCTGTTGGTCATATTATTACTGGCAATTTAAAAATTATTCCTGATTCTAGGATACGTAATATAATTTCTAAAGGACCGAAATATGTATTTCCTTCTAAAATTTAGTTTTAATAAATGTAGATATGAAATCGCTGCTTCCTTGAATGAATTTGGTACTCAATGGTGTAAACGAGAGTATTTTGAGCATAAAACTCTTAAAGAATTGAAACTTAGCGTTCTGAAATTAGTTAACCATCGAATTTCTTTTTATTCTCAAAATACGAAGTTATTACCTCCTAAACCTACTTGACTCTTTACGTCACCTTAAACTATGTATTCAAGAATTTCATAAGAAGTTTGTTTTGGCTCCACCAGATAAGGCCGCTAACAATGTGGTCGTTGTTTGACGGCTTCACTAAATTAACACTCTTCAGCAAGAACTTGGTGGTACTAAGGCCTATGAACTGCGGCCTTTGGCTGTAGAGAGGGCTTTAGTTGATGACCACGTTTGTCATTCAGCCACCAGGTTTGCTGTCTGTGATAGAGAAGGCCAAGACAAGCTTCCTACGTAATATTGGTTACCTAAACTTCATAAAAGACGTCTGAAAACTTCATGATGCCCTTTCTGCTGAAAACCAATCTGAAATCATTTAAGTTTTTAGCTCGACTTTTGGCGTTTATATTTCGCAATTAATTCGATTTGCCAGAGCGTGTACGAGGACTGTTCAAATATGAATGCAAGTAGAACGTTTTCTCATGCACTAATGCGAAAATCACCTGGAAATAAATATCAAAGCATCCATGCTCTTGTATCACCACTGAACTTTCCAAATTATTAACGTCATGTTTTACTGCCATCAAAAAACATGTGATAAAATATTGCGACAAATACGTTCTATAAAAGGTTATAAGTCTTCGAAAGATCAGGCAGAAATCTGTTTTGGTCTATAAAAAATTCTAATGAAGTTTTAATAAATTGAAATCCAGACGTTTTCGTGCTTCAAGTCTGTCTACTTTTGAAATTTCCACCCTTTACACTACACTACCTCATAATCTTAAAAAAAGAAAAACTTAATGATTTAATTGAATGGACATTTCATAGGGAAGACTCCTTCTATCTTGCATGTAATGTAAGAAATGCTTTTTTTCACATCCGAAGAGCATAAAAATTATACTTTATGGTCATATCAGAAAGTGTGTGAAGCTCTCACCTTTCTACTTGGCAATATTTACATAAGATTTGGTACTAAATTATTTAGACAAGTTGTGGGTATTCCGATGGGTACTAATTGCGCACCCCGAGTGGCCGATCTGTTTTTGTTTTGTGTTGAGAGAGACTTCATGATGCCCTTTCTGCTGAAAACCAATCTGAAATCATTTAAGCTTTTAGCTCGACTTTTGGCGTTTATATTTCGCAAAAAATTCGATTTGCCAGAGCGTGTACGAGGACTGTTCAAATATGAATGCAAGTAGAACGTTTTCTCATGCACTAATGCGAAAATCACCTGGAAATAAATATCACAGCATAGAAAAACATTTAACTATACATTGATACAAAACCTGTTACAATCCGTGCACTTTAGCCATGTATATCGTTCGATAAACACTGTCTACTCTTGTATACTAATACAAAACATGGTTGGAAGAGGGTCAGAGTACGCCGTTGAAATACGGTCCTATATTAAGAATCATTGTATTCTTGGTATACGGTGCAAAGACATTTTTGATGAAATATGTTCGGTTTATGGGCATAATGAAATGTCTTTTCGGACAGTTTTTCGTTGGTGTAAGAAATTCAGCTGTGGGCTAGGCTCAACAGAAGATGCACCACATGATCGTCGGCCGAAAAGAGCAACATCTGCCAGGATGGTTGCTAGAGTGAAAGAAATAGTTGCTACCGATGCACGATACACCACTAGGCAAATAGCTAGTATGGTTGGCATCTCATTAGGAGCAGCTCATACAATTCTGAAACGGGATTTGAAAATGTGAAAGATCTGTGCTAGATGGATTCCCTATCTGTTGACAGATGAGCGGAAAAAGACACGCGTTCAGTGCACCAAGAAGTTGCTTAAAAAGTTTCCAAATTACAATGCACGGTCTTTCGCTAATGCCGTCACAGGTGACGAGACATGGGTTCAATTTTTTGAGCCAAAACGAAAGATTCAGAACAAAATATGGGCAACAAAATATTGCAAAAGACCATGCATTGCAAAGCGGACCGTGAGCGTCAAGAAGGTAATGTATGCCATATTCTTTTCAAATCAGGGCCCTGCTATTCAGGTTGCTGTGCCTAAAGGCAAATCTGTAAATGCGAAGTTTTACAAGAATAAAGTTCTTCGAAAATTGAAGAAATATTTCAAAGAACGAAGACCCGCAACTGGTTTGGCCAATATCAGATTGCTACATGACAATGCGTCATCGCACAAGGCGTTCATTAGGCAAGACTATCTGAAGCAGGAAAAGATTGTTGAACTCCCTCACCCCCCGTATTCCCCTGACCTTGCCCCGTGTGACTTTTTTTGTTCCCGCGGCTGAAAAAATACCTTTTTGGTCGAAAATTTGTACAGCGCAACACCTCGGTTCTGCAATATTCCAGTACCTTCATAGTATACCTCGACAAGACTACCAAAATGCATTCAATGATTGGATCAGAAGACTGAAAGTTTGTATATCCGTTAAAGGGGAATACTTTGAGGGGACAAAATAAATTTTTCATCGAAATCTATCTTTTTTTATGTGCTTAGTTGCATTCATATTTGAACAGTCCTCGTAGTCATGTAACTCGTAATAAATTGGTAATTGCTAAACTTCTTAATCAGGGTTATCGGTACCATACACTACGCAAAGCATTTTCACAATTTCATAGACGTCATTCTGATTTAATTTCAAAATTCAATATTGTCTCTTCTGCAACAGGTTCTATCGGAACCCAAATTTTATGGTGACTTAGTATTTAAATTCAGAAAAATATATAACCGCAATGAAAACTAAAAGATACTTCTATTATTTGAGCATTAACTGTACGAAAAATATTCACTTGACTGATTCAAAGATTGGATACAGTTTCCGGAAAGGACATAAAGATTTTTGACTTTGTGAAAACAATATATACGGTATAAATTCAAAGAAAGAACTGACCTAGTCTAATGTACAACAGAGTGAATAATAATTTTAAGAGCGTTTTTAATTTTTCGGATAAACTGTATATAACATTTTAAAGTGTCTGATCTTACTTAAATATTCATATATTCACTCGGTCAGAAAAGTTCCTATACATAAAATTGCTTTTGTTACCATAGTTACTACAAATGAAAAATACACAAAAAATGTTTTGTTTTGGTTAGAGGACTTATTACTCCATGCAAAAACCGAAAGTGTTTTTGTTTATGTAAACTCGCCAGCCTGGGCTATTGTTTTAAACACCAAAAGGGTCACTGTGGCAATTTTGCAGAATAAATAATTACAAACGCCAAGATTCAACACCATTAAAAATTACACTTAGCACAAGATTTCTAAAATTTGATACATGTAACCTTTCATTAGATACCCTGTGTGTCCATTCACAAAAGATTTGGAACTTAAGCTCCATTTGCTAAGAGAAACAGACGATCACGTATAGGCCTCCAATTCTTTGAAGGTGTGTGCAAAATGCTGTTTTCAATTGAAACTCCATAGAAAATTGCAATTGGCAATGCTACATGCTACACGAATTTTCTACATTATTTTCCATCATTGTTAACAGCAATGGTGGCAACAAAGCGCTTTTTACAGAACTTGCAAAGATTGAATGACAGGTATAGAAATATCAACAGTTTGAAAATTGCTATATTTTTAATTGAAAGGGAGATAATCTGAGACTTTCATAAATTAAAGTCTTGATTGTAGTGCAATGTCATGAGATATTGTAAAGGTAAAGTGAGTTTCGATGTTCAATGTATATGATCTTTCATCTCAGACATAAATTGATCATCTGCGCATGCGCAATGTCAAATTCCTTGCAAAACCGTTCTAGGCACATATTGGAAGACAACTCCTGAGCAGAATAGTATGGGCAAACGCAAATTTATGCATTTTGCAGCTAAAAGTCCGTTTCGTATGTTTACAGCCATCTTTAGCTGAATGGGTACAGTATAGCTACTAGAATTTACCCGGAACTTGGTATAGGTACTTTTTTGAGCGGGTATATTATAAAGTATAAATTTCTCATTAGAAACACAGGCATATTCAACTGGATTAGCCCCATTGGCTTCCAAAGAAATACAGGTAACATCACGTGAACAAGTCCGTGTAATGAAGACCCCTCTAACCCCATTTTATATAGAGAAAACTAGGGTTTACGGGGGTATACATTATTTTTTCTTATTTCTGCTCCAAGACATAAAATGTGCGTACTCATTAGAACCACCTCACTGAGGCGGTTCTAGCGAGTACCCTGAACCTATGTTTTGAACATTTATAACAAAAATATCAAGGATTTCCATATAAAAAGTATGTGAAAAATGCACTGTGTCGCACGGGTGGGTCATCGCAATGACTTAGCCCCATTCGTACTTTTTTATCTATCCCAATCCTGTCTTTTTTCTAGCCCCATTGGCACCATTGTGTAACGCCCTCATATTCTGCATTGAAACATGCAATAAAAACAAAAATAGGTAACCGTGTTCGTTTAGGCGCCAGGACAGCACGAAAAACAGAATTATTTGTACAGAAAGTAATGTGAAGCCGGCGAACATTGCCGATATAATAGCCCATAGAATTTTTCTAAAAACTGATATTTTGTGTCGTATTTATTGTTGATAAGAAGGAGGTGAAGTCCTTGACTACCGAGGTAGTTTATGAGCTATAGCAGCAAAATGAAGTATAAGGTGTCTATTATGTGGGCGCATTTTGACGAAATTTATGAACGGTGTTTCAGATGTATAATGTCAACGTCCCTGGAAACCGAAGTCTGCCTAAGATGGACCAGAAACAGAATTTCTTGAACATTATTTTCACATATCATTAGGCTATATTACTGATAGTAAGTTTTGTGCTGAATTGCTTTCAAAATATCTTGGTGACTTATCAAAGTCATGTTGATCCGGAACTAGGTACGATCCGGAACTGGGTACTTGGCTGTAATATATTTTTGCTCATATGGAAAATAATTGCCCTTGCGATGTCCAGTCAAAAACTTGGAAATTTCCTGCAGTGTAACAAACATATTTATGTATAAATGTTAATAATAATGTTCAAGATTTTCATCAGTCGATACAAAATGACTCTGGTTTTCGTGTTGTCCTGGTGCGTAAACGAACTCGGTAACCTATCTTTTCATTGCATGTGTAAAGAATACTCGGATGCAAAATTAAAAAAAAAATCTATGGGATATCCAATTTACGTATTCTTGATCTTAAGCTAACGATGCTTTGATGAACTGGACCCTAATTATTTGCATGGTTTCAAGGGTGAAGACACACTAAAGTGCAGGAAATTAAAAAAGGAAGGTATTTCAAGGCAGATTCATCTAGTTCCGAGGGAAGATAGCCCAGAAGACCATGGAGCCATTATTTTTCAACAAGATGGAGAGTTCTTACATAAAGTAACCATATCAAACATTTCACGTATTGACACAGGCGGTATGTATAACCATTTAAAATTTAATCACTTTTTATCACATATTTTGTTACAACAATATGGACTGGCGATTACATTATCTCATTTTCATTTGATAAAGTTAATTATTTACTTATTTATGTAACTTTCCTAACATGGGCACTTTGGATTGCAAGCCTATAAAACCTTGTGAATCGAATACTTATAACTTCAGCTCTTTGTTTTTACCTCACCTGAGCACAAAGTCCTCATGACACAGGAGCTTGAAGTTCTGTCCATAAATAATCCATAATGCCCAAAAGCAAAAGTGACAGTAAGCCATTTCGTAAAAAAATGGCCAGGCAATTTCTTTGAAATTGCTTCCAGACTCTCCAGAGCTTTTGTATTTGGACATTTTGAGCACGTTTGATGGACCAAACTTCTGTGGTTGTTTGATTATTTGTGTTCACGGAGATGTTGCAGTGATGAGTTAGGAGGCCTTCGTGCGGACTGAACAAATTATTTGTCTAAATCGCGACGGAAGTAAGGGCGAGGATTGTGACCACGCAAAGTCGATTTAAGCCCCCCCCCCCCCTCGTGGAATTCGTTTCCGCTGACCTTCCAAGGCGGTTCTTCTGTCGCGGTTTATTTTTGTTATGGTTTGTCTTTGGGTGTTTGTGTCGCTTATGTTATTTTACTATTGATAGCCTATTGGCCACTTTGTGTGAAAGTAACTGTCCTTTTGGCTTTCCGCTGTTGGTGTTTCCATTAGGGTCTATTGTTTCATGTTTGTGTGTCTTTCCCTTTGATGTCTCTGATGGGAGCTGTGGGTTGATTGCATTGATTCCTGATCATTGCCCCCACTTCTATTTTTCAAGCGCCTGTGCTCATGGTAATGCATTATGGTCGATCCATGTCCGTCGTTCATCTTCATCATGCGTCGCCAACAGTTTGCTTTAAATGCGAACTTTGTCTAATCCTTGGACCAATTCTATTAAAACTTCACAGGAATACTGCCTAGGTGGCTCACTATGAAAATGAACTGCTGTGATCCAGTAAACAAGTAGGCTGCCAGAGCTATAAATTGACAAATCTTTAAACGCCAACTCCTTAAAATACCTCTTAGCCAATTTAAATCGAAATTCATAGGAAAGTTGCTTAGATGATCCTCCACCAAAATAGCTTAAACGGTTATGAAGTTATGAAGCCAATTGGCCATTTTCTGGGTAAGTTAATGTCCTTTTGGCTTTCTGCTAGTGATGTTTCCATTTGGGTCTAGTTGTTTCATGTTTGTGTTTCTTTCCCTTGGTATCTCTGATGGGAGCTGTGGGTTAATTTTATCGATTCCTGATCACTGCTATTTTATATAAAATCGTTCTTTTGCACAGGGCCCCTCACTAATTTGGAAGATCAGTTAGATCGGTGAGAAGCTGATTTGATATTGAAATAAAGCGTTTTATAATTTCTAAATAATCAGTCACATTATTGCCGGTCTAGTATTCCAGATGATGTTTGCAGTTTGATTTACGTATGGAGTGTATCGTTTCATTTCAGTCACAGGACAGACTTCCGTCAAATCCATTGCAACAAATGATTCAGGTACGTACATGTATTCACAAACGATAGTTGTGCCTGTACGTCAAGGCTCTTTTCGGATGCTTATTTGATTCCATTTTACCCAGTGTATACTAGTGGACTCTTCCATTACTATATGTTCACACTGGTCAGTGCTTTCACAGGATTACCGGGTCTTACTTAGCTTTGCCGGTGTACATGTATACAGCGCAAGTTTTCTGGAAGAAAATGGCGGCGTGCATGAGTTGCTAAGCGGAATTAAGTCGTATTTTCCATTGTTTTATCGTTTGTGTTCAACACAGAAACATACCACCTATCACACGGAGTATAGAAATTGTTCTATTTAAAGCGTGCGACGTGCATTTGGTGGTATCTTTTAGATTTTAGCGAATTTTTTTCGCACAAAATCCACTCGGTGTAGGTCATTTTTTTAAGAAATGTGACATTTTTCAACTCATTTTGTTACAGTTTTATTTGTGAGAGTAATCTTGTTACCTACTTCTTCATTCCGGCCCGAGAACTCGTATGACGATAACCGTTAGGCAGGAAAGAAAATCTGGAAAACATGAATATGACGCACGGTTTGGTGAATCTTGATAAGGCGCAATTTGCCGGTGGCCATTTTATTGCGACACAATGTCGAGTTATTGTGTCACTAATTTTATGCTATGCGAGCCTTTGATTTTTTTTTATTTCATTCGTTCATCCTTAAATCCAACAGCCCAGAGAGACAGAATAAGGCAGATAGACGCTATGAAGAACGAATGTAACATTTTGCATTTTTGGAGACGCACACACGTAGAGAGAGAGAGAGAGAGAGAGAGAGAGAGAGAGAGAGAGAGGTGTATACTCTAAATATACTACCCAGAGCATTTGTTCGCTAATATTATGCTGTGTATTTGATTTTTGATTTTAGTCGTTCAACCTTAAATCCAACAGCCCAGAGAGACAGAATAAGGCAGATAGACGCTATGTGGAGCGAATGTCACATTTTTGCATATTTGGAGACGCACACACGTATAGAGAGAGAGAGAGAGAGAGAGAGAGAGAGAGAGAGAGAGAGAGAGAGAGAGAGAGAGGTGTTTATTCTAAATATACTACCCAGAGCATTTGTTCGCTAATATTATGCTGTGTATTTGATTTTTGATTTTAGTCGTTCAACCCTAAATCCAACAACCCTGATAGACAGAATAAGGCAGATAGATGCTGCTATGTAGACTGGGTCATATCGCCCGTGAGTCGGTTCAACCCGGGTTGATTCGCCCATATTTTTAGCCAGGGCTTATTGATTGAGGTGTGCGATGATATATAAAAGGGGGGAGGGGTATGGGGTGTCTGCGTGCATTCTTTCTTTCCTTTATTTCTTTCTTTCAATTGGGTGGGTGTTCCAGTTAGCGTCCCATCCCAAAGGACGGGGCACTTAAAGCAAGTGATGCCAATAGAGCGTGTTCGGACACTGAAATTTATCACCGATGCTTGGGATCGAGCAACCGAGGGCCTCTAGCATAAGAGGCATGTGATCTATCTATCTATCTATCTATCTATCTATCTATCTATCTATCTATCTATCTATCTATCTATCTATCTATCTATCTATCTATCTATCTATCTATCACCCATCCGTTCGTCCCTCTACCCACGCACGATTCCATCCTTCCGTCCGTTATTTATCTCATGCGTTTTTATATTCGCGCGTCCATAGTCTGTCCGTCTGTCTATCAACGTACCCCACTCCGACCACAGCGTCTGTCTATCAACGTACCCCACTCCGACCACAGCGTCTGTCTATCAACGTACCCCACTCCGTCCATTTGTTTGTTTGAATTTAGGTTTGACGTCCCCTTCAACACTATATAGGTCGTTTTGGAGACGTTACTTCCAATTTTGTGGGACGTTTGCCCGATATTGAGATGGAATGACACCCCAAGCCCTGCCACCCAATGGAACCAAAAGGCATTGGACGGTCTGACTCACACCAGGGTTAGTCCTTCTAAGAGGTTTACCAGTACTCGTATGTGGTCTGCTTTTGTCAACATCAGAGCGCTGTGTTAAACGGTTGGATATCCGTAAAATCTGGACTGGGGTCATGACCTAGGACATGTACAGAGAGAGAGAGAGAGAGACAGAGAGACAGAGAGAGAGAGAGAGAGAGAGAGAGAGAGCATTTAAAATCTTTCGAGTTTCAAAGTTGATAAAGGTGGCAATGTAATTGTATAGGCTTGTTTGTGTCTTATCCGGTAAAAAGATCCCGAAGCGACAGAGCTGATATTATCATTTCGGGATTTCATAAGAACACATGTAGACCTGCTCATGACTTTCGAGTTCTTACCTATCGATTAATGAATATCTGAGGAGAATTGTATAAAGATGATGCCAAGATTAAGAAGCCGATTCATGAGAAATGGTATATAGCTCAAACCTCAGCCGGGCATGTGCAATTTATCTCGAGGTAGTTTCGTGCCAGAGGCAATGTGTCAGACTTTATTATGGGGCGCATTGATATAGTATGCGCGTTGAAAGCCGGCTCATAAGGAAAGGGTTGGTGACAAATATATGACCAACGCCTACTCATGAGCGTTTTCTCGCCAGAGCATTCATTGCTATCAGGCATTCAGCGGAGACTTTTAGCAAGCTGTATCCACCGTTGTGGGTTCGAGTCTCCTCGGATCACATGTGGGACACAAACTCGACAACGGAAAGTCATGTGGTTTTCTTCGGTCACTACAGTATTCGCCCATCTTTGACTAACGATCTGTTCGATGTAAGTGAAACGATCTTGAAATGGTCGTAAAAGTAAAAGCCACACACTCTTTATGCAGGATTTTATAATGATAATGCGTGGTAGCACCGTGCAACCCAGTCTATTTCTTCTAGCTCCGATGGGCGGGTGTCGTCAATTTACATGTAGTAGAGTGGACGTATACGTAGAAGCCTAGAGTGCACTTGAGAAATTCGTGGGTGAAAGGGTAAAGTCAAGCTTAATCTGACATTTTTAACTATAGCAGAGGTAATGTCATCTTATTATTATCATTATTAGTATTATATTTCGTCACAGAAAACATGACTTCACATTTCTTACGACTTATCTGCTTATATGAAATGTACAATCCAATCTCTGAAAGGTAAGATGAAATTTTTTTATTGTAAAGTCGTCTGCTTCTAACTTTGCATCGCGCTTTTAGGATTACTAACAGGCTTGGTCAATTTTGTTTACTGCGCCTAAAACTGAATGAAAACCGGACTACATTTTGTGCGGACTCATATTTCTATGGAGAAAGCCGGAACTATTTTAAAACCTGCAGGATAGCTAGAAATGACAGATTGAATCTGTCATTAAAAAGCAGAAAAAATCATGGCAAGAGGGTCATGATGGCCCTGGGTCGCTCACCTGTTCCATAGGGTAACAAGTGGGTCCCGGGGAGAGCCATTAGTGGCCCTAGAGCTATAATTTGCATAACGTTGGTAGTGGTCTAAAAGGTGAAGCTTCATACCAAATATCAACGACCAGAGCCTTCTAGTTTCAGACAAGAAGATTTTTAAAGGTTTTCCTTTTATAAGTCTATATTAAACCTGCGGGCCCCGGGACGCGGCCATTTTTGCCCCAGTGCTTTAATTTGAACAATCTCGGTAGAAATTCACAAGACAAAGCTTCAAACCAAATATCAAATACCTTGTCCTTCTGGTTTCAGACGCGAAGATTTTCAAAGTATATGTTAAACAAGTGGGCTCCGGGATGGGCCCGTGTTTGGCACCAGGGCACTAATTTGATCAATTTTGATAGCAGTCCACTACATGGAGCTACATACCAAATATCAAAGACCTTGGCCTTCTGGTTTCAGACAAGAAGATTTTCAAAGTACAGTCGAACTTCAATGGCTCGAACACCTTTGGGACCTCGAAAATCTGTTCGAGACAGGGGTAGTTCGAGCCACTGAGGTTACTGTCAGGAGGCATAACGAGATACTTTTAGACATCTTTTCGGTGTTCTATAATGAAAATGTATGCTGTGTGTACTCATTAGAATAGCCTCATCGAGGCGATTCTAATGAGTACACACATCATACATTTGCAAGATATAAGACTAAAATCTCCTTAATTATCCCCCACTATTTCTTATGTAGAGGATTTCGCTAGGGAATGAAGAATGGATTCGACACATCCATGGTAAACGAGCCATCGGTGTTCGAGCCATCGAAGTTCGATTGTATATGTAAAACAAATGGGCTCCGGGATGGGCCCATGTTTGGCACTAGGGCACTAATTTGAACAATTTTGGTAGCAGTCAATTACATTGAGCTTCATACCAAATATCAAAGACCTTGGCCTTCTGGTTTCAGACAAGAAGATTTTCAAAGGGTTTCCCTACATAAGTCTATATAAAACCAGTGGGCACCGGGATGGGCCCAGGGCTATAATTTGAACAATCTTGATAGAGGTCTACTAGACAAAGCTGCATACCAAATATAAAAAACCTGAGCCTTCTGGTTTTAGACAAGAAGATTTTTAAAGGTTTTTCCCTATATAAGCCGATGTAAAACCATTTTTGGCCCCAGGACTATAATTTGATAAATCTTGGTCGAGGTCCACCAGAAGAAGCTTCATACCAAATATCAAAGACATAAACCTTCTGGTTTCAGACAAGAATTTTTTTTTAAAGATTTTCCCTATGTAAGTCTATGTAAAACCAAATGGTCCCGTGGCGGGGGCATTTTTTACCCTAGGGCTACAATTTGAACAATCTTGATAGAGGTCCACAAGATGAAGCTTCACAACAAATATCAAAAACATGGGCTTTGTGGTATCAGAAAAGAAGATTTTTAAGATTTTCCCTATATAAGTCTATGTAAAACCAAAGGGCCCCGGGTTGGGGGCATT
This sequence comes from Lucinisca nassula, assembly GCA_963580285.1. Lineage (NCBI taxonomy): Eukaryota > Metazoa > Mollusca > Bivalvia > Lucinida > Lucinidae > Lucinisca > Lucinisca nassula. The sequence goes on along the minus strand of OY757022.1, from coordinate 82,858,363 downwards.
TTTTGCCCGAGGGCTATAATTTGAAAAATCTTGATAGAGGTCTACTAGATGAAGCTTCACACCAAATATTAAAGAGATGGGCCTTTTGGTTTAGAGAACAAGATTTTTTAAACATTTCCCTATATAAGTCAATGTAAATCCAAAGGGTCCCGGGCGGGGCATTTTTTGCCCAAGCGCTATAAGTTGAACAATTTTGGTAGCGGTTCACTAGATGAGGCTACACACCAAATATCAAAGACCTGGGCCTTGTGGTTTCTGAGAAGAAGATTTTTTTTAAAGATGTTCCCTTTTTTAGCCTATATAAAAACCAAAGGGCCCTTGGGCGGGGGCATTTTTGGCCCCAAGGCTATAATTTGAACAAACTTGATAGAGGTCCACTAGATTAAGCCTCAGACCAAATATCAGAGACCGAGGCCTTGGGGTTTCAGAGAAGAAGATTTTTTAAAGTTTTCCCTATACAAGTTTATGAAAAACAAAAGGGCCCTGGGGCATGTTTGGCCCAAGGGCTATAATTTGAACAATCTTAGTAGAGGTCCACTAGATGAAGCTACACATAAAAAACATGTATCAAAGACCTTGGCCTTGCGGTACAGAGCAGAAGATTTTAAAGATTTTTCCCTATATAAGTCAATATAAAAAAGGGCCCTGGGGCGGGGGCATTTGTGGCCCCAGGGCTATAATTTGAACAAATCTTGGTAGAGGTCCACTAGATGAAGCTTCATACCAAATAGCATAGACCTAAGCCTTATTGTTTCAGAGAAGAAGATTTTTAAAGATTTTCACTATATAAGCCAATGTAAAAACAAAGGGCCACGGGGTGGTGGCATTATTGGCCCATGGGCTATAATTTGAACAATCTCGATAGAGGTACACTAGATGAAGCTTCACATCACATATAAAACACCTGGGCTTTCTGGTTACAGACAAGAAGATTGTTCCTATATAAGTCAATGTAAAACTGGTGGGCCCCGGCGCGGGGGGGCATTTTTTGCCCCACGGCTATAATTTGAACAACCTTGATAGAGGTCCACTAGATGAAGCTTCGTATCAAATATCAAAGATCTGGACCTTGCAGTTTCAGAGAAGAAGATTGTTAAAGTTTTCATTAAAAAATCTAGTTTTAGCTCCTGTGACCTAGATGTGCAATGGACCGGAACCATTTGAACAACTTTGAAAGGGGACCATCTAAGGATCATTCCTGTGAAGCTTGGTCAAAATCCGATTAGTGGTGTATGAGGAGATGTCGTTTGAAGAATTGTTTACGGACGCACGCACGAATCCACGGACGGACAAACGCACGGACGACGGACGAAAAGTGATCACAAAAGCTCACATTGTCCATACGTGACAGGTGAGCTATAAAAGAAGGTTAATAATCTGAAACTCCCCTTTATTGTTGTTTCAGGGGCTGCAGCATCCATAGGCAATCAGGCTGTACCTATTCCGCCAAGACCACAGGGGGGCAGACAAAGTAAGCGACAACATGCAAAACGTCCCAGCAGGCAAACGTCTCTAGGGCACCGTCAAATCAACGTCGGTGCAACGTCATGACGTTGCACCGACGTTGATGTGACGTTGCATAAACGCCCCGACGCTGCACCAACATTTATGTGACGTCACAATTACGTCATGTGCCTGCTGTGGGGTATATTTGAACGCGTGCACTCAGAGTAGGCAGACATCAGTCGACATTCCCGCTTAGTCGCTTGCCATCAGTATATATAGCGAAGCATTGCATCTATGGGTATTAATGAAGTGCACCATAGAAGTGAAGGCAATGATCAGGAATCGATACAATCAACCAACACCTCCCATCAGAGACACCATAGGGAAAGAAACACAAATATTAAATAAGAAGACCTTAATGTAAACATCAATAGCGGAAAGCCAAAAGGACACTTACTTTCCCATAAAATGGCCATTTGGCTATCTAAAACAAAAGATATATACGATACACACACTCAAAGACAAACCATAACAAAAATAAACCGCGACAGAAGAACCGCCTGGGAACGGTCAGTGAAAAGAATTTCACTTAAATCGATTTTACGTGGCCGCAATCCTCGCCCTTTCTTGCATCGCGATTTAGACAAATAATTTGTTCCTGTCCGCATGAAGGCTTCCTAACTCATCAGTGCAGCATCTCCGAGAACACAAACGTCAAACAACCACAGAGATAAAACAACAGTGAGGACACGACAGCAAGAAACCACGGCAGGCACCAACCAACATTACGTACAATTAAAGTCTAATTCTCAGTAAGTCTTTACGCTGGAACCGTCACAGAATCTGAGGCCTGACCCACCGGCGTGTAATTAAAGAGGAACCGTGATTGAGTTAACTACCATGCATGCAGTCTGTCGTATAACATTTATGTTGTACCCATTTGTTTCGGCGTAGCTGTATAAGCTGGCTTTTGACCTACTTATTAATATTAGTCACGATTGAATTGGTTAACCCTTGTCCTGCTGATCCCGGATATGCCTTATCTTTGAAACAATGTAGATCCAGATCAGATGGCTTCTGACGAAGCCATCTGATCAGGATCTACATTGTTTGCCATCCAGTTAATGAATTTGTTGCAATAATTTGCATCAAGTAATCTGATTGGCTGATAATCAGTAGTGGGTGTGGCATATATGAATATTCAGCAGAACAAGGGTTAAAAAGTAGCGGTAAGTATAGCATTTACCGATGTTTGACAAATATATTTGTAACTGAATAATCACTTAAAGGTGCATTATTGAGCTACCGGGTCTCAAAATTTTCTTTCTGTATTTTATTCTCAATGCATACTCCTTTGTCAGTTGTACACTTGTGGAGCCAAATACAGCTTCAGAACTTAGTGAAAATGGTCGTTTTCATTAGTGTTTACCCTTCGCTCTGAACATGTGTTCGGAATTTCTGTTCTAAAAATAAATCTGTCACTTTACACATACATGGCGACAGTATCGTCTCTGAGTGTCGTTACTTATGGCATGTATTCAGCGTCATATTTTTTCCGATTCAGGGATGGCCTAAGCAAACAAGGCCAAAAATGAACGTCGCATAACGTCATATATGGGGATTCTATTTTTGTCACGAACTAAAAATAGATCTAACTAGTGTTCGAAACCTAGTTAGGGAATCCCTCTCAAACTCGTTTACCTGTCATCATAATTGTTCGCATTTTTGCATAAAATGCATTCATTTGTATTGTTTTAAAGAAAAATACCGGCTATATGTATTTTATTTTTGGAAGCATTTTTTCCAGATAGCTCAATAATGCACCTTTAATGACATGTATCTATTTAAAGTTGTACTGTATGGCAAGCCGATGTAAAACGATGGAAAAATACCCATTATCTAATAAAATAGTTGCAATTAGGTAAAATCATTATAGACAGGCTTTTAATTTTGTACAGTGTACTATACTGGGTAGGGACAAGGCTATCCCACTCCCGTCTTACCTTAGTTAGTGTACGTTGTCAGACTGACTGTATTGAACAACGAATTTCATATCAATGGACTTGAGTTAAGGCCTGATGGCCAAAAGGGTTGGAAAAATACCACTGAGAGTATTAAAAAGCACTACAATTTATTAACCAAACACATGTAAAATCACAGTCTCCGCACTCTCAGACACTAGCTTAAAATTTTATTAATTTCAAACCAAACTGGTCAGTAACAGCTATAAGCTATATGCTATATAGGCTACTAAATACTGAATTTAACATATCATTGCAGTTATATTTTAACAATTAATTTATCAATTAACTATGTTTTCACAGGTAAGAATGTACGTTTAACTAAGGTTTGACACATGGGGCTATTTTATGTTAGCTCATTTTATTACTTCTAACAAGGAAAAAATAAATCTTACATAAACAATAATCAGTACAAGTTAAAGCTTTCTAAATACAATACGCGTTTCTTCTTTCAACTGTGTCGATAATATAGGGAGTTATCATGTGCCTTTTATGATGTGCTGGAAGTAAAGTAAAATCGCATGTTTTGATTTTATAAATAAACAGGAACTAGGCTTATGCCTTAAGCTTGGTAGAATTATTGGCAACATAAATAATAATTTTTGTTTGTTTGTATGGGAGTTTAACGGCCCAGTCAACACTGATTAGGTCATTTTTGAGCCGGTCAGTTTACCTATCCACACTTTTCCTGGGCCGGCTTATACGAAAGCGGATAACCAGAACAGTGGACATTCTTTCGCCAGAAACTATCAACTGTCCTTCTTGAATCAGCGGAAATGGGGGTGTGTGTGTGGGGGGGGGGGGAGATGACTATGGAAAAGAATTCATGATCAGTCTCCACGAAGGAATATTGCCGACCCCGACAGGTACAGAACCCGCGTCCTCCCGATCTCCAGTCAGACGCGCATCCGACTTAGCTACCGACGCCGGCGAATAATATTATAAGAATCTGATATGGGGTTCTGTTGTAGATGAGCGTTTCCAACCCGAGGGATGACCGTGCTGAGCGGAACCGAGGCTACGCCGAGGTTCCGCTCAGCACGGTCATCCCGAGGGTTGGAAACGCCCATCTACAACAGAACCCCATATTGGATTCTTTTTCTTGCACAACACCTCCGGTTAGTTTTGACATGTATATTGTTTACAAAATAAAAGTAGTGCGGAAGTAGTTCCGGCAGTTGAATAGAATTGAAGCGCATTTATGTTAGTTGCCTGGGTCGGAACACCAGGGCCAGAACATAAATTTCTATCCCAGGGTAAAATCACGGATTTACTTGTCTGGTGTGCAAGAATGTTCATACTTAACAAGGAAATAGATTGATTGGTTGTGTTGTGTTTAACGACACGGAAACCCTTATGGGCCATCCAAGGAATGGGAGAAAAGATGTAGAAGAGATAGTAGAGGTGATTAAAGTGAGGGGCAGTGAAGAATGAGGAAAATGATACTTTACCTGATGCAAGAACAGCAGGCGTTTTCCAACAGTAAGTCAACTGTACCTTAGACGCCCCAGTAACCGCAACACCTTTGCCTCACCAAACAACCCAAATAGGTTTGTTTTAAATAAATTGAATTCCAGACGTTTTCGTGCTTCAATTCTGTCTACTTATAATTTAATCCATCCTTTACACTACACATCCTCATAATCTTATAAAAGAAAAACTTAATGATTTAATTGAATGGACATTTCATAGGGAAGATTTCCTCTATCTTGCAGGTATTGTAAGAAATGCTTTTGTCACTTCAGAAGAGCATAAAAAATAGACTTTAGGGTCATGGCAGAAAATGTGTAAAGCTCTCACCTATCTGCTTGACAATATTTATATAAGATTTGTTACTAAGTTATTTAGACAAATTGTGGGTATTCTAATGGGTACGAATTGCGCACTCATAGTGGCTGATCTGTCAATGGTTCGTTATGATAGAGACTTCATGATGTCCCTTACCGTTGAAAACCAATCTGAAATCATTGAAGCCTTTACCTCGACTTCTAGATATCTGGATGATCTATTAAATATTGACAAAACCTATTTCGATGGTTAGATCGGTCAATTTTACCCCCCCCCCCCCCAACACACACACACCACTTAACGTCAGTTAAATAAAGCAAATTCCTCTAATACCGAGGCCCGGTTTTTCGATTTACATCTGTCTATGGGATGGGTTTGTTTCCCGAAAAAAAATATGATAAACGCGATGATTCTGAGTTTGTAATTTTTCCTTTCTTGGATGATGATGTTCCTCGTTCGGCATCCTCACAGTCTAGGACCGGAAATGCACAGTGTTTGGGGTTATTGAATGTGACCTGCGATTTTGTACAGTGACGGTTTGTTACTTGCAGGATTAAATAAGGTTGACTCGGTATGCAAAATTTGTGTTCATTTATTTATTTTCAGGGTTATGGTAAAACCTTCATATTTTACAAAATATCTGTTGTGTGTGGATTGTATAAGAAGCACGTAGTTTGGTTGTGAGGTTTCCTTTGAGCTATGGGAATGCCTTAATCATTCAAATGTGCTAAAATACAAAAAATTATTGTCCCAAAACGATGGCTCTGTTTTAGCATCCTCCGAATTAAAATGTTATTTTCCAAGCGGAAATCAATGAAAATTATATATCTGTGAAAGCATGTCATGGTTTTGTAACATACTCTACTCCAGTCTTCTTTATCCAGCGTTCAAAATGTCGCTACTTGAATAAATAATTGCCCAGCAGGCACATGACTTAATTATGACGTCACATCAACGTCGGTACAACGTCATGACGTTTATGCAACGTCATATCAACGTCGGTGCAATGTCATGGCGTTTATGCAACGTCATATCAACGTCGGTGCAACGTCATGACGTTTATGCAACGTCATATCAACGTCGGTGCAACGTCATGACGTTGCACCGACGTTGATTTGACGTTGCCCTAGCAACGTGTGCCTGCTGGGTGTAAACTTACTTGTATTGTCACTGTACAGTGATCTGAGATATATGACAATTGGTTTTCTGCAGTGGCCTGAAAGTTTTGTGATATATTGTGAAGAATTAAAAGGGAAGTTTTACACAAAATACACCGAAAGATACATGTGTACTCTTTCGACTTTGAAGAGACATTCTAACACAGCGCGCCTATATAGGCAATGCAAAATAACTGTGTTTTATTCTGCAACAAATCACAGCTCGAAGGAGCGTGACGTGTGACGTCATTAAGAACTGCAAATTTATGACGTCACTAGTCGATTTACTTGACGTTAGACGGTGTAACGTCATTTTCTCGCATCGAAAACGTTAGAAAAGGATATAAATGCATGTGTTTCAGTCGATAATTTTAGCGGGATTTCTTTTAACAATGGCGAAAAGTTGTGAGAATTTGAAGGAAAGAACAGCATTATTGCCGGGTTTCAGCGTGTTAGAATCGAAATAGATCAGCTCTAGCCAGTGATTTGTTAGGTAATAAATCACAGTTTGTCGGTCAGTTATAAGTAGACAAATCACGCGCGCTACGCGCTAGTGATTTGTCTACTTTAAAACTGACCTCCAAACTGTGATTTATTACTCAACAAATCACAGCTAGAGCTGATCTATTTCTTAATTAAAATTCAACCTTTAAAAGACGAGTTCGGAATCTGTCTTCTTAAATGCTGGGATCAGTTGAAAGTATTTGATTCTTTATTGTATAGGTCCCTACTGAGGCTCATCTCTATGGTTAAGTGAATTTAAAAACGCTTTTTGAGGTCGAGTCCCTTTTCAAATGGAACTTATTCTAGTTTAAATGCGCACCTAAGGTTGAATCTTTCGGTGCACTAACCGCAGCTTTATTGCAATGGGGGTTGGAAAGGGTTGGGGTTTAATAAGTCTATAATGCAACTTCAACAGTTTCTTTTTAACAATAAATTTTGATTGCCTTTGCTTTGAGCCGTATTTTTTTGTCTTTTTCTTTTGTGTATTCGAGTTTGTGCCGTGACGTCACACACCTGGTCAATACGGAGCTATCTATCTTCCCGAGGGGTTGCCGCGGGGCGTATCAATGAATGTGGACGTTGGTTCAATATCTTGTGTACACCCGAATCAGGCTGCTGCTGCTTATCTGTCCTTTTTCATGTTGATGTTCTTTTTCTCAAAATTTCACATTAAAATTTTGGTCAGAATTTCCTCAGGAACTATAAGGGCTTCAAAGTTGAAACTCAGTACACAAATTGATCATGACGTATACCAGAATCAGCCTGCTTGTGCTTATGTTCCATTAGTTTCCATGGCAACCAAATCTTTCAAAATCTTCTCTATGAGGGTTGCTTGGATTTTTTTTCACAGGAATGTTTCTTCAATAGAAGGTTTTCAAATATTGTTAAAGCAATTCTGTTGGGCGGGCCTGAAGAAAAAGATTGGGCTGCACAGTTTTACACTTTGTACTCTTTAACAAAAAGGGGCCCAGTCGGCACGGGTTTTTCAAATACTTTTTAAACTGTTTTTTTGCATTCGTAATAAAGTTTATATTTCAAAACAGTTCGTCTTTTCATATTGAACCACAAAATAGTTTCAATATTCATATTCCAGTATCCCTTACGCCGTTTATCTTTTTAAAGATATTTCTGGTTTATATCGAAGAATGATTTATCGAAATTGGGTGCTGAAGTCATTGCAAGTATGTATTTTTTGTATTCATATACTGAAGTCACCATCTCGGCCCCCGCCCATAAGGGCTTGAAGAAATATATGGGCTGCATGATGCTTCCATGCAGAGCTGAATCCGGCCCGCACACTAGTACTGGTAAACCGCTTGGAGGATCTAAGTCTGTCCAGGAACCGCGGTGAGAGGCGGACCGCCCATGCTTATAAACCATATTGGTTTCATTGGACGACAGGGTTTGAGATGTCATTTCATCTCAATGTCGGGTAAAAGTCACACAAAATTGGAAGCAATGGCTCCAAAATGACCTTTACAGTGTTGACGGGGACGTTAAACCTAAAATCAAACAAACAAACAAACAAACAAACAAACTGAAGTCACCATAAAATTCGGGCTCCAATAGACCTTGTTGCAGAACTGTTTTAAGTCCAACATTGAATTTAAAATTAAATCGGAATGACGTCTATCAAATTTAGAAAAGGCTTTTCGTAGTTTATGATCAAGCCCGATTTAAACTACTGTAATAAATATATTCTATAAAAGGGTTATCCTTTGGAAGCAAAGAATACACCACAGAACTGGAAAATATGGAGTGTACATATTTTCTGGGCCTGACTAGCTTGTTTCGGCCAATTAGGCATCATCAGTGACCCTCAAATAGTTTCAAAATTCCACAATGGAATCAATGATCCCTGGACAAGAAAGTATATACTACACTATAATGTAGGGCAGGGAGATGTTTTAGGCCGCCACACATTCCCACACATCAGCTGTAGTGACGTTAAATGTGTTCTATAAAAGGGTTATCGTTTGGAAGCAAGGAATACACCACAGAACTGGAAAATATGGAATGTACATGTTTTCTGGGCCAGACTAGCTAGTTTCAGTCAATTAGGCCTCATCAGTGACCCTCAAATAGTTTCAAAATTCTACAATGGAGTCAATTATCCTAAATGACAAGAAAATATAAACGACACTATGATGTAGAGCAGGGAGACGTTTTACGGCCGCCACACATTCCCACATATCAGCTGTAGTGACGTTAAATATGTTCGAAAAAAAGGGTTATCCTTTGGAAGCAAGGAATACACCACAGAACTGGAAAATATGGAGTGTACAAGTTTTCTGGGCCTGACTAGCTAGTTTCGGCCAATTAGCCTCATCGGGGAATGGGGGTACCACTGAGCGGCTACGGTGTAGTGCAAGCATGGATTCGTTCCCTGGGACCCCACCAGCTGACGACCCGCAACACGGGGAAACGGGAAATCAATCAATCATCGGTGACACTCAAATAGTTTCATAATTCCACAATGGTATCAGTCTGGTTCAGAAAAATATTGTACACTCCCTAATTTTCAGTACTGTGCTGTACTCCTTGCTTTCAAAGGATTACCGTTTTCTGAGAACATTAAACTAGCAACCAGATGAAAAATTTACCAAATACTATCCAAAATTCTCAAACAATCGTACCATCAGCACTAATAACACCGAACAATAGCGACGGAATTTTCAAACCACTACGAAATGTTTCATTTATTTTTCTGCTGGACGTACGGTTCACATCTGATGCCAAGACTTGTCTAAAAAAACAGTATTGCCATCTTCTCTAGAATCAAGGGTTAAAATCACCGAAAACTATAGGGCATGGGGATACCTTCAGGGAAGGGAACTCCTGCCAAAGTATTTTTGTCTCCGATGTCAATGGGGTCAACTTTTAAAGATGAGGAGCAAATTCTTTCCTTTAAGAGCAGACCCTTTTTTCAGTGGGACAGGGCTTACAGAAAAGCAAACAGGAAGTCCCGAAAGTTGTCTCCCTTTGAAAAATGGCGGATAAAATCTGCCAGGTGTTCCCATTCCCCATAATACTGTAAATATGCATGTGGAAAAAAGGAAACACTATGTAGGTCGAATCGAGCCGTTCAGTTTACCTGACAACACTTTTCCTGGGCAGTCTTGTGCATTTGCGGTTAACCGGTACAAGGCACATTCTTTAGGCAGAAACTGACAACTTCTTAAATCAGCAGAAGGGAGAGAATGATCGTAGAAAAGATTTAATGGCCAATCTCCACGAAATATTGCAGCCGACCCAGCAGGTATCGAACACACGACCATCCGATCACCAGCAAGATGCTCATCCAACTGACTAAGCTACCAAGGCGGGCCAAGTAAAATAAGTAATACATAGAGAAAAAAGTTTCAGGTCTATAGTGCAACAACAAAAGTATTTCCGTTAACTTTTGAAAGTTGATACTTGTATCAAGTATACTTGTATCAAGTTTATATGTCATTGCATTTCTACTTCCGGTACTGGACCGCGTTACTACACTTCCGCTGTTCGTTCGCTGCATAAAATAGTCCAAATTAAGCACTTGCCTCTTAACATTTGCGCTGAATGCGGACTTGATTACACAGGTGTTCCTTCCCTTTCACCCCTCAGTTGCCGAACTGGACTTTTCCAGCTTTGAAAAGGCGGACTTGATTCCACAGGTGTTCCTTCCCTTTCACCCCTCGGTTTCCGAACTGGACATTAGCCCATATATACATAGCGTCACTTTTTATGGCATGTTAGTATTGTAGGCCCAGATCAGACGCAGCACAACTTGGCGTCTGATCTGAGTCTGCATTGATTGCTAAAAAAAACTTGCAAAACCTACCTTTAAGAAAACAAATCTGACAATCCTGTTCCGAACTTATTTGTTGGAAGATTCCATTGTCATATATTGGTTAAGCAAATTCAGAAGCCAATTATCAGACACCTCATTCTTTGACCTCGAATCAGACCCTTCAGTGTTATAAAAGGAAGCTTTGCATTTTTGGGTGCATATGCACTCGTTTTATAGACACTTGGGAAGACGAATCTATGTCGAAGCGTCTCCACTGTTTAAAATGTAGAAATTAAAGGGCTCTACTGTAACGTCTCCGAAAGCAATGTACACTTCATTTTTGGAGACCCATGCCTCGCCGAAAGAAAGCAATAGGTTTTAAAGTTCACTCCCGTCCAGTGCTCCAGATAAACAGCGTATTTGCGTAAATACTCAATTAATCAAAGTGCTGAGAGAACTGGTGGATTGATCGTCTCTGAATGTAAGTTCGGAGAATAGTCATGAACTGAGAATCAGACTGTTCGTTTAATCAGGTACATTAGATCTGATCGGACACCACATTATGTGGCGTCTGATTATGAAGGTTCTGTTTGCCAATGGCCAAATGCACGAGCACAGTCCTACTGCCCCCGCCCATCAGGGCTTGAAGAAATAGACGGACTGCAAGATACTTCCACGCCGAGCTGAAATCGACCGCACATGAGTACTGGTAAACCGCTTAGAGGATTTAAGCCTGCCCAGGCAAAGTGGTGCGAATCGGACCGTCCATGCCACAAGCCTATTTGGTTTCATTGCGCGACAGGCTTGATAATTATGTCATTTCATTATAGTGTTGGGTAAAAGTCTCACAAAATTTGAAGCAACGTCTCTAAATGACCTAGTAAGTGTTGACGGGAATGTTAAACCTCAAAACAAGCAAGCAGACATACAAAAAAAAAAAAAAAAAACAAGCACAGTCCAGAATTTTCTTCTGACGTTCCGCTCTGACATCTTAGGGGTGCTATCAATAACCAATACCTGGATTTTGTTCAGGGTCGGCGCCAGTCAGATGGTCAGTGATTGTCACGAGGACAATAACAAGCAACAGGAATTTTTTTCTTAGTCGAACCTGGTTAAACTCCTTTTTCAACCTTGTCAAAAATTACTTAGAGAACTGTTTAATCTATCACTACCATTTTATCATGGTGAATATACCACATAAATCAACTTTCCTCAGTACGTTCAGTACTTTGATTGTATTTGTACTACTCAAGTTGTCACAGCTGGGTAGCGCAGGGACCTGACACTCGTTTGTCTGATATTGTTGTGGCCTGCGCTGTCCTGCTCACACATCCTGAATATTCATCACGTCAAGTCCGTGAAATGAACACCATCCACCCCATAAACCTCACTTTACATAGAGAAAACTGCATGGGGTTTACAAGGGTATTCCATATTTCTCTTATTTCTGCTCCAAGACATAGGTTGTGGGTACTCGTTAGAACCGCCTCATTGAGGCGGTTCTAACGAGCACCCATGGCCTATGTTTGCAGTAAAACTGAGAAAAATATCACGGATTTTCATCAGAAAAGTAGCCATTTTGGAGATGTGGAAAATGCACTAAATCGCACGGGTGTGTTATCATAATCACACAAAAACGTATGACCATAATATGCTAACATCAGCACATTTGGGCACGCATTTATTATTTATTAAAGCTTTCTGTGTATTGAAATGAAATAAATGTATTTATGTTTGAGTTGATTAGAACTTCGGCAAATGTTCTATAAAAGGTATTCTTGCATAAATACCTATGCGCATGGCTGTTTGAAGCCAATGTCAAATGGAACGACAGCCGTGCTCAAACAGCAAAAACCATGTTCAAATCATGTAATTCGCGTGCTGTTTGAACGTGGATTTTGAGCTTTTGATATCACAAGACGGGCCTTGCTTTGTTTACATTAGGTTGAGCGACGTAATGTTATCGCCCTGAACGTAGCGTTTTGGGGTTCTATGATGACGTCATTGCATAACAACGTCATTGTAAACATTATTCTGAACTGGCCGCCATTTTGGTTTGCCTGTCGCATTTGAAGAGTTTATATGGAATTTATATGGAGCGTTTGGGCGTTTTAGTCCATTTTTGCTGTCGGATTTGTAAGATATGCAAGAATAACGATCATCCATGGTTATTTCATGTTCAAACAGCTTCCTCGGGATCCGGCAAATGTTAATGCATGAAAAACCATGGTTGATCCCTATAATCCTTAAGCCAGAACTACTAAACAGACCTGAAAACTGTGGCGTGTACAAGTTTTTAACTGGGCCACAGGCCAATCAGGCCCCATCAGTGACTCTCAGTGTTCTATCCAAATTCCACAGTGGAATCAATGATCCCAATGGACTAGAATATAACCGACACTAAAATGAAGAACAGGGACACGTTTTACGGCCGCAACGCATTCCCTTAACACCAGCTGTAGTGAAATTAGATGTTCTTAAAAAGATTTTGATCAGCCCAGACATCCCACGGGTTTGAAACGCGATTCTTGAATACTAGATGGGCCCCGTCAAGCGATTTTGGTACTTATCGCCTATGCGAGCAGCGGAGGTTCAGGCGAGCCTGCGCATCCGCGCAGTCTCGCCAGAACCTTCGCTGCTCGCTCATACAAGCAGTGAATCAATGGGAACCTTCAGACAGAAAGCCATATCCCTGGCCCCTCTGAATGGCTGGGCATGCGCAGTTAAAATTTGTCATGACGGAATGCTCGAAGACCTAACTTCGCTTGGCGGGGCTCAGATAAGGACACTCTTGACTTCACCTTTGATAGAGATTCTTATCCTACACAGGATAGCACACTATCGGTTAGGATAAAATTCGAGAATTCTCACTTGTTTGATGTACATTGGTTGAATAGGACTTCACCGTCGTTAAGGTTGACATCACTCACGTGAGTAACATAACTGAACGCCACAGTATTGTCCTCACAATATGGTGGCCGTTGGCAATCGAAGTGACTGTATTACTTTAAATCCATGCTCAGTAATATAATGTATGCAGGAAACAAAATTTTACATAGGTGTGAGGGATACGAGGTCCTCGTACACTCAATGGGGGTTATAAAATCAGTCCTTAGGAATCACATTCGGACATTACCGTGCAAGATGATAACCCATTAACCCTTTTTGTACCAAATGGAAACTTCCTTCTGATATATAGTAGGCATCCATTTCAAAATTTAGGGGTGTCAGATTTTGTTTTCATCAAAATTTATTTGGAAAATGACTGAAATTTTAGCAAACGGTGGAGGTCCTGATCAGACGCCGCGTTCTGAGGCTGGTGTTTACATTTTCATTTCCTGTGGGATAATCCTATTCCAGATCTTGAAAACTTAATACGAGGATCACTAATGAGGTCTAATTGGTCGAAACTATCAAGTCCGGGCCAGATATCTGGATTTATGATTTTCATACTTTGATGTGTGTTCTTTGTTTTTCCAAAAAACTACCCTTAAGGCATTATTTCAGATTCAAATGACGATGATGATGATGGTAATGATGAGGATGATGATGGAGATACAGCAACAACAGGAAGTTTGCATTCACGTCGTTCACGGACCACACGCACTTCAAACATCAGTGAGTGTTTGGCTTCAAGTTCGTTTGATGAAATAGGTCAGTCCTTAACTACAATTGATGAATCCCAACAGAATTTGGTGTAGTAGATCTGTTCAACATACACAAGACTTGCGTAGGTTTTGGTGTTCTTGGTCTACATTTCAAGGTCACGCGGGTATTTATTGAACCAGACTTGGTTCAATATATTGTGACATCATTACAAAGATTTAATTTTACTTTGGTTACCTCGATCACATAGTTTTTTTATATATAATATTCGAACTTCAATGGCTCGAACACCTTTGGGACCTCGAAAATCTGTTCGAGAGAGGGGTAGTTAGAGCCACTGAGATGACTGCCAGGAGGCTTAACGAGATACTTTTAGACATCTTTTCGGTGTTCTATAATGAAAATGTATGCTGTGTGTACTCATTAGAATCGCCTCATCGAGGCGATTCTAATGAGTACACACAGCATACATATGCAAGATAAAAGACTAAAATCTCCTTAATCATCCCCTACAATTTCTTCTGTACAGGATTTCGCTAGGGGCTCAAGAATGGGTTCGACACATCCATGGTAAACGAGCCAACGGTGTTCGAGCCATCGAAGTTCTACTGTATATTTATCATTTGACGTCGCGTCTGAGAATGTAATAACGCCATGTAATAAATTTGATAATCCACTAGTAGATAAATATGCAAATTAGTTAGATAGGCCACTTAACGTTACATGTACGACTTCCTTAACGACGTAGCGTTTACTAATGGCGGAATATTGATTTTTTTATAAAACAATCGTGAATAAAATGCGTTATAAATATCATATGATGATAAATAGAATCTTGCATTCGAGCTCGTGTATTATTGAATTTATTCAACTCGTTGAGGAAAAGGGATAAAATTTTCGACACAGCCTCGCAATTTATCCCTTTTTCTCAACTCGTTTAATAAATAAAATAATACATGGACATTCATGTAAGATCCCACTCATGTAAGATCCTCTATGTAATGCGGGACATAGTTTTTTCTGCAAACAATGTTAGGTTTTTCTGAAGACTTCATGCGGAGTGAACAAATTATTTGTCTAAATCGCGATGGAAGTAAGGGCGAGGATTGTGGCCACGTAAAATCGATTTAAGACCCCCCCCCCCCCCCCCCGTGGAATTCGTTTCACCGACCGTTCCAAGACGGTTCTACTGTTGCGTTTTATGTTGTTATGGCTTGTCTTTGAGTCTGTGTATCGCTTATATTATTTTGTTTTGGATAGCCGATTGTCCATTTTGTGGGAAATATGTTCTATAAAAGGAATATCCTTTGGAAGCAAGGAATACACCACAGAACCGGAAAGTAACTGTCCTTTTGGCTTTCCGCTATTGAAGTTTCCATTAGGGTCTAGTTGTTTCATGTTTGTGTTTCTTTCCCTTTGGTGTCTCTGATGGGAGCCGTGGGTTAATTGTATCGAGTCCTGGTCATTGCATTCACTTCTACTTTAGCTTGATAGTCTAAAGCTTTCTGGAAATAATTTTGCGACAATTCAAAATTATTTTTAACACAATAATCAGTCATTGATTATTTTATACCGCAGGCCATAACGGAGACCATAATCGACCATACACCATATTATAAGGATCAACCATGGTTTTTCATGCATTAACATTCGCCGGGTCCCGAGGAAGCTGTTTGAACATGAGGCTGCCAGGCCGAATGTTCAAATATCTTCCGAGGGATCCGGCCAATGTTAATGCATGAAATAACCATGGATGATCGTTGTTATTGCATAACTTACGATTCCGACATCAAATTTTGACGAAAACGCCCAAAAACTCCATATAAACTCCATCTATACTCTTGAAGTGCGACCATTTCATTTCATTTCATTTCAAAGCCTTCTACTGGCCGAGATAACTCACAAGTATAATCTTTCACAAGTAGTGTCTGCGCAATAACTCATAGTATAGAGGATTACTTTTTTTTCCCTCCCTCTTTCACCCAACATGATGAAAATCAGACATAAACAGCAATCAACAGGGTTAAGATATAGATGAGACCATTAATCATGCACTCTAAATACATATTTATTGTTGCACTCCATCCTACAAAGAGACAATTATTATTATTATCATTATTATTATTTTCAAATGTTCAGGGGATACTCATGTAATCATATCGCATTTCCAGCTTCATTTGACTCTGCTGCATCTGCACCTCTCCTGGGCTTCATCAGTAACCATCCCGGCACCACTGCAAACTGAGGAAAAAAATTGTAAAGAAAAACCCCCAGGGGCCCCGACCGGGGACCGAGCCCACGACCGGCGAACCAACATGGCGGCCATTTCAGAATGTTGTTTACAATGACGTTGTTACGCAGTAACCATCTGACGTCATCATAGAACCCTAAAACGCTACGTTCAGGGCGATAACGTTACACCGCTCAACGTTACGTACACAAAGCAAGGCCCGTCTTGTGATATCAAAAGCTCAAAATCCATGTTCAAACGGCACGCGAATTTCATGATTTGAACATGGTTCTTGCTGTTTGAGCACGGCTTTCGGTCCATTTGACAATGGCTTCAAACAGCCATGCGCATAGATATTTATGCAAGAATGAACTATTTATATGACAGTATCCTAAAGTGTGTACATTGCCTAGATTTAAGGACTGCCAGAAGGCAAAGATCGAAACCCATCAAGTCAACGGCCCGAGACATAGGATGGCTAAGGATGCAATTGTATCTGGTGCTTTGATCCTTTCAGTTTATGTGGCATTGGCGCTTCACCCTTTTTGACCCAAATTGAATCTTCCTCCTTATATATATATATCATGTGTCCATTTCAAAATTAAGTGGTGTCAGGTCGTGTTTTCTTTAAATTTTAGTTGGAAAATGGCTGAAGTTTTTGCAAACAGTGTAGGCCCTGATCAGACGCCGCGTTCTGCGGCGTCTGATCTGTACCTGCACTGTTTGACAATTACCCGTTTTCGGGGTTTCTGAAAATCAATGGGTTAATAAAGCGATGCCGTTTGTTCCTGGTTGCCGTTTATGGAATTAGACGTCAACAAACGCCATAACGTTCTCTCCTTGTGATGGCATTCAACCCAAGTATATATTTTTATGTACAAAAATCATAACAGTACCTATCATCAACTCACCGCCGTAGGTTCGAGCCTCGCTCGGGCCACGTGTGAGACGCCAAGATCTGCAACGGAAGGTCAGGTGGTTTTTCTCCGGGTACTCCGGTTTTCGCACACCTCTGATTAACGATCGGCTCGATATGAGTGAAATAATCTTGAAAGGGCCTTAAAACTCAAACCAAAAAAAAAAAAAAAAAAAAAAAAAAAAAAACTATCATCAACATCTTCAGTGTTTCTGAACAGTGTTATGAACGCCTTGTTCTGAAAAACATTCAAACCTTTTCTCAGTTATAAATACGGCAATGGCTGTTGTTTACAGCATTCTTATATGTTTCCCGGTACAAAAGAACATAATTTTTTTTTTTTTTTTTGGTTTGGGTTTTACGGCCCTTTCAAGATTATTTCACTCATATCGAGCCGATCGTTAATCAGAGGTGGGCGAAAACCGGAGTACCCGGAGAAAAACCACCTGACCTTCCGTTGCAGAACTTGGCGTCTCACTCAAAAGAACATAAACCCTTATACAAGATAGAAATGAAGTGAAGGCAATAATCAGGAATCGATACTAATAACCCACAGCTCCCATCAGAGACACCAAAGGGAAAGAAACACAAACATGGAACAACAGACCCTAATGGAAACATCAATAGCGGAAAGCCAAAAGAACAGTTACTTTCCCACAAAATGGTCAATCAGCTATCCAAAACAAAATGATATTAACGATACAAACACTCAAAGACGAACCATAACAAAGAAGAACCGCTTGGAACGGTCAGTGAAACGAATTCCACTGGGGGGCTTAAATCGATTTTACGTGGTCACAATCCTCGCCCTTACTTCCGTCGCGCTTTAGACAAATAATTTGTTCAGTCCACATGAAGGCCTCCTATCTCATCAGTGCAACATTTCCGTGAACACAAAAAATCAAACAACCATAGAGATGAAACAACGGTGAGGACTGGACAGCAAGAAACCACTAAAATGCTGGAGCAAAAGAAAACCAACAGTTAGACTCCGATTGGCCCAACCAGAGACAGAGCATCAGACACCAATCAGCATTACATAGAACTAGATTCTATCTTATTCCCAGTAAGCCTTTACGCTGGAATCACCATAGAATCTGAAGCCTGGCCCATCGGCGAACAATTAATGGGGAAGCAGAGTTGTCAACCGTGATTGGGTTAACTACCATGCATGCTGTCCGCCGTATAACATTTATGTTGTACGCAATCTTTTTATATCGAAGAAAGATTTTACGAAATTGGATGCTAAAGTCATTGGGGTTATATTTTTTTCTGAATTTATATACTTAGTCACCTTAAAATTCGATCCGACAGACCTTGCTGCAGAAGAGATTTAAGTCCAATATTGAATTTTGAAATTAAATCAGAATGACGTCTATAAAATTTTTAAAAGGCTTTGCGTAGTTTATGGTACCGATAACCCTGATTAAGAAGCTTAGCAGTTAACAATTATTACAAGTGTTGAAGTCAGTTACATGACCACACACTCTGGCAAATCGAATCAATTGCGAAATTTAAACGCCATTGGATGGCGCACGAAAAACAACACCATCCAAAAAAGAAAATTTACAAATCAAAATCAAAATCATCGCGTTTAACATAAATTTTGCAAGAAA
This sequence comes from Lucinisca nassula, assembly GCA_963580285.1. Classification (NCBI taxonomy): domain Eukaryota; kingdom Metazoa; phylum Mollusca; class Bivalvia; order Lucinida; family Lucinidae; genus Lucinisca; species Lucinisca nassula. Next base: position 82,839,310 of record OY757022.1, on the reverse strand, counting down.
CAAACCCATCTACAATAGATAGATGTAAATCCAAAAATGGGGCCTCGGTATCAGAAGAATTTGCTTTATTTAACTGAAGTTCTGGGGGATGGGGGTGGTAAATTTGACTGATCAAACCATCGAAATAGGTATTGTCAATATTTAATAAATCATCCAAATATCTAGAAGTCGAGCTAAAAGTTTCAATGATTTCAGATTGTTTTTCAGCAGAGAGGGACATCATGAAGTCTCTCTCACAACAAAACAAAAAGAGATCAGCCACAAGGGATGCGCAGTTAGTACACATCGGAATACCCACAGCTTGTCTAAATAACTTTATACCAAATACTGTATTGGCTGAAATGAAAAGAGTGTTTTTTATCCTTCTTCTCAGTAGTTTCGCAGTACAGTAAAACCTAATATAAACACCGCAATGGCTGAATAAATGAAAAAAAAAAGTTGTTATTTTCATCGTTCTTGTGAGTTGCTAAGTACAGTAAAATCATTACGCAAACACGCCTATACAAATACATTGCCATCTTTATCGCCGAAAAAAAATGAATTTTTTAATGAAAAATTGTTATATTTTTCTTATTTCTGCTCAAAATATAGATTGTGGGCACTCGTTAGAACCGCCTCATCGAGGCGGTTCTAACGAGTACCCGCAATCTATATTTTAGAGCAGAAATAAGAAAAATAAGGTATACCCCCAGAAACCCCAGTTTTACTATATGAAAGTGGGGTCCAAGGGGGTCAAAATTATATAGGCGTGTTTTCGTGATGCTTTTCTCAATGCAGTAAAGCCAAATACGAATACTGTGATGGCTGAAAAGATGTAACAGGGGTTTGTTTTCATAATTCTTGGGAAATCTCACTAGAGGTAAATCTAATATAAATACATCACTGGCTGAATAAATGAAACAAAACATGTTTGTGTCATTATTCTTGTGGGTTTCTTTTTACAAGAAAACCAAATACAAATGCTTCAAAATAGAAGTGAAGGCAATGATCAGGGATCGATACAATGAACCCACAACTCCAATCAGAGACACCAAGGGAAAGAAGCACAAACATGAAACAACTAGACCCTTATGGAAATATCAATAGCGGAAAGCCAAAACGACAGTTACATTCCCCACCCCCACCCCCACCCCAAAATGGCCATTTGGCTATCCAAAACAAAATAATATAAGCGATACACACACTCAAAGGCAAGCCATTATAAAATAAACCACGACAGAAGAACCGCCTTGGAACGGTCAGTGAAACGAATTCCAAGGGGGGGGGGGGGGGGGGCTTATATCGATTTCACCTGGCCACAATCCTGGCCGTTGTGATTTAGACAAATAATTTCAGTCCGCATGAAGGCCTCCTAACTCATCAGTGCAACATCTCCGTGAACAGCCACAGAGATGAAACAACGGCGAGGACTCGACAGCAAGAAACCACTGAAAGCTGGAGCAAAAGAAAACCAACAGTTAGACTCTGATGGGCCCAACCAGAGACAGAGTATCAGGCACCAACCAAATCTGATTTTCTCTAATTATCAGTAAGTCTTTACACTGGAAACGTCATGGAATCCGAGGCCTGACCCACCGGCATGCAAATAAAGAGGGAAGCAAAGCTGTCGACCGTGATTGTGTTAACTACCATGCATGCAGTCTGTCGTATAACAATTATATATCGAAGAATGATTTTACGAAATTTGGTGCTGAAGTCATTGCAATTATATATTTTTCTCAACACCTAAACGATTGCTACAAGGGCTGAATAAATGAAGAACAAGTTGATGTTTTTATCATTCATGTACGTTTCTGAGTACAGTAAAGTCTTTTCTCATTGTAGTAAAATCATATCCAAATACTGCAACGACTTTATAAATGGCCAAAAACGTTTCAAAATAGAACTGAAGGCAATGATCAGGAATCGATAAAATTAACTCACAGCTCCCCTCAGAGACACCAAAGGTGACATGAAACAACTAGAGCCTAAAGCGGAAAGCCAAAAGGACAACCACTTCCCACAAAATGGCCAATTGGCTATCCAAAACAAAAGTAGCATATCTTTCTGTAACGGAGAGTTTTATATACCAAACCCTCTCAGATGTTACCACTGCCAGGTTTTTGGCCACCACGAAAGCAGATGTCAAAAATAACAACTCTGTCCAAACTGTGGTGAAGAAAACGACGATACGCATCAAAAATGTCAGAATGAGGCCAAATGTGCGCCAATTGTGGTGGCAAACATGCTGAATAAGCTGAATAAATTAACCAAATGTTCGCCATTATGACATTATTTCTACATGTAATTTGACGTTTCTATGAAGGCACTTCTGGAACAGAGACTTTCGGAATTTGAATTTTATGGAGATAAGTTTATAAATTCAGAAGAATACAAGGTAGTGATAATTTGTCTGGTCAGTTCAGGAAAATTGTTGCGAAATACAATAAAATTTGTTACAGCACGGGTGTTATTATGCAACAGACCGCGTGTTTGGTTGTCGACCCTTTTACTATGGACAGCTTTGCTTCGCTCTTCGGTTACACGATGGTGGGCCGGACTTCGGAATCTATGGCAGCCCATCTTAAATCTTTTGAATTCAAGAGGGTGGAGCCTGATTTTTTCTGGTTTCGATCCTCCGTGATCCAACTGGTAGTATTCTTATGCTTTGACAACGGATTGGTGTTGAGTCCTCAACCCTGATTCATGATTGAATTAATCTATATATGATCGTTTTACTGTTTTTTTTATTATGAATAACTGCTGAGCTAGGAAGGCTCCATGCGGACCAATTCGTAATTGTAATAATGTTTTATACTGCACTGGAACTGTGAGCGAGGGTTGAAATTTCACAAACTCCCGAGTTGTACGACGTAACGTTCTCAGAAAAGTAAAACATTTTCCCAATACAAAACTCTATTCTAATGCACTTGCGTATGTAACGCGACATTTGATGCGATAACATCACAAATTTGCGAATTTACTGTCAGAAACCCGACGTCATTATGTATCGTCGCTTTGCATTGGGTAGCGTTTCGTTTTACTCAGCTCATAGCGCTTGCCGCTTCGATGAAAATAATATAATTTTTAGCAAAACAATCGAATGAATGCATTAGAATGGGGATAACTGTATTGCAAATTGTCATTTGGGGAGGTAAATCGTCGGTTTTACGGTCGCAAATCCCGTTTTACGGCTCCGCTGACGCGTCCCCGTAAAACGAAATTTCCGACCGTAAAACCGCCGCTTTACGTCCCCAAATGACAATTTTGAATGCAGTTATCCCCTAAATGGTTAAATAAATAAAAACTGTTTATTTTCATCAGTCTTGAAAATTTCTCAGTACAGTAAAACCTAACACAAATACCGCAATGGCTGCATAAATAAATCAAAGCACTGAGAGTACTGGTGGGTCGATCGTCTCTGAGTGTGGGTTAGGAAAATAGTCATGAACTGAGAATCGAACTGTTCATTTTAATTTAAGCAAGCATAGTAGATCTGATCAGATATCGCGTTATGTGGCGTCTGATAATGTAGATTCTGTTTGCCAATGCCAAAGTGCACAAGCACAGTCCAACCGCCCCGCCCATCGGGACTGCATGATGCTTCCACGCAGAGCTGAAACCGGCCGCACACGAGTACTGGTAAACCGCTTAGAGGATCTAAGCCTGCCCAGGCAAAGCGGTGCGAGTCGGACCGTCCATGCTCATAAACCCTATTGGTTTCAATGCTCGACAGGGCTTGAGATGTCATTTCATATCATTGTCGGGTAAAAGTCCCATAAGATTAGAAGTAACGACTCCAAATGACCTATACAGTGTTGACGTGGACGTTAAACCTCAAATCAAACAAACAAACGAGCACAGTCCAGAAGTTCCCTTCTATAAACGCGTATATTGATTCATCTTTCTGAATTTAGAGTATTTCATTGATTATGCAAAACAATCTGTGCTGAAAACATATCACATTTTATCCAGCTGCAAACAGTGTAGATCTATCGATGGCTTCTGATCAGCATCTACAATGTTTGTCGTTATTTCTCCTCTCTCTTTTCTCCTCCCTCAGTTCAACCACTGCATCCCAGCTCCTGAATACCAGTGATCTGTAACAGAGCCCCTTCAGCGATATGCTCAAACAAACAAGTGAATTTTACCTGTTGATGCTGGCCCGCAAACAGTTGGGAGGATGCAAACGGAGCCCTTCCCAAATTTTTGAAATTATCTCAGATTCATGCAGTTTTTCACTCGAAATTCGCACCCTCAACACGCCCTTTTTCAGAGTCTGCGTACGGGCCTGAATCATGTTCAAAACTGTTGCTACATACTTATGGCGAACAGTGCTGAACCTGATCAGAAGGAATGTAGTGTGTATCCGATCTGGGTCTACGCTGTATGCCTAATAACGGTACCACCTATAAAGACTGGGCTGCTCATTTTTTGCTCTAAAACATATCAAGGTTCCAAACAGAAGTGCGAAAAGTCTATTTTTACTCGACTTGGCATACATTTGTGTAACAGTTTTCCGAAGACGACACGTGACAGCGTGTTTTATTTTTTCTTTTATTACGTGAGCAATCTGGCATGCTAATACGTTTTCGTTTAACCCTCAAATGCCACTATTTAAGCAAACAGTGTAGTCTCTGTGCAACCGGCTGAGCAGACGCCACATTCCGCGGCGTCTGATCTGTGTATTCAGTGTTCACACGATTCCTGTCAAGACTCTATTGATAGCTTAGACTGCTCTGACCTATATGTTGCATCGATAAAAATAGCGTAATGTTTCAAGTTCTATTAATAATGGTTGTCCAAAATCAGTGATGGTCATGTGGACAACTGCAGGAATTCCGTTTTGTCATTTAGTAAATTAGGGTCGATCGTAAAAGATCGACCCAAAAACTGTTTTGTTTTTATCAAACAGAACGCTTGGTTTCCTGAGACGAAATCTTCATCAGTGTCCTCAGGATGTTTAAGAGGCAGCATACAAAGGACTTGTGCGCCCAATCTTGGAATATGGTAGTTGGATCTGGGACCCCAATGGAGTGGTCCATAATGAAGAAATTGAAAAGGTTCACTTTGAAACTGGGATAATGACTGGAATGATAAAAAAATAAGATAGGAGTCTCTCAAGAAAAGGAGAAGAGACAGTAGGGTCATTCTATTATACAAAGGTCTAAAAGTGCTGCCAGCATTCCAACAGATGACCTTGTTCCCAAGCTAGGCGCTGTAGGAATCAGACCCCTGCTGCAGGAAGTAACATTTACGAAGATTCTTTCTTCCCGAGGACCATTAGAGATTGAAATTTCCTTCCCGATTTGATCATTTCCACAGCTAATGGTGCTAAGGATTGTGTAGCTAAGTTTACCTCTCTCGTGAGAGCTAGATATCATGGGTCCTGATGTATGAATGTCATTTCCGTATCACCAGTAACAATTCCAATTCTGATCACTCTCATGTCTTTCTGTAAAATGAGAAAATGTATTGTCAGGAATCGATACAATTAACCGACAGCTCCCATCAGAGACACCAAAGGGAAAGAAACACAAACACGAAACAACATACCCCAATGGAAACATCAACAGCGGAAAGCCCAAAAAAGGACAGTCACTTTCCCACAAAATAGCCGATAGGCTATCCAAAATAAAATAATATAAGCGACACAACACCCAAAGACAAACCGTAACAAAAATAAACCGCGACAGAAGAACCGCCTTAGAACGGTAATCGGAAACGAATTCCACTGGGGTTTAAATCGATTTTACGTGGCCACAATCCTCGCCCTTCCGTCGCGATTAAGACAAATATATTGTTCAGTCTGCATGAAGGCCTCCTAACTCATCAGTGCAACATCTCCGTGAACACAAAAAATCAAACAACCACAGAGATGAAACAACGGTGAGGACTCGACAGCAAGAAACCACTGAAATGCTGGAGCAAAGAAAACCAACAGTTAGACTCTGATGGGCCCGACCAGAGACAGAGCATCAGGTACGAACCAACATAAGCCTTTACGCTGGAACCGTCATAGAATCTGAGGCCTGACCCACCGGCTTGCAATTAAAGAGGGAAGCAAAGTTGTCAACCGTGATTGGGTTAACTACCATGCCTGCAGTCTATCGTATAACAATTATGTTGTACCCAATCTTTTTACATCGAAGAATGACCCCGCGAAACCGGGCGCCGAAGTCATTGCGGTTATATTTTTTTCTGAACCCACATACCAAGCCACAACAAAACTCGCGTCCGATAGACCTTGTTGCAGACGAGATTTAAGTCCAATATTGAATTTTGAAATGAAAACAGAATGACTCAGATAAACCTGTGCATCTGCAAAGTCTGATGTGAGTTTTCGGAAGATGCTTATGTCGAAAAGTGAAGCTGTTGATATGCCTGCCTTGTTTGCAGGCTGATGTCAATGTCTGCTGGTCACAAACATGCCAAGTTGTATCCTTTTCATGTACACAGGCACAGTTATATAGAGGATCTTACATGAGTGCTCATGTATTATTGAATTTATTAAACGAGTTGAGGAAAAGGGATAAAATGCGAGGCTGTGCCGAGCATTTTATCCCTTTTCCTCAACGAGTTTAATAAATTCAATAATACATGAGCACGAATGCAAGATTCTATTTATCATATGACATTTAAAACGCATTTTATTCACGATTGTTTACAAAAATGTCAATATTCCGCCGTTAATAAACGCGACGTCGTTAAGGACGTTGTATATGTAACGTTACGGGACGTATCTAGCTAATTTGCATATTTAATCCACTAGTGGATTATCGAAAATAATACATGGCGTTATTACACTCTCAGACGCGACGTCATATGATAAATATGTAATATTCCTTTTTTCCCTTTAGTGAGAGAAATATGACGATTTGTTCACCCTGCCCTCGGGCTCCCACACAAGGGCAACGCATGATTTATTATACCAAATTATGACTTCTAGAGATCCTTTCAGTGAGTGCACTTGTACTTTTGAGCAGTGACTTCAGAGCGGAATATTGTAAGGAAATACGATAATTTATGGCGTGACTTCTAGAGATTCTTTCAGTGAATGCACTTGTACTTTTGAGCAGTGACGCCAGGGGGTGGGAGACAATATTGCAGGGGAATATGATGATCGTTTGCCCTGCGCCTGGCATGCATGCTCTCGACCAATCGGAATTCTAGAATAACTGATGGATATTAATGAGGTATAATTATACACTTTATCAACATTCTTCATATACAGTAAAATTCCCATATCAAGACCACCTTTGGGACTGTTCAAAAGTGGTCTTAAGGACCACTTCTGAACAGTCCCAAAGGTGGTCACTGAACCAGAGAACATTGTGTGTAAGAAATTCGAAGAAAGAATAACTGCAACCTTCTAAATAAGCTTTTTAAAGGAGAATTAGTCTTAATTTCAGATGGTCTTAACAGCGGAATTTTACTGTATTTACAGATATCCCAAGAGTTTTCAGGAACAAAAGTCTCGATGCTTTAGCAGAGGCTTTGGGTCCACAGGATGCAAAAAGGCTTCTTATACATCTCAATGTAGAGGATGCAGTCATCAAATATGAGCTTGATAATAATCCACGTAATTGCGCTCAAGCCTACGCCAATGTCTTCTGTAAATGGAGGAAAGAAGTATTACACGATAAGGGAGAAGGATTCATGCAACAAGAAATGAATTTACAACTTGGACAAATTGGCAGAAATGATATAAGAGCTGTTTTCATGAAGTGTTCATGTGAAAATGTTGAACTCACACCAACAGATTTTAAAGGCTTCAAGGGCTGAGCTCTGTATCTAAAATAAACCACAGATACTTGGCAAGCCGGGTGAATATATGCAATAACCAAACAACCCTAAAGGTCAACCATTTAAGATTTGAGACAAAGAGCTGAACTTTTTAAAAATCCCCCGCCGCGACATCTTGGACAAGAGCTAGACTACCTCTTTGTCCCAAATGTGGGAGAAGTTTCTAAAATTGCACCTTGGTGGGTATCTGTGGTCAATGGATACATTTCACACATTTTCATCAGAACGATGTGCCAAGTTTGCCTAACAATACTCATTAGTTTTTAGCTCACCTGTCACGTAGTGACGAGGTGAGCTTTTGGGATCACTTTTTTGTCCGTCGTGCGTCCGTGCGTGAGTGCGTGCGTGCGTCCGTAAACTTTTTCTTCAAACTACATCTCCTCCTAAACCACTGATCGGATTTTGACCAAACTTCACAGGAATGGTCCTTAGGTGGTCCCCTTTCAAAGTTGTTCAAATGGTTCCAGTCCATTGCACATCTAGGTCACAGGAGCCAAAAATAGATTTTTTCACCGAAAACTTAAAAAATCTTCTTCTCTGAAACCACAAGGCCCAGGTCTTTGATATTTGGTGTGAAGTTCATCTAGTGGACCCCTACCAAGATTGTTCAAATTATAGTGCTGGGGTGAAAAATCCCCCTGCTCCAGGGCCCTTTGGTTTTACATGGGCTTATATAGGGAAAATCTTTAAAAATCTACTTCTCTGAAACCGCAAGGCCCAGGTCTTTGATATTTGGTATGAAGCTTTATCTAGTGGACCCCTACCAAGATTGTTCGAATTATAGTGCTGGGGCCAAAAATGCTCCCGCCCCGGGGCCCTTTGGTTTTACACGGGCTTATATAGGGACAATCTTTAAAAAATCTTCTCCTCTGAAACCGCATGGCCCAGATCTTTGATATTTGGTATGAAGCTTCATCTAGTGGACCTCTACCAAGATTGTTCAAAATATAGTCCATGGGCCAAAAATGCCCCCGCTCCGGGGCCCTTTGGTTCTACATGGGCTTATATAGGGAAATTCTTTAAAAATCTTCTCCTCTGAAACCGCAAGGCCTAGGTCTTTGCTATTTGGTATGAAGCTTCATCTAGTGGTCCCCTACCAAGATTGTTCAAATTATAGTGCTGGGGCCAAAAATGCCCCCGCCCCGAGGCCTTTTGGTTTTACATGGGCTTATATAGGGAAAATCTTTAGAAAATCTTCTCTGAAACCGCAAGGCCCAGGTCTTTGATATTTTGTATAAAGCTTCATCTAATGGACCTCTACCAAGATTGTTCAAATTATAGCCTTGGGGCCAAAAATGTCCCTGCGCTGACCCACTAGTTTTACAAAGGCAAATATAGGAAAAAAAACCTTTAAAAATCTTCTTGTCCAAAACCAGAAGGCCCAGGTCTTTGATATCTTGTGTGAATATTCAACTAGTGAACCTCCGCTGAGATTGGTCAAATTATAGCCCTGGCGCCAAAAATGCCCACGCGCCAGGGTCCGCTGGTTTTTTTCATAGGCTTAAATAGGGAAATCCTTTAAAATCTTCTTTTCTGAAACCAGAAGGCCCTTTGATATTTGGTCTGAAGCTTTATCTAGTGGACCGCTACCAAGTTTATTCAAATTATAGCCCTTGGGCCAAGAATGTACAAGAGGCACTGATAATCAGGTGAGCGATTCTTGTTCACTAAACTTAACCAAAGGCTTCAGGAGAATTTATTTGGATGGACATGTCTATCAACATTGTAAAAACGTTGTGGTTAATTTTAACCAAATTGTGCTTGAAATTATATAAGATTTCGTTGATTGGAGGAACCAAAGTTGCTCACTTGACAAAGGTGGTCGCCATGCCACCACACCATGTGGTAATACCCTTAAAATATTCTCCAGAACGAAGACACTAGTTTCAGTGAAACTTGGTGTATAGCATTGGGCACTCAGGGCCTTCCTAGTTTGTTCCAATGATGACTCTCATTTGCCCTTTGACCTGTTTATTGAATGGTCAAATTTGCATCCTGGTGCATTTGTACTGGGAAAAACACTTTCATGATTGGTAATTGAATCATTAATCATCCTGGTGCATTTGTACTGGGAAAAACACTTTCATGATTGGTAATTGAATCATTAATCATCCTGGTGCATTTGTACTGGGAAAAACACTTTCATGATTGGTAATTGAATCATTTATTGGCGATACAGTATAACGAATCTGTTCTTGGAGTCATCTGTCCTTTAAAACTAAAATAATTCAAAAGGTTAAACAATATTGAGGTTTGATTTAGGGGCAATTCTCAAAATCAGTAAGATCAACAAATGTGGCATTTCATTACGATAACACACCCGTGCGACATAGAGCATTTTTCACATCTCCAAAATGGCTACTTTTTTTTAAAGAAAATCCGTGATATTTTTCTTATTTTTACTGCAAACATAGGTTGTGGATGCTCGTTAGAACCGCCTCATTGAGGCGGTTCTAACGAGTACCAACAACCTATGTCTTGGAGCAGAAATAAGAAAAATAAGGTATACCCCCGTAAACCCCAGTTTTCTCTATGGGGTTTAGGGGGTGTTCATTTCACGGACTCTTGAAGAAATATATGGGCTGCATGATGCTTTCACGCAGAGCTGAATCCGGCCCGCACACTAGTACTGGTAAACCGCTTAGAGGATCTAAGCCTGTCCAGGAACCGCGTTGTGAGGCGGGCCGTCCATGCCAATAAACCCTATTGGTTTCATTGGGTGACAGGGCTTGAGATGTCATTTCATCTCAATGTCGGGTAAAAGTCCCACAAAATTGGAAGCAGCGTCTCCAATATGACCTTTACAGTGTTGACGGGGACGTTAAACCTCAAATCAAACAAACAAACAAACAAAAATTTCACGGACTTGTCCACGTGATGTGCTGCTCCCCAAAGAAAAGAATGACTTCTTAATTGGGGGCAAATTCTATCATGTAAGAGTGGAATCCTATTGATATAATAAGGAAGTACCTTTGAAATAGTTGCCTCCCCTGAAGAGAAAAAAGGGCAGATAATAATGTTAAAAGAGACAACTGTTCCAAAAATACCAATCGTTATGATGTAAAACAGAAGACAACTTTCAGTACTTTTATAACTGTTCAAGCACCAGTACGTCTGAGAACTAGCAGACAAAATTTTCATTCATAACAAAAACATGCATATTCAAATATATTGAAAATTTTCCACCAAAAAAAAAAAAAAAATGAAAGTTTTAAAAAAAAAATTCTGATATTTGTCATATTTCGGCTCAAAACATGGATTGTGGGAAGTCGATAGAACGCCTCGGCGCGGCGGTTCTAACAAGTACCCAAGAAGCCTCCGTGGCCTTGTGATTATGTTACTCGTCTTGTGAACCAGGGGCCGCAGGATCGATCCCGGGCTTTTCCAGACTTCGGATGAGTCTTTAAACCGAGGTCCCCTCTCCATATGACCTTAGCTGTTGATAAGATGTAAAACACAAACACTCACTCTAACGAGTACCCACAATCTCTGTTTAATCAGATATAATAAAAATAATGTATACTCCTGTAAACCCCATTTTTTTATATATCAAAATGGGGTTGAAAATATACAGGCGTATTTTCGTGGGTTTTTCTTCTTTTTTTTTTCAAAGAAAACAAGGTTTTACACATAAAATGAAGTCTTATTTTCTAAAAAATAGTTCATAAGATAGTTTTCTGCTTGTTTTGTTTGTTTGTTTGAATTGGAGTTGAACGGCCCAGTCAACACTATTTCAGGTCATTTTAGCCTATTCACACTTTTCCTGAACAGGCTTATACGTAAGCGGTTAACCAGTACAGTGCACATTCTTTTGCCAGAAACTGACAGAAACTGACAACTGCCCTTCTTGAATCAGCGAAAGGGAGATAATGACCGTAGAAAAGATTTCATGATCAATCTCCATGAAAGAATGTTGCCAACCCCGTTAAGTATCGAACCCGCGTCCTCCTGATCATCAGTCAGACGCGCACCCGACTGAGCTACCGAGGCCGGCTCTGCTCGAGTTTGCTTTGGTCTGGCACTCTGAGGGTTAAATATCAGTATATGGTCTTGGTAAACGTTATGTATAGTGAGATTACTTAGTGTGTATAGTATAGTTTTATTTGTTTGATAATAACTGATTTGTTTGATTTAAGGTTTAACGTCCCCGTCAACACTGTAAAGGTCATTTTGGAGACGTTGCTTCCAATTTTGTGGGATTTTTACCCGACATTGAGATGAAATGATATCTCAAGCCCTGTCGCCTAATGAAACCAATAGGGTTTATTAGCATGGACGGTCCGCCTCGCACCGCGGTTCCTGGACAGGCTTAGATCCTCTAAGCGGTTTACCAGTACTAGTGTGCGGGCCGGATTCAGTTCTGCGTGGAAGCATCGTGCAGCCCATATATTTCTTCAAGCCCCTTTCGGTGGGGGCGGTTGATAATAACTGTATCACTTGTTTATGTAAACCTGTTTTTAATTCTGAGTGTCTATTGCCAGACGTCTGGCAATAGCAGAAACTCGATAAAAATGCTATTGGCAGACGCCTGGGTTTTATGTATTGATCTATGCGGAAATATACGAGTAACCAAGGAATATGTAAATGTCGCTGGTTTATGTTTGTACTTTCACAGTCGAAATCCGAAAGTTGGTGATTTATTTATTACGGCGTAGCCGTTATGGTTTTGCTTTTGTCCTACATTTTTCGTTATTCCATTGGTCAATAAAACCACATGTCCAAGGAGATGACCATTTCATTGGTCAATGATTTGCATAGATAAATCTACTCAAAAGTACGACAGTTTACTGAAGTTTTAACCTAGGAAATGTTTCGTTTTTTATGTGAGACATGAATGAAAAATATATACAGTTTCGGCTTGCTCACCGTCTTGTCCTTTGATGACCATACGTCATATGTATAATTGTGTTTCTAGTGAATTCTGTAACTGCTGCGGTGAATAGCTATTTTGACCTAATTTCACGTGGTTGGTCTATATAGCGAAAGGAACCATTTCGAGAAAGGAAAGGAAGGTTCCTTTCGCGAAAGGAAGAATTTTCTTCGAAAGGAATTGTTTGTTTGATTTGAGGTTTAACGTCCCCATCAACACTGTGTAGGTCATTTTGGAGACGTTGCTTCCAAGTTTGTGGGACTTTTACCCGACATTGAGATGAAATGACACCCAAGCCCTGTTGCCCAATGAAACCAATAAAGAGATATAGCATGACAAAAACATGTAATAATCGCATTACAAATTGACAGATGTTTAATTTACAATATATGCTAAATAAAAGTTGCAGTGTATCATTTGTCTTCAGCATACTTTATGTCCTCCATTTTAACACAAAATGGACATTTTCGAATATCATTAATGTTATATAAATTCTGAAAAGGAATAAGTGTAATTTGAGTTTTAATTAGGTGCACATAAGATCAAGTTTCCGTCCGTTTGTTCGTCCGCCTATGCGTTTACGTTCACCATAGCGACAACCCGAAATGTTAACCCTAGAATTTGTGTTCAAAAACAGTAAATGATAACCTTTTCTTATTTGTTGTGCATATACTTGAGATCATATGCTCTTGAAATGAGGTCATGTTTTTAACCTTAACCTTTTACATTGACCTTAGCTCAAACAGGCGGGACACCGCCCTCTGCAAAGCTATTTTTCCTCGCGTGACATCTGAATTGTTTGAATACAGTAAACCAGTTCATAGCTAGACAATTGTTGCTGTCACTATTGTAGCTCATATTGCACGACCCGCAGAAAAAGCGACCGACTGAAGTCGGTTGATTTTCTAAGAGTGCCCTAAAATTACCGTGTCATTCTGTCAGTCTGTCTGTCCGTGCGTAACCCGTTTGTGAAAATTGGTGATAGTGACTTAACCGCTTGGAATATTTAAACAATTTTTGGCATACTGATAGATATCAATGTTATCTAACCAATGAACTTACGAAATATTATATTCCATTTAGTATAGGCTCGCCGAGGCGAAAAAATGTGAAAATTTTCGAACTGCTTCTCCTCGGAAACCGTTGGGCCGATTGAAGTCAAATTTCATATGGAGCCTCTATGGGATGGGGGAAACCAAAATTTGCTCATGGGGTCCAGGTCACATGACCCAAATGGCCGCCAAGCCATATATGGTCTGTCTGTCTGTCCGTCCGTAACCCGTTTGTGAAAATTGGTGATAGTGACTTAACCGCTAGGAATATTTAAACGATTTTTGGCATACTGATAGTATCAATGAGGTCTAACCAATGAACTTGCGAAATATTACATTCCATTTAGTATAGCCTCGCCGAGGCGAAAAATGTGAAAATTTTCGAACTGTTTCTCCTCGGAAACCGTTTGGCCGATTAAGGTCAAATTTCATATGGAGCCTCTATGGGATGGAGGAAACCAAAATTTGCTCATGGGGTCCAGGTCACATGACCAAAATGGCCGCCAAGCCATATATGGTAAAAACCCTTCAAAATAGTCTTCTCCAGAACCACTTGGCAGATTTCCACGAAACTTGATAAATAACATCTGGGACGTAGGCCCATCATAAATTGCTAAAATGGTGACCCTGGGTTGACCTTGACCTTCTTTGTGCCTAGGTCAAACTTTGACACATATGCTTTTGTATTGGAAAAGTGAAAATTCATTTTATCCTGCAAACGATTCAGAATACAGTACTAAAGTATTAGATATATTTTTGCTCCTTACGATAAGGCGCATTTATTGGGGGAACCGTTTTAGGTCCAGGTCACATGACCAAAATGGCCGCCATACCCATATATGGTAACACTCATCAAGCTAAAAGCATCCGGCGGGTCGTGCACTTCAGCTGAAGCACTGGTTTCTAAACAACCTTCCAATTAAATCTACGCCGCATATCTTTTTTAAAGATATTTCTTGTTTTTGTTATGTAATTGTTGTTCGCGTAACCCATGGGATTCGGATTTTCTTTCTTGTGTGAGAGACACCGAAGATATAAGATTCTGTTTAACATTTTTTTCTTATATCATATTTCTCTGTTGTTTTTTTTTCGCCTACGACACAAACTTACATTTAGAAATCATTCAGCAATCAGATTATGAAAAGCTTTTTACTGTTTATTGTACTGGTTAACCGCTTATATATAAGCCTAACCGGGAAACGTGTGGATAGTAAATTGACCGGCACAAAAATGACCTAAAAATTGCTACTTTTCTGATGAAAATCCGTGATATTCTTCTTATTTTTACTGCAACATAAGTCGTGGGTGCTCGTTAAAACCGTTCTAAAGAGTGCACACAACCTATGTCTTGGAGCAGAAATAAGAAAAATAATACATGTATATATCCCCGTAAATCCCAGTTTTCTCTACATAAATAGGGGTTAAGTGGGGTGGGGTAGGGTCATTTCACGGACTTGTTCATGTGAAGCTTTCCATTCTTGGTTGGATGGAAACACATGGTTGTGGGTAAAAAACATAGTCTGACCAGTCTTCCTGGACAAAGATGAACCTTTGCTGTCTATCAAACACCCAACGAAAACTTTTACCAGAAAGCGCTGATGCGCAGGCCGATCTGGGTGTTGGCTGGACGCCTAATATTTAAATTATACGCATATACATGCACCGTGTAATTCGATTTGACAGTCTCGCAGCCGACTCTTGAAATATTTAAAAAAATTACTGGGTTTACAAGCAACCCGCATAATAGAGGCACCAACAGAACATCGCATTTTGACCTATCGCGCATAACAACAGGCCTATGTAATTTTGACAACATAAAATTAAACGAAGAGCAACACCAGGAACTGATACAATCAGATCCCAAATCCTGCCCTAAACACCATAGCCCAATTTCATGTAGTAAATGCCGTTTCTTCGGAGTATATATTATTTTTCTTATTTCTGCTCCAAAGAAAAATGACAAAAATTTTCATCTGAATCATTTCGTTTTCACGAGTATATCATTTGCATAGATGTTCAGCGTGAATTGTTCAGGTGTTGTCATAACTTACCAGTTGTACCATATATAAATCAAGATAGCATCTGGCATAGAAAATTTCCCGTAATTTTGCGTCTGGCAATAGCACACTTCCCGACTTTGTGCTATTGACAGACGTCTGGCAATAGCACATTTCCCGACTTTATGCTACTGACAGACGTCTGGCAATAGACTCTTCCTTTTTAATTATACTACATGTAATTATATATACATAACGGCTTTCATCGTTGGTTCGATCCCGGGCTTTTCCAGAGTTTCGTATGAGTCTTTAAACAGAGGTCCCGTATCCGTATGGCCTTAGCTTTAAGTTAGGAGGCCTTCATGCGGACTGAACAAATTATTTGTCTAAATCGCGACGGAAGTAAGGGCGAGGATTGCAGCTGCGTAAAATCGATTTAAATCCACCCCACCCTCCTCCAACACCCCACCAGTGGAATTCGTTTAACTGACCGTTCCAAGGCGGTTCTTCTGTAGCGGTTTATTATGCTCTCAACTTCGAAGAAGTTTTGGGGGCATATTGGTTTTGCCCTGTTCGTCCTTCCGTCCTTCCGTCCTTCCGTCTGGCCCGCTTTTTTACTGCATAGCATAACTTAAGAACGATGGGTGCTAGGTTTTTGGAAATTCATATATGGATTCCTTATTAAAAATAATGGACCCGTGTTTTTTTTTCGCGTCAGGATTATGCCCCTTTCTTGACGTATGCCCCTTTGCAAAAAATACTTTGAAATCTTGTAAGCAAGATATCTCAAAAATGTTTCGAGCTTTTGCCCGGAAACTTTACAGACTGGTTTGGGATGATGAGCAGATGAACTGATTAACTTTTGAAAAAAAAAATGAAATCTTTTTCTTTAATTATGGCCCTTTGATTTTTTGCGTTTTAAGATTGTAAGCAAGATTACTAAAAACTGTTTGAGCTGTTTCCCTGAAACTTTACAGAAGGGTTGGGGATGGCGAGAAGATGAACTGATTAACTTTTGACACAAATCCACTTTATTTCTTGAGTTATGCCCCTTTGAAATTTTGCGCGTTTTAAGCTTGTAAGCATGATATCTCAAAAACTGTTTGAGCTATTGTCCTCAACTTTACAGGCTGGTTCAGGATGATGAGTAGATGAACTTATTAATTTTTGAACAAAATCCGAAGGATTATGCCCCTGTCTTGAGTTATGTCCCTTTGCAAAATACTTTGAAATCTTGTAAGCAAGATATCTCAAAAACTGTTTGAGCTTTTGCCCTGAAACTTTACAAAATAGTTTTGGATGATGAGTAGATGAACTGATTAACTTTTGAAAAAATATCCGATTTTTTTACTTGAGTTATGGCCCTTTGAAATTTTTTTGCGTTTTAAGCTTGTAAGCAAGATAACTAAAAAACTTTTTGAGCTATTGCCCTGAAACTTTACAGAATGGTTGGGGATGATGAGAAGATGAACAGATTAACTTTTGACAAAAATCCATTTTTTTCTTGAGTTATGCCCCTTTGAAATTTTGCGTGTTTTAAGATTGTAAGCAAGATATCTCAAAAACTGTTTGAGCTATATCCCTGAAACATTACAGGCTGGTTCAGGATGATGAGTAGATGAACTGATTAACTTCTGAAAAGAAAATCCGATTTTTTTTCTTCAGTTATGGCCCTTTGAAATTTTTGTGCTTTAAGCTTGTAAGCAAGATAACTAAAAAAAACTGTTTGAGCTATTGCCCTGAAACTTTACAGAATGATTGGGGATGATGAGAAGATGAACGGATTAACTTTCGACAAAAATCCATTTTTAGCTCACCTGAGCCGTAGGCTCATTGGTGAGCTTATAGGGTGGTCATGCTGTCTGTATGTATGTATGTCAACATTTTCAAACATCTTCTCCTCTGGAACCGCTGGGCCGATTGAAGCCAAATTTCATGTGGGGCCTCAGTGGGATGGGGGAACGAAAGTTTCTTCGCGGGGTCCAGGTCACATGACCAAGATGGCCGCCATGCCCATATATGGTAGAAACCCTTCAAAAATCTTCTTCTCCGGAACCGCTGGTCCGATTTTCACCAAACTTAGTATGTGGCCTCGGGTACATCATAGTTTGTTCAAATAATGGCCCTTGGATGACCTTGACCTATTTTATGCCAAGGTCAAATTTGGTAATATAGGCTTTTGAATGGCAAAAAGTGAAAATGGTGGATTTTTCGGAAACTGTTGCAGCCTTTGGCCTGAAAGTTGGTAGATGACATCAGCTAAATGAGTTAATAAGTATATATTAGATTTAAAGGTCAAGGTCATTCCGTGACCTTGGGTCAAGTTTTTTAATATGTCAAACTTGAAACTTATTTTTCAGGGAAACTACTTGGTCAATTTTGACCAAATTTCATATGCAAGCTTAATGGGAGAAGGACATGTAAATTAAGTTGATGATGTTGGGTCACATAACCAAGATGGCCGCCATGCCCATATATTGTTAAAAACCCTTCAAAAATCTTCTTCTCTGAAACTCCTGGACGGATTTCTATGAAACTTGGTATGAAGCATTTGGGACGCGGGCCCATCATAAATTCTTAAAATGGTGACCCTCGGATGACCTTAACCTATTTTATGCCAAGGTAAAATTTAGTCACATATGCATTTGTATGGGAAAAAGTGAAAATGCACTATTTTGCTAAAGAAATCATCAATGCTTGTCTTTGTTTACTACAACGAATCTCCGAAATATCATTATCAGAGGACAAAACACGTTTGGTGACATGGATCTTAGATCCATAAGAGGTCTAGAGGGACCTTGGGTGCATGTCCCTTAGCCCTTTAAACCTAAGGCTGTCAGGTGAGCGTCTTCAGGACCAATGGTCCTCTGGTTATTCTTGAGTTATGCCCCTTTGAAATTTTGCGCGTTTTAAGCTTGTAAGCATGATATCTCAAAAACTGTTTGAGCTATTGCCCTGAAACTTTACAGGCTGGTTCAGGATGATGAGTAGATGAACTGATTAGGTGAATTTTAATGCATTTGCATTTTTGGGGAACTTAATGCATGCTTGCTTAAGACAGGTAGCTCGCTTTATAGAGGTGGATACTAAGACAAGTTTGACTGTATCTCTAAAACTGTATGAGCTATTGTCCTGTAACTTAAAACACTGGTATGGGGTGATAAATAAATGACCTGATTAACTTCAGTTTTTCTTGTGTTATGTTCCTTCTAAAATTTCAGCATTGCAGCCAAATAAATAAAGATATCTCAATTACTATTAGGGACAAGCAGTGTTAGGGTCAATCAGTGTTAGGGTCAAGCAGTTGGGGGCATTGTGTTTCGTAAACACTGGCTCTAGTTTTTGTTGTGGTTTATCTTTTGATTGTGTGTATCGCTGATATTATTTTGTTTTGGGTATCCTATTGGCCATTTTGTGGGAAAGTAACCGTTCTTTTGGCTTTCCGCTATAATTGATGTTTCCATTAAGCTCTAGTTAGTTCATGTTTGTGTTTCTTTCCTTTTGATGTCACTGATGGGAGCTGTGGGTTAATTGTATCGATTCCTGATCATTGCCTTCACTTCTATTTTTATAACACTGTTCATTACAACAGGCTTGGTCATATAAAACGGTTACTGAATGACATACACACACATGGCTTCATGACACTGTTCATTATAACAGGCTTGTTGATATTAAAACGGTTAATGAATGACATACACACACACACATGGCTTCATGACACTGTTCATTACAACAGGCTTGTTGATATGAAACGGTTACTGAATGCAGGATCCTCTAAATAAGTTGATTATATTTTCTTGCACACCAGACATGGAAATCAGTGATTTTACCACGGGATAGAAATTGATGTTCTGACCCTGGTGTTCCGACCCCAAATCGATTATAATCGCCTGTTTGATAAATACACTGGTTGATTACAACCTCATGCGAGGCGTCGTCATGCGTGAGGTCACTGAACATTCCTGTTGTGTCATCACAAAATGGCGGACGTCGGTAACCGAAGTGACAGCAGCATTAAAAATTCGCAATAGAAATGGAAGGTATGCAAGAAAAAGAATCCTATATGGGTGTGAGGGGTGAATAGAAAAATCCGTCCCTCGGGATCACTGTCCGGCATCAGTCGGCAAGCCTCGTGATGCCGGACAGTGACCCTCGGGACGGATTTTTCCATCCACCCCTCACACCCATATAAGATTCTTATAGTAAACTCACCATAAAGGTCATTTTTCTATGTACTCTTTACATTTTTGTTTGGATACATCACAGTTGTTTAACCAACACGGCTTTTGCTTTTGGAACCCGGCAATAGTATGTTAGGTGGCTGTGGTGTATTCGTTACCGACCGGGGGCCAGTTGTTCAAAACTAACGACATCGTTAGTTGACATATCGTTAAAACTTTGATCATTTATTATACCAAATATACTAATATTTTTGCTGAAAAAATGTGAGCAGCTTTTGCATTCGCAAAAGCTGCTCACATTTTTTTTTAGCAAAAATACCAAAATTCTAAATATTAAACTTGCTAGAACAGTTAACAATAATACCACTAACGAGCTCGTTAAGCTAACGATGCTTTTAACAACTGGCCCCTTAAGTCTCTACCTATTTCTTTTTCTTTTTTTTTTTTTTTTTTTGTCTGATTTTTTTTGGGTGAATTTTGACGATTTTCTTGCTGATATTTTAGCTGGGATATACAGATGTGTATGTATTTTTATTTATTTTTTTTTCGCTAATTTTTGACACCGTTACAGCTTGTTTTGGCTTAGAATTTCCATTTTTAAAACGTGTTTCTGCTAATCATCCTTAAATCTCTTGGTTGTTGTTATTTTATTAACATGTCACCTTTTGTTGGTCTTTTTTTCTCATCGAGAATGAAAAGTTGAGGCAGGAAAGGATGTGGAAATGAGAAAGAAAGTAAAAAAAAGAAGAAAACACATTTCACTCTGTTCCCTTACCTGCTGTTGTACCAATATCAGCCCTCTGGAATCGATGATACACATTACGCAAACACGCCTATACAAATACATTGCCACCTTTATTGCCGAAAAAATGAAAATTTAATGATAAAAAATTGTGATATTTTTCTTATTTCTTCTCAAAATATGGATTATGGGCACTCGTTAGAACGAGGCGGTTCTAACGAGTATCCACAATTTATATTTTAGAGCAGAAATAAGAAAAACTAGAGCTATCACTTAAGGTGATGAATACCCCCACAAAAACTGCCTTGATAGTACAACAGCGGCATTTTGCAATTTTTTCACTTGAAAGGGGCCATAACTATGTCGAAAATTGACGAATTGTAGTGGAAATCGAACTTGACCTGTATTTTATGATGTTACATCAGTGTACCAAAAACTATAAAAATCGGTGAAGCGCTTTTTGAGTTATCGTCCGGAAACCAAGTCAACAGACCGACCGACCGACCGACAGACCGACAGACCGACCGACAAGCTCACTCCTATATACCCCCCAAATTTCATTTGTGGGGGTATAATAAGGTATACCCCCGGAAACCCCAGTTTTACCATATAAAAGTGGGGTTCAAGGGGGTCAAAATTATATAGGCGTGTTTTCGTGATGATGACACCTTTGCCTCGCCTAATCACCACACACTTTATACAGAATCACCAACATAACAAACAGTAAACAGGAAGGACAAACGTAACTAAAATGACCAACTGAAAAGGGAAAGAATCAGAATCACCAACATAACAAACAGTAAACAGGAAGGACAAACGTAACTAAAATGACCAACTGAAAAGGGAAGGAATCAGAATCACCAACATAACAAACAGTAAACAGGAAGGACAAACGTTACTAAAATGACCAACTGAAAAGGGAAATAATCAGAATCACCAACATAACAAAATACATAATAAGTGAAAGAATTAGAGCCACCATATAAAACAGGAAGGAACCACAGCAAATGCACCGACTTGGAACGATCATTAAAAATGACTGTTGGGCTTAAGTATACTTTACGGAATCCCAACCCTCATCCTCACTTTCACTGTGGTTCAAATATTTTTTTCGGGCTGCACGAAGATTTCTAAATCATAAGTGAATCAATTCTATTAGCAAAGAAGTAACAATTAAAGCCAAGCTGACCCAAGGATGAAGAATCGACAGTAAACTGCGTTGCGACATCCGGTGCTGCACGACATCCGGTGCTGCACGACATCCGGTGCTGCACACAACACCACAGGAACACTGGAGCAAAAGAACATCAACACATTACGTAAACACACCTATACAAATACATTGCCACCTTTATCACCGAAAAAATGAAAATTTTAAGATGAAAAATTGTGATATTTTTCTTATTTCTGCTCAAAATATAGATTGTGGGCACTCGTTAGAACCGCCTCATTGAGGCGGTTCTAACGAGTACCTACAATCTATGTTTTAGAGCAGAAATAAGAAAAATAAGGTATATCCCCGGAAACCCCAGTTTTACTTCATAAAAGTGGGGTTCAAGGGGGTCAAAATTATATAGGCGTGTTTTCGTGATGAGTTGAACCTCGTTGGACCAAGAAACAGACATTAAGTTCCGGCTCCGACAAACTAGATCTAGCTTTAAGCCAAGGCCATCATGGAGATTGGATCTCGACCCACCGGGGTTCAATTAAATACGAGAGCATAATATCTGACGGGACTGCAGACTATTTAATAGCATTTATATTGTATCCCGTGCGTTTGTAACGTTTGATAATTTTCTGAAATTGTTCCGAAAAGTTAGGTTTGCCTATAATTATTTTTAATTTAAATATAATGTCGAAAAAAAAAACAAAAAAAAAAAACAATAGGGCCATGATGGCCCTGGATCGCTCACCTGGTTCATAGTCTAACAAGTGGGCCCAGGAGAGGGGAATTATTGGCCCCAGGGCATTAATTAGCATAATCTTGAGAGAGGTCTAAAAGGTGAAGCTTCATACCAAATATCAAAGACCGGAGCCTTCTGGTTTCAAACAGGAATATTTTTAAAGGTTTTCCTTATAAAAGTCTATTTATAAAACCTGTGGGCCCCGAGGCGGGGCCATTTTTTGGCCCCAGGTCTATAATTTGAACACTCTTGGTAGAAATTCACAAGACGAAACTTCATACCAAATATCAAAGACCTTGGCCTTCTGGTTTCAGACAAGGAGATTATAAAAAACAAGTGGGCCCCGGGATGTGCCCATTTTTGGCCCCAGGGCTATAATTGGAACAATACTAGATGAAGATTCATACCAAATATCAAAGACCCGAGCCTTCTGGTTTCAAACAAGAAGCTTTTTAGTTTTTCCCTATATAAGTCTATGTAAAACCAGTGGACCTATTTTTGGCCCCCGGGCTATAATTTGAGCAATCTTGGTTGAGGTCTACTACACAAAGCTTCATACTAAATATCAGGACCTGAGCTTTCTGGTTTCAGGCAAGAAGAGTTTTAAAGATTTTCCTTATATAAGTCTATGTAAAACCAGTGGGCCCTGGGGGCGGAGCCAGTTTTGGGCTCTGGTCTATAACTTGAACAACCTTGGTCGAGGTCCACTAGAAAAAGCTTCATACCAAATATCAAGGAACTAAGCCTGTGGTTTCAGACAAGAAGATTTTCAAAGGTTTTTCCTGTATAAGTCAATGTAAAACCAAAGGGCCCACGGGCGGGGCATTTTTGGCCCCATGGCTATAATTCGAACAATCTTAATAGAGGTCCACAAGATGAAGCTTCATACCAAATATCAAACACCTGAGCCTTCTGGTCACAGACAAGGAGATTTTAAAGGTTTTCCCTTTGTAAGCCTATGCAAAACCAAAGAGTCCAGGGGCGGGGGCATTTTTGGCCCCAGGGCTTTAATTTGAACAATCTTGGTAGAGGTCCAGTAGATGAAACTACACACCAAATAACAAAGAATTGGGCCTTGAGGTTCAGAGGAGAAGATTTTTTAACATGTTTCATATATAGGTCAATGTAAAACCAAAGGGTTCCGGGACGGGGGCGTTTTTGGCCCCAGGGCTAAAATTTGAGCACTCTTGATAGAGGTCCACAAGACGAAGCTTCATACCATATATCAAACACCTGAGCCTTCTGGTTTCAGAAAAGAAGATTTTTAAAGGTTATCCTATATATGTCTATGTAAAACCGAAGGGCCCCGGGGCGGGGGCATTTTTGGTCCCATGGTATAATTTGAACACTCTTGATAGAGGTCAACAAGACGAATCTTCATACCAAATATCAAACACCTGAGCCTTCTGGTTTCAGACAAGAAGATTTTTAAATCTTTTCCCTATTTAAATCTATGTAAAACCAAAGGGTCCTGGGGCGGGGACATTTTAGCCCCAGGGCTATAATTTAAACAATCTCGGTAGAGGTCCACTAGATGAAGCTACACACCACATATCAAAGACTTGGGCCTTGTGGTTTCAGAGGAGAAGATTTTTTAAATTTTCATTAAAAAATCTAATTTTGGCTCCCGTGACCTTGATATGCAATGGACCGGAACCATTTGAATAACTTTGAAAGGGGACCAACTAAGGATCATTCCTGTGAAGTTTGGTCAAAATCCGATCAGTGGTTTAGGAGGAGATGTCGTTTGAAGAAATTGTTGACGGATGCACGGACGCACGACGGAAGAAAAGTGATCCCAAAGCTCACCTCGTCATTATATAACTGGTGAGCTAAAATAAAAATATATATAAGCAAAACTCAGGTCCATGTCACGAAGTAGACGGACGGTTAACCCTTATCTTGCTGTTCACGACAACCCCTATCTTTGCAAACAGTGTAGATCCAGACCAGATAGCTTCTGAAAACAATCTGATCAGGAATTACACTGTTTGACATTCAATTTATGAATTTGTAAGAATAAATTACATCAAGCAATCTGATTGGTTCAAAGTCAGAAATGGGTGTGGCTAAACTGAATATTAAGCAAGATAAGGGTTAAATGTCATAAGTGTCGATACTTACACACTAATCCCATAACGTTTTAAAAAATATTTCCTCAAATTGCCATTTGAATAGATTTTGGATAAATCAAAATAGTATTACCTGGAGATAGAGTGTAAATGGTTTTACCAACATAAAATACAATAATTAATCGTAGGTTGGTGCTGGTATTTAATAAAATCAGTATACAGTCAAACTTCAATGGCTCGAACACCTTTGGGACCTCGAAAATCTGTTCGAGACAGGGGTAGTTCGAGCCACTGAGGTGACTGCCAGGAGGCATAACGAGATACTTTTAGACATCTTTTCGGTGTTCTATAATGAAAATGTATGCTGTGTGTACTCATTAGAATCGCCTCGATGAGGCGATTCTAATGAGTACACACAACATACATTTGCAAGATAAAAGACTAAAATCTCCTTAATTATCCCCCACTAGTTCTTATGTAAAGGATTTCGGTAGGGGCTCAAGAATGGGTTCGACACATCCATGGTAAACGAGCCATCGGTGTTCGAGCCATCGAAGTTCTACTGTATATAAGATACCTACGGAACCCGGGACAACATATTATCTTGTGCAGACCAGATATTATCTTGTTTGCGCAAGATATTCAGTTGTGTGAACAAGATAGTATCTTGTCCGCACAAGAAAATATCTTTTGCGCACAAGGTAATATGTTGTAAGAACAAGATAATATCTTGTCTGCACAAGATAATATATTGTTCGCACAACTTCCCAAGATCTATTTTGTGCAAACAAGATAATATGTTGTGCGGACAAGATAATATCTTGTGAGCACAAGATATTATGTTGTGCAAACAAGATCATATCTTGTCCGCACAAGATAATATCTTGTCCGCAAAAGATTATATGTTGTCCGAACAAGATAATATCTTGTCCGCTCAAGATATTATCTTGTTCGCACAAGATAATAAAAATAAAAAATCATGTCCCTTCCCGGGTTCCGTACCTTCCCGTGTTCCGTAGATACCTGCATTGTTTGTACAACTTTCTTGTTACGGTTTTTTTTTTTTTTTCTAAAAAAAATGAACCACGTTTCCTTTATTTAATAAAGAGGATAAACGTCTTTTTCACATAGTACATATAAGTAGATGGTAACCCTGGCTAGTTTGACTAATCTGAATTTCACAATTTCCTATTTAGAATCGAAACAATTAACCCATTCCTCCCACCAGGGACACCTTAGGGAAAGAAACAGAAACATGAATTAACTAGACCCAAATGGACACATCGGTTGTGGAAAGCCAAACGGACAGCTACTACTGACAAAATGGCCAGTTGGCGATCAATAAAGATATAAGCGATGCACACATTCAAAGACAGAAGAGCTTCGCCTTGGAACGGTCACCAAAAAATATTAAATCGATTTACGTGGCTGCAATCCTCGCCCTTACTTGCGTCGTGGTTTAAACAAATAATTTATTCAGTCCGAATTACTGTTTATGGAGATTGGAGACCCTCCTCTCCCTCTTGAATGGAAGTAGATTGTCGAAATATTACTGCAGGTTAGTTAGCAACAATATCCGATCTGTGAACACTCTGGTCTGTGAACGATCTGTTTTACTATACTGACTGAAACAGATTGTTTAAAGATCAGATCTGTCAGAAACTGTAGACCCAGCAGGCACATGACGTAATTGTGACGTCAAATCAACGTCGGTGCAACGTCATAACGTTTATGCAACGTCATATCAACGTCGGTGCAACGTCATGACGTTGCATCGACGTTGATTTGACGTTGCCCTAGCGACGTGTGCCTGCTGGGGATCGTCTAAATATCACTGCATTACGTGAAAGGTGAAATAAGTGACAGGGAAAAATGAAGAACACATGCATATGTCCTTTACCTGTATAATAATAAAAATAATAATAATCGACCTTATTTATAGAGGGTAACACATTTAGTACTAGTACTAATCCTCCATGTGGGCCTCTTTTCCTGGGAAGGAACCAGTACTAAGCAATGCGGATAAAGTCTCTTGCTCAAGGAAACAACACTTGGCGCTTGCGGAGATCGAACCGGCTACCTCTCGATCTTAAATCCGATGCTTTACCACTGCACCACAGCGCTCCTCTGCATCACCTAAACAAGACCATGAAATGAAGACCCCTTAACCCCATTTTATATAGAGAATACTGGGTTTTACATGGGGTATACCTTATTTTCTTATTTCTGCTCCAATGCATAGGTTGTGGGAACTCGTAAGAACCGCCTCACTGAGGCGGTTCTAACGAGCGCCCTCAACTTATGTTTTGAGCATTTATAAGAAGAATACCCGTATCAAGGATTTTCATCAGAAAAGTAGCCATTTTGAAGATGTGTGTGCGGAACCCAGGATGGGACATGGATTTTTTTTAATTTGTTGTGCGGACAAGATAATATGTTGTGCGCACAAGCGGACAACATAATTTATCTTGTGCGGACAACATATTATCTTGTGCGCACAAGATAAAATCTTGTTCGCACAACATATTATCTTGTTTGCACAACCTAGATCTTGGGAAGTTATGCGAACAAGATAATATTTTGTGCGGACAAGATATTATTTTGTTCGCACAACATATTATCTTGTGAGCACAAGGTCAGGGGGGGTATGGTTACCTGTTTTTCCAATATTGACAATATGCAAGCTGGGAGCCAGCAAATAATGCAAATATGTTGAATAAACCGTACTGTTCATTGTTTTCTTCTCACAATAGAAGACTGCCAAGGTTTAGTTTATTACTATAGATAGTTTATTCAACTGGTTCTTTTTCAGATTTGAGCCGACGCATTACAAGACCTACAATAAGACCGGTGCGACCAGCAGAGACTCAAATCAACCTGCGCACCAAACCACTATGACAAGACCCTTTGCCTATGTCTCTTTGCATAAATATAAGCCTATAGTAGGTACATGCGATCAGCAAAGACTCTGATCACACTGCGCGAATGCTGATCTGAGTCTTCGCTGGTCGCTCAAGCCTTCATGTAGATTTTGTCATGCGCTGGCTCATTTTATACATGAGCCCAAAATACTTTATCATAAGTGCCTAAAACATTTTAGTCCACTTGTTTGTTTGATTTGAGGTTTAACGTCCCCGTCAACTCTGTAAAGGTCATTTTGTAGACGTTGCTTCCAATTTTGTGGGACTTTTACCCGACATTGAGACGAAATGACATCTCAAGCCCTGACGCCCAATCAAACCAATAAGGTTTATAAGCATGGACGGTCCGACTCGTGCGCACCGCTTTGCCTGGGCAGGCTTAGATCCTCTCATGTGCCTGTAGCATTCAGCTCTATGTGGAAGCATCATGCAGCCCATATATTTCTTCAAGCCCCGATGGGCGGAGACCAAATCCACTTGTATATAAATTACATTCTGAATACAGATGCATTTGCGACAGTTTAAAAGAATATCAGATCATTTTTTTCATTTCATTTAGCATATACATATCACTTTTTTCATAAATATATTTCTCTGCTGGTGTGATTACTATGCAGTTTTGATGATTTTAGATCTTGAGCTTCATGTATGCAGCTTAGGATCGACTACGGCTCCCGCCCAGCAGGGCTTGAAGAAATATATGGGCTGCATGATGCTTCCACCAGAGCTGAACCGACCCGCACACGAGTACTGGTAAACCGCTTAGAGGATCTAAGCAAAGCGGTGCGAGTCGGCCAGTCCATGCTTATAAACCCTATTGGTTTCATTGGGCGGCAGGGCTTGAGATGTCATTTCATCTAAATGTCGGGTAAAAGTCCCACAAAATTGGAAGCAGCGTCTCCAAAATGACCTTTACAGTGTTGACGGGGACGTTAAACCTCAAATCAAACAAACAAATTAGAATCGACTTCTTCAATCGACTTCTTTAATCAAAATTTTCTGACTGCATATATGTCATTACTAAAACACGCCTATACAAATACATTGTAAACTTAACCGCCGAAAAAACGAAAATTTTCTGATGAAAAGTTGTGGTATTTGTCTTATTTCTGCTCAAAATATGGATTGTGGATACTCGTTAGAACCGCCTCATCGAGGCGGTTCTAACGAGTACCCGCAATCTATATTTTAGAGCAGAAATAAGAGAAATAAGGTTTACCCCTGTAAACCCCAATTTTACAACATAAAAAAGTGGGGTTCAAGGGGGGTCAAAATTATATAGACGTGTTTTCGTGACGATACATATATTTAGGTCAAAATATAAATGCCCAGAAGAAAATGCATATCAGTCAAAAGACTGAGATGTGATAAGTTATCTGAACTGTCCATGATAAATTTCATATTATAATGCAAATATAGTAAATATGATTACTTGTATTTGAGGTGTGAACAGAATGATCCTTCAAATTGTAAGCACACCACTTTCTCTTTGAAAACTATATTCCCTCCAGTTTTTTGAAAAACAGGAAGCAAGTCATTGGATTATTGCCAAGATGATTCCTGGAAAATTTCCATGAAACATTGCAATAGTGAAATTGAGGTTTAGTTATTGGATTGTCTGAAGATCGGGCAATGGAAGGGTAACAGGACACTTCGGCCCCAAAACAACCTCGGCCCTTAGACACTTCGACCCCTTGACACCTCGGCCCCAAAACCACCTCGGCCCCTAGACACTTCGGCCCCTTGACACCTCGGCCCCAAAACCACCTCGGCCCCACATAAAATTGAAACCCTAGACGGGTCGGTCCCTGGACACCTCGGTCCCTAGACACGTTGGCCCCATATACATAGACACTTCGGCCCCACTTTGCTTTTAACGGGGCTTCCACTTAAATAGGAGATCGGGTTGGATGCCCGATGCGTTTTTAGCTCACCTGTCACGTAGTGACAAGATGAGCTTTTGTGATCACTTTTCGTCCGTCGTCAGTGCGTGCGTGTGTGCGTAAACTTTTTCTTCAAATGACATCTCCTCCTTAACCACTGATCGGATTTTGACCAAACTTCACAGGAATGATCCTTAGGTGGTCCCCTTTCAAAGTTGTTCAAATGGTTCCGGTCCATTGCACAGCTAGGTCACAGGAGCGAAAAACAGATTTTTTAAATGAAAACTTTAAAAATCTTCTCTGAAACCGCAAGGCCCAGGCCTTCGATATTTGGTATGAAGCTTCAATTAGTGGACCTCTACCAAGATTGTTCAAATTATAGCCCTGGGGCCTAAAATGTCCCCGCCCCGGGGTCCTTTGGTTTTACATAGGCTTATACAGGGAAAATCTTTAAAAATCTTCTTCTCTGAAACCGAAAGGCCCAGATCTTTGAT
The DNA here is from genome assembly GCA_963580285.1 of Lucinisca nassula. Lineage (NCBI taxonomy): Eukaryota > Metazoa > Mollusca > Bivalvia > Lucinida > Lucinidae > Lucinisca > Lucinisca nassula. The sequence continues at coordinate 82,809,406 of OY757022.1, read as the reverse complement.
ATTTGGTGTGACGCTTCATCTAGGTGACCTCTACCAAGATTGTTCAAATTATAGCCCTGGGGGCCAAAAAGCCCCCGCCTCGGGGGCCTACGGTTTTACATAGGCGTGACAGGGAAAATCATTAAAAAATCTTCTTCTCTGAAACCACCAGGCCAACGTCTTTGATATTTTGTGTGAAGCTTAACCTGGTGGACCTCTACTAAGATTGTTCAAATTATAGCCTTGGGGCCAAAAAACGCCGGCGCGGAGGCCTTTGGTTTTACATAGGCTTATGCAGGGAAAATCTGTAAAAATCTTCTTCTTTGAAACCGCAGGCCCAGATCTTTGATATTTTGTGTGAAGCTTCATCTAGTGGACCTCTACCAAGATTGTTCAAATTATAGCCCTGGGGGCCAAAATGCCCCCGCCCCGGGGGCCTATGATTTTACATAGGCTTATATTGGGAAAATCATTAAAAAATCTTCTTCTCTGAAACCACAAGGCCCACGTCTTTAATATTTTGTGTGAAGCTTTACCTGGTGGACCTCTATTAAGATTGTTCAAATTATAGCCTTGTGGCCAAAAATGCTCCCGGCCCGGGGGCCTTTGGTTTTACATAGGCTTATACAGGGAAAAAATTTAAAAATCTTCTTCTCTGAAACCGCAAGGCCCAGATCTTTGATATTTGGTGTGAAGCTTCAGCTATTGGACCTCTACCAGGATTGTTTAAATTATGGCCCTGGGGGCCAAAATGCCCCCGCCCCGGGGGCCTATGATTGTACATAGGCTTATATAGGGAAAATCATTAAAAAATCTTCTTCTCTGAAACCACAAGGCCCAGGTCTTTGATATTTGGTGTGAAGCTTTACCTGGTGGACCTCTACTAAGATTGTTCAAATTATAGCCTTGAGGCCAAAAATGCCCCCGTCCCGGGGGCCTTTGGTTTTACATTGGCTTGCTTATACAGGGAAAATCTTTAAAAATCTTCTTCCCCGAAAACCGCAAGGCCCCGATCTTTTATATTTTGTGTGAAGCTTTATCTAGTGGAACTCAACCAAGATTGTTCAAATTAAGCTTATGTAAGGAAAATCATTAAAAAATCTTCTTCTCTGAAACCACAAGGTCCACGTCTTCAATATTTTGTGTGAAGCTTTACCTGATGGACCTCTACTAAGATTGTTCAAATTATAGCCTTGGGGCCTAAATATGCCCCCGGCCCGGGGGCCTTTGGTTTTACATAGGCTTATACAGGGACAATATTTAAAAAATTTCTGCTCTGAAACCTCAAGGCCCAGATCTTTGATATTTGGTGTGAAGCTTTATCTAGTGGACCTGTTTCAAGATTGTACAAATTATAGCCCTGGGGCCGAAAATGGCCCCACCTTTGGACCCTTTGGTTTTTCATAGGCTTATATAGGGAAACTTTAAAAAATCTTCTTCTCTGAAACCACAAAGCCCAGGTCTTTGATATTTGGTATGAAGCTTCACCTAGTGGACCTCTACCAAGATTGTTCAAATTATAGCCCTGGGGCCAAAAATGCCCCCGCCCAGGGCGCCTTTGGTTTTACCTAAGCTTATGTAGGGGAAATCTTTAAAACTTTTCTTCTCTGAAACCGCAAGGCCCAGGTCATTGATATTTGGTGTGACTCTTAATCTAATGGACCTCTACCAAGATTGTTCAAATTATAGCCCTGGGGCTAAAAATGCCCCCGCCCCGGAGGCCTTTTGTTTTACATAAGAAAAATATTTTAAAAAACTTTTTCTCAGAAGCTGCAAGGCCAAGGTCTAAGATATTTGGTGTGAAGCTTCATCTATTGGACCTCTATCAAGATTGTTCAAATTATAGCCCTAGGACCAAAAATGTTCCCACCCCGGGACCCTTTTGTTTTTCATAGGCTTAATTAGGGAAAATATTTAAAATTCTTCTTCTGATACCACAAGGCCCTGCTCTATGCTATTTGATATGAAGCTCCAACTAGTGGACCTCTACCAAGATTGTTCAAATTATAGCCCTGGGGCCAAAATGCGCCCACCCCTGGAGCCTTTGGTTATACATAGGCTTATACATGGAAAATCTTTAAAAATCTTCTTCTCTGATACCACAAGGCCAAGATCTTTTGTATTTGATGTGAAGCTTCATCTAGTGGACCTCTTTCAAAATTGTTCGAATTATAGCCCTAGGGCCAAAAATGCCCCCACCCCGGGACCCTTTGGTTTTTCAAAGGCTTATACAGGGCAAACCTTTAAAATCTTCTTGTCTGAAACTAGAAGGCCCGGGTCTTTGATATTTGGTATGAAGCTTCATCTAGTGGACCATTACCAAGTTTGTTCAAATTATAGCCCTTGGGCCTAAAATGCACTGGAGACACTAATTCTCAGGTGAGCGATTAAGGACCCTCTGGGCCCTCTTGTTTTATTTTTATTTGCTGATTTGATTACGAGGACTGTTCAAATATGAATGCAAGTAGAGCGTTTTCTCATGCACTAATGCGAAAATCACCTGGAAATAAATATCACAGCGTAGAAAAACATTTTACCTATACATTGATACCAAACCTGTTAAAATCCGTCCACTTTAGCCATGTACATCGTTCGATAAACACTGTCTACTCTTGTATACTAATACAAAACATCATGGTTGGAAGAAGGTCAGAGTACGCCGTTGAAATACGGTCCTATATTAAGAATCGTTGTATTCTTGGTATACGGTGCAAAGACAATTTTGATGAAATATGTTCGGTTAATGGGCATAATGAAATGTCTTTTCCGACAGTTTTTCGTTGGTGTAAGAAATTCAGTGGTGGGCTATGCTCAACAGAAGATGCACCACATGATCGTCGGCCGAAAAGAGCAACTTCTGCCAAGATGGTTGCTAGAGTGAAAGAAATAGTTGCTACCGATGCACGATACACCACTAGGCAAATAGCTAGTATGGTTGGCATCTCATTAGGAGCAGCTCATATAATTCTGAAACGGGATTTGAAAATGAGAAAGATCTGTGCTAGATGGATTCCCCATCTGTTGACAGATGAGCAGAAAAAGACACGTGTTCAGTGCGCCAAGAAGTTGCTTAAAAAGGTTCCAAATTACAATGCACGGTCTTTCGCTAATGTCGTCACAGGTGACGAGACTTGGGTTCACTTTTTGAGCCAAAACGAAAGATTCAGAACAAACTATGGGCAACAAAGTATTGCAAAAGACCATGCATTGCAAAGCGGACCATGAGCGTCAAGAAGGTAATATATGCCATATTCTTTTCAAATCAGGGCCCTGCTATTCAGGTTGCTGTGCCTAAAGGCCAATCTGTAAATAAGTTCTTCGAAAATTGAAGAAATATTCTAAAGAACGAAGACCCGCAACTGGTTTTGCCAATGTCAGATTGCTACATGACAATGCGTCATCGCACAAGGCGTTCATTGTGCAAGACTATCTGAAGCAGGAAAATCACTGAAAAGCAAATATTTTTGGTGATAGACACCAAGGGAACAGACAAAAAACGGACTTTGTTTTATATCTGATTTGAGAGGTATTCAATCATACTTTCTAGCAAAAACTGTTTGTATGATTGTATCTTAGGGGATTGAAGCAGCAAGGAGATCCAGGAAACAATGGGCTTATTTGAACAGCCGTGCACTCTTTGCGCGCCATAAAGCAAGATAAAAATATGTTGTAAATTTTGTAAAAATGTTGTTTATTAAAAGCACTATTTTAGACTATATTTTTACAAAAGACTTAATTTTTTGTATAAAAATGTCCAATAAATTTGTCAATTTCTATGGGTACCCCCATAAAGACTAACATCCATCTAGACGTTTATCCACCGTTGATAGCTACATTTCCTATATGAAAGAAAGATACTTCCTTTCAAGGATTGTTACTAAAATATTAGCGAGTGTGCCACTAGTTTAGATAGAAACTATACGGCCTACTTACTTGATGTTTCCATAGCAACTATTTTTCTGTCAGGGGTAGAATTACCCCACCCACTTCTAATTATGTATTAATTCAATCGGGAAAATGTTAATATATTTGGCTTCTCATCTATCCATCATACTAAAAAGACATCAGAGTAACCAAAATTATAAAGATTATAGTAGAAAATCTTAATCATTCAGAATAAGAAGAAATCTGTGAGCCAGTACAGAGTTTTGAAGCCATTTTTAAAACCAATGTACTCTAGATGAAGAATATACATGAGCTATGCTATGCACGGCAAGATTTCTGCGACAATATGCTGTATTTGTTATTGGTAATGGATTAACAATACCATCTAGTAAACATAACATGCATAGGATCTTTTATTTTTCAGTAATTTGATCTGGAAATGTAGTTACAGATTTACAGACATCACGACGTCAAACAGTTTTGGGAATTCATTTATGGCCACTGAGTGTAGTTGTGATTAAAGGTTGTCACAGACGCATTCTGATCAGTCCTGCACATTGGGACGATTCTAACCAGTACACACAACCTGTGTCTTGGAGCAGAAATAAGAATTACGAAAACATGCCTATACAAATTCATTGTAAACTTTACCGCAGAAAAAAAAACGAACATTTTAAAAGGAGAAATTGTGATATTTTATTATTTCTGCTCAAATAAGAAAAATAAGGTTTACCCCTGTAAACCCCAATTTTACTATATAAAAGTGGGTTTCAAGGGGGTCAAAATTACACATTACGAAAACACGCCTTTACAAATACATTGAAAACTTTACCGCCGAAAAACGAAACTTTTAAGATGAAAATTTGTGATATAATTCTTGTTTCTGCTCAAAATATAGATTGTGGGTACTCGTTAGAACCGCCCCTTCGAGGAGGTTCTAATGAGTACCCACAATCTATATTTTAGAACAGAAATACAAAAAATAAAGTTTACCCTGTATACCCCAGTTTTACTATATAAAAGTGAGGTTTAAGGGGTCAAAATTATATAGGCGTGTTTTCGTGATGAAGGCGTGTCTTCGTGATGTAAATAATGTATGCCCCTATGAGGACCAGTTTTCCCCATATAAACTGGGGTTGAGCGGGGTCCCCATTACACGGGCTTGTTAACATGATGTTTTGTTTGTTAGAATTGGCGTTCAAATAACGTCCCAATCAACACTATCTCGGTCATTTTGGAGACGTTGCCTTCAATTTTGAGGAATTTTACCCGACATTGAGATGAATTGACATCTCAAGCCCTGCAGCCCAATGAAACCAATAGGGTTTATAAGTATGAACGGTCCGACTCGCACCGCTTTTCCTGGCCAGGCTTTAAACCTCTAAGCGGTTTACCAGTACTCATGCCACAGGCTGTCGGTTTCTTGAAGTCCCGATGGGCGGGGCCGATTTTAACATGATATAAATGCTCATACCCTAACAGATATCAAAAGTGGGACCGAGGTGTCTTTGGGGCCGAGATGTCTAGGGGCCGAGGTGACAGTGGGGCCGAGGTGTCTAGGCCCGAGGTGACTAGGGCCGAGGTGTCTAGGGCCGAGGAGACTAGGGGCCGAGGTCGTAGTGGGGCCGAAGTGTCTGGAAATCCAGTGGAAATGATCCAGTTAAAATATTATCTAAAAATCACTGGAACTAAATGTTTAAGTTGGAAAGATTGCAAATTGATTGTCTTCAGAAAAGGTCAAAGTTAACTGATTATTAGGTGATTGCCAGTAACTCGTTTAAAATCATAAAACTTTAACAGGCATTAAACTTATTTTGATTTCATGGCGATCTGTTGAATGGTTACAAGATCGGGATAATAGATTCATCACGAACACATGCCTATATAATTTTGACCCCCTTAAACCCCACTTTTAAACAGTAAAACTGATGTTTACAGGGGTAAATATTATTTTTTCTTATTTCTGCTCAAAAACATATATTGTGGGTACTCGTTAGAACTGCCTCGTTGAGGCGGTTCTAACGAGTACCCACAATCTATGTTTTGGGCAGAACTAAGAAAAATATCTGGTTGTTTTTTTTTATCAGAAAATTTTCATTTTTTGGTGGTAAAATTTTCCAAAATATTTGAAAAGGCGTGTTTTTGTAACGCCATATGAAAAAGAAATGAAACAAAATGCATTCAAGTATAATGCGTAGACAATACGCTATCAATACGCCGTTTTGCGTCTTCTTACAGGGAAAAAAAAAAAAAAAAAAAAAAAAACGCTTTCAAAACGCAACTTGAAAAGGGGCATTGTTAGCATTAGCACTTTTGTTCTCTTAGTTTTTATAATAGTAAATTGTTAACGACGTACGTGTAACGTTACGGAGCGTATCTAACTAATTTGCATATTTAATCCACCAGTGGATTATCGTGTGTGTGTGTGTGAATTCGGGTTTAACGTCGCTTTCAACAATTTTTCAGTCATATCACGACGGTGTATGGTTGCGACAGGGAGCTCAATGCTCACGTTTATAGTGCTGCCTCACTGAAGTATCATGTCCCAGACACATTACATGATACCACACCCAGTCACATTATCCTGACACTGTTTCGACCAGTCCTAGCTCTACCCCGTAAATCTGAGTGCCAAACGAGGAGCAGCTGTTACCATTTTTAACGACTTTGGTATGTCGCGGCCCGGGATCGAACCCGAGACCTCCCGTTCCCCGGAGCGGACACTCTACCAACTGAGCTATCGGGGCCGGTGTAGTGGATTATCGAATTTATTACATAGAGGATCTTACACGAGTGGTCATTTCATATGACATTTATGAAACGAGCCTTCGGCGAGTTTCATAAATATCATATGAAATGACCACGAGTGTAAGATTCTCTTTATCATATGACTACTTTAAATTGAATTTTATCGCCTTTTAATTTGACGATTTTTTCTACGAAAAATGCATTGTTGACATGGACGTCGTCATGACGTTTCTTAATCCCGCCAAAGTGTTATTACACTTGTGGTCATACGATTTTTATTACACGACGTTATCCACTACTTATCAACGACGTCATATGATAAATATAGATTATTCATTCTCCTAGTTGAAATATGGGATTTATAAACCGAGGGAGGTAAAACAATCCGATAAAGAAACGAGTGCGAAGCACGAGTTTCTTTAACGGATTGTTTTACCTCCCGAGGTTTATAAATCCCATATTTCAAATAGGAGAAATGTATAATCTGTATATTACATGCACTTCCATAGACTTTTAGGAGAGTTTGGATCTTGAATTCTGGATCTGAATGTACGTTCAGTTGACTGTTTACAGCCCATGTAAACGGTTCAATCAGCGAAGTGTTACAGAATCTGGGTGGAAGAACAACTGGATGGGCGCCATTTTGAAAGCGCTTTCTACAGTTTTGAACAAAAATAGAAGAAACAAAGTGTTTCAGTGATAAAACAAGTAAAACGTTAGATTAAATAAAGCAAAACTTACATCCTAATCAATGGTCATATCCATGTTTTCTTTTGTTTCAGCGTTGCATCCGACTCAAACGTCACGCATTCTGAACGTCTGTTGATATTTCTTAGACGCCGTTACAATGACGTCATGAATAACGTCGCCGTGATTGAAACTTTCCCGCGTTTGAATAGAACAATTTCACTGCAAAGCGGTATCTCGTATCTTGTACATAAAGTAGTTCCAGCTGAAGGGATTTATTTCCCCGGCTAAGAGGAAATATTTCTTCTTAGCAAAAAGGAAAATACCAAGTTTATGTCTGGTAGAAATCATGGTATTTCTCCGTAATGCATGTAATATATGGCGTTATTACATTCTCAGACGCGACGCCATATAATACGAATTAAACATTACTAGCGAAGAATTATATGATATATGCTTAATGAAATGAACAAACGGATTTCATATTTTTAACTGCCTGAAATGCATCTGTATTCAAAATGTAATTTGAGCCTGCGCACGACAAAACTACAATAAGACCTTTGCGACCAGATAAGACTCAGATCAGCCTGCACATCCGCACAGTCTGATCAAAGTCTTCGCTGTTCGCCTGAGCCTTCTATATTGAGCCCCGCCAAGCGAATTTGTGTCTTCGAGCATTCCGTCATGACAAATTTTAACTGCGCATGCTCAGCCATTCAGAGGGGTCAGGGATATTGCTTTCTGTCTGAAGGTTCCTCTTGATTCACTGCTTGTATGAGCGAGCAGCGAAGGTTCTGGGGAGACTGCGCGGATGCGCAGGCTCGCCTGAACCTTCGCTGCTCGCATAGGCGATAAGTACCAAAATCGCTTGAAGGGGCCCATATTATCTAGGCTATTCATAGGGCAACAAGAGAATGCTCCGACCAGGCTGGCCTCACGAGCCGGCTGAACTAAGTCTTCGACCATAGGATAGGTCTTATTGTAGGTTTTGTCATGCGCCGGTCCATTTGATGTAAACGAACTAAAATGTTTTAGGCTCTTATGATAACATATTTTGGGTCATGTATATAGTCACTGGCATGGGTATAAAATCTGAAAGTACCAGTTCATTCATTTGCTCCGTTTTCTACATTTTGTTCGTATAGTATGACAAATTATTACATGCACTGACATATTGTTACTGATCTTGTAACAAGAAACAACCACAATATTCTATTGTTCCTGGTGATTTGTTTTAGTACAGTAGAGAAGGCCAAACAAATCAATATTATTGTGATACGAACAATTTTCTACGTGTAGAGAAACTATTTTATATGTTTATTTAAATGATTTTTTATATAAGTCGTGTTCCTGGTAATCTGTTTCGGTACCATTACAAAAATACGCCTATACAAATACATTTTAACCTTTATCGCCGAAAAACTGAAAATGTTTACATGAAAAATTGTGATATTTTTCTTATTTCTGCTCAAAGAGAAAAATAAGGCTTAGCCCTGTAAACCCCAGTTTTACAATATAAAAGTGGGGTTCAAGGGGGTCAAAATTATACAGGCATGTTTTCGTGATGCAATAGTGAGAGTTTGTTTGTTTGTTTGATGTGGGGGTTTAACGTCCCCGTTAACACTGTATAGGTCATTATGGAGACGTTGCTTCCAATTTTGTGGGACTTTTACACAACGTTGAGATGAAACGACATCTCAATCCCTTTCGCTCAATGAAACTAAAAGGTTTTATAAGCATGGACGTTCCGACTCACACCGCCTTGCCTGGGCAGGCTTAGATCCTCTAAGCGGTTTACCAGTACTTATGTGCGGTCGGTTTCAGCTCTGCGTGGAAGCATCATGTAGCCCATCTATTTCTTCAAGCCCCGATGGGCGGGGCCGACAATAGTGAGAGACAAAATTACTGAATATTATTGTAAAATTAGACTTCTTATTGTATGTATATATAGAGACTATTTTATAATTATGTTAAATTAAATGATTCATATCATAATATACATGTGGTGTCGTTTTACTTTTTATTCCCTATTTAAAGATATCCATAATTATTTATGGATATCCAAAAATTGAATTTGTGATATCCATAATCAAATAAGTGATATTCATTATCATAACATAGAAGAAGAAGTTTATTTACCTCGTAATAGATCAGTGGAGGTCGAGGCCATCCTCCATTGACCTTACAACATAGTCGAGTATTACATGCAATAGGTCAAGTATGACCCTTGAGCAAATAATCATATATACAAACATTTATAAAGCAACATGGCGGACATTGTAAAATGAATCTGAAAGTTACACAACCATATCTGGCAGTGTGTTTGCATATGCTTGACACTAAGTCACTTATTTATTTCTTTCCAAATATGCTACTCACGACAGACTATACATACAGAAATGTTCTGACATAATAGAGAACTAGCCTTTTAAGAAGAATTCTTTTGTTCCTAATGACGTCTAACGGACATGCTACAGTCAACCCTCTTTATGCCAACATTCGTCACAACAACAAAACTCGCAATGAAATAAAATAATAAAAAGCCCTTCGTAATCTTTTCATACTCCTAATTGGGATTCTTTATAACGACCGAATCTTTATAACGGCACAGTAATAGGGAACAAATATCGTCGATATAACGAGGGTTCTCTGTACTTTAATGTCCTTACACAACTGTTTATTCTTATGCTGCTTTTGTACTATACATACTAATTCATCATGTTAACAAGACCGAGAATTGGAGACTACCGCAAACTCCACATTATTTCTCCAAATAGCCGCCCCAAAATACAGGTCGCGGGTACCCGCTAGAACCACGTCGGTGCTGGGGTTATAACGAGCGCCCACAACCCACGCCACGAGCGGCAATAAACAAAATATCACAAATCCACTACAAAAAAAAAAAATACATATCACTTTAAAAATTGGTGAACTATTCTATACAGCTACTGAGTTAAGGCACACGCAAAAATTTATGCCAGTCGGATGGCAGGACAGCGCCATACCATAATACCTCCGTTTTATTCGAAACGGGCTAAATATGAGTATTGAATCCAGAAACAAATGTAAAAAAGAAAAACTGATTCATCGATTGTTTTGAGTTTAAGGACAGGTCAACCCTAGTGGATCATTTTTGTCTTCTCCAAGAGAAAGGGGAAATGTGTGTGTGTGAATTCGGGTTTAACGTCGCTTTCAACAATTTTTCAGTCATATCACGACGGTGTCTGGTTGCGACAGGGAGCTCAATGCTCACGTTTATAGTGCTGCCTCACTGAAGTATCATGTCCCAGACACATTACATGATACCACACCCAGTCACATTATCCTGACACTGGATCGACTAGTCCTAGCTCTACCCCGTAAACCTGAGTGCCAAGCGAGGAGCAGCTAGTACCATTTTTAACGACTTTGGTATGTCGCGGCCCGGGATCGAACCCGAGACCTCCCCGTTCCCCGGAGCGGACACTCTACCAACTGAGCTATCGGGGCCGGTAGAGAAAGGGGAAAAGAGATAGAAGAGACAGTAGAGAAGATGATTTGTTTTTGTTTGATTTAAGGTTTAACGTCCCCGTCGACACTGTAAAGGTCATTTTGGAGACGTTGCTTCCAATTTGTGGGACTTTTACCCGACATTGAGATGAAATGACATCTCAAGCCCTGCCGCCCAATGAAAACAATAGGGTTCATAAGCATGGACGGGCCGACTCGCACCGCTTTTCCTGGGCAGGCTTAGATCCTCTAAGCAGTTTACCAGTACTCAAGCCCTGTCGCCCAAAGAAACCAATAAGGTTTATTAGCTTGGACGGTCCGCTTCGCACCGCGGTTCCTGAACAGGCTTAGATCCTCTAAGCGGTTCACCAGTACTAGTATGCGGGTCGGTTTCAGCTCTGCGTGGAAGCATCATGCAGCCCATATATTTCTTCAAGCCCCGATGGGTAGGGCCGTTGTAGAGAAGATGAAAGTGAGGGACAGAGGAGAAAGATGAAAATGAATGGAAGTGTAGGAACAGAAGAAATATCAACTCTCATTCACTCTACCGTTACCTGCTGCAAGGACAGCAGGTGTTGCCCAACTGTAAGTCAATATCAGCCGGACTCCCCAGTTAAACAAGATACACATCGCCATTGCCTCACTCAACTACCCCACGAAGAAAATTCGGAAGAAAGAAAGATAAACGTGCCTGCCAATTTCTTCATGTTCAAACCATAAATTTCTAAATTAGCTCAGTACATATCTGCTAATAATCTTACAGAGAAGTTCTCCTAACGGGAGACCCCCGCCCATAGGGGCTTGAAGAAATATATGGGCTGCATGATGCTTCCACGCACAGCTGAATCCGATCCGCATACTAGTACTGGTGAACCGCTTAGAGGATCTAAGCCTGTTCAGGAACCGCGGTGCAAAGCGGACCGTCCAAGCTAATAAACCTTATTGGTTTCATTGGGCGACAGGGCTTGAGATGTCATTTCATCTCAATGTCGGGTAAAAGTTCCACAAAATTGGGAGCAAGTCTCCAAAATGACCTTTACAGTGTTGATTGCGACGTTAAACCTCAAATCAATCAATCAATCTCCTAGCGGGCACATGATGTCTTAGCAACGTCGCATCAACGTCGCATTGATACAACGATGCACATAGGTTGTGCAGCCGCTTGGAGCTATGTTTCTTTGGGCGTCGGGACATAAAAAGGAGAATAACTTGACAAAAAAAAATATCATTTTTTAACCATTTGATTTAGACATTATAACTCTGGTCAGACACCGCGTTTACCCAAGGCGAATTAAAATACGTTTATTCTCACCTGTACGGGGTTCTAAAAACATTAACTCATAAATGTCAATTGTTTCAATTCTGTGACATTTGGAAACAGTTAAGATAGATTAGAGGCCACAGAATGTTGCGTCTGATCGGTTTCTTTACTATTTGCTAAAGTACGGAACTTGATTTAAACAACACGTGTTTTGTAATGTTAGAGCTCTCGAAAGCAGGCAAATTGTAGGTCAGTAAAGGGTTGTTTAGTTGGTCACTGATAAGCTAACCCTTTTAACCCTGTAGACCGGTGCAGACGCCGATGTAGAAATACACTGTATCTATGCAAACCTTGTAGATCCTGATAAGACGGCACGTAGCTAGAACGTCTCAACTACGTCTCGCCAGAATCTACATATACACTGTTTGTATTCCTGTCAGTGAACTAATCAGAAATCCTTTCCTATAAGAATATATTTAAAGCGAGAACAGTCCTGTTTAGAAACTCAGGGATGAAAGAGTAAAAAAGCGCGTAGGAAAATAGTTCCAGAGTACTGTTTTCTTTACAGAATTCGTCTTTCTGTGCCAATTTATATTCAATCCGTATAAAGTCTCGAAAACTGAAATAGTTTATCTGAGATCTGAGGCTTATAGTTTCAGACAAGAAGATTTTTGAAGATTTTCCCGCGAGATGTCTATGTAAAACCAGTGGGCTACAGGGCGGGGGCATTTTTGTTAACAGGGCTATAATTCTAACAATCTTTATAGAGGTCCACTAGACGCAGCTTCATATCAAATATCAAACACCTCAGCATCCTGGTTTCTGACAAAAAGATTTTCAAAGGGTTTCCCTATATAAGTCAGTGTAAAACCAAAGGGCTCCGGGGCGGGGGCATTTTTGGCCCCAGGGCTATAATTTGAAGTCGGAAAGTCCATTGGTCTCACTCATAGTGTGGCAAGGCTTTAAATGCCATTTCATCACAATGTTAGGTAAGAGTCCAACGAAATTCGAAGCACGTCTATACAGTTGTGTTTATTTGTTTGATTTGAGGTTTAACGCCCCGTCAACACTTTAAAGGTCATTTTGGAGACATCGCTTCCAATTTTGTCGGACTTTTACCCGACATTGAGATGAAATGGCAACTCATCCTCTGCTGCACAATGCAACCAATAGAGTTTATATGCATGGGTGGTCCAACTCGCACCACTTTTCCTGGGCAGGCTTAGAATCGGAACCTTAGAGCTGTCTACCAGTACTCATGTTCGGTCGATTTCAGCTCTGCGTGGAAGCATCATGCAGCCCAATCTGTTTCCTCAAGCGCCGGTGGGCGGGGCCGTTATACAGTCTTGACGGGGACGTTAAACGTCAAAACTAATAAATTAAATACACCTCAGTCAAAAAGGGAATTATTCAGATACAGAAGAAGAGGAAACAAAATCTGATAAATTCTGACCCTGGCTAAAAAAAAAAAAATAAAAACAAGCACCCACCGCCCAGAATAAATATGTATTATCCCGTACTATAACCGTTAAGGTTAAGGAGTTTAAGTTATAAAGTTATATTTTCCTGATGCTTCACAGAAATATATTCATGCAACAGTGAATCGGCCCCCTCCCATCGGGGCTTGAAGACATATATGGGCTGCATGATGCTTCCACGCAGAGCTGAATCCGACCCGCACACGAGAACTTGTAAACCTCTTAGAGGATCTAAGCCTGCCCAGGCAAAGCGGTGCGAGGCAGACCCTCCATGCTAATAAACCCTACTGGTTTCATTGGGCGAGAGGGCTTGAGATGTCAGTTCATCTCAATGTCGGGTAAAAGCTTATAAACCCTATTGGTTTCATTGGGCGAAAGGCCTGGACATGTCATTTCATCTTGATGTCGGGTAAAAGTCCCACAAAATTGGTAGCAACGTCTCCAAAATGACCTTTACAGTGTTGACGGGGACATTAAACCTCAAATCAAACAAATGTAACAATGAAGGTAACGTCGCTCTATCCGCCCCCGTCCATGGGGGCTTGAAGAAATATATGGGCTGCATGATGCTTCCATGCAGAGCGGAATCCGGCCCGCACACTGGTACTGGTAAACCACTTAGAGGATCTAAGCCTGTCCAGGAACCGTGGTGCGAGGCAGACCCTCCATGCTAATAAACCCTACAGGTTTCATTGGGCGAGAGGGCTTGAGATGTCAGTTCATCTCAATGTCGGGTAAAAGTCCAACAAAATTGGAAGCAACGTCTCCAAAATGACATTTACAGTGTTAACGGGGACGTTAACCCTCAAATCAATCAAACAAACAAACAAACAAAACTTCGCTCTATCTGTAGTATAGCATGTCGTAGTATTCCATTCATACTGTCAACTCATTCATTAAATTATTAATCCGCGATCTAGATTTTGAGCGAGTTCAGTTGACGAACTAGAGTTAACAAGAGTGGACTTGCTCCAAAACGCGCCATGTAGGAATATTGCGACTGCGAGAGTTAGCTTGGTATGAGTGGAAGCCTTGCCTCGTAACAACGAATTCGGTGGAAGGGTGAAAATTGTAAGTTAAATGCAATCCGAAAATCGATTATTTCCAACTTTGTGAAATTTTGGCCACGTTATGGAAAAATCACGTCCAACTAGAAAACATTTTTATACTTTCGATTTACTCGAGGGCAAACGATGACATTTTCTTGACGTCAGTTGAGTTCTGAATCTGAATCGTTACTGGTCACGCATCAAATGACATTTGATGCTTCCTGTCGCTTCTATTTGTGGGATCGTGAAGTGGGGCGTGGGGGGGGGGGGGGGAGGGATAAAGTCATTGTACAACTTTGTACAAGAGTAAGCCTACTGTCTCCCCTACTTTTCTTGAGTTAACTTTAGTTGGTCAACTGAACTCGCTCAAAGCGAACTAGGTCATGACAAAGCTGCGAATCGAGACCAGTTTGAACAATAGGGTTAATTTTATGGCATTTTACTCTGGAGTTAGTTGTTTGTGTAATTGGCTTCCTCAGTTTAACAATCTGCATATCATTTTCACTTATCAAATGATACATGCGCGTCTATTGATAAATATATGGAGACTTACATGTATTTTTCTTGAAGCATATGAGTTATTCGTCATCGAGGGGGGCTCCAGTGTCGATTGACATAAGAAGGTGAGACCTGGCAAGTCATCACTGACCTTCTTATAAGTTTATATTCATTTCTTAATGAACCTACGATTATCCCCCTGCCGTCGTGTTTTTTTTCTTGCAAGACAGAACTCCCAACTCCCAAAGCAAGCTTGATTGAACTCAAGTTAACTCTAGTAGTGCGGCACGAGCCATAACCCGCGTGTTTTGGTGTAACTATAGTTAACTCTAGAAAGTCAACCGAACTCGCTTTTAATAACTAGGCCAGGTCAGCTGCGAAACGAGACCAATTTCAAATCTAGATCAATTTTATGGCATATAACTCTGAAGTTCATTATTTGTGTATTTTGCATCCACAGTTGTTTACAATCTGCATATTATTTTCACATATCAAACGATACAGGCGCATCTCTTCACTGATTTATGAGGACCTACTTTTCTTGAAACAGAGGAGTGATGCGGCATCAAGAGAATTCTCTGAGTGTTGCCATAAGAAGGTGAGACCTGAAAGGTCATCACCTTCTAAAAACGAATGGTGCTTTTGCACGGAAAAATGAGTATTCTTATCAAAACATAACAGACTGTGTAGTTTTTATCTGTGGTAGCTATAGTAACAAAAGCAATTATAGGTATAGGAACTTTTTTGACTGAGTATATATCTAAAATGGCTGGATAAGTGGCAAAAAGTGCAGACCCTGAAGAGACAATGCATTCTGGGTCTACACTGTTTGATCAGGCCTATCTGTCCTAATTCACGCGGTACTGTATAACACATGATAAGAAAGATGTTATGGTAAGAGGTAAAATTATGATAAGGGTTAAGGTAAAAAAAAAATAAAACAAAAAAAAATAACAACAACAATAGAACGTAATAGGTAAACTAGAGACTAGAGCCAATCCCATGCAACCCAAGACAAATAATATATTTTCACTGTACTGGGCTGACCCCCCCCCCCCCACCCAAATTTGGTTGGAGAAGCATCCACTGTGCTGGTTAAAGATCCTTTAATACAGTAAATTACACAGGCAGTAAATAACACAGGCTTTCTTCCTAGAGTTATCTTATGAACATGTATGTTCATGTATTAGTGGCAATGACTGTATGGCACACTGTGATACTTACAAAATGTACATGTAGTAAGAAAGCCCCTGCCCATAGGGGCTTGAAGAAATATATGGGCTGCATGATGCTTCCACGCAGAGCTGAATCCGACCCGCACACTAGACCGCTTAGAGGATCTAAGCCTGTCCAGGAACCGCGGTGCGAGGCAAACCGTCCATGCTAATAAACCCTATTGGTTTCATTGGGCGACAGGGCTTGAGGTGTCATTTCATCTCAATGTCGGGTAAAAGTCCCACAAAATTGGAAGCAAATTCTCCAAAATGACCTTTACAGTGTTAATGGGGACGTTAAACCTCAAATCAAACAAACAAAACATGTAGTAAGAGGACTGGCTTCAAATTTTATAAATATAAATAAATAAAATAATGTATCTCCCGTCTCATGATAGTGTTTTCAATGAGTTCTACATAGTTGTATTTAATCATATGAGTAACAAACACAATGACTTCGCTTCTAACTTGAACCCCCAGGTGTGTGTGTGTCACTTTCAACAATTTTTCAGTCATATCACGACTGTGTCTATTTGCGACAGGGAGCTCAATGCTCATTTTTATAGGGCTGCCTCACTGAAGTATCATATATCCCTGACACATTACATGATACCACACCTAGTCACATTATCCCGACACTGGGTCGACCAATCCCAGCTCTACCCCGTAAATCTGAGTACCAAGCGAGGAGCAGCTAGTACCATTTTTAACGACTTTGGTATGTCGCGGCCCGCAATCGAACCCGTGACCTCCCGTTCCCCGGAGCGGACTTTCTAACCAACTGAGCTATCGGGGCCGGTTTGAACCCCCAGGTCCTTCTGTAATAAGGTTGTCTGGCTAATGGCTTATATGGGCATATATACAGATACCACTCACCCTACAGCTACAGTATGTTACAATAAGCAGTGTACATGTAAGAGGGTAATTAAAAGCCAGAAACAGACACTACTATGGTAGGTACTGATGGTGTATAGGTGATGGGTTTGATCCTTGGCAGGGCTATTAATTTCAATATCCGAACATGTTTCACAGGCAGCAGTTGAGGAATGAATGCCACTTTTACTGGAAACACCCTGTGCATGGCCCATATCAAAGACCTCTACAGTAATCTATTACATGATCACTGTGTAGGCATCATCCACATAGCTACAAATCTGGAGTGTATGTAATGAACAGCTGCAGATACCACATAACTAGAGTGATATACATGTACAATCCCCAGGGTATCCTGTCAGGTTCTGGTGGCATTCTGGGGTTGGGTCAGTTCTATCAGAATCAGAATTGTTACTGGTGACATGTCAAATGATAAGATTCATTAAGCAGGATATGTTGACAACCACCTAAAGTATTAATTGTTGAAAGAAAGTTTAAATCTGCATAGCAGAGGTGGTGCTGTTATCAGAGGTGCATTCTGACTCAAGCATTATGAATGCATGAGTGACAGACCTGTTATATGACTATGCAAGTAAGCACTGCTACCCAATCCCACATTGGATAACTCAGAGCTTGTCATATGGTAATTTTAGCAACAGTGCATGCACCCAACAAACCAGAACTTGTATAGTCCCCAACAGTCCATGAACCAAAATGTTAATACATGTATTTGGTAAATGTATAGCGAGAGAGCGAAAAAGTATTGTTTCTTTGATTTGAGGTTTAACATCCCCTTCAACACTGAATACATGCAGGTCATTTTGGATTTTGTGGGACTTTTACCTGACATTGAGATGAAACGACAACTCCTCTCGCCCAATCAACCAATGAAACCAACAGAGTTTCAACTTTCAATGCAAAGTTGTAAGTACACTGCAGATTCGTGGCAATTTACCTGTGAGACCACGGGGTCAAATGAATTTACACCTGTTGGAACTCCAAGGAAACATGGGGATACCCCTTGGTGTGTACATTATTATACAGCTGCAATTGCAATTTTACCGGTTACCTGCACAACCCTGCTGTCTAGTTGTTTAGGCTAGTCGCATTTCCAAGCAAGACGTGTGCTATATCCAACTGTAAGCCATTGCAACAGCACAACGTACACACTGCGTGTCCCCTGAGTGCATCTTATTTAAAATACGCTGAATTCAATCTTATACCTTATAATGCCGCGGAATTATGTGATTACCCTTCTATCCACACGTTCGGTGCGTATCCACGCCGGTAGTCACAAATGTTTATCTCTTTCATCATCGCCCCATCAACGCGAGATTGTGCGGGTTAAATAAATTACGTAAGGTGTACTCCATGATCTGGTGTGTTCATTTAAGAATATTTACATTTCCAACTGTTAAGTCTAATGTAGACCTATACAAAACCAGAAATTCAACTTCGGTGAAGTTGATGTCGCACCTGCTCCCCACCTGCCCAACACAAAAAAAAAAGGTTTATTTAAGGCAGAAGAGATGAATATATAGGATGAATCCATAGCCTATATATGTGAGGGAAAAATTGACTAATTTCACAATGTCATAAAATGAACTAAAAGGATCCAAGAATTATATCCAAAGCATATGAACATCCCCATATCATGGAGAAAACACAAGCTAAGTTTCAAAATGACATTCAAGTATAAAACTGTAAGAGGAGTTGCGATGACGAGGTACCTAACATATATCAACTTGCACGCGTATGTCTTCCTGCTAAAGCAGGTGCGACAAAAATGACTGAGTTCAAAATGCGCAAAAAGTGTCAAAACCACATGCACATCCTCATACCATGCCGAAAGCACATGCTAAGTTTCAAAATGATCGGTATAAAACCGCAAGAGCAGTTGCGATTGCAAGAGGTACTTATCATATATATCAATTGTAGGTTAAAAATGGGGGTTCATTTCCTTTGCACGTGACCCACTGCGTTCATACTTCCATGAACTGCAGAAAAATAAATTGCATTTCTTAATTTAACCCCCCCCCTCCCCCCTCAACACAGAGTTGCATGGGTTAAAAAAATTGCAGCAGTTGTATTGTATTTAGGTCATTTTTGAGCCAGTCGGTGCTTTCTTTCTTTCTTCCAATACGTCTTAACCCCTCCGAGAGGGACATAAGAGGGGTTTCGGCAAACCAAGTGTTGGAGGGTGTAGGAGTTGATGAAATAGGTTTACAAGTACAGTGTGGAAAGAGAAGGTTAGTATAGTTAAAACCTAAAAACATAAAATTGGTCTTTTAACCCATATTGTATCGGAAACCCCAAAACGGGTAGTTGGCAAACAGTACAGCCTGTCAGGCCCAGGTCAGATGCCGCAGAACACAGCTTCTCATTGGGGCCCCATCCATCGGGGCTTGAAGAAGTAGATGGGCTGTATGATGCTTCCATGCAGAACTGAAACCGACCCGAACACAAGTACTCAGGGGTAAAGACTAACAGGCGCCCAGTCTCCCAGTTGAAGGCACCTAAATTTTTGCCTGGGCGCCTAAGTTTTGAATAAAAGTGCCTATTAATTTAATTTTTAAAATTTGGATTTATGGCAGTCTGGGCGCCTAAAGCAAAATGCTTAGTCTGTATCCCTGAGTACTGGTAAACCGCTTAGAGGATCTAAGTCTGCCCAGGCAAAGTGGTGAGAGTCCATGCTTATAAACCCTATTGGTTTCATTGGGCTGCAGGGCTGTAGATATCATAATCACCTCAATGTCGGGTAAAAGTCCCACAAAATTGGAAGCAATGTCTCCAATATGACCTTTACAGTGTTGATGGGGACTTTAAACCTCAAATCAAACAAACAAACTCGTCAGGGCCTACACTGTTTGCAAAACATTCAGGCAGTTCCTAATAGATTTTGAAGAAAACACCTGCTACTCCTAAACTTTGAAATAGACTTGTGAGTTGTGCTATTTATAAGGAGGAAGATTCCATTCGGTACAAAATGTGTTGACTTGACCGTTAAACTCCATTGCAAACAAAAGGGGCTTGCAGAAATATATGGGCTGCATGATGCTTCCACGCAGGGCTGAATCCGGCCCGCACACTAGTACTGGTAAACCGCTTAGAGGATCTAAGCCTGTCCAGGAACCAAGGTGCGAGGCAGACCGTCCATGCTAATAAACCCTATTGGTTTCATTGGGTTTATAAGCATGGACTCTCACCACCTCTTTGGTTAGAGCTAGGGAATAACTTCCCACATCACAGGTCCTGGTGTATGAATGTCATTTGACGTGTCACCAGTAACAATTCTGATTCTGATTCAGGGCTTGAGATGTCATTTCATCTCAATGTCGGGTAAAAGTCCCACAAAATTGGAAGCAACGTCTCCAAAATGACCTTTACAGTGTTGACGGGACGTTAAACCTGAAATCAAACAAACAAAATTTACTTGCACAATAGTCCTCTTAACGGGGTTGCTACAGTATAAATATATAGATAGACATTAACTTAAGATGAAATGACATCTCAAGCCCTACCAATCATTTTTCCTGGGAGTGGTCTCCAGTTATGAATATCACCATATTTGCATTATTTGCTGGCTCCCAGCTTGCACATTGTCAATATTGGAAAAACACGTTACCAGACCCCCCTGACCTTAAAAGGTTTAAAAGGTCAGGGGGGTCTGGTTACCTGTTTTTCCAACACTCATAACCTTCAGACTATGAACCAGCATATAATGCAAATAAGGTGAATTCAAGTTCACTCGGTTTCAGTTCTGGTGTATGAATGTTATTTGACGTGTCACCAGTAACAATTCTGATTCCGAGTTCCGTCTGATGGGGGCACCACGCTCCCTGATGGGCGTGGCGAAAAGACCAAGAATTATTGTTGTTGTTTGTCAAGGGCAAGGGGTCGAGACGGTCCATAGAAATACCAAAACGCACCAAAACACCAAAACGCACCTGTATTTACCAAAACGCACTGCCAATATTGGATTTTTCTATGTAGGGTAAGGTGAATTAGAGGATTAGACACTTAGAAACAAATATATATACATCTGTATATAATATATATTTAGGATATAAATAAATATAGACGTTTACTCGTACATATTAAAATTTGAGCCTGGGCTCAGCAGTTTCTACCAAAACGCTACCAAACCGCACTGTCAATATTTTTTTTTGTCTATGTTGGGTAGGCTGAATTCAGCATTTGTTAAGAGGATTAGACATAAAGAGAAAATAAATATGTGAGAGAAAATATAAATATTTGATTGATATTTTAATATACATATTAACATTTGAGCCACGGCACAGCAATTCCTACAAAAACGCACTGCCAATATTGGATTTTTCTATGTAGGGTAGAACGAAGACTGAATTTCTATGTAATTGAACCAGGGCACAGCATTTCCTACAATTTACATGTGCGCCCTGCGAAGTACCAGAACTGCCTGCGCATCTATATAGTCTGACCAGATACTTCTCTAGCTGCATGAAAGAGCATTTCACCCTTAGCAATCCAAGCTTAGAGAGCAAACTCGCCCATAACCCTACCCCGTTTTTATCTTTTATTATTTTTGTATATGACCCACAATGAAACAAGCAAACTCGCTCATAACCCTCACGCATAACGAAGACTGATTAGACTGCGCGAATGCGCAGGTTGACATGAGTCTTCGCAGGGTGCACATGTAAATAGTAGGAAATGTTGTGCCCCCGCTCATTCTTTATTCGTAGATAAGAGGGTTATTGGTTTCATTTTCATTGTGGGTCATATACAAAAATAATAAAAGATAAAAACGGGTTAGGGTTATGGGCGAGTTTGCTTGTTGTAGACATTAAGGTTTCTTTCTAGAACTGTGTTGGTCCTGAAAAGGACCTTTATATTGAGTGTCAGGCTAACTCAAGCACTGCAGAACGCCAATCTGATGCGGAAAAAGTATTTCCGAATGCCGCAGTTTTTATTGGTCTCAGTGGGCCCCAACAAGTGTACAAGATCAGGGCCATAGCCCCGGGGCAGTCTAATGTCATGGAATTTAATGACATTGTTTCCGTACGTCTCGTACATTAGTCGGTTGTTTTCTTTTTCCTGTCGACAGTATATTTTGATAGCCTTTTGGTAGGAACCGCTGTGCCCTGGCTCAAATGTTAATATTATACCACTTATCTATAATTATTTATATATATTATATAGATATATATATTTGTTTCTAAGTGTCTAATCCTCTTAACAAATGCTGAATTCACCCTACCCAACATTGAAAAATCCAATATTGGCAGTGCGTTTTGGTAAATAAAGGTGCGTTTTGGTGTTTTGGTGCGTTTTGGTATTTCTATGGACCCGGGTCGAGATGTCCTACAATGAGCTTGAACTTCCCAAGTTGTTGCATGGGCCGAGTTCGCTAGGTCAATATATAGAAAAAATCACATCCCTGAGCCTGAAGAACACTTACGTGTAGATTGCCCGATTTAATCATCAGATTCATTGTTTTTCGAGTGCTGGAAGTACATATCGACAGAAATAAATATGGCGGCGTAGAAAATTCCCAAGGTCATGACTCGACCACGTGACTCACTATAATTTATTCATAAATAATAACAACAAAAATAAATACAAAATGTACAAAATTATGCCAACACATAAATAAGAAAAATGTATTAATTGACTGATATGCCAATGTTGGTTTTTTAGCTATTGCAACTAACCGAATCACCAATCAGCCTTGCGACAATCTATTCAACCGGTGAGAGATACGGGTTACATAAGATTTATGAGGCTCTGGTTCCCGACTTCATACATGGTTTGAATGGAATACATGGAAACCTGAAAACCGGTTTAAGCCAGTTCCTGGGCGCAAGCAAACTTTCTTGCATAGATTGTGTCTTGTGATGATACGCGTTACCTAGATACGAGCTCGCTCGACGCCCGCCTTCGGCGGACGTCGACAGCTGCCTTCGGCAGCCGCCGCTATGCTCGTTATTATATTCCATTTAGTATAGGCTCGCCGAGGCGAAAAAATGTGAAAATTTTCGAACTGCTTCTCCTCGGAAACCGTTGGGCCGATTGAAGTCAAATTTCATATGGAGCCTCTATGGGATGGGGGAAACCAAAATTTGCTCATGGGGTCCAGGTCACATGACCCAAATGGCCGCCAAGCCATATATGGTCTGTCTGTCTGTCCGTCCGTAACCCGTTTGTGAAAATTGGTGATAGTGACTTAACCGCTAGGAATATTTAAACGATTTTTGGCATACTGATAGTATCAATGAGGTCTAACCAATGAACTTGCGAAATATTACATTCCATTTAGTATAGCCTCGCCGAGGCGAAAAATGTGAAAATTTTCGAACTGTTTCTCCTCGGAAACCGTTTGGCCGATTAAGGTCAAATTTCATATGGAGCCTCTATGGGATGGAGGAAACCAAAATTTGCTCATGGGGTCCAGGTCACATGACCAAAATGGCCGCCAAGCCATATATGGTAAAAACCCTTCAAAATAGTCTTCTCCAGAACCACTTGGCAGATTTCCACGAAACTTGATAAATAACATCTGGGACGTAGGCCCATCATAAATTGCTAAAATGGTGACCCTGGGTTGACCTTGACCTTCTTTGTGCCTAGGTCAAACTTTGACACATATGCTTTTGTATTGGAAAAGTGAAAATTCATTTTATCCTGCAAACGATTCAGAATACAGTACTAAAGTATTAGATATATTTTTGCTCCTTACGATAAGGCGCATTTATTGGGGGAACCGTTTTAGGTCCAGGTCACATGACCAAAATGGCCGCCATACCCATATATGGTAACACTCATCAAGCTAAAAGCATCCGGCGGGTCGTGCACTTCAGCTGAAGCACTGGTTTCTAAACAACCTTCCAATTAAATCTACGCCGCATATCTTTTTTAAAGATATTTCTTGTTTTTGTTATGTAATTGTTGTTCGCGTAACCCATGGGATTCGGATTTTCTTTCTTGTGTGAGAGACACCGAAGATATAAGATTCTGTTTAACATTTTTTCTTATATCATATTTCTCTGTTTTTTTTTTCGCCTACGACACAAACTTACATTTAGAAATCATTCAGCAATCAGATTATGAAAAGCTTTTTACTGTTTATTGTACTGGTTAACCGCTTATATATAAGCCTAACCGGGAAACGTGTGGATAGTAAACTGACCGGCACAAAAATGACCTAAAAATTGCTACTTTTCTGATGAAAATCCGTGATATTCTTCTTATTTTTACTGCAAACATAAGTCGTGGGTGCTCGTTAAAACCGTTCTAAAGAGTGCACACAACCTATGTCTTGGAGCAGAAATAAGAAAAATAATACATGTATATATCCCCGTAAACCCCAGTTTTCTCTACATAAATAGGGGTTAAGTGGGGTGGGGTAGGGTCATTTCACGGACTTGTTCATGTGAAGCTTTCCATTCTTGGTTGGATGGAAACACATGGTTGTGGGTAAAAAACATAGTCTGACCAGTCTTCCTGGACAAAGATGAACCTTTGCTGTCTATCAAACACCCAACGAAAACTTTTACCAGAAAGCGCTGATGCACAGGCCGATCTGGGTGTTGGCTGGACGCCTAATATTTAAATTATACGCATATACATGCACCGTGTAATTCGATTTGACAGTCTCGCAGCCGACTCTTGAAATAGTTAAAAAAAGAATCCTGGGTCCACAAGCAACCCGCATAATAGAGGCACCAACAGAACATCGCATTTTGACCTGTCGCGCATTACAACAGGCCTATGTAATTTTGACAACATAAAATTAAACGAAGAGCAACACCAGGAACTGATACAATCAGATCCCAAATTCTGCCCTAAACACCATAGCCCAATTTCATGTAGTAAATGCCGTTTCTTCGGAGTATATATTATTTTTCTTATTTCTGCTCCAAAGAAAAATGACAAAAATTTTCATCTGAATCATTTCGTTTTCACGAGTATATCATTTGCATAGATGTTCAGCGTGAATTGTTCAGGTGTTGTCATAACTTACCAGTTGTACCATATATAAATCAAGATAGCATCTGGCATAGAAAATTTCCCGTAATTTTGCGTCTGGCAATAGCACACTTCCCGACTTTGTGCTATTGACAGACGTCTGGCAATAGCACATTTCCCGACTTTATGCTACTGACAGACGTCTGGCAATAGACTCTTCCTTTTTAATTATACTACATGTAATTATATATACATAACGGTTTTCATCGTTGGTTCGATCCCGGGCTTTTCCAGAGTTTCGTATGAGTCTTTAAACAGAGGTCCCGTATCCGTATGGCCTTAGCTTTAAGTTAGGAGGCCTTCATGCGGACTGAACAAATTATTTGTCTAAATCGCGACGGAAGTAAGGGCGAGGATTGCAGCTGCGTAAAATCGATTTAAATCCACCCCACCCTCCTCCAACACCCCACCAGTGGAATTCGTTTAACTGACCGTTCCAAGGCGGTTCTTCTGTAGCGGTTTATTATGCTCTCAACTTCGAAGAAGTTTTGGGGGCATATTGGTTTTGCCCTGTTCGTCCTTCCGTCCTTCCGTCCTTCCGTCTGGCCCGCTTTTTTACTGCATAGCATAACTTAAGAACGATGGGTGCTAGGTTTTTGGAAATTCATATATGGATTCCTTATTAAAAATAATGGACCCGTGTTTTTTTTTCGCGTCAGGATTATGCCCCTTTCTTGACGTATGCCCCTTTGCAAAAAATACTTTGAAATCTTGTAAGCAAGATATCTCAAAAATGTTTCGAGCTTTTGCCCGGAAACTTTACAGACTGGTTTGGGATGATGAGCAGATGAACTGATTAACTTTTGAAAAAAAAAAAGAAATCTTTTTCTTTAATTATGGCCCTTTGATTTTTTTGCGTTTTAAGATTGTAAGCAAGATTACTAAAAACTGTTTGAGCTGTTTCCCTGAAACTTTACAGAAGGGTTGGGGATGGCGAGAAGATGAACTGATTAACTTTTGACAAAAATCCACTTTATTTCTTGAGTTATGCCCCTTTGAAATTTTGCGCGTTTTAAGCTTGTAAGCATGATATCTCAAAAACTGTTTGAGCTATTGTCCTCAACTTTACAGGCTGGTTCAGGATGATGAGTAGATGAACTTATTAATTTTTGAACAAAATCCGAAGGATTATGCCCCTGTCTTGAGTTATGTCCCTTTGCAAAATACTTTGAAATCTTGTAAGCAAGATATCTCAAAAACTGTTTGAGCCTTTGCCCTGAAACTTTACAAAATGGTTTTGGATGATGAGTAGATGAACTGATTAACTTTTGAAAAAATATCCGATTTTTTTTACTTGAGTTATGGCCCTTTGAAATTTTTTTTGCGTTTTAAGCTTGTAAGCAAGATAACTAAAAAACTTTTTGAGCTATTGCCCTGAAACTTTACAGAATGGTTGGGGATGATGAGAAGATGAACAGATTAACTTTTGACAAAAATCCATTTTTTTCTTGAGTTATGCCCCTTTGAAATTTTGCGTGTTTTAAGATTGTAAGCAAGATATCTCAAAAACTGTTTGAGCTATAGCCCTGAAACATTACAGGCTGGTTCAGGATGATGAGTAGATGAACTGATTAACTTCTGAAAAAAAAATCCGATTTTTTTTCTTCAGTTATGGCCCTTTGAAATTTTTGTGCTTTAAGCTTGTAAGCAAGATAACTAAAAAAAACTGTTTGAGCTATTGCCCTGAAACTTTACAGAATGATTGGGGATGATGAGAAGATGAACGGATTAACTTTCGACAAAAATCCATTTTTAGCTCACCTGAGCCGTAGGCTCATTGGTGAGCTTATAGGGTGGTCATGCTGTCTGTATGTATGTATGTCAACATTTTCAAACATCTTCTCCTCTGGAACCGCTGGGCCGATTGAAGCCAAATTTCATGTGGGGCCTCAGTGGGATGGGGGAACGAAAGTTTCTTCGCGGGGTCCAGGTCACATGACCAAGATGGCCGCCATGCCCATATATGGTAAAAACCCTTCAAAAATCTTCTTCTCCGGAACCGCTGGTCCGATTTTCACCAAACTTAGTATGTGGCCTCGGGTACATCATAGTTTGTTCAAATAATGGCCCTTGGATGACCTTGACCTATTTTATGCCAAGGTCAAATTTGGTAATATAGGCTTTTGAATGGCAAAAAGTGAAAATGGTGGATTTTTCGGAAACTGTTGCAGCCTTTGGCCTGAAAGTTGGTAGATGACATCAGCTAAATGAGTTAATAAGTATATATTAGATTTAAAGGTCAAGGTCATTCCGTGACCTTGGGTCAAGTTTTTTAATATGTCAAACTTGAAACTTATTTTTCAGGGAAACTACTTGGTCAATTTTGACCAAATTTCATATGCAAGCTTAATGGGAGAAGGACATGTAAATTAAGTTGATGATGTTGGGTCACATAACCAAGATGGCCGCCATGCCCATATATTGTTAAAAACCCTTCAAAAATCTTCTTCTCTGAAACTCCTGGACGGATTTCTATGAAACTTGGTATGTAGCATTTGGGACGCGGGCCCATCATAAATTCTTAAAATGGTGACCCTCGGATGACCTTAACCTATTTTATGCCAAGGTAAAATTTAGTCACATATGCATTTGTATGGGAAAAAGTGAAAATGCACTATTTTGCTAAAGAAATCATCAATGCTTGTCTTTGTTTACTACAACGAATCTCCGAAATATCATTATCAGAGGACAAAACACGTTTGGTGACATGGATCTTAGATCCATAAGAGGTTTAGAGGGACCTTGGGTGCATGTCCCTTAGCCCTTTAAACCTAACGCTGTCAGGTGAGCGTCTTCAGGACCAATGGTCCTCTGGTTATTCTTGAGTTATGCCCCTTTGAAATTTTGCGCGTTTTAAGCTTGTAAGCATGATATCTCAAAAACTGTTTGAGCTATTGCCCTGAAACTTTACAGGCTGGTTCAGGATGATGAGTAGATGAACTGATTAGGTGAATTTTAATGCATTTGCATTTTTGGGGAACTTAATGCATGCTTGCTTAAGACAGGTAGCTCGCTTTATAGAGGTGGATACTAAGACAAGTTTGACTGTATCTCTAAAACTGTATGAGCTATTGTCCTGTAACTTAAAACACTGGTATGGGGTGATAAATAAATGACCTGATTAACTTCAGTTTTTCTTGTGTTATGTTCCTTCTAAAATTTCAGCATTGCAGCCAAATAAATAAAGATATCTCAATTACTATTAGGGACAAGCAGTGTTAGGGTCAATCAGTGTTAGGGTCAAGCAGTTGGGGGCATTGTGTTTCGTAAACACTGGCTCTAGTTTTTGTTGTGGTTTATCTTTTGATTGTGTGTATCGCTGATATTATTTTGTTTTGGGTATCCTATTGGCCATTTTGTGGGAAAGTAACCGTTCTTTTGGCTTTCCGCTATAATTGATGTTTCCATTAAGGTCTAGTTAGTTCATGTTTGTGTTTCTTTCCTTTTGATGTCACTGATGGGAGCTGTGGGTTAATTGTATCGATTCCTGATCATTGCCTTCACTCCTATTTTTATAACACTGTTCATTACAACAGGCTTGGTCATATAAAACGGTTACTGAATGACATACACACACATGGCTTCATGACACTGTTCATTATAACAGGCTTGTTGATATTAAAACGGTTACTGAATGACATACACACACACACATGGCTTCATGACACTGTTCATTACAACAGGCTTGTTGATATGAAACGGTTACTGAATGCAGGATCCTCTAAATAAGTTGATTATATTTTCTTGCACACCAGACATGGAAATCAGTGATTTTACCACGGGATAGAAATTGATGTTCTGACCCTGGTGTTCCGACCCCAAATCGATTATAATCGCCTGTTTGATAAATACACTGGTTGATTACAACCTCATGCGAGGCGTCGTCATGCGTGAGGTCACTGAACATTCCTGTTGTGTCATCACAAAATGGCGGACGTCGGTAACCGAAGTGACAGCAGCATTAAAAATTCGCAATAGAAATGGAAGGTATGCAAGAAAAAGAATCCTATATGGGTGTGAGGGGTGAATAGAAAAATCCGTCCCTCGGGATCACTGTCCGGCATCAGTCGGCAAGCCTCGTGATGCCGGACAGTGACCCTCGGGACGGATTTTTCCATCCACCCCTCACACCCATATAAGATTCTTATAGTAAACTCACCATAAAGGTCATTTTTCTATGTACTCTTTACATTTTTGTTTGGATACATCACAGTTGTTTAACCAACACGGCTTTTGCTTTTGGAACCCGGCAATAGTATGTTAGGTGGCTGTGGTGTATTCGTTACCGACCGGGGGCCAGTTGTTCAAAACTAACGACATCGTTAGTTGACATATCGTTAAAACTTTGATCATTTATTATACCAAATATACTAATATTTTTGCTGAAAAAATGTGAGCAGCTTTTGCATTCGCAAAAGCTGCTCACATTTTTTTAGCAAAAACACCAAAATTCTAAATATTAAACTTGCTAGAACAGTTAACAATAATACCACTAACGAGCTCGTTAAGCTAACGATGCTTTTAACAACTGGCCCCTGAAGTCTCTACCTATTTCTTTTTTTTTTTTTTTTTTTTTTTGTCTGATTTTTTTTGGGTGAATTTTGACGATTTTCTTGCTGATATTTTAGCTGGGATATACAGATGTGTATGTATTTTTATTTATTTTTTTTCGCTAATTTTTGACACCGTTACAGCTTGTTTTGGCTTAGAATTTCCATTTTTAAAACGTGTTTCTGCTAATCATCCTTAAATCTCTTGGTTGTTGTTATTTTATTAACATGTCACCTTTTGTTGGTCTTTTTTTCTCATCGAGAATGAAAAGTTGAGGCAGGAAAGGATGTGGAAATGAGAAAGAAAGTAAAAAAAAGAAGAAAACACATTTCACTCTGTTCCCTTACCTGCTGTTGTACCAATATCAGCCCTCTGGAATCGATGATACACATTACGCAAACACGCCTATACAAATACATTGCCACCTTTATTGCCGAAAAAATGAAAATTTAATGATAAAAAATTGTGATATTTTTCTTATTTCTTCTCAAAATATGGATTATGGGCAGTCGTTAGAACGAGGCGGTTCTAACGAGTATCCACAATTTATATTTTAGAGCAGAAATAAGAAAAAACTAGAGCTATCACTAAAGGTGATGAATACCCCCACAAAAACTGCCTTGATAGTACAACAGCGGCATTTTGCAATTTTTTCACTTGAAAGGGGCCATAACTATGTCGAAAATTGACGAATTGTAGTGGAAATCGAACTTGACCTGTATTTTATGATGTTACATCAGTGTACCAAAAACTATAAAAATCGGTGAAGCGCTTTTTGAGTTATCGTCCGGAAACCAAGTCAACAGACCGACCGACCGACCGACAGACCGACAGACCGACCGACAAGCTCACTCCTATATACCCCCCAAATTTCATTTGTGGGGGTATAATAAGGTATACCCCCGGAAACCCCAGTTTTACCATATAAAAGTGGGTTCAAGGGGGTCAAAATTATATAGGCGTGTTTTCGTGATGATGACACCTTTGCCTCGCCTAATCACCACACACTTTATACAGAATCACCAA
Organism: Lucinisca nassula; assembly: GCA_963580285.1. Taxonomy (NCBI): domain Eukaryota; kingdom Metazoa; phylum Mollusca; class Bivalvia; order Lucinida; family Lucinidae; genus Lucinisca; species Lucinisca nassula. The sequence continues at coordinate 82,778,661 of OY757022.1, read as the reverse complement.
CATAACAAACAGTAAACAGGAAGGACAAACGTAACTAAAATGACCAACTGAAAAGGGAAAGAATCAGAATCACCAACATAACAAACAGTAAACAGGAAGGACAAACGTAACTAAAATGACCAACTGAAAAGGGAAGGAATCAGAATCACCAACATAACAAACAGTAAACAGGAAGGACAAACGTAACTAAAATGACCAACTGAAAAGGGAAAGAATCAGAATCACCAACATAACAAACAGTAAACAGGAAGGACAAACGTTACTAAAATGACCAACTGAAAAGGGAAATAATCAGAATCACCAACATAACAAAATACATAATAAGTGAAAGAATTAGAGCCACCATATAAAACAGGAAGGAACCACAGCAAATGCACCGACTTGGAACGATCATTAAAAATGACTGTTGGGCTTAAGTATACTTTACGGAATCCCAACCCTCATCCTCACTTTCACTGTGGTTCAAATATTTTTTTCGGGCTGCACGAAGATTTCTAAATCATAAGTGAATCAATTCTATTAGCAAAGAAGTAACAATTAAAGCCAAGCTGGCCCAAGGATGAAGAATCGACAGTAAACTGCGTTGCGACATCCGGTGCTGCACGACATCCGGTGCTGCACGACATCCGGTGCTGCACACAACACCACAGGAACACTGGAGCAAAAGAACATCAACACATTACGTAAACACACCTATACAAATACATTGCCACCTTTATCACCGAAAAAATGAAAATTTTAAGATGAAAAATTGTGATATTTTTCTTATTTCTGCTCAAAATATAGATTGTGGGCACTCGTTAGAACCGCCTCATTGAGGCGGTTCTAACGAGTACCTACAATCTATGTTTTAGAGCAGAAATAAGAAAAATAAGGTATATCCCCGGAAACCCCAGTTTTACTTCATAAAAGTGGGGTTCAAGGGGGTCAAAATTATATAGGCGTGTTTTCGTGATGAGTTGAACCTCGTTGGACCAAGAAACAGACATTAAGTTCCGGCTCCGACAAACTAGATCTAGCTTTAAGCCAAGGCCATCATGGAGATTGGATCTCGACCCACCGGGGTTCAATTAAATACGAGAGCATAATATCTGACGGGACTGCAGACTATTTAATAGCATTTATATTGTATCCCGTGCGTTTGTAACGTTTGATAATTTTCTGAAATTGTTCCGAAAAGTTAGGTTTGCCTATAATTATTTTTAATTTAAATATAATGTCGAAAAAAAAACAAAAAAAAAAACAATAGGGCCATGATGGCCCTGGATCGCTCACCTGGTTCATAGTCTAATAAGTGGGCCCAGGGGAGGGGAATTATTGGCCCCAGGGCTATAATTAGCATAATCTTGAGAGAGGTCTAAAAGGTGAAGCTTCATACCAAATATCAAAGACCGGAGCCTTCTGGTTTCAAACAGGAATATTTTTAAAGGTTTTCCTTATAAAAGTCTATTTATAAAACCTGTGGGCCCCGAGGCGGGGCCATTTTTTGGCCCCAGGTCTATAATTTGAACACTCTTGGTAGAAATTCACAAGACGAAACTTCATACCAAATATCAAAGACCTTGGCCTTCTGGTTTCAGACAAGGAGATTATAAAAAAACAAGTGGGCCCCGGGATGTGCCCATTTTTGGCCCCAGGGCTATAATTGGAACAATACTAGATGAAGATTCATACCAAATATCAAAGACCCGAGCCTTCTGGTTTCAAACAAGAAGCTTTTTAGTTTTTCCCTATATAAGTCTATGTAAAACCAGTGGACCTATTTTTGGCCCCCGGGCTATAATTTGAGCAATCTTTGTTGAGGTCTACTACACAAAGCTTCATACTAAATATCAGGACCTGAGCTTTCTGGTTTCAGGCAAGAAGAGTTTTAAAGATTTTCCTTATATAAGTCTATGTAAAACCAGTGGGCCCTGGGGGCGGAGCCAGTTTTGGGCTCTGGTCTATAACTTGAACAACCTTGGTCGAGGTCCACTAGAAAAAGCTTCATACCAAATATCAAGGAACTAAGCCTGTGGTTTCAGACAAGAAGATTTTCAAAGGTTTTTCCTGTATAAGTCAATGTAAAACCAAAGGGCCCACGGGCGGGGCATTTTTGGCCCCATGGCTATAATTCGAACAATCTTAATAGAGGTCCACAAGATGAAGCTTCATACCAAATATCAAACACCTGAGCCTTCTGGTCACAGACAAGGAGATTTTAAAGGTTTTCCCTTTGTAAGCCTATGCAAAACCAAAGAGTCCAGGGGCGGGGGCATTTTTGGCCCCAGGGCTTTAATTTGAACAATCTTGGTAGAGGTCCAGTAGATGAAACTACACACCAAATAACAAAGAATTGGGCCTTGAGGTTCAGAGGAGAAGATTTTTTAACATGTTTCATATATAGGTCAATGTAAAACCAAAGGGTTCCGGGACGGGGGCGTTTTTGGCCCCAGGGCTAAAATTTGAGCACTCTTGATAGAGGTCCACAAGACGAAGCTTCATACCATATATCAAACACCTGAGCCTTCTGGTTTCAGAAAAGAAGATTTTTAAAGGTTATCCTATATATGTCTATGTAAAACCGAAGGGCCCCGGGGCGGGGGCATTTTTGGTCCCATGGTATAATTTGAACACTCTTGATAGAGGTCAACAAGACGAATCTTCATACCAAATATCAAACACCTGAGCCTTCTGGTTTCAGACAAGAAGATTTTTAAATCTTTTCCCTATTTAAATCTATGTAAAACCAAAGGGTCCTGGGGCGGGGACATTTTAGCCCCAGGGCTATAATTTAAACAATCTCGGTAGAGGTCCACTAGATGAAGCTACACACCACATATCAAAGACTTGGGCCTTGTGGTTTCAGAGGAGAAGATTTTTTAAATTTTCATTAAAAAATCTAATTTTGGCTCCCGTGACCTTGATATGCAATGGACCGGAACCATTTGAATAACTTTGAAAGAGGACCAACTAAGGATCATTCCTGTGAAGTTTGGTCAAAATCCGATCAGTGGTTTAGGAGGAGATGTCGTTTGAAGAAATTGTTGACGGATGCACGGACGCACGACGGAAGAAAAGTGATCCCAAAGCTCACCTCGTCATTATATAACTGGTGAGCTAAAATAAAAATATATATAAGCAAAACTCAGGTCCATGTCACGAAGTAGACGGACGGTTAACCCTTATCTTGCTGTTCACGACAACCCCTATCTTTGCAAACAGTGTAGATCCAGACCAGATAGCTTCTGAAAACCATCTGATCAGGATCTATACTGTTTGACATTCAATTTATGAATTTGTAGGAATAAATTACATCAAGCAATCTGATTGGTTCAAAGTCAGAAATGGGTGTGGCTAAACTGAATATTAAGCAAGCTAAAGGTTAAATGTCATAAGTGTCGATACTTACACACTAATCCCATAACGTTTTAAAAAATATTTCCTCAAATTGCCATTTGAATAGATTTTGGATAAATCAAAATAGTATTACCTGGAGATAGAGTGTAAATGGTTTTACCAACATAAAATACAATAATTAATCGTAGGTTGGTGCTGGTATTTAATAAAATCAGTATACAGTCAAACTTCAATGGCTCGAACACCTTTGGGACCTCGAAAATCTGTTCGAGACAGGGGTAGTTCGAGCCACTGAGGTGACTGCCAGGAGGCATAACGAGATACTTTTAGACATCTTTTCGGTGTTCTATAATGAAAATGTATGCTGTGTGTACTCATTAGAATCGCCTCGATGAGGCGATTCTAATGAGTACACACAACATACATTTGCAAGATAAAAGACTAAAATCTCCTTAATTATCCCCCACTAGTTCTTATGTAAAGGATTTCGGTAGGGGCTCAAGAATGGGTTCGACACATCCATGGTAAACGAGCCATCGGTGTTCGAGCCATCGAAGTTCTACTGTATATAAGATACCTACGGAACCCGGGACAACATATTATCTTGTGCAGACCAGATATTATCTTGTTTGCGCAAGATATTCAGTTGTGTGAACAAGATAGTATCTTGTCCGCACAAGAAAATATCTTGTGTGCACAACATAGATCTTGTGCAGACAAGATATTATCTTGTTGGCACAACGTTAAAATATCTTGTGCGCACAAGATATTATCTTGTCCGCACAAGATAATATCTTTTGCGCACAAGGTAATATGTTGTAAGAACAAGATAATATCTTGTCTGCACAAGATAATATATTGTTCGCACAACTTCCCAAGATCTATTTTGTGCAAACAAGATAATATGTTGTGCGGACAAGATAATATCTTGTGAGCACAAGATATTATGTTGTGCGAACAAGATCATATCTTGTCCGCACAAGATAATATCTTGTCCGCAAAAGATTATATGTTGTCCGAACAAGATAATATCTTGTCCGCTCAAGATATTATCTTGTTCGCACAAGATAATAAAAATAAAAAATCATGTCCCTTCCCGGGTTCCGTACCTTCCCGTGTTCCGTAGATACCTGCATTGTTTGTACAACTTTCTTGTTACGGTTTTTTTTTTTCTAAAAAAAAATGAACCACGTTTCCTTTATTTAATAAAGAGGATAAACGTCTTTTTCACATAGTACATATAAGTAGATGGTAACCCTGGCTAGTTTGACTAATCTGAATTTCACAATTTCCTATTTAGAATCGAAACAATTAACCCATTCCTCCCACCAGGGACACCTTAGGGAAAGAAACAGAAACATGAATTAACTAGACCCAAATGGACACATCGGTTGTGGAAAGCCAAACGGACAGCTACTACTGACAAAATGGCCAGTTGGCGATCAATAAAGATATAAGCGATGCACACATTCAAAGACAGAAGAGCTTCGCCTTGGAACGGTCACCAAAAAATATTAAATCGATTTACGTGGCTGCAATCCTCGCCCTTACTTGCGTCGTGGTTTAAACAAATAATTTATTCAGTCCGAATTACTGTTTATGGAGATTGGAGACCCTCCTCTCCCTCTTGAATGGAAGTAGATTGTCGAAATATTACTGCAGGTTAGTTAGCAACAATATCCGATCTGTGAACACTCTGGTCTGTGAACGATCTGTTTTACTATACTGACTGAAACAGATTGTTTAAAGATCAGATCTGTCAGAAACTGTAGACCCAGCAGGCACATGACGTAATTGTGACGTCAAATCAACGTCGGTGCAACGTCATAACGTTTATGCAACGTCATATCAACGTCGGTGCAACGTCATGACGTTGCATCGACGTTGATTTGACGTTGCCCTAGCGACGTGTGCCTGCTGGGGATCGTCTAAATATCACTGCATTACGTGAAAGGTGAAATAAGTGACAGGGAAAAATGAAGAACACATGCATATGTCCTTTACCTGTATAATAATAAAAATAATAATAATCGACCTTATTTATAGAGGGTAACACATTTAGTACTAGTACTAATCCTCCATGTGGGCCTCTTTTCCTGGGAAGGAACCAGTACTAAGCAATGCGGATAAAGTCTCTTGCTCAAGGAAACAACACTTGGCGCTTGCGGAGATCGAACCGGCTACCTCTCGATCTTAAATCCGATGCTTTACCACTGCACCACAGCGCTCCTCTGCATCACCTAAACAAGACCATGAAATGAAGACCCCCTTAACCCCATTTTATATAGAGAATACTGGGTTTTACATGGGGTATACCTTATTTTCTTATTTCTGCTCCAATGCATAGGTTGTGGGAACTCGTAAGAACCGCCTCACTGAGGCGGTTCTAACGAGCGCCCTCAACTTATGTTTTGAGCATTTATAAGAAGAATACCCGTATCAAGGATTTTCATCAGAAAAGTAGCCATTTTGAAGATGTGTGTGCGGAACCCAGGATGGGACATGGATTTTTTTTAATTTGTTGTGCGGACAAGATAATATGTTGTGCGCACAAGCGGACAACATAATTTATCTTGTGCGGACAACATATTATCTTGTGCGCACAAGATAAAATCTTGTTCGCACAACATATTATCTTGTTTGCACAACCTAGATCTTGGGAAGTTATGCGAACAAGATAATATTTTGTGCGGACAAGATATTATTTTGTTCGCACAACATATTATCTTGTGAGCACAAGGTCAGGGGGGGGGGGGGTATGGTTACCTGTTTTTCCAATATTGACAATATGCAAGCTGGGAGCCAGCAAATAATGCAAATATGTTGAATAAACCGTACTGTTCATTGTTTTCTTCTCACAATAGAAGACTGCCAAGGTTTAGTTTATTACTATAGATAGTTTATTCAACTGGTTCTTTTTCAGATTTGAGCCGACGCATTACAAGACCTACAATAAGACCGGTGCGACCAGCAGAGACTCAAATCAACCTGCGCACCCATCCACTATGACAAGACCCTTTGCCTATGTCTCTTTGCATAAATATAAGCCTATAGTAGGTACATGCGATCAGCAAAGACTCTGATCACACTGCGCGAATGCTGATCTGAGTCTTCGCTGGTCGCTCAAGCCTTCATGTAGATTTTGTCATGCGCTGGCTCATTTTATACATGAGCCCAAAATACTTTTTAACATAAGTGCCTAAAACATTTTAGTCCACTTGTTTGTTTGATTTAAGGTTTAACGTCCCCGTCAACTCTGTAAAGGTCATTTTGTAGACGTTGCTTCCAATTTTGTGGGACTTTTACCCGACATTGAGACGAAATGACATCTCAAGCCCTGACGCCCAATCAAACCAATAAGGTTTATAAGCATGGACGGTCCGACTCGTGCGCACCGCTTTGCCTGGGCAGGCTTAGATCCTCTCATGTGCGGGTAGCATTCAGCTCTATGTGGAAGCATCATGCAGCCGATATATTTCTTCAAGCCCCGATGGGCGGAGACCAAATCCACTTGTATATAAATTACATTCTGAATACAGATGCATTTGCGACAGTTTAAAAGAATATCAGATCATTTTTTTCATTTCATTTAGCATATACATATCACTTTTTTCATAAATATATTTCTCTGCTGGTATGATTACTATGCAGTTTTGATGATTTTAGATCTTGAGCTTCATGTATGCAGCTTAGGATCGACTACGGCTCCCGCCCAGCAGGGCTTGAAGAAATATATGGGCTGCATGATGCTTCCACCAGAGCTGAACCGACCCGCACACGAGTACTGGTAAACCGCTTAGAGGATCTAAGCAAAGCGGTGCGAGTCGGCCAGTCCATGCTTATAAACCCTATTGGTTTCATTGGGCGGCAGGGCTTGAGATGTCATTTCATCTAAATGTCGGGTAAAAGTCCCACAAAATTGGAAGCAGCGTCTCCAAAATGACCTTTACAGTGTTGACGGGGACGTTAAACCTCAAATCAAACAAACAAATTAGAATCGACTTCTTCAATCGACTTCTTTAATCAAAATTTTCTGACTGCATATATGTCATTACTAAAACACGCCTATACAAATACATTGTAAACTTAACCGCCGAAAAAACGAAAATTTTCTGATGAAAAGTTGTGGTATTTGTCTTATTTCTGCTCAAAATATGGATTGTGGATACTCGTTAGAACCGCCTCATCGAGGCGGTTCTAACGAGTACCCGCAATCTATATTTTAGAGCAGAAATAAGAGAAATAAGGTTTACCCCTGTAAACCCCAATTTTACAACATAAAAAAGTGGGGTTCAAGGGGGGTCAAAATTATATAGACGTGTTTTCGTGACGATACATATATTTAGGTCAAAATATAAATGCCCAGAAGAAAATGCATATCAGTCAAAAGACTGAGATGTGATAAGTTATCTGAACTGTCCATGATAAATTTCATATTATAATGCAAATATAGTAAATATGATTACTTGTATTTGAGGTGTGAACAGAATGATCCTTCAAATTGTAAGCACACCACTTTCTCTTTGAAAACTATATTCCCTCCAGTTTTTTGAAAAACAGGAAGCAAGTCATTGGATTATTGCCAAGATGATTCCTGGAAAATTTCCATGAAACATTGCAATAGTGAAATTGAGGTTTAGTTATTGGATTGTCTGAAGATCGGGCAATGGAAGGGTAACAGGACACTTCGGCCCCAAAACAACCTCGGCCCTTAGACACTTCGACCCCTTGACACCTCGGCCCCAAAACCACCTCGGCCCCTAGACACTTCGGCCCCTTGACACCTCGGCCCCAAAACCACCTCGGCCCCACATAAAATTGAAACCCTAGACGGGTCGGTCCCTGGACACCTCGGTCCCTAGACACGTTGGCCCCATATACATAGACACTTCGGCCCCACTTTGCTTTTAACGGGGCTTCCACTTAAATAGGAGATCGGGTTGGATGCCCGATGCGTTTTTAGCTCACCTGTCACGTAGTGACAAGATGAGCTTTTGTGATCACTTTTCGTCCGTCGACAGTGCGTGCGTGTGTGCGTAAACTTTTTCTTCAAATGACATCTCCTCCTTAACCACTGATCGGATTTTGACCAAACTTCACAGGAATGATCCTTAGGTGGTCCCCTTTCAAAGTTGTTCAAATGGTTCCGGTCCATTGCACAGCTAGGTCACAGGAGCGAAAAACAGATTTTTTAAATGAAAACTTTAAAAATCTTCTCTGAAACCGCAAGGCCCAGGCCTTCGATATTTGGTATGAAGCTTCAATTAGTGGACCTCTACCAAGATTGTTCAAATTATAGCCCTGGGGCCTAAAATGCCCCCGCCCCGGGGTCCTTTGGTTTTACATAGGCTTATACAGGGAAAATCTTTAAAAATCTTCTTCTCTGAAACCGAAAGGCCCAGATCTTTGATATTTGGTGTGACGCTTCATCTAGGTGACCTCTACCAAGATTGTTCAAATTATAGCCCTGGGGGCCAAAAAGCCCCCGCCTCGGGGGCCTACGGTTTTACATAGGCGTGACAGGGAAAATCATTAAAAAATCTTCTTCTCTGAAACCACCAGGCCAACGTCTTTGATATTTTGTGTGAAGCTTAACCTGGTGGACCTCTACTAAGATTGTTCAAATTATAGCCTTGGGGCCAAAAAACGCCGGCGCGGAGGCCTTTGGTTTTACATAGGCTTATGCAGGGAAAATCTGTAAAAATCTTCTTCTTTGAAACCGCAGGCCCAGATCTTTGATATTTTGTGTGAAGCTTCATCTAGTGGACCTCTACCAAGATTGTTCAAATTATAGCCCTGGGGGCCAAAATGCCCCCGCCCCGGGGGCCTATGATTTTACATAGGCTTATATTGGGAAAATCATTAAAAAATCTTCTTCTCTGAAACCACAAGGCCCACGTCTTTAATATTTTGTGTGAAGCTTTACCTGGTGGACCTCTATTAAGATTGTTCAAATTATAGCCTTGTGGCCAAAAATGCTCCCGGCCCGGGGGCCTTTGGTTTTACATAGGCTTATACAGGGAAAAAATTTAAAAATCTTCTTCTCTGAAACCGCAAGGCCCAGATCTTTGATATTTGGTGTGAAGCTTCAGCTATTGGACCTCTACCAGGATTGTTTAAATTATGGCCCTGGGGGCCAAAATGCCCCCGCCCCGGGGGCCTATGATTGTACATAGGCTTATATAGGGAAAATCATTAAAAAATCTTCTTCTCTGAAACCACAAGGCCCAGGTCTTTGATATTTGGTGTGAAGCTTTACCTGGTGGACCTCTACTAAGATTGTTCAAATTATAGCCTTGAGGCCAAAAATGCCCCCGTCCCGGGGGCCTTTGGTTTTACATTGGCTTGCTTATACAGGGAAAATCTTTAAAAATCTTCTTCCCCGAAAACCGCAAGGCCCCGATCTTTTATATTTGGTGTGAAGCTTCATCTAGTGGAACTCAACCAAGATTGTTCAAATTAAGCTTATGTAAGGAAAATCATTAAAAAATCTTCTTCTCTGAAACCACAAGGTCCACGTCTTCAATATTTTGTGTGAAGCTTTACCTGATGGACCTCTACTAAGATTGTTCAAATTATAGCCTTGGGGCCTAAATATGCCCCCGGCCCGGGGGCCTTTGGTTTTACATAGGCTTATACAGGGACAATATTTAAAAAATTTCTGCTCTGAAACCTCAAGGCCCAGATCTTTGATATTTGGTGTGAAGCTTTATCTAGTGGACCTGTTTCAAGATTGTACAAATTATAGCCCTGGGGCCGAAAATGGCCCCACCTTTGGACCCTTTGGTTTTTCATAGGCTTATATAGGGAAACTTTAAAAAATCTTCTTCTCTGAAACCACAAAGCCCAGGTCTTTGATATTTGGTATGAAGCTTCACCTAGTGGACCTCTACCAAGATTGTTCAAATTATAGCCCTGGGGCCAAAAATGCCCCCGCCCAGGGCGCCTTTGGTTTTACCTAAGCTTATGTAGGGGAAATCTTTAAAACTTTTCTTCTCTGAAACCGCAAGGCCCAGGTCATTGATATTTGGTGTGACTCTTAATCTAATGGACCTCTACCAAGATTGTTCAAATTATAGCCCTGGGGCTAAAAATGCCCCCGCCCCGGAGGCCTTTTGTTTTACATAAGAAAAATATTTTAAAAAACTTTTTCTCAGAAGCTGCAAGGCCAAGGTCTAAGATATTTGGTGTGAAGCTTCATCTATTGGACCTCTATCAAGATTGTTCAAATTATAGCCCTAGGACCAAAAATGTTCCCACCCCGGGACCCTTTTGTTTTTCATAGGCTTAATTAGGGAAAATATTTAAAATTCTTCTTCTGATACCACAAGGCCCTGCTCTATGCTATTTGATATGAAGCTCCAACTAGTGGACCTCTACCAAGATTGTTCAAATTATAGCCCTGGGGCCAAAATGCGCCCACCCCTGGAGCCTTTGGTTATACATAGGCTTATACATGGAAAATCTTTAAAAATCTTCTTCTCTGATACCACAAGGCCAAGATCTTTTGTATTTGATGTGAAGCTTCATCTAGTGGACCTCTTTCAAAATTGTTCGAATTATAGCCCTAGGGCCAAAAATGCCCCCACCCCGGGACCCTTTGGTTTTTCAAAGGCTTATACAGGGCAAACCTTTAAAATCTTCTTGTCTGAAACCAGAAGGCCCGGGTCTTTGATATTTGGTATGAAGCTTCATCTAGTGGACCATTACCAAGTTTGTTCAAATTATAGCCCTTGGGCCTAAAATGCACTGGAGACACTAATTCTCAGGTGAGCGATTAAGGACCCTCTGGGCCCTCTTGTTTTATTTTTATTTGCTGATTTGATTACGAGGACTGTTCAAATATGAATGCAAGTAGAGCGTTTTCTCATGCACTAATGCGAAAATCACCTGGAAATAAATATCACAGCGTAGAAAAACATTTTACCTATACATTGATACCAAACCTGTTAAAATCCGTCCACTTTAGCCATGTATATCGTTCGATAAACACTGTCTACTCTTGTATACTAATACAAAACATCATGGTTGGAAGAAGGTCAGAGTACGCCGTTGAAATACGGTCCTATATTAAGAATCGTTGTATTCTTGGTATACGGTGCAAAGACAATTTTGATGAAATATGTTCGGTTAATGGGCATAATGAAATGTCTTTTCCGACAGTTTTTCGTTGGTGTAAGAAATTCAGTGGTGGGCTATGCTCAACAGAAGATGCACCACATGATCGTCGGCCGAAAAGAGCAACTTCTGCCAAGATGGTTGCTAGAGTGAAAGAAAGAGTTGCTACCGATGCACGATACACCACTAGGCAAATAGCTAGTATGGTTGGCATCTCATTAGGAGCAGCTCATATAATTCTGAAACGGGATTTGAAAATGAGAAAGATCTGTGCTAGATGGATTCCCCATCTGTTGACAGATGAGCAGAAAAAGACACGTGTTCAGTGCGCCAAGAAGTTGCTTAAAAAGGTTCCAAATTACAATGCACGGTCTTTCGCTAATGTCGTCACAGGTGACGAGACTTGGGTTCACTTTTTGAGCCAAAACGAAAGATTCAGAACAAACTATGGGCAACAAAGTATTGCAAAAGACCATGCATTGCAAAGCGGACCATGAGCGTCAAGAAGGTAATATATGCCATATTCTTTTCAAATCAGGGCCCTGCTATTCAGGTTGCTGTGCCTAAAGGCCAATCTGTAAATAAGTTCTTCGAAAATTGAAGAAATATTCTAAAGAACGAAGACCCGCAACTGGTTTTGCCAATGTCAGATTGCTACATGACAATGCGTCATCGCACAAGGCGTTCATTGTGCAAGACTATCTGAAGCAGGAAAATCACTGAAAAGCAAATATTTTTGGTGATAGACACCAAGGGAACAGACAAAAAACGGACTTTGTTTTATATCTGATTTGAGAGGTATTCAATCATACTTTCTAGCAAAAACTGTTTGTATGATTGTATCTTAGGGGATTGAAGCAGCAAGGAGATCCAGGAAACAATGGGCTTATTTGAACAGCCGTGCACTCTTTGCGCGCCATAAAGCAAGATAAAAATATGTTGTAAATTTTGTAAAAATGTTGTTTATTAAAAGCACTATTTTAGACTATATTTTTACAAAAGACTTAATTTTTTGTATAAAAATGTCCAATAAATTTGTCAATTTCTATGGGTACCCCCATAAAGACTAACATCCATCTAGACGTTTATCCACCGTTGATAGCTACATTTCCTATATGAAAGAAAGATACTTCCTTTCAAGGATTGTTACTAAAATATTAGCGAGTGTGCCACTAGTTTAGATAGAAACTATACGGCCTACTTACTTGATGTTTCCATAGCAACTATTTTTCTGTCAGGGGTAGAATTACCCCACCCACTTCTAATTATGTATTAATTCAATCGGGAAAATGTTAATATATTTGGCTTCTCATCTATCCATCATACTAAAAAGACATCAGAGTAACCAAAATTATAAAGATTATAGGAGAAAATCTTAATCATTCAGAATAAGAAGAAATCTGTGAGCCAGTACAGAGTTTTGAAGCCATTTTTAAAACCAATGTACTCTAGATGAAGAATATACATGAGCTATGCTATGCACGGCAAGATTTCTGCGACAATATGCTGTATTTGTTATTGGTAATGGATTAACAATACCATCTAGTAAACATAACATGCATAGGATCTTTTATTTTTCAGTAATTTGATCTGGAAATGTAGTTACAGATTTACAGACATCACGACGTCAAACAGTTTTGGGAATTCATTTATGGCCACTGAGTGTAGTTGTGATTAAAGGTTGTCACAGACGCATTCTGATCAGTCCTGCACATTGGGACGATTCTAACCAGTACACACAACCTGTGTCTTGGAGCAGAAATAAGAATTACGAAAACATGCCTATACAAATTCATTGTAAACTTTACCGCAGAAAAAAAACGAACATTTTAAAAGGAGAAATTGTGATATTTTATTATTTCTGCTCAAATAAGAAAAATAAGGTTTACCCCTGTAAACCCCAATTTTACTATATAAAAGTGGGTTTCAAGGGGGTCAAAATTACACATTACGAAAACACGCCTTTACAAATACATTGAAAACTTTACCGCCGAAAAACGAAACTTTTAAGATGAAAATTTGTGATATAATTCTTGTTTCTGCTCAAAATATAGATTGTGGGTACTCGTTAGAACCGCCCCTTCGAGGAGGTTCTAATGAGTACCCACAATCTATATTTTAGAACAGAAATACAAAAAATAAAGTTTACCCTGTATACCCCAGTTTTACTATATAAAAGTGAGGTTTAAGGGGTCAAAATTATATAGGCGTGTTTTCGTGATGAAGGCGTGTCTTCGTGATGTAAATAATGTATGCCCCTATGAGGACCAGTTTTCCCCATATAAACTGGGGTTGAGCGGGGCCCCCATTACACGGGCTTGTTAGAATTGGCGTTCAAATAACGTCCCAATCAACACTATCTCGGTCATTTTGGAGACGTTGCCTTCAATTTTGAGGAATTTTACCCGACATTGAGATGAATTGACATCTCAAGCCCTGCAGCCCAATGAAACCAATAGGGTTTATAAGTATGAACGGTCCGACTCGCACCGCTTTTCCTGGCCAGGCTTTAAACCTCTAAGCGGTTTACCAGTACTCATGCCACAGGCTGTCGGTTTCTTGAAGTCCCGATGGGCGGGGCCGATTTTAACATGATATAAATGCTCATACCCTAACAGATATCAAAAGTGGGACCGAGGTGTCTTTGGGGCCGAGATGTCTAGGGGCCGAGGTGACAGTGGGGCCGAGGTGTCTAGGCCCGAGGTGACTAGGGCCGAGGTGTCTAGGGCCGAGGAGACTAGGGGCCGAGGTCGTAGTGGGGCCGAAGTGTCTGGAAATCCAGTGGAAATGATCCAGTTAAAATATTATCTAAAAATCACTGGAACTAAATGTTTAAGTTGGAAAGATTGCAAATTGATTGTCTTCAGAAAAGGTCAAAGTTAACTGATTATTAGGTGATTGCCAGTAACTCGTTTAAAATCATAAAACTTTAACAGGCATTAAACTTATTTTGATTTCATGGCGATCTGTTGAATGGTTACAAGATCGGGATAATAGATTCATCACGAACACATGCCTATATAATTTTGACCCCCTTAAACCCCACTTTTAAACAGTAAAACTGATGTTTACAGGGGTAAATATTATTTTTTCTTATTTCTGCTCAAAAACATATATTGTGGGTACTCGTTAGAACTGCCTCGTTGAGGCGGTTCTAACGAGTACCCACAATCTATGTTTTGGGCAGAACTAAGAAAAATATCTGGTTGTTTTTTTTTTATCAGAAAATTTTCATTTTTTGGTGGTAAAATTTTCCAAAATATTTGAAAAGGCGTGTTTTTGTAACGCCATATGAAAAAGAAATGAAACAAAATGCATTCAAGTATAATGCGTAGACAATACGCTATCAATACGCCGTTTTGCGTCTTCTTACAGGGAAAAAAAAAAAAAAAACGCTTTCAAAACGCAACTTGAAAAGGGGCATTGTTAGCATTAGCACTTTTGTTCTCTTAGTTTTTATAATAGTAAATTGTTAACGACGTACGTGTAACGTTACGGAGCGTATCTAACTAATTTGCATATTTAATCCACTAGTGGATTATCGTGTGTGTGTGTGTGAATTCGGGTTTAACGTCGCTTTCAACAATTTTTCAGTCATATCACGACGGTGTATGGTTGCGACAGGGAGCTCAATGCTCACGTTTATAGTGCTGCCTCACTGAAGTATCATGTCCCAGACACATTACATGATACCACACCCAGTCACATTATCCTGACACTGTTTCGACCAGTCCTAGCTCTACCCCGTAAATCTGAGTGCCAAACGAGGAGCAGCTGTTACCATTTTTAACGACTTTGGTATGTCGCGGCCCGGGATCGAACCCGAGACCTCCCGTTCCCCGGAGCGGACACTCTACCAACTGAGCTATCGGGGCCGGTGTAGTGGATTATCGAATTTATTACATAGAGGATCTTACACGAGTGGTCATTTCATATGACATTTATGAAACGAGCCTTCGGCGAGTTTCATAAATATCATATGAAATGACCACGAGTGTAAGATTCTCTTTATCATATGACTACTTTAAATTGAATTTTATCGCCTTTTAATTTGACGATTTTTTCTACGAAAAATGCATTGTTGACATGGACGTCGTCATGACGTTTCTTAATCCCGCCAAAGTGTTATTACACGTGTGGTCATACGATTTTTATTACACGACGTTATCCACTACTTATCAACGACGTCATATGATAAATGGCGTTATTACATTCTCAGACGCGACGCCATATAATACGAATTAAACATTACTAGCGAAGAATTATATGATATATGCTTAATGAAATGAACAAACGGATTTCATATTTTTAACTGCCTGAAATGCATCTGTATTCAAAATGTAATTTGAGCCTGCGCACGACAAAACTACAATAAGACCTTTGCGACCAGATAAGACTCAGATCAGCCTGCACATCCGCACAGTCTGATCAAAGTCTTCGCTGTTCGCCTGAGCCTTCTATATTGAGCCCCGCCAAGCGAATTTGTGTCTTCGAGCATTCCGTCATGACAAATTTTAACTGCGCATGCTCAGCCATTCAGAGGGGTCAGGGATATTGCTTTCTGTCTGAAGGTTCCTCTTGATTCACTGCTTGTATGAGCGAGCAGCGAAGGTTCTGGGGAGACTGCGCGGATGCGCAGGCTCGCCTGAACCTTCGCTGCTCGCATAGGCGATAAGTACCAAAATCGCTTGAAGGGGCCCATATTATCTAGGCTATTCATAGGGCAACAAGAGAATGCTCCGACCAGGCTGGCCTCACGAGCCGGCTGAACTAAGTCTTCGACCATAGGATAGGTCTTATTGTAGGTTTTGTCATGCGCCGGTCCATTTGATGTAAACGAACTAAAATGTTTTAGGCTCTTATGATAACATATTTTGGGTCATGTATATAGTCACTGGCATGGGTATAAAATCTGAAAGTACCAGTTCATTCATTTGCTCCGTTTTCTACATTTTGTTCGTATAGTATGACAAATTATTACATGCACTGACATATTGTTACTGATCTTGTAACAAGAAACAACCACAATATTCTATTGTTCCTGGTGATTTGTTTTAGTACAGTAGAGAAGGCCAAACAAATCAATATTATTGTGATACGAACAATTTTCTACGTGTAGAGAAACTATTTTATATGTTTATTTAAATGATTTTTTATATAAGTCGTGTTCCTGGTAATCTGTTTCGGTACCATTACAAAAATACGCCTATACAAATACATTTTAACCTTTATCGCCGAAAAACTGAAAATGTTTACATGAAAAATTGTGATATTTTTCTTATTTCTGCTCAAAATATAGATTGTGGGTAGTCGTTAGAACCGCCTCATTGAGGCGATTCTAACGAGTACCCACAATCTATATTTTTGAGCAGAAATGAGAAAAATAAGGCTTAGCCCTGTAAACCCCAGTTTTACAATATAAAAGTGGGGTTCAAGGGGGTCAAAATTATACAGGCATGTTTTCGTGATGCAATAGTGAGAGTTTGTTTGTTTGTTTGATGTGGGGGTTTAACGTCCCCGTTAACACTGTATAGGTCATTATGGAGACGTTGCTTCCAATTTTGTGGGACTTTTACACAACGTTGAGATGAAACGACATCTCAATCCCTTTCGCTCAATGAAACTAAAAGGTTTTATAAGCATGGACGTTCCGACTCACACCGCCTTGCCTGGGCAGGCTTAGATCCTCTAAGCGGTTTACCAGTACTTATGTGCGGTCGGTTTCAGCTCTGCGTGGAAGCATCATGTAGCCCATCTATTTCTTCAAGCCCCGATGGGCGGGGCCGACAATAGTGAGAGACAAAATTACTGAATATTATTGTAAAATTAGACTTCTTATTGTATGTATATATAGAGACTATTTTATAATTATGTTAAATTAAATGATTCATATCATAATATACATGTGGTGTCGTTTTACTTTTTATTCCCTATTTAAAGATATCCATAATTATTTATGGATATCCAAAAATTGAATTTGTGATATCCATAATCAAATAAGTGATATTCATTATCATAACATAGAAGAAGAAGTTTATTTACCTCGTAATAGATCAGTGGAGGTCGAGGCCATCCTCCATTGACCTTACAACATAGTCGAGTATTACATGCAATAGGTCAAGTATGACCCTTGAGCAAATAATCATATATACAAACATTTATAAAGCAACATGGCGGACATTGTAAAATGAATCTGAAAGTTACACAACCATATCTGGCAGTGTGTTTGCATATGCTTGACACTAAGTCACTTATTTATTTCTTTCCAAATATGCTACTCACGACAGACTATACATACAGAAATGTTCTGACATAATAGAGAACTAGCCTTTTAAGAAGAATTCTTTTGTTCCTAATGACGTCTAACGGACATGCTACAGTCAACCCTCTTTATGCCAACATTCGTCACAACAACAAAACTCGCAATGAAATAAAATAATAAAAAGCCCTTCGTAATCTTTTCATACTCCTAATTGGGATTCTTTATAACGACCGAATCTTTATAACGGCACAGTAATAGGGAACAAATATCGTCGATATAACGAGGGTTCTCTGTACTTTAATGTCCTTACACAACTGTTTATTCTTATGCTGCTTTTGTACTATACATACTAATTCATCATGTTAACAAGACCGAGAATTGGAGACTACCGCAAACTCCACATTATTTCTCCAAATAGCCGCCCCAAAATACAGGTCGCGGGTACCCGCTAGAACCACGTCGGTGCTGGGGTTATAACGAGCGCCCACAACCCACGCCACGAGCGGCAATAAACAAAATATCACAAATCCACTACAAAAAAAAAAAATACATATCACTTTAAAAATTGGTGAACTATTCTATACAGCTACTGAGTTAAGGCACACGCAAAAATTTATGCCAGTCGGATGGCAGGACAGCGCCATACCATAATACCTCCGTTTTATTCGAAACGGGCTAAATATGAGTATTGAATCCAGAAACAAATGTAAAAAAGAAAAACTGATTCATCGATTGTTTTGAGTTTAAGGACAGGTCAACCCTAGTGGATCATTTTTGTCTTCTCCAAGAGAAAGGGGAAATGTGTGTGTGTGAATTCGGGTTTAACGTCGCTTTCAACAATTTTTCAGTCATATCACGACGGTGTCTGGTTGCGACAGGGAGCTCAATGCTCACGTTTATAGTGCTGCCTCACTGAAGTATCATGTCCCAGACACATTACATGATACCACACCCAGTCACATTATCCTGACACTGGATCGACTAGTCCTAGCTCTACCCCGTAAACCTGAGTGCCAAGCGAGGAGCAGCTAGTACCATTTTTAACGACTTTGGTATGTCGCGGCCCGGGATCGAACCCGAGACCTCCCCGTTCCCCGGAGCGGACACTCTACCAACTGAGCTATCGGGGCCGGTAGAGAAAGGGGAAAAGAGATAGAAGAGACAGTAGAGAAGATGATTTTTTTTTTGTTTGATTTAAGGTTTAACGTCCCCGTCGACACTGTAAAGGTCATTTTGGAGACGTTGCTTCCAATTTGTGGGACTTTTACCCGACATTGAGATGAAATGACATCTCAAGCCCTGCCGCCCAATGAAAACAATAGGGTTCATAAGCATGGACGGGCCGACTCGCACCGCTTTTCCTGGGCAGGCTTAGATCCTCTAAGCAGTTTACCAGTACTCAAGCCCTGTCGCCCAAAGAAACCAATAAGGTTTATTAGCTTGGACGGTCCGCTTCGCACCGCGGTTCCTGAACAGGCTTAGATCCTCTAAGCGGTTCACCAGTACTAGTATGCGGGTCGGTTTCAGCTCTGCGTGGAAGCATCATGCAGCCCATATATTTCTTCAAGCCCCGATGGGTAGGGCCGTTGTAGAGAAGATGAAAGTGAGGGACAGAGGAGAAAGATGAAAATGAATGGAAGTGTAGGAACAGAAGAAATATCAACTCTCATTCACTCTACCGTTACCTGCTGCAAGGACAGCAGGTGTTGCCCAACTGTAAGTCAATATCAGCCGGACTCCCCAGTTAAACAAGATACACATCGCCATTGCCTCACTCAACTACCCCACGAAGAAAATTCGGAAGAAAGAAAGATAAACGTGCCTGCCAATTTCTTCATGTTCAAACCATAAATTTCTAAATTAGCTCAGTACATATCTGCTAATAATCTTACAGAGAAGTTCTCCTAACGGGAGACCCCCGCCCATAGGGGCTTGAAGAAATATATGGGCTGCATGATGCTTCCACGCACAGCTGAATCCGATCCGCATACTAGTACTGGTGAACCGCTTAGAGGATCTAAGCCTGTTCAGGAACCGCGGTGCGAAGCGGACCGTCCAAGCTAATAAACCTTATTGGTTTCATTGGGCGACAGGGCTTGAGATGTCATTTCATCTCAATGTCGGGTAAAAGTTCCACAAAATTGGGAGCAAGTCTCCAAAATGACCTTTACAGTGTTGATTGGGACGTTAAACCTCAAATCAATCAATCAATCTCCTAGCGGGCACATGATGTCTTAGCAACGTCGCATCAACGTCGCATTGATACAACGATGCACATAGGTTGTGCAGCCGCTTGGAGCTATGTTTCTTTGGGCGTCGGGACATAAAAAGGAGAATAACTTGACAAAAAAAAATATCATTTTTTAACCATTTGATTTAGACATTATAACTCTGGTCAGACACCGCGTTTACCCAAGGCGAATTAAAATACGTTTATTCTCACCTGTACGGGGTTCTAAAAACATTAACTCATAAATGTCAATTGTTTCAATTCTGTGACATTTGGAAACAGTTAAGATAGATTAGAGGCCACAGAATGTTGCGTCTGATCGGTTTCTTTACTATTTGCTAAAGTACGGAACTTGATTTAAACAACACGTGTTTTGTAATGTTAGAGCTCTCGAAAGCAGGCAAATTGTAGGTCAGTAAAGGGTTGTTTAGTTGGTCACTGATAAGCTAACCCTTTTAACCCTGTAGACCGGTGCAGACGCCGATGTAGAAATACACTGTATCTATGCAAACCTTGTAGATCCTGATAAGACGGCACGTAGCTAGAACGTCTCAACTACGTCTCGCCAGAATCTACATATACACTGTTTGTATTCCTGTCAGTGAACTAATCAGAAATCCTTTCCTATAAGAATATATTTAAAGCGAGAACAGTCCTGTTTAGAAACTCAGGGATGAAAGAGTAAAAAAGCGCGTAGGAAAATAGTTCCAGAGTACTGTTTTCTTTACAGAATTCGTCTTTCTGTGCCAATTTATATTCAATCCGTATAAAGTCTCGAAAACTGAAATAGTTTATCTGAGATCTGAGGCTTATAGTTTCAGACAAGAAGATTTTTGAAGATTTTCCCGCGAGATGTCTATGTAAAACCAGTGGGCTACAGGGCGGGGGCATTTTTGTTAACAGGGCTATAATTCTAACAATCTTTATAGAGGTCCACTAGACGCAGCTTCATATCAAATATCAAACACCTCAGCATCCTGGTTTCTGACAAAAAGATTTTCAAAGGGTTTCCCTATATAAGTCAGTGTAAAACCAAAGGGCTCCGGGGCGGGGGCATTTTTGGCCCCAGGGCTATAATTTGAAGTCGGAAAGTCCATTGGTCTCACTCATAGTGTGGCAAGGCTTTAAATGCCATTTCATCACAATGTTAGGTAAGAGTCCAACGAAATTCGAAGCACGTCTATACAGTTGTGTTTATTTGTTTGATTTGAGGTTTAACGCCCCGTCAACACTTTAAAGGTCATTTTGGAGACATCGCTTCCAATTTTGTCGGACTTTTACCCGACATTGAGATGAAATGGCAACTCATCCTCTGCTGCACAAAGCAAACAATAGAGTTTATATGCATGGGTGGTCCAACTCGCACCACTTTTCCTGGGCAGGCTTAGAATCGGAACCTTAGAGCTGTCTACCAGTACTCATGTTCGGTCGATTTCAGCTCTGCGTGGAAGCATCATGCAGCCCAATCTGTTTCCTCAAGCGCCGGTGGGCGGGGCCGTTATACAGTCTTGACGGGGACGTTAAACGTCAAAACTAATAAATTAAATACACCTCAGTCAAAAAGGGAATTATTCAGATACAGAAGAAGAGGAAACAAAATCTGATAAATTCTGACCCTGGCTAAAAAAAAAAAAATAAAAACAAGCACCCACCGCCCAGAATAAATATGTATTATCCCGTACTATAACCGTTAAGGTTAAGGAGTTTAAGTTATAAAGTTATATTTTCCTGATGCTTCACAGAAATATATTCATGCAACAGTGAATCGGCCCCCTCCCATCGGGGCTTGAAGACATATATGGGCTGCATGATGCTTCCACGCAGAGCTGAATCCGACCCGCACACGAGAACTTGTAAACCTCTTAGAGGATCTAAGCCTGCCCAGGCAAAGCGGTGCGAGGCAGACCCTCCATGCTAATAAACCCTACTGGTTTCATTGGGCGAGAGGGCTTGAGATGTCAGTTCATCTCAATGTCGGGTAAAAGCTTATAAACCCTATTGGTTTCATTGGGCGAAAGGCCTGGACATGTCATTTCATCTTGATGTCGGGTAAAAGTCCCACAAAATTGGTAGCAACGTCTCCAAAATGACCTTTACAGTGTTGACGGGGACATTAAACCTCAAATCAAACAAATGTAACAATGAAGGTAACGTCGCTCTATCCGCCCCCGTCCATGGGGGCTTGAAGAAATATATGGGCTGCATGATGCTTCCATGCAGAGCGGAATCCGGCCCGCACACTGGTACTGGTAAACCACTTAGAGGATCTAAGCCTGTCCAGGAACCGTGGTGCGAGGCAGACCCTCCATGCTAATAAACCCTACAGGTTTCATTGGGCGAGAGGGCTTGAGATGTCAGTTCATCTCAATGTCGGGTAAAAGTCCAACAAAATTGGAAGCAACGTCTCCAAAATGACATTTACAGTGTTAACGGGGACGTTAACCCTCAAATCAATCAAACAAACAAACAAACAAAACTTCGCTCTATCTGTAGTATAGCATGTCGTAGTATTCCATTCATACTGTCAACTCATTCATTAAATTATTAATCCGCGATCTAGATTTTGAGCGAGTTCAGTTGACGAACTAGAGTTAACAAGAGTGGACTTGCTCCAAAACGCGCCATGTAGGAATATTGCGACTGCGAGAGTTAGCTTGGTATGAGTGGAAGCCTTGCCTCGTAACAACGAATTCGGTGGAAGGGTGAAAATTGTAAGTTAAATGCAATCCGAAAATCGATTATTTCCAACTTTGTGAAATTTTGGCCACGTTATGGAAAAATCACGTCCAACTAGAAAACATTTTTATACTTTCGATTTACTCGAGGGCAAACGATGACATTTTCTTGACGTCAGTTGAGTTCTGAATCTGAATCGTTACTGGTCACGCATCAAATGACATTTGATGCTTCCTGTCGCTTCTATTTGTGGGATCGTGAAGTGGGGCGTGGGGGGGGGGGGGGAGGGATAAAGTCATTGTACAACTTTGTACAAGAGTAAGCCTACTGTCTCCCCTACTTTTCTTGAGTTAACTTTAGTTGGTCAACTGAACTCGCTCAAAGCGAACTAGGTCATGACAAAGCTGCGAATCGAGACCAGTTTGAACAATAGGGTTAATTTTATGGCATTTTACTCTGGAGTTAGTTGTTTGTGTAATTGGCTTCCTCAGTCTAACAATCTGCATATCATTTTCACTTATCAAATGATACATGCGCGTCTATTGATAAATATATGGAGACTTACATGTATTTTTCTTGAAGCATAGGAGTTATTCGTCATCGAGGGGGGCTCCAGTGTCGATTGACATAAGAAGGTGAGACCTGGCAAGTCATCACTGACCTTCTTATAAGTTTATATTCATTTCTTAATGAACCTACGATTATCCCCCTGCCGTCGTGTTTTTTTTCTTGCAAGACAGAACTCCCAACTCCCAAAGCAAGCTTGATTGAACTCAAGTTAACTCTAGTAGTGCGGCACGAGCCATAACCCGCGTGTTTTGGTGTAACTATAGTTAACTCTAGAAAGTCAACCGAACTCGCTTTTAATAACTAGGCCAGGTCAGCTGCGAAACGAGACCAATTTCAAATCTAGATCAATTTTATGGCATATAACTCTGAAGTTCATTATTTGTGTATTTTGCATCCACAGTTGTTTACAATCTGCATATTATTTTCACATATCAAACGATACAGGCGCATCTCTTCACTGATTTATGAGGACCTACTTTTCTTGAAACAGAGGAGTGATGCGGCATCAAGAGAATTCTCTGAGTGTTGCCATAAGAAGGTGAGACCTGAAAGGTCATCACCTTCTAAAAACGAATGGTGCTTTTGCACGGAAAAATGAGTATTCTTATCAAAACATAACAGACTGTGTAGTTTTTATCTGTGGTAGCTATAGTAACAAAAGCAATTATAGGTATAGGAACTTTTTTGACTGAGTATATATCTAAAATGGCTGGATAAGTGGCAAAAAGTGCAGACCCTGAAGAGACAATGCATTCTGGGTCTACACTGTTTGATCAGGCCTATCTGTCCTAATTCACGCGGTACTGTATAACACATGATAAGAAAGATGTTATGGTAAGAGGTAAAATTATGATAAGGGTTAAGGTAAAAAAAAAATAAAACAAAAAAAAATAACAACAACAATAGAACGTAATAGGTAAACTAGAGCCAATCCCATGCAACCCAAGACAAATAATATATTTTCACTGTACTGGGCTGACCCCCCCCCCCCCACCCAAATTTGGTTGGAGAAGCATCCACTGTGCTGGTTAAAGATCCTTTAATACAGTAAATTACACAGGCAGTAAATAACACAGGCTTTCTTCCTAGAGTTATCTTATGAACATGTATGTTCATGTATTAGTGGCAATGACTGTATGGCACACTGTGATACTTACAAAATGTACATGTAGTAAGAAAGCCCCTGCCCATAGGGGCTTGAAGAAATATATGGGCTGCATGATGCTTCCACGCAGAGCTGAATCCGACCCGCACACTAGACCGCTTAGAGGATCTAAGCCTGTCCAGGAACCGCGGTGCGAGGCAAACCGTCCATGCTAATAAACCCTATTGGTTTCATTGGGCGACAGGGCTTGAGGTGTCATTTCATCTCAATGTCGGGTAAAAGTCCCACAAAATTGGAAGCAAATTCTCCAAAATGACCTTTACAGTGTTAATGGGGACGTTAAACCTCAAATCAAACAAACAAAACATGTAGTAAGAGGACTGGCTTCAAATTTTATAAATATAAATAAATAAAATAATGTATCTCCCGTCTCATGATAGTGTTTTCAATGAGTTCTACATAGTTGTATTTAATCATATGAGTAACAAACACAATGACTTCGCTTCTAACTTGAACCCCCAGGTGTGTGTGTGTCACTTTCAACAATTTTTCAGTCATATCACGACTGTGTCTATTTGCGACAGGGAGCTCAATGCTCATTTTTATAGGGCTGCCTCACTGAAGTATCATATATCCCTGACACATTACATGATACCACACCTAGTCACATTATCCCGACACTGGGTCGACCAATCCCAGCTCTACCCCGTAAATCTGAGTACCAAGCGAGGAGCAGCTAGTACCATTTTTAACGACTTTGGTATGTCGCGGCCCGCAATCGAACCCGTGACCTCCCGTTCCCCGGAGCGGACTTTCTAACCAACTGAGCTATCGGGGCCGGTTTGAACCCCCAGGTCCTTCTGTAATAAGGTTGTCTGGCTAATGGCTTATATGGGCATATATACAGATACCACTCACCCTACAGCTACAGTATGTTACAATAAGCAGTGTACATGTAAGAGGGTAATTAAAAGCCAGAAACAGACACTACTATGGTAGGTACTGATGGTGTATAGGTGATGGGTTTGATCCTTGGCAGGGCTATTAATTTCAATATCCGAACATGTTTCACAGGCAGCAGTTGAGGAATGAATGCCACTTTTACTGGAAACACCCTGTGCATGGCCCATATCAAAGACCTCTACAGTAATCTATTACATGATCACTGTGTAGGCATCATCCACATAGCTACAAATCTGGAGTGTATGTAATGAACAGCTGCAGATACCACATAACTAGAGTGATATACATGTACAATCCCCAGGGTATCCTGTCAGGTTCTGGTGGCATTCTGGGGTTGGGTCAGTTCTATCAGAATCAGAATTGTTACTGGTGACATGTCAAATGATAAGATTCATTAAGCAGGATATGTTGACAACCACCTAAAGTATTAATTGTTGAAAGAAAGTTTAAATCTGCATAGCAGAGGTGGTGCTGTTATCAGAGGTGCATTCTGACTCAAGCATTATGAATGCATGAGTGACAGACCTGTTATATGACTATGCAAGTAAGCACTGCTACCCAATCCCACATTGGATAACTCAGAGCTTGTCATATGGTAATTTTAGCAACAGTGCATGCACCCAACAAACCAGAACTTGTATAGTCCCCAACAGTCCATGAACCAAAATGTTAATACATGTATTTGGTAAATGTATAGCGAGAGAGCGAAAAAGTATTGTTTCTTTGATTTGAGGTTTAACATCCCCTTCAACACTGAATACATGCAGGTCATTTTGGATTTTGTGGGACTTTTACCTGACATTGAGATGAAACGACAACTCCTCTCGCCCAATCAACCAATGAAACCAACAGAGTTTCAACTTTCAATGCAAAGTTGTAAGTACACTGCAGATTCGTGGCAATTTACCTGTGAGACCACGGGGTCAAATGAATTTACACCTGTTGGAACTCCAAGGAAACATGGGGATACCCCTTGGTGTGTACATTATTATACAGCTGCAATTGCAATTTTACCGGTTACCTGCACAACCCTGCTGTCTAGTTGTTTAGGCTAGTCGCATTTCCAAGCAAGACGTGTGCTATATCCAACTGTAAGCCATTGCAACAGCACAACGTACACACTGCGTGTCCCCTGAGTGCATCTTATTTAAAATACGCTGAATTCAATCTTATACCTTATAATGCCGCGGAATTATGTGATTACCCTTCTATCCACACGTTCGGTGCGTATCCACGCCGGTAGTCACAAATGTTTATCTCTTTCATCATCGCCCCATCAACGCGAGATTGTGCGGGTTAAATAAATTACGTAAGGTGTACTCCATGATCTGGTGTGTTCATTTAAGAATATTTACATTTCCAACTGTTAAGTCTAATGTAGACCTATACAAAACCAGAAATTCAACTTCGGTGAAGTTGATGTCGCACCTGCTCCCCACCTGCCCAACACAAAAAAAAAGGTTTATTTAAGGCAGAAGAGATGAATATATAGGATGAATCCATAGCCTATATATGTGAGGGAAAAATTGACTAATTTCACAATGTCATAAAATGAACTAAAAGGATCCAAGAATTATATCCAAAGCATATGAACATCCCCATATCATGGAGAAAACACAAGCTAAGTTTCAAAATGACATTCAAGTATAAAACTGTAAGAGGAGTTGCGATGACGAGGTACCTAACATATATCAACTTGCACGCGTATGTCTTCCTGCTAAAGCAGGTGCGACAAAAATGACTGAGTTCAAAATGCGCAAAAAGTGTCAAAACCACATGCACATCCTCATACCATGCCGAAAGCACATGCTAAGTTTCAAAATGATCGGTATAAAACCGCAAGAGCAGTTGCGATTGCAAGAGGTACTTATCATATATATCAATTGTAGGTTAAAAATGGGGGTTCATTTCCTTTGCACGTGACCCACTGCGTTCATACTTCCATGAACTGCAGAAAAATAAATTGCATTTCTTAATTTAACCCCCCCCCCTCCCCCCTCAACACAGAGTTGCATGGGTTAAAAAAATTGCAGCAGTTGTATTGTATTTAGGTCATTTTTGAGCCAGTCGGTGCTTTCTTTCTTTCTTCCAATACGTCTTAACCCCTCCGAGAGGGACATAAGAGGGGTTTCGGCAAACCAAGTGTTGGAGGGTGTAGGAGTTGATGAAATAGGTTTACAAGTACAGTGTGGAAAGAGAAGGTTAGTATAGTTAAAACCTAAAAACATAAAATTGGTCTTTTAACCCATATTGTATCGGAAACCCCAAAACGGGTAGTTGGCAAACAGTACAGCCTGTCAGGCCCAGGTCAGATGCCGCAGAACACAGCTTCTCATTGGGGCCCCATCCATCGGGGCTTGAAGAAGTAGATGGGCTGTATGATGCTTCCATGCAGAACTGAAACCGACCCGAACACAAGTACTCAGGGGTAAAGACTAACAGGCGCCCAGTCTCCAAGTTGAAGGCACCTAAATTTTTGCCTGGGCGCCTAAGTTTTGAATAAAAGTGCCTATTAATTTAATTTTTAAAATTTGGATTTATGGCAGTCTGGGCGCCTAAAGCAAAATGCTTAGTCTGTATCCCTGAGTACTGGTAAACCGCTTAGAGGATCTAAGTCTGCCCAGGCAAAGTGGTGAGAGTCCATGCTTATAAACCCTATTGGTTTCATTGGGCTGCAGGGCTGTAGATATCATAATCACCTCAATGTCGGGTAAAAGTCCCACAAAATTGGAAGCAATGTCTCCAATATGACCTTTACAGTGTTGATGGGGACTTTAAACCTCAAATCAAACAAACAAACTCGTCAGGGCCTACACTGTTTGCAAAACATTCAGGCAGTTCCTAATAGATTTTGAAGAAAACACCTGCTACTCCTAAACTTTGAAATAGACTTGTGAGTTGTGCTATTTATAAGGAGGAAGATTCCATTCGGTACAAAATGTGTTGACTTGGCCGTTAAACTCCATTGCAAACAAAAGGGGCTTGCAGAAATATATGGGCTGCATGATGCTTCCACGCAGGGCTGAATCCGGCCCGCACACTAGTACTGGTAAACCGCTTAGAGGATCTAAGCCTGTCCAGGAACCAAGGTGCGAGGCAGACCGTCCATGCTAATAAACCCTATTGGTTTCATTGGGTTTATAAGCATGGACTCTCACCACCTCTTTGGTTAGAGCTAGGGAATAACTTCCCACATAACAGGTCCTGGTGTATGAATGTCATTTGACGTGTCACCAGTAACAATTCTGATTCTGATTCAGGGCTTGAGATGTCATTTCATCTCAATGTCGGGTAAAAGTCCCACAAAATTGGAAGCAACGTCTCCAAAATGACCTTTACAGTGTTGACGGGACTTTAAACCTGAAATCAAACAAACAAAATTTACTTGCACAATAGTCCTCTTAACGGGGTTGCTACAGTATAAATATATAGATAGACATTAACTTAAGATGAAATGACATCTCAAGCCCTACCAATCATTTTTCCTGGGAGTGGTCTCCAGTTATGAATATCACCATATTTGCATTATTTGCTGGCTCCCAGCTTGCACATTGTCAATATTGGAAAAACACGTTACCAGACCCCCCTGACCTTAAAAGGTTTAAAAGGTCAGGGGGGTCTGGTTACCTGTTTTTCCAACACTCATAACCTTCAGACTATGAACCAGCATATAATGCAAATAAGGTGAATTCAAGTTCACTCGGTTTCAGTTCTGGTGTATGAATGTTATTTGACGTGTCACCAGTAACAATTCTGATTCCGAGTTCCGTCTGATGGGGGCACCACGCTCCCTGATGGGCGTGGCGAAAAGACCAAGAATTATTGTTGTTGTTTGTCAAGGGCAAGGGGTCGAGACGGTCCATAGAAATACCAAAACGCACCAAAACACCAAAACGCACCTGTATTTACCAAAACGCACTGCCAATATTGGATTTTTCTATGTAGGGTAAGGTGAATTAGAGGATTAGACACTTAGAAACAAATATATATACATCTGTATATAATATATATTTAGGATATAAATAAATATAGACGTTTACTCGTACATATTAAAATTTGAGCCTGGGCTCAGCAGTTTCTACCAAAACGCTACCAAACCGCACTGTCAATATTTTTTTTGTCTATGTTGGGTAGGCTGAATTCAGCATTTGTTAAGAGGATTAGACATAAAGAGAAAATAAATATGTGAGAGAAAATATAAATATTTGATTGATATTTTAATATACATATTAACATTTGAGCCACGGCACAGCAATTCCTACAAAAACGCACTGCCAATATTGGATTTTTCTATGTAGGGTAGAACGAAGACTGAATTTCTATGTAATTGAACCAGGGCACAGCATTTCCTACAATTTACATGTGCGCCCTGCGAAGTACCAGAACTGCCTGCGCATCTATATAGTCTGACCAGATACTTCTCTAGCTGCATGAAAGAGCATTTCACCCTTAGCAATCCAAGCTTAGAGAGCAAACTCGCCCATAACCCTACCCCGTTTTTATCTTTTATTATTTTTGTATATGACCCACAATGAAACAAGCAAACTCGCTCATAACCCTCACGCATAACGAAGACTGATTAGACTGCGCGAATGCGCAGGTTGACATGAGTCTTCGCAGGGTGCACATGTAAATAGTAGGAAATGTTGTGCCCCCGCTCATTCTTTATTCGTAGATAAGAGGGTTATTGGTTTCATTTTCATTGTGGGTCATATACAAAAATAATAAAAGATAAAAACGGGTTAGGGTTATGGGCGAGTTTGCTTGTTGTAGACATTAAGGTTTCTTTCTAGAACTGTGTTGGTCCTGAAAAGGACCTTTATATTGAGTGTCAGGCTAACTCAAGCACTGCAGAACGCCAATCTGATGCGGAAAAAGTATTTCCGAATGCCGCAGTTTTTATTGGTCTCAGTGGGCCCCAACAAGTGTACAAGATCAGGGCCATAGCCCCGGGGCAGTCTAATGTCATGGAATTTAATGACATTGTTTCCGTACGTCTCGTACATTAGTCGGTTGTTTTCTTTTTCCTGTCGACAGTATATTTTGATAGCCTTTTGGTAGGAACCGCTGTGCCCTGGCTCAAATGTTAATATTATACCCACTTATCTATAATTATTTATATATATTATATAGATATATATATTTGTTTCTAAGTGTCTAATCCTCTTAACAAATGCTGAATTCACCCTACCCAACATTGAAAAATCCAATATTGGCAGTGCGTTTTGGTAAATAAAGGTGCGTTTTGGTGTTTTGGTGCGTTTTGGTATTTCTATGGACCCGGGTCGAGATGTCCTACAATGAGCTTGAACTTCCCAAGTTGTTGCATGGGCCGAGTTCGCTAGGTCAATATATAGAAAAAATCACATCCCTGAGCCTGAAGAACACTTACGTGTAGATTGCCCGATTTAATCATCAGATTCATTGTTTTTCGAGTGCTGGAAGTACATATCGACAGAAATAAATATGGCGGCGTAGAAAATTCCCAAGGTCATGACTCGACCACGTGACTCACTATAATTTATTCATAAATAATAACAACAAAAATAAATACAAAATGTACAAAATTATGCCAACACATAAATAAGAAAAATGTATTAATTGACTGATATGCCAATGTTGGTTTTTTAGCTATTGCAACTAACCGAATCACCAATCAGCCTTGCGACAATCTATTCAACCGGTGAGAGATACGGGTTACATAAGATTTATGAGGCTCTGGTTCCCGACTTCATACATGGTTTGAATGGAATACATGGAAACCTGAAAACCGGTTTAAGCCAGTTCCTGGGCGCAAGCAAACTTTCTTGCATAGATTGTGTCTTGTGATGATACGCGTTACCTAGATACGAGCTCGCTCGACGCCCGCCTTCGGCGGACGTCGACAGCTGCCTTCGGCAGCCGCCGCTATGCTCGTTATTATATTCCATTTAGTATAGGCTCGCCGAGGCGAAAAAATGTGAAAATTTTCGAACTGCTTCTCCTCGGAAACCGTTGGGCCGATTGAAGTCAAATTTCATATGGAGCCTCTATGGGATGGGGGAAACCAAAATTTGCTCATGGGGTCCAGGTCACATGACCCAAATGGCCGCCAAGCCATATATGGTCTGTCTGTCTGTCCGTCCGTAACCCGTTTGTGAAAATTGGTGATAGTGACTTAACCGCTAGGAATATTTAAACGATTTTTGGCATACTGATAGTATCAATGAGGTCTAACCAATGAACTTGCGAAATATTACATTCCATTTAGTATAGCCTCGCCGAGGCGAAAAATGTGAAAATTTTCGAACTGTTTCTCCTCGGAAACCGTTTGGCCGATTAAGGTCAAATTTCATATGGAGCCTCTATGGATGGAGGAAACCAAAATTTGCTCATGGGGTCCAGGTCACATGACCAAAATGGCCGCCAAGCCATATATGGTAAAAACCCTTCAAAATAGTCTTCTCCAGAACCACTTGGCAGATTTCCACGAAACTTGATAAATAACATCTGGGACGTAGGCCCATCATAAATTGCTAAAATGGTGACCCTGGGTTGACCTTGACCTTCTTTGTGCCTAGGTCAAACTTTGACACATATGCTTTTGTATTGGAAAAGTGAAAATTCATTTTATCCTGCAAACGATTCAGAATACAGTACTAAAGTATTAGATATATTTTTGCTCCTTACGATAAGGCGCATTTATTGGGGGAACCGTTTTAGGTCCAGGTCACATGACCAAAATGGCCGCCATACCCATATATGGTAACACTCATCAAGCTAAAAGCATCCGGCGGGTCGTGCACTTCAGCTGAAGCACTGGTTTCTAAACAACCTTCCAATTAAATCTACGCCGCATATCTTTTTTAAAGATATTTCTTGTTTTTGTTATGTAATTGTTGTTCGCGTAACCCATGGGATTCGGATTTTCTTTCTTGTGTGAGAGACACCGAAGATATAAGATTCTGTTTAACATTTTTTCTTATATCATATTTCTCTGTTTTTTTTTTTCGCCTACGACACAAACTTACATTTAGAAATCATTCAGCAATCAGATTATGAAAAGCTTTTTACTGTTTATTGTACTGGTTAACCGCTTATATATAAGCCTAACCGGGAAACGTGTGGATAGTAAACTGACCGGCACAAAAATGACCTAAAAATTGCTACTTTTCTGATGAAAATCCGTGATATTCTTATTTTTACTGCAAACATAAGTCGTGGGTGCTCGTTAAAACCGTTCTAAAGAGTGCACACAACCTATGTCTTGGAGCAGAAATAAGAAAAATAATACATGTATATATCCCCGTAAACCCCAGTTTTCTCTACATAAATAGGGGTTAAGTGGGGTGGGGTAGGGTCATTTCACGGACTTGTTCATGTGAAGCTTTCCATTCTTGGTTGGATGGAAACACATGGTTGTGGGTAAAAAACATAGTCTGACCAGTCTTCCTGGACAAAGATGAACCTTTGCTGTCTATCAAACACCCAACGAAAACTTTTACCAGAAAGCGCTGATGCACAGGCCGATCTGGGTGTTGGCTGGACGCCTAATATTTAAATTATACGCATATACATGCACCGTGTAATTCGATTTGACAGTCTCGCAGCCGACTCTTGAAATAGTTAAAAAAAGAATCCTGGGTCCACAAGCAACCCGCATAATAGAGGCACCAACAGAACATCGCATTTTGACCTGTCGCGCATTACAACAGGCCTATGTAATTTTGACAACATAAAATTAAACGAAGAGCAACACCAGGAACTGATACAATCAGATCCCAAATTCTGCCCTAAACACCATAGCCCAATTTCATGTAGTAAATGCCGTTTCTTCGGAGTATATATTATTTTTCTTATTTCTGCTCCAAAGAAAAATGACAAAAATTTTCATCTGAATCATTTCGTTTTCACGAGTATATCATTTGCATAGATGTTCAGCGTGAATTGTTCAGGTGTTGTCATAACTTACCAGTTGTACCATATATAAATCAAGATAGCATCTGGCATAGAAAATTTCCCGTAATTTTGCGTCTGGCAATAGCACACTTCCCGACTTTGTGCTATTGACAGACGTCTGGCAATAGCACATTTCCCGACTTTATGCTACTGACAGACGTCTGGCAATAGACTCTTCCTTTTTAATTATACTACATGTAATTATATATACATAACGGTTTTCATCGTTGGTTCGATCCCGGGCTTTTCCAGAGTTTCGTATGAGTCTTTAAACAGAGGTCCCGTATCCGTATGGCCTTAGCTTTAAGTTAGGAGGCCTTCATGCGGACTGAACAAATTATTTGTCTAAATCGCGACGGAAGTAAGGGCGAGGATTGCAGCTGCGTAAAATCGATTTAAATCCACCCCACCCTCCTCCAACACCCCACCAGTGGAATTCGTTTAACTGACCGTTCCAAGGCGGTTCTTCTGTAGCGGTTTATTATGCTCTCAACTTCGAAGAAGTTTTGGGGGCATATTGGTTTTGCCCTGTTCGTCCTTCCGTCCTTCCGTCCTTCCGTCTGGCCCGCTTTTTTACTGCATAGCATAACTTAAGAACGATGGGTGCTAGGTTTTTGGAAATTCATATATGGATTCCTTATTAAAAATAATGGACCCGTGTTTTTTTTTCGCGTCAGGATTATGCCCCTTTCTTGACGTATGCCCCTTTGCAAAAAATACTTTGAAATCTTGTAAGCAAGATATCTCAAAAATGTTTCGAGCTTTTGCCCGGAAACTTTACAGACTGGTTTGGGATGATGAGCAGATGAACTGATTAACTTTTGAAAAAAAAAAATGAAATCTTTTTCTTTAATTATGGCCCTTTGATTTTTTTGCGTTTTAAGATTGTAAGCAAGATTACTAAAAACTGTTTGAGCTGTTTCCCTGAAACTTTACAGAAGGGTTGGGGATGGCGAGAAGATGAACTGATTAACTTTTGACAAAAATCCACTTTATTTCTTGAGTTATGCCCCTTTGAAATTTTGCGCGTTTTAAGCTTGTAAGCATGATATCTCAAAAACTGTTTGAGCTATTGTCCTCAACTTTACAGGCTGGTTCAGGATGATGAGTAGATGAACTTATTAATTTTTGAACAAAATCCGAAGGATTATGCCCCTGTCTTGAGTTATGTCCCTTTGCAAAATACTTTGAAATCTTGTAAGCAAGATATCTCAAAAACTGTTTGAGCTTTTGCCCTGAAACTTTACAAAATGGTTTTGGATGATGAGTAGATGAACTGATTAACTTTTGAAAAAATATCCGATTTTTTTTACTTGAGTTATGGCCCTTTGAAATTTTTTTTGCGTTTTAAGCTTGTAAGCAAGATAACTAAAAAACTTTTTGAGCTATTGCCCTGAAACTTTACAGAATGGTTGGGGATGATGAGAAGATGAACAGATTAACTTTTGACAAAAATCCATTTTTTTCTTGAGTTATGCCCCTTTGAAATTTTGCGTGTTTTAAGATTGTAAGCAAGATATCTCAAAAACTGTTTGAGCTATAGCCCTGAAACATTACAGGCTGGTTCAGGATGATGAGTAGATGAACTGATTAACTTCTGAAAAAAAAATCCGATTTTTTTTCTTCAGTTATGGCCCTTTGAAATTTTTGTGCTTTAAGCTTGTAAGCAAGATAACTAAAAAAAACTGTTTGAGCTATTGCCCTGAAACTTTACAGAATGATTGGGGATGATGAGAAGATGAACGGATTAACTTTCGACAAAAATCCATTTTTAGCTCACCTGAGCCGTAGGCTCATTGGTGAGCTTATAGGGTGGTCATGCTGTCTGTATGTATGTATGTCAACATTTTCAAACATCTTCTCCTCTGGAACCGCTGGGCCGATTGAAGCCAAATTTCATGTGGGGCCTCAGTGGGATGGGGGAACGAAAGTTTCTTCGCGGGGTCCAGGTCACATGACCAAGATGGCCGCCATGCCCATATATGGTAAAAACCCTTCAAAAATCTTCTTCTCCGGAACCGCTGGTCCGATTTTCACCAAACTTAGTATGTGGCCTCGGGTACATCATATTTTGTTCAAATAATGGCCCTTGGATGACCTTGACCTATTTTATGCCAAGGTCAAATTTGGTAATATAGGCTTTTGAATGGCAAAAAGTGAAAATGGTGGATTTTTCGGAAACTGTTGCAGCCTTTGGCCTGAAAGTTGGTAGATGACATCAGCTAAATGAGTTAATAAGTATATATTAGATTTAAAGGTCAAGGTCATTCCGTGACCTTGGGTCAAGTTTTTTAATATGTCAAACTTGAAACTTATTTTTCAGGGAAACTACTTGGTCAATTTTGACCAAATTTCATATGCAAGCTTAATGGGAGAAGGACATGTAAATTAAGTTGATGATGTTGGGTCACATAACCAAGATGGCCGCCATGCCCATATATTGTTAAAAACCCTTCAAAAATCTTCTTCTCTGAAACTCCTGGACGGATTTCTATGAAACTTGGTATGTAGCATTTGGGACGCGGGCCCATCATAAATTCTTAAAATGGTGACCCTCGGATGACCTTAACCTATTTTATGCCAAGGTAAAATTTAGTCACATATGCATTTGTATGGGAAAAAGTGAAAATGCACTATTTTGCTAAAGAAATCATCAATGCTTGTCTTTGTTTACTACAACGAATCTCCGAAATATCATTATCAGAGGACAAAACACGTTTGGTGACATGGATCTTAGATCCATAAGAGGTTTAGAGGGACCTTGGGTGCATGTCCCTTAGCCCTTTAAACCTAACGCTGTCAGGTGAGCGTCTTCAGGACCAATGGTCCTCTGGTTATTCTTGAGTTATGCCCCTTTGAAATTTTGCGCGTTTTAAGCTTGTAAGCATGATATCTCAAAAACTGTTTGAGCTATTGCCCTGAAACTTTACAGGCTGGTTCAGGATGATGAGTAGATGAACTGATTAGGTGAATTTTAATGCATTTGCATTTTTGGGGAACTTAATGCATGCTTGCTTAAGACAGGTAGCTCGCTTTATAGAGGTGGATACTAAGACAAGTTTGACTGTATCTCTAAAACTGTATGAGCTATTGTCCTGTAACTTAAAACACTGGTATGGGGTGATAAATAAATGACCTGATTAACTTCAGTTTTTCTTGTGTTATGTTCCTTCTAAAATTTCAGCATTGCAGCCAAATAAATAAAGATATCTCAATTACTATTAGGGACAAGCAGTGTTAGGGTCAATCAGTGTTAGGGTCAAGCAGTTGGGGGCATTGTGTTTCGTAAACACTGGCTCTAGTTTTTGTTGTGGTTTATCTTTTGATTGTGTGTATCGCTGATATTATTTTGTTTTGGGTATCCTATTGGCCATTTTGTGGGAAAGTAACCGTTCTTTTGGCTTTCCGCTATAATTGATGTTTCCATTAAGGTCTAGTTAGTTCATGTTTGTGTTTCTTTCCTTTTGATGTCACTGATGGGAGCTGTGGGTTAATTGTATCGATTCCTGATCATTGCCTTCACTTCTATTTTTATAACACTGTTCATTACAACAGGCTTGGTCATATAAAACGGTTACTGAATGACATACACACACATGGCTTCATGACACTGTTCATTATAACAGGCTTGTTGATATTAAAACGGTTACTGAATGACATACACACACACACATGGCTTCATGACACTGTTCATTACAACAGGCTTGTTGATATGAAACGGTTACTGAATGCAGGATCCTCTAAATAAGTTGATTATATTTTCTTGCACACCAGACATGGAAATCAGTGATTTTACCACGGGATAGAAATTGATGTTCTGACCCTGGTGTTCCGACCCCAAATCGATTATAATCGCCTGTTTGATAAATACACTGGTTGATTACAACCTCATGCGAGGCGTCGTCATGCGTGAGGTCACTGAACATTCCTGTTGTGTCATCACAAAATGGCGGACGTCGGTAACCGAAGTGACAGCAGCATTAAAAATTCGCAATAGAAATGGAAGGTATGCAAGAAAAAGAATCCTATATGGGTGTGAGGGGTGAATAGAAAAATCCGTCCCTCGGGATCACTGTCCGGCATCAGTCGGCAAGCCTCGTGATGCCGGACAGTGACCCTCGGGACGGATTTTTCCATCCACCCCTCACACCCATATAAGATTCTTATAGTAAACTCACCAGAAAGGTCATTTTTCTATGTACTCTTTACATTTTTGTTTGGATACATCACAGTTGTTTAACCAACACGGCTTTTGCTTTTGGAACCCGGCAATAGTATGTTAGGTGGCTGTGGTGTATTCGTTACCGACCGGGGGCCAGTTGTTCAAAACTAACGACATCGTTAGTTGAC
This sequence comes from Lucinisca nassula, assembly GCA_963580285.1. Taxonomy (NCBI): domain Eukaryota; kingdom Metazoa; phylum Mollusca; class Bivalvia; order Lucinida; family Lucinidae; genus Lucinisca; species Lucinisca nassula. The sequence goes on along the minus strand of OY757022.1, from coordinate 82,741,110 downwards.
ATATCGTTAAAACTTTGATCATTTATTATACCAAATATACTAATATTTTTGCTGAAAAAATGTGAGCAGCTTTTGCATTCGCAAAAGCTGCTCACATTTTTTTAGCAAAAACACCAAAATTCTAAATATTAAACTTGCTAGAACAGTTAACAATAATACCACTAACGAGCTCGTTAAGCTAACGATGCTTTTAACAACTGGCCCCTGAAGTCTCTACCTATTTCTTTTTTTTTTTTTTTTTTTTTTTTTGTCTGATTTTTTTTGGGTGAATTTTGACGATTTTCTTGCTGATATTTTAGCTGGGATATACAGATGTGTATGTATTTTTATTTATTTTTTTTCGCTAATTTTTGACACCGTTACAGCTTGTTTTGGCTTAGAATTTCCATTTTTAAAACGTGTTTCTGCTAATCATCCTTAAATCTCTTGGTTGTTGTTATTTTATTAACATGTCACCTTTTGTTGGTCTTTTTTTCTCATCGAGAATGAAAAGTTGAGGCAGGAAAGGATGTGGAAATGAGAAAGAAAGTAAAAAAAAGAAGAAAACACATTTCACTCTGTTCCCTTACCTGCTGTTGTACCAATATCAGCCCTCTGGAATCGATGATACACATTACGCAAACACGCCTATACAAATACATTGCCACCTTTATTGCCGAAAAAATGAAAATTTAATGATAAAAAATTGTGATATTTTTCTTATTTCTTCTCAAAATATGGATTATGGGCAGTCGTTAGAACGAGGCGGTTCTAACGAGTATCCACAATTTATATTTTAGAGCAGAAATAAGAAAAAACTAGAGCTATCACTAAAGGTGATGAATACCCCCACAAAAACTGCCTTGATAGTACAACAGCGGCATTTTGCAATTTTTTCACTTGAAAGGGGCCATAACTATGTCGAAAATTGACGAATTGTAGTGGAAATCGAACTTGACCTGTATTTTATGATGTTACATCAGTGTACCAAAAACTATAAAAATCGGTGAAGCGCTTTTTGAGTTATCGTCCGGAAACCAAGTCAACAGACCGACCGACCGACCGACAGACCGACAGACCGACCGACAAGCTCACTCCTATATACCCCCCAAATTTCATTTGTGGGGGTATAATAAGGTATACCCCCGGAAACCCCAGTTTTACCATATAAAAGTGGGTTCAAGGGGGTCAAAATTATATAGGCGTGTTTTCGTGATGATGACACCTTTGCCTCGCCTAATCACCACACACTTTATACAGAATCACCAACATAACAAACAGTAAACAGGAAGGACAAACGTAACTAAAATGACCAACTGAAAAGGGAAAGAATCAGAATCACCAACATAACAAACAGTAAACAGGAAGGACAAACGTAACTAAAATGACCAACTGAAAAGGGAAGGAATCAGAATCACCAACATAACAAACAGTAAACAGGAAGGACAAACGTAACTAAAATGACCAACTGAAAAGGGAAAGAATCAGAATCACCAACATAACAAACAGTAAACAGGAAGGACAAACGTTACTAAAATGACCAACTGAAAAGGGAAATAATCAGAATCACCAACATAACAAAATACATAATAAGTGAAAGAATTAGAGCCACCATATAAAACAGGAAGGAACCACAGCAAATGCACCGACTTGGAACGATCATTAAAAATGACTGTTGGGCTTAAGTATACTTTACGGAATCCCAACCCTCATCCTCACTTTCACTGTGGTTCAAATATTTTTTTCGGGCTGCACGAAGATTTCTAAATCATAAGTGAATCAATTCTATTAGCAAAGAAGTAACAATTAAAGCCAAGCTGGCCCAAGGATGAAGAATCGACAGTAAACTGCGTTGCGACATCCGGTGCTGCACGACATCCGGTGCTGCACGACATCCGGTGCTGCACACAACACCACAGGAACACTGGAGCAAAAGAACATCAACACATTACGTAAACACACCTATACAAATACATTGCCACCTTTATCACCGAAAAAATGAAAATTTTAAGATGAAAAATTGTGATATTTTTCTTATTTCTGCTCAAAATATAGATTGTGGGCACTCGTTAGAACCGCCTCATTGAGGCGGTTCTAACGAGTACCTACAATCTATGTTTTAGAGCAGAAATAAGAAAAATAAGGTATATCCCCGGAAACCCCAGTTTTACTTCATAAAAGTGGGGTTCAAGGGGGTCAAAATTATATAGGCGTGTTTTCGTGATGAGTTGAACCTCGTTGGACCAAGAAACAGACATTAAGTTCCGGCTCCGACAAACTAGATCTAGCTTTAAGCCAAGGCCATCATGGAGATTGGATCTCGACCCACCGGGGTTCAATTAAATACGAGAGCATAATATCTGACGGGACTGCAGACTATTTAATAGCATTTATATTGTATCCCGTGCGTTTGTAACGTTTGATAATTTTCTGAAATTGTTCCGAAAAGTTAGGTTTGCCTATAATTATTTTTAATTTAAATATAATGTCGAAAAAAAAACAAAAAAAAAACAATAGGGCCATGATGGCCCTGGATCGCTCACCTGGTTCATAGTCTAATAAGTGGGCCCAGGGGAGGGGAATTATTGGCCCCAGGGCTATAATTAGCATAATCTTGAGAGAGGTCTAAAAGGTGAAGCTTCATACCAAATATCAAAGACCGGAGCCTTCTGGTTTCAAACAGGAATATTTTTAAAGGTTTTCCTTATAAAAGTCTATTTATAAAACCTGTGGGCCCCGAGGCGGGGCCATTTTTTGGCCCCAGGTCTATAATTTGAACACTCTTGGTAGAAATTCACAAGACGAAACTTCATACCAAATATCAAAGACCTTGGCCTTCTGGTTTCAGACAAGGAGATTATAAAAAACAAGTGGGCCCCGGGATGTGCCCATTTTTGGCCCCAGGGCTATAATTGGAACAATACTAGATGAAGATTCATACCAAATATCAAAGACCCGAGCCTTCTGGTTTCAAACAAGAAGCTTTTTAGTTTTTCCCTATATAAGTCTATGTAAAACCAGTGGACCTATTTTTGGCCCCCGGGCTATAATTTGAGCAATCTTGGTTGAGGTCTACTACACAAAGCTTCATACTAAATATCAGGACCTGAGCTTTCTGGTTTCAGGCAAGAAGAGTTTTAAAGATTTTCCTTATATAAGTCTATGTAAAACCAGTGGGCCCTGGGGGCGGAGCCAGTTTTGGGCTCTGGTCTATAACTTGAACAACCTTGGTCGAGGTCCACTAGAAAAAGCTTCATACCAAATATCAAGGAACTAAGCCTGTGGTTTCAGACAAGAAGATTTTCAAAGGTTTTTCCTGTATAAGTCAATGTAAAACCAAAGGGCCCACGGGCGGGGCATTTTTGGCCCCATGGCTATAATTCGAACAATCTTAATAGAGGTCCACAAGATGAAGCTTCATACCAAATATCAAACACCTGAGCCTTCTGGTCACAGACAAGGAGATTTTAAAGGTTTTCCCTTTCTTAGCCTATGCAAAACCAAAGAGTCCAGGGGCGGGGGCATTTTTGGCCCCAGGGCTTTAATTTGAACAATCTTGGTAGAGGTCCAGTAGATGAAACTACACACCAAATAACAAAGAATTGGGCCTTGAGGTTCAGAGGAGAAGATTTTTTAACATGTTTCATATATAGGTCAATGTAAAACCAAAGGGTTCCGGGACGGGGGCGTTTTTGGCCCCAGGGCTAAAATTTGAGCACTCTTGATAGAGGTCCACAAGACGAAGCTTCATACCATATATCAAACACCTGAGCCTTCTGGTTTCAGAAAAGAAGATTTTTAAAGGTTATCCTATATATGTCTATGTAAAACCGAAGGGCCCCGGGGCGGGGGCATTTTTGGTCCCATGGTATAATTTGAACACTCTTGATAGAGGTCAACAAGACGAATCTTCATACCAAATATCAAACACCTGAGCCTTCTGGTTTCAGACAAGAAGATTTTTAAATCTTTTCCCTATTTAAATCTATGTAAAACCAAAGGGTCCTGGGGCGGGGACATTTTAGCCCCAGGGCTATAATTTAAACAATCTCGGTAGAGGTCCACTAGATGAAGCTACACACCACATATCAAAGACTTGGGCCTTGTGGTTTCAGAGGAGAAGATTTTTTAAATTTTCATTAAAAAATCTAATTTTGGCTCCCGTGACCTTGATATGCAATGGACCGGAACCATTTGAATAACTTTGAAAGAGGACCAACTAAGGATCATTCCTGTGAAGTTTGGTCAAAATCCGATCAGTGGTTTAGGAGGAGATGTCGTTTGAAGAAATTGTTGACGGATGCACGGACGCACGACGGAAGAAAAGTGATCCCAAAGCTCACCTCGTCATTATATAACTGGTGAGCTAAAATAAAAATATATATAAGCAAAACTCAGGTCCATGTCACGAAGTAGACGGACGGTTAACCCTTATCTTGCTGTTCACGACAACCCCTATCTTTGCAAACAGTGTAGATCCAGACCAGATAGCTTCTGAAAACCATCTGATCAGGATCTATACTGTTTGACATTCAATTTATGAATTTGTAGGAATAAATTACATCAAGCAATCTGATTGGTTCAAAGTCAGAAATGGGTGTGGCTAAACTGAATATTAAGCAAGATAAGGGTTAAATGTCATAAGTGTCGATACTTACACACTAATCCCATAACGTTTTAAAAAATATTTCCTCAAATTGCCATTTGAATAGATTTTGGATAAATCAAAATAGTATTACCTGGAGATAGAGTGTAAATGGTTTTACCAACATAAAATACAATAATTAATCGTAGGTAGGGCTGGCTAATCGGAGGTGAAAAGATAATCGATTATCAGTCATGTCATTGCGATCGATAATCGATTAGTGATCGCTAAGATTTTTGTCAATGTTTTACCTGTCTGACTTCTGTCTGCGCATGACTCTTACCATATGTTGCACTTTACAATATGTATATTTGAACAGACAGGCCTGAGCAAACAGTGTAGACCCAGATGAGACGCCGCATAATGCGGCGTCTCATCAGGGTCTGCACTGTTTGCCACACATCCAACTATTTTAGGCATAACTTTGGGTAGTAAAATGTACCTATCAAGTAATCGATTAAAAGCAAATCAGAAATGATTACCATTTTTGTGGAATTTATCGATCGATTAATCGATTATACGATTAATCGTGGCAGCCTTAATCGTAGGTTGGTGCTGGTATTTAATAAAATCAGTATATATAAGATACCTACGGAACCCGGGACAACATATTATCTTGTGCAGACCAGATATTATCTTGTTTGCGCAAGATATTCAGTTGTGTGAACAAGATAGTATCTTGTCCGCACAAGAAAATATCTTGTGTGCACAACATAGATCTTGTGCAGACAAGATATTATCTGGTTGGCACAACTTTAAAATATCTTGTGCGCACAAGATATTATCTTGTCCGCACAAGATAATATCTTTTGCGCACAAGGTAATATGTTGTAAGAACAAGATAATATCTTGTCTGCACAAGATAATATATTGTTCGCACAACTTCCCAAGATCTATTTTGTGCAAACAAGATAATATGTTGTGCGGACAAGATAATATCTTGTGAGCACAAGATATAATGTTGTGCGAACAAGATCATATCTTGTCCGCACAAGATAATATCTTGTCCGCAAAAGATTATATGTTGTCCGAACAAGATAATATCTTGTCCGCTCAAGATATTATCTTGTTCGCACAAGATAATAAAAATAAAAAATCATGTCCCTTCCCGGGTTCCGTACCTTCCCGTGTTCCGTAGATACCTGCATTGTTTGTACAACTTTCTTGTTACGGTTTTTTTTTTCTAAAAAAAAAATGAACCACGTTTCCTTTATTTAATAAAGAGGATAAACGTCTTTTTCACATAGTACATATAAGTAGATGGTAACCCTGGCTAGTTTGACTAATCTGAATTTCACAATTTCCTATTTAGAATCGAAACAATTAACCCATTCCTCCCACCAGGGACACCTTAGGGAAAGAAACAGAAACATGAATTAACTAGACCCAAATGGACACATCGGTTGTGGAAAGCCAAACGGACAGCTACTACTGACAAAATGGCCAGTTGGCGATCAATAAAGATATAAGCGATGCACACATTCAAAGACAGAAGAGCTTCGCCTTGGAACGGTCACCAAAAAATATTAAATCGATTTACGTGGCTGCAATCCTCGCCCTTACTTGCGTCGTGGTTTAAACAAATAATTTATTCAGTCCGAATTACTGTTTATGGAGATTGGAGACCCTCCTCTCCCTCTTGAATGGAAGTAGATTGTCGAAATATTACTGCAGGTTAGTTAGCAACAATATCCGATCTGTGAACACTCTGGTCTGTGAACGATCTGTTTTACTATACTGACTGAAACAGATTGTTTAAAGATCAGATCTGTCAGAAACTGTAGACCCAGCAGGCACATGACGTAATTGTGACGTCAAATCAACGTCGGTGCAACGTCATAACGTTTATGCAACGTCATATCAACGTCGGTGCAACGTCATGACGTTGCATCGACGTTGATTTGACGTTGCCCTAGCGACGTGTGCCTGCTGGGGATCGTCTAAATATCACTGCATTACGTGAAAGGTGAAATAAGTGACAGGGAAAAATGAAGAACACATGCATATGTCCTTTACCTGTATAATAATAAAAATAATAATAATCGACCTTATTTATAGAGGGTAACACATTTAGTACTAGTACTAATCCTCCATGTGGGCCTCTTTTCCTGGGAAGGAACCAGTACTAAGCAATGCGGATAAAGTCTCTTGCTCAAGGAAACAACACTTGGCGCTTGCGGAGATCGAACCGGCTACCTCTCGATCTTAAATCCGATGCTTTACCACTGCACCACAGCGCTCCTCTGCATCACCTAAACAAGACCATGAAATGAAGACCCCCTTAACCCCATTTTATATAGAGAATACTGGGTTTTACATGGGGTATACCTTATTTTCTTATTTCTGCTCCAATGCATAGGTTGTGGGAACTCGTAAGAACCGCCTCACTGAGGCGGTTCTAACGAGCGCCCTCAACTTATGTTTTGAGCATTTATAAGAAGAATACCCGTATCAAGGATTTTCATCAGAAAAGTAGCCATTTTGAAGATGTGTGTGCGGAACCCAGGATGGGACATGGATTTTTTTTAATTTGTTGTGCGGACAAGATAATATGTTGTGCGCACAAGCGGACAACATAATTTATCTTGTGCGGACAACATATTATCTTGTGCGCACAAGATAAAATCTTGTTCGCACAACATATTATCTTGTTTGCACAACCTAGATCTTGGGAAGTTATGCGAACAAGATAATATTTTGTGCGGACAAGATATTATTTTGTTCGCACAACATATTATCTTGTGAGCACAAGGTCAGGGGGGGTATGGTTACCTGTTTTTCCAATATTGACAATATGCAAGCCGGGAGCCAGCAAATAATGCAAATATGTTGAATAAACCGTACTGTTCATTGTTTTCTTCTCACAATAGAAGACTGCCAAGGTTTAGTTTATTACTATAGATAGTTTATTCAACTGGTTCTTTTTCAGATTTGAGCCGACGCATTACAAGACCTACAATAAGACCGGTGCGACCAGCAGAGACTCAAATCAACCTGCGCACCCATCCACTATGACAAGACCCTTTGCCTATGTCTCTTTGCATAAATATAAGCCTATAGTAGGTACATGCGATCAGCAAAGACTCTGATCACACTGCGCGAATGCTGATCTGAGTCTTCGCTGGTCGCTCAAGCCTTCATGTAGATTTTGTCATGCGCTGGCTCATTTTATACATGAGCCCAAAATACTTTATCATAAGTGCCTAAAACATTTTAGTCCACTTGTTTGTTTGATTTGAGGTTTAACGTCCCCGTCAACTCTGTAAAGGTCATTTTGTAGACGTTGCTTCCAATTTTGTGGGACTTTTACCCGACATTGAGACGAAATGACATCTCAAGCCCTGACGCCCAATCAAACCAATAAGGTTTATAAGCATGGACGGTCCGACTCGTGCGCACCGCTTTGCCTGGGCAGGCTTAGATCCTCTCATGTGCGGGTAGCATTCAGCTCTATGTGGAAGCATCATGCAGCCCATATATTTCTTCAAGCCCCGATGGGCGGAGACCAAATCCACTTGTATATAAATTACATTCTGAATACAGATGCATTTGCGACAGTTTAAAAGAATATCAGATCATTTTTTTCATTTCATTTAGCATATACATATCACTTTTTTCATAAATATATTTCTCTGCTGGTATGATTACTATGCAGTTTTGATGATTTTAGATCTTGAGCTTCATGTATGCAGCTTAGGATCGACTACGGCTCCCGCCCAGCAGGGCTTGAAGAAATATATGGGCTGCATGATGCTTCCACCAGAGCTGAACCGACCCGCACACGAGTACTGGTAAACCGCTTAGAGGATCTAAGCAAAGCGGTGCGAGTCGGCCAGTCCATGCTTATAAACCCTATTGGTTTCATTGGGCGGCAGGGCTTGAGATGTCATTTCATCTAAATGTCGGGTAAAAGTCCCACAAAATTGGAAGCAGCGTCTCCAAAATGACCTTTACAGTGTTGACGGGGACGTTAAACCTCAAATCAAACAAACAAATTAGAATCGACTTCTTCAATCGACTTCTTTAATCAAAATTTTCTGACTGCATATATGTCATTACTAAAACACGCCTATACAAATACATTGTAAACTTAACCGCCGAAAAAACGAAAATTTTCTGATGAAAAGTTGTGGTATTTGTCTTATTTCTGCTCAAAATATGGATTGTGGATACTCGTTAGAACCGCCTCATCGAGGCGGTTCTAACGAGTACCCGCAATCTATATTTTAGAGCAGAAATAAGAGAAATAAGGTTTACCCCTGTAAACCCCAATTTTACAACATAAAAAAGTGGGGTTCAAGGGGGGTCAAAATTATATAGACGTGTTTTCGTGACGATACATATATTTAGGTCAAAATATAAATGCCCAGAAGAAAATGCATATCAGTCAAAAGACTGAGATGTGATAAGTTATCTGAACTGTCCATGATATATTTCATATTATAATGCAAATATAGTAAATATGATTACTTGTATTTGAGGTGTGAACAGAATGATCCTTCAAATTGTAAGCACACCACTTTCTCTTTGAAAACTATATTCCCTCCAGTTTTTTGAAAAACAGGAAGCAAGTCATTGGATTATTGCCAAGATGATTCCTGGAAAATTTCCATGAAACATTGCAATAGTGAAATTGAGGTTTAGTTATTGGATTGTCTGAAGATCGGGCAATGGAAGGGTAACAGGACACTTCGGCCCCAAAACAACCTCGGCCCTTAGACACTTCGACCCCTTGACACCTCGGCCCCAAAACCACCTCGGCCCCTAGACACTTCGGCCCCTTGACACCTCGGCCCCAAAACCACCTCGGCCCCACATAAAATTGAAACCCTAGACGGGTCGGTCCCTGGACACCTCGGTCCCTAGACACGTTGGCCCCATATACATAGACACTTCGGCCCCACTTTGCTTTTAACGGGGCTTCCACTTAAATAGGAGATCGGGTTGGATGCCCGATGCGTTTTTAGCTCACCTGTCACGTAGTGACAAGATGAGCTTTTGTGATCACTTTTCGTCCGTCGACAGTGCGTGCGTGTGTGCGTAAACTTTTTCTTCAAATGACATCTCCTCCTTAACCACTGATCGGATTTTGACCAAACTTCACAGGAATGATCCTTAGGTGGTCCCCTTTCAAAGTTGTTCAAATGGTTCCGGTCCATTGCACAGCTAGGTCACAGGAGCGAAAAACAGATTTTTTAAATGAAAACTTTAAAAATCTTCTCTGAAACCGCAAGGCCCAGGCCTTCGATATTTGGTATGAAGCTTCAATTAGTGGACCTCTACCAAGATTGTTCAAATTATAGCCCTAGCTGGGGCCTAAAATGCCCCCGCCCCGGGGTCCTTTGGTTTTACATAGGCTTATACAGGGAAAATCTTTAAAAATCTTCTTCTCTGAAACCGAAAGGCCCAGATCTTTGATATTTGGTGTGACGCTTCATCTAGGTGACCTCTACCAAGATTGTTCAAATTATAGCCCTGGGGGCCAAAAAGCCCCCGCCTCGGGGGCCTACGGTTTTACATAGGCGTGACAGGGAAAATCATTAAAAAATCTTCTTCTCTGAAACCACCAGGCCAACGTCTTTGATATTTTGTGTGAAGCTTAACCTGGTGGACCTCTACTAAGATTGTCCAAATTATAGCCTTGGGGCCAAAAAACGCCGGCGCGGAGGCCTTTGGTTTTACATAGGCTTATGCAGGGAAAATCTGTAAAAATCTTCTTCTTTGAAACCGCAGGCCCAGATCTTTGATATTTTGTGTGAAGCTTCATCTAGTGGACCTCTACCAAGATTGTTCAAATTATAGCCCTGGGGGCCAAAATGCCCCCGCCCCGGGGGCCTATGATTTTACATAGGCTTATATTGGGAAAATCATTAAAAAATCTTCTTCTCTGAAACCACAAGGCCCACGTCTTTAATATTTTGTGTGAAGCTTTACCTGGTGGACCTCTATTAAGATTGTTCAAATTATAGCCTTGTGGCCAAAAATGCTCCCGGCCCGGGGGCCTTTGGTTTTACATAGGCTTATACAGGGAAAAAATTTAAAAATCTTCTTCTCTGAAACCGCAAGGCCCAGATCTTTGATATTTGGTGTGAAGCTTCAGCTATTGGACCTCTACCAGGATTGTTTAAATTATGGCCCTGGGGGCCAAAATGCCCCCGCCCCGGGGGCCTATGATTGTACATAGGCTTATATAGGGAAAATCATTAAAAAATCTTCTTCTCTGAAACCACAAGGCCCAGGTCTTTGATATTTGGTGTGAAGCTTTACCTGGTGGACCTCTACTAAGATTGTTCAAATTATAGCCTTGAGGCCAAAAATGCCCCCGTCCCGGGGGCCTTTGGTTTTACATTGGCTTGCTTATACAGGGAAAATCTTTAAAAATCTTCTTCCCCGAAAACCGCAAGGCCCCGATCTTTTATATTTGGTGTGAAGCTTCATCTAGTGGAACTCAACCAAGATTGTTCAAATTAAGCTTATGTAAGGAAAATCATTAAAAAATCTTCTTCTCTGAAACCACAAGGTCCACGTCTTCAATATTTTGTGTGAAGCTTTACCTGATGGACCTCTACTAAGATTGTTCAAATTATAGCCTTGGGGCCTAAATATGCCCCCGGCCCGGGGGCCTTTGGTTTTACATAGGCTTATACAGGGACAATATTTAAAAAATTTCTGCTCTGAAACCTCAAGGCCCAGATCTTTGATATTTGGTGTGAAGCTTTATCTAGTGGACCTGTTTCAAGATTGTACAAATTATAGCCCTGGGGCCGAAAATGGCCCCACCTTTGGACCCTTTGGTTTTTCATAGGCTTATATAGGGAAACTTTAAAAAATCTTCTTCTCTGAAACCACAAAGCCCAGGTCTTTGATATTTGGTATGAAGCTTCACCTAGTGGACCTCTACCAAGATTGTTCAAATTATAGCCCTGGGGCCAAAAATGCCCCCGCCCAGGGCGCCTTTGGTTTTACCTAAGCTTATGTAGGGGAAATCTTTAAAACTTTTCTTCTCTGAAACCGCAAGGCCCAGGTCATTGATATTTGGTGTGACTCTTAATCTAATGGACCTCTGCCAAGATTGTTCAAATTATAGCCCTGGGGCTAAAAATGCCCCCGCCCCGGAGGCCTTTTGTTTTACATAAGAAAAATATTTTAAAAAACTTTTTCTCAGAAGCTGCAAGGCCAAGGTCTAAGATATTTGGTGTGAAGCTTCATCTATTGGACCTCTATCAAGATTGTTCAAATTATAGCCCTAGGACCAAAAATGTTCCCACCCCGGGACCCTTTTGTTTTTCATAGGCTTAATTAGGGAAAATATTTAAAATTCTTCTTCTGATACCACAAGGCCCTGCTCTATGCTATTTGATATGAAGCTCCAACTAGTGGACCTCTACCAAGATTGTTCAAATTATAGCCCTGGGGCCAAAATGCGCCCACCCCTGGAGCCTTTGGTTATACATAGGCTTATACATGGAAAATCTTTAAAAATCTTCTTCTCTGATACCACAAGGCCAAGATCTTTTGTATTTGATGTGAAGCTTCATCTAGTGGACCTCTTTCAAAATTGTTCGAATTATAGCCCTAGGGCCAAAAATGCCCCCACCCCGGGACCCTTTGGTTTTTCAAAGGCTCATACAGGGCAAACCTTTAAAATCTTCTTGTCTGAAACCAGAAGGCCCGGGTCTTTGATATTTGGTATGAAGCTTCATCTAGTGGACCATTACCAAGTTTGTTCAAATTATAGCCCTTGGGCCTAAAATGCACTGGAGACACTAATTCTCAGGTGAGCGATTAAGGACCCTCTGGGCCCTCTTGTTTTATTTTTATTTGCTGATTTGATTACGAGGACTGTTCAAATATGAATGCAAGTAGAGCGTTTTCTCATGCACTAATGCGAAAATCACCTGGAAATAAATATCACAGCGTAGAAAAACATTTTACCTATACATTGATACCAAACCTGTTAAAATCCGTCCACTTTAGCCATGTATATCGTTCGATAAACACTGTCTACTCTTGTATACTAATACAAAACATCATGGTTGGAAGAAGGTCAGAGTACGCCGTTGAAATACGGTCCTATATTAAGAATCGTTGTATTCTTGGTATACGGTGCAAAGACAATTTTGATGAAATATGTTCGGTTAATGGGCATAATGAAATGTCTTTTCCGACAGTTTTTCGTTGGTGTAAGAAATTCAGTGGTGGGCTATGCTCAACAGAAGATGCACCACATGATCGTCGGCCGAAAAGAGCAACTTCTGCCAAGATGGTTGCTAGAGTGAAAGAAATAGTTGCTACCGATGCACGATACACCACTAGGCAAATAGCTAGTATGGTTGGCATCTCATTAGGAGCAGCTCATATAATTCTGAAACGGGATTTGAAAATGAGAAAGATCTGTGCTAGATGGATTCCCCATCTGTTGACAGATGAGCAGAAAAAGACACGTGTTCAGTGCGCCAAGAAGTTGCTTAAAAAGGTTCCAAATTACAATGCACGGTCTTTCGCTAATGTCGTCACAGGTGACGAGACTTGGGTTCACTTTTTGAGCCAAAACGAAAGATTCAGAACAAACTATGGGCAACAAAGTATTGCAAAAGACCATGCATTGCAAAGCGGACCATGAGCGTCAAGAAGGTAATATATGCCATATTCTTTTCAAATCAGGGCCCTGCTATTCAGGTTGCTGTGCCTAAAGGCCAATCTGTAAATAAGTTCTTCGAAAATTGAAGAAATATTCTAAAGAACGAAGACCCGCAACTGGTTTTGCCAATGTCAGATTGCTACATGACAATGCGTCATCGCACAAGGCGTTCATTGTGCAAGACTATCTGAAGCAGGAAAATCACTGAAAAGCAAATATTTTTGGTGATAGACACCAAGGGAACAGACAAAAAACGGACTTTGTTTTATATCTGATTTGAGAGGTATTCAATCATACTTTCTAGCAAAAACTGTTTGTATGATTGTATCTTAGGGGATTGAAGCAGCAAGGAGATCCAGGAAACAATGGGCTTATTTGAACAGCCGTGCACTCTTTGCGCGCCATAAAGCAAGATAAAAATATGTTGTAAATTTTGTAAAAATGTTGTTTATTAAAAGCACTATTTTAGACTATATTTTTACAAAAGACTTAATTTTTTGTATAAAAATGTCCAATAAATTTGTCAATTTCTATGGGTACCCCCATAAAGACTAACATCCATCTAGACGTTTATCCACCGTTGATAGCTACATTTCCTATATGAAAGAAAGATACTTCCTTTCAAGGATTGTTACTAAAATATTAGCGAGTGTGCCACTAGTTTAGATAGAAACTATACGGCCTACTTACTTGATGTTTCCATAGCAACTATTTTTCTGTCAGGGGTAGAATTACCCCACCCACTTCTAATTATGTATTAATTCAATCGGGAAAATGTTAATATATTTGGCTTCTCATCTATCCATCATACTAAAAAGACATCAGAGTAACCAAAATTATAAAGATTATAGGAGAAAATCTTAATCATTCAGAATAAGAAGAAATCTGTGAGCCAGTACAGAGTTTTGAAGCCATTTTTAAAACCAATGTACTCTAGATGAAGAATATACATGAGCTATGCTATGCACGGCAAGATTTCTGCGACAATATGCTGTATTTGTTATTGGTAATGGATTAACAATACCATCTAGTAAACATAACATGCATAGGATCTTTTATTTTTCAGTAATTTGATCTGGAAATGTAGTTACAGATTTACAGACATCACGACGTCAAACAGTTTTGGGAATTCATTTATGGCCACTGAGTGTAGTTGTGATTAAAGGTTGTCACAGACGCATTCTGATCAGTCCTGCACATTGGGACGATTCTAACCAGTACACACAACCTGTGTCTTGGAGCAGAAATAAGAATTACGAAAACATGCCTATACAAATTCATTGTAAACTTTACCGCAGAAAAAAAACGAACATTTTAAAAGGAGAAATTGTGATATTTTATTATTTCTGCTCAAATAAGAAAAATAAGGTTTACCCCTGTAAACCCCAATTTTACTATATAAAAGTGGGTTTCAAGGGGGTCAAAATTACACATTACGAAAACACGCCTTTACAAATACATTGAAAACTTTACCGCCGAAAAACGAAACTTTTAAGATGAAAATTTGTGATATAATTCTTGTTTCTGCTCAAAATATAGATTGTGGGTACTCGTTAGAACCGCCCCTTCGAGGAGGTTCTAATGAGTACCCACAATCTATATTTTAGCACAGAAATACAAAAAATAAAGTTTACCCTGTATACCCCAGTTTTACTATATAAAAGTGAGGTTTAAGGGGTCAAAATTATATAGGCGTGTTTTCGTGATGAAGGCGTGTCTTCGTGATGTAAATAATGTATGCCCCTATGAGGACCAGTTTTCCCCATATAAACTGGGGTTGAGCGGGGTCCCCATTACACGGGCTTGTTAACATGATGTTTTGTTTGTTAGAATTGGCGTTCAAATAACGTCCCAATCAACACTATCTCGGTCATTTTGGAGACGTTGCCTTCAATTTTGAGGAATTTTACCCGACATTGAGATGAATTGACATCTCAAGCCCTGCAGCCCAATGAAACCAATAGGGTTTATAAGTATGAACGGTCCGACTCGCACCGCTTTTCCTGGCCAGGCTTTAAACCTCTAAGCGGTTTACCAGTACTCATGCCACAGGCTGTCGGTTTCTTGAAGTCCCGATGGGCGGGGCCGATTTTAACATGATATAAATGCTCATACCCTAACAGATATCAAAAGTGGGACCGAGGTGTCTTTGGGGCCGAGATGTCTAGGGGCCGAGGTGACAGTGGGGCCGAGGTGTCTAGGCCCGAGGTGACTAGGGCCGAGGTGTCTAGGGCCGAGGAGACTAGGGGCCGAGGTCGTAGTGGGGCCGAAGTGTCTGGAAATCCAGTGGAAATGATCCAGTTAAAATATTATCTAAAAATCACTGGAACTAAATGTTTAAGTTGGAAAGATTGCAAATTGATTGTCTTCAGAAAAGGTCAAAGTTAACTGATTATTAGGTGATTGCCAGTAACTCGTTTAAAATCATAAAACTTTAACAGGCATTAAACTTATTTTGATTTCATGGCGATCTGTTGAATGGTTACAAGATCGGGATAATAGATTCATCACGAACACATGCCTATATAATTTTGACCCCCTTAAACCCCACTTTTAAACAGTAAAACTGATGTTTACAGGGGTAAATATTATTTTTTCTTATTTCTGCTCAAAAACATATATTGTGGGTACTCGTTAGAACTGCCTCGTTGAGGCGGTTCTAACGAGTACCCACAATCTATGTTTTGGGCAGAACTAAGAAAAATATCTGGTTGTTTTTTTTTATCAGAAAATTTTCATTTTTTGGTGGTAAAATTTTCCAAAATATTTGAAAAGGCGTGTTTTTGTAACGCCATATGAAAAAGAAATGAAACAAAATGCATTCAAGTATAATGCGTAGACAATACGCTATCAATACGCCGTTTTGCGTCTTCTTACAGGGAAAAAAAAAAAAAAAAAAAAAAAAAACGCTTTCAAAACGCAACTTGAAAAGGGGCATTGTTAGCATTAGCACTTTTGTTCTCTTAGTTTTTATAATAGTAAATTGTTAACGACGTACGTGTAACGTTACGGAGCGTATCTAACTAATTTGCATATTTAATCCACTAGTGGATTATCGTGTGTGTGTGTGTGAATTCGGGTTTAACGTCGCTTTCAACAATTTTTCAGTCATATCACGACGGTGTATGGTTGCGACAGGGAGCTCAATGCTCACGTTTATAGTGCTGCCTCACTGAAGTATCATGTCCCAGACACATTACATGATACCACACCCAGTCACATTATCCTGACACTGTTTCGACCAGTCCTAGCTCTACCCCGTAAATCTGAGTGCCAAACGAGGAGCAGCTGTTACCATTTTTAACGACTTTGGTATGTCGCGGCCCGGGATCGAACCCGAGACCTCCCGTTCCCCGGAGCGGACACTCTACCAACTGAGCTATCGGGGCCGGTGTAGTGGATTATCGAATTTATTACATAGAGGATCTTACACGAGTGGTCATTTCATATGACATTTATGAAACGAGCCTTCGGCGAGTTTCATAAATATCATATGAAATGACCACGAGTGTAAGATTCTCTTTATCATATGACTACTTTAAATTGAATTTTATCGCCTTTTAATTTGACGATTTTTTCTACGAAAAATGCATTGTTGACATGGACGTCGTCATGACGTTTCTTAATCCCGCCAAAGTGTTATTACACGTGTGGTCATACGATTTTTATTACACGACGTTATCCACTACTTATCAACGACGTCATATGATAAATGGCGTTATTACATTCTCAGACGCGACGCCATATAATACGAATTAAACATTACTAGCGAAGAATTATATGATATATGCTTAATGAAATGAACAAACGGATTTCATATTTTTAACTGCCTGAAATGCATCTGTATTCAAAATGTAATTTGAGCCTGCGCACGACAAAACTACAATAAGACCTTTGCGACCAGATAAGACTCAGATCAGCCTGCACATCCGCACAGTCTGATCAAAGTCTTCGCTGTTCGCCTGAGCCTTCTATATTGAGCCCCGCCAAGCGAATTTGTGTCTTCGAGCATTCCGTCATGACAAATTTTAACTGCGCATGCTCAGCCATTCAGAGGGGTCAGGGATATTGCTTTCTGTCTGAAGGTTCCTCTTGATTCACTGCTTGTATGAGCGAGCAGCGAAGGTTCTGGGGAGACTGCGCGGATGCGCAGGCTCGCCTGAACCTTCGCTGCTCGCATAGGCGATAAGTACCAAAATCGCTTGAAGGGGCCCATATTATCTAGGCTATTCATAGGGCAACAAGAGAATGCTCCGACCAGGCTGGCCTCACGAGCCGGCTGAACTAAGTCTTCGACCATAGGATAGGTCTTATTGTAGGTTTTGTCATGCGCCGGTCCATTTGATGTAAACGAACTAAAATGTTTTAGGCTCTTATGATAACATATTTTGGGTCATGTATATAGTCACTGGCATGGGTATAAAATCTGAAAGTACCAGTTCATTCATTTGCTCCGTTTTCTACATTTTGTTCGTATAGTATGACAAATTATTACATGCACTGACATATTGTTACTGATCTTGTAACAAGAAACAACCACAATATTCTATTGTTCCTGGTGATTTGTTTTAGTACAGTAGAGAAGGCCAAACAAATCAATATTATTGTGATACGAACAATTTTCTACGTGTAGAGAAACTATTTTATATGTTTATTTAAATGATTTTTTATATAAGTCGTGTTCCTGGTAATCTGTTTCGGTACCATTACAAAAATACGCCTATACAAATACATTCTAACCTTTATCGCCGAAAAACTGAAAATGTTTACATGAAAAATTGTGATATTTTTCTTATTTCTGCTCAAAATATAGATTGTGGGTAGTCGTTAGAACCGCCTCATTGAGGCGATTCTAACGAGTACCCACAATCTATATTTTTGAGCAGAAATGAGAAAAATAAGGCTTAGCCCTGTAAACCCCAGTTTTACAATATAAAAGTGGGGTTCAAGGGGGTCAAAATTATACAGGCATGTTTTCGTGATGCAATAGTGAGAGTTTGTTTGTTTGTTTGATGTGGGGGTTTAACGTCCCCGTTAACACTGTATAGGTCATTATGGAGACGTTGCTTCCAATTTTGTGGGACTTTTACACAACGTTGAGATGAAACGACATCTCAATCCCTTTCGCTCAATGAAACTAAAAGGTTTTATAAGCATGGACGTTCCGACTCACACCGCCTTGCCTGGGCAGGCTTAGATCCTCTAAGCGGTTTACCAGTACTTATGTGCGGTCGGTTTCAGCTCTGCGTGGAAGCATCATGTAGCCCATCTATTTCTTCAAGCCCCGATGGGCGGGGCCGACAATAGTGAGAGACAAAATTACTGAATATTATTGTAAAATTAGACTTCTTATTGTATGTATATATAGAGACTATTTTATAATTATGTTAAATTAAATGATTCATATCATAATATACATGTGGTGTCGTTTTACTTTTTATTCCCTATTTAAAGATATCCATAATTATTTATGGATATCCAAAAATTGAATTTGTGATATCCATAATCAAATAAGTGATATTCATTATCATAACATAGAAGAAGAAGTTTATTTACCTCGTAATAGATCAGTGGAGGTCGAGGCCATCCTCCATTGACCTTACAACATAGTCGAGTATTACATGCAATAGGTCAAGTATGACCCTTGAGCAAATAATCATATATACAAACATTTATAAAGCAACATGGCGGACATTGTAAAATGAATCTGAAAGTTACACAACCATATCTGGCAGTGTGTTTGCATATGCTTGACACTAAGTCACTTATTTATTTCTTTCCAAATATGCTACTCACGACAGACTATACATACAGAAATGTTCTGACATAATAGAGAACTAGCCTTTTAAGAAGAATTCTTTTGTTCCTAATGACGTCTAACGGACATGCTACAGTCAACCCTCTTTATGCCAACATTCGTCACAACAACAAAACTCGCAATGAAATAAAATAATAAAAAGCCCTTCGTATTTTTTTCATACTCCTAATTGGGATTCTTTATAACGACCGAATCTTTATAACGGCACAGTAATAGGGAACAAATATCGTCGATATAACGAGGGTTCTCTGTACTTTAATGTCCTTACACAACTGTTTATTCTTATGCTGCTTTTGTACTATACATACTAATTCATCATGTTAACAAGACCGAGAATTGGAGACTACCGCAAACTCCACATTATTTCTCCAAATAGCCGCCCCAAAATACAGGTCGCGGGTACCCGCTAGAACCACGTCGGTGCTGGGGTTATAACGAGCGCCCACAACCCACGCCACGAGCGGCAATAAACAAAATATCACAAATCCACTACAAAAAAAAAAAAATACATATCACTTTAAAAATTGGTGAACTATTCTATACAGCTACTGAGTTAAGGCACACGCAAAAATTTATGCCAGTCGGATGGCAGGACAGCGCCATACCATAATACCTCCGTTTTATTCGAAACGGGCTAAATATGAGTATTGAATCCAGAAACAAATGTAAAAAAGAAAAACTGATTCATCGATTGTTTTGAGTTTAAGGACAGGTCAACCCTAGTGGATCATTTTTGTCTTCTCCAAGAGAAAGGGGAAATGTGTGTGTGTGAATTCGGGTTTAACGTCGCTTTCAACAATTTTTCAGTCATATCACGACGGTGTCTGGTTGCGACAGGGAGCTCAATGCTCACGTTTATAGTGCTGCCTCACTGAAGTATCATGTCCCAGACACATTACATGATACCACACCCAGTCACATTATCCTGACACTGGATCGACTAGTCCTAGCTCTACCCCGTAAACCTGAGTGCCAAGCGAGGAGCAGCTAGTACCATTTTTAACGACTTTGGTATGTCGCGGCCCGGGATCGAACCCGAGACCTCCCCGTTCCCCGGAGCGGACACTCTACCAACTGAGCTATCGGGGCCGGTAGAGAAAGGGGAAAAGAGATAGAAGAGACAGTAGAGAAGATGATTTTTTTTTTGTTTGATTTAAGGTTTAACGTCCCCGTCGACACTGTAAAGGTCATTTTGGAGACGTTGCTTCCAATTTGTGGGACTTTTACCCGACATTGAGATGAAATGACATCTCAAGCCCTGCCGCCCAATGAAAACAATAGGGTTCATAAGCATGGACGGGCCGACTCGCACCGCTTTTCCTGGGCAGGCTTAGATCCTCTAAGCAGTTTACCAGTACTCAAGCCCTGTCGCCCAAAGAAACCAATAAGGTTTATTAGCTTGGACGGTCCGCTTCGCACCGCGGTTCCTGAACAGGCTTAGATCCTCTAAGCGGTTCACCAGTACTAGTATGCGGGTCGGTTTCAGCTCTGCGTGGAAGCATCATGCAGCCCATATATTTCTTCAAGCCCCGATGGGTAGGGCCGTTGTAGAGAAGATGAAAGTGAGGGACAGAGGAGAAAGATGAAAATGAATGGAAGTGTAGGAACAGAAGAAATATCAACTCTCATTCACTCTACCGTTACCTGCTGCAAGGACAGCAGGTGTTGCCCAACTGTAAGTCAATATCAGCCGGACTCCCCAGTTAAACAAGATACACATCGCCATTGCCTCACTCAACTACCCCACGAAGAAAATTCGGAAGAAAGAAAGATAAACGTGCCTGCCAATTTCTTCATGTTCAAACCATAAATTTCTAAATTAGCTCAGTACATATCTGCTAATAATCTTACAGAGAAGTTCTCCTAACGGGAGACCCCCGCCCATAGGGGCTTGAAGAAATATATGGGCTGCATGATGCTTCCACGCACAGCTGAATCCGATCCGCATACTAGTACTGGTGAACCGCTTAGAGGATCTAAGCCTGTTCAGGAACCGCGGTGCGAAGCGGACCGTCCAAGCTAATAAACCTTATTGGTTTCATTGGGCGACAGGGCTTGAGATGTCATTTCATCTCAATGTCGGGTAAAAGTTCCACAAAATTGGGAGCAAGTCTCCAAAATGACCTTTACAGTGTTGATTG
Source organism: Lucinisca nassula (assembly GCA_963580285.1). Lineage (NCBI taxonomy): Eukaryota > Metazoa > Mollusca > Bivalvia > Lucinida > Lucinidae > Lucinisca > Lucinisca nassula. The sequence goes on along the minus strand of OY757022.1, from coordinate 82,719,886 downwards.
GGACGTTAAACCTCAAATCAATCAATCAATCTCCTAGCGGGCACATGATGTCTTAGCAACGTCGCATCAACGTCGCATTGATACAACGATGCACATAGGTTGTGCAGCCGCTTGGAGCTATGTTTCTTTGGGCGTCGGGACATAAAAAGGAGAATAACTTGACAAAAAAAAATATCATTTTTTAACCATTTGATTTAGACATTATAACTCTGGTCAGACACCGCGTTTACCCAAGGCGAATTAAAATACGTTTATTCTCACCTGTTCGGGGTTCTAAAAACATTAACTCATAAATGTCAATTGTTTCAATTCTGTGACATTTGGAAACAGTTAAGATAGATTAGAGGCCACAGAATGTTGCGTCTGATCGGTTTCTTTACTATTTGCTAAAGTACGGAACTTGATTTAAACAACACGTGTTTTGTAATGTTAGAGCTCTCGAAAGCAGGCAAATTGTAGGTCAGTAAAGGGTTGTTTAGTTGGTCACTGATAAGCTAACCCTTTTAACCCTGTAGACCGGTGCAGACGCCGATGTAGAAATACACTGTATCTATGCAAACCTTGTAGATCCTGATAAGACGGCACGTAGCTAGAACGTCTCAACTACGTCTCGCCAGAATCTACATATACACTGTTTGTATTCCTGTCAGTGAACTAATCAGAAATCCTTTCCTATAAGAATATATTTAAAGCGAGAACAGTCCTGTTTAGAAACTCAGGGATGAAAGAGTAAAAAAGCGCGTAGGAAAATAGTTCCAGAGTACTGTTTTCTTTACAGAATTCGTCTTTCTGTGCCAATTTATATTCAATCCGTATAAAGTCTCGAAAACTGAAATAGTTTGAAAGACGTTCCATGCGGGGCCGGCCTGCAAAATTAATTTTCAAGAGTTCATTTGGACTATTTTATGCAGCGTACGAACAACGCAAGATGAGCAACGCGGTCCAGTACCGGAAGTAGAAATGCAATGACAAAGAAACTTGATTTAAAAAATCAACTTTCAAAAACGGGCTTAATGTAACTTTGACCATCGACCTGTTGACCCAAATGTCTATGGGGATCTTCCTTGCATCAAGATTATTATGTGACTTAATCATGAACCATGTATGCTTCAAAGAAAAATTAGTCCTGGAATCACATTGTAGATAAAATTGTATAGCAGTATACCCACCTAAAGTTCATCGTCTGGGGAGTTGGTGTGTAGGGGGCAAGGCAAGTAAAACAATTATTTATTAGTTAAATAAAGATGTGCATCTCATACCAAAGCACCGTTTTTGGATCTATAGATGAAATTGTTTCTTAAAAAAATTATGATAAACAGGATGATTTTGATATTGTTAATTTCCCCATTTCTTGGTAGCGATGATCCTCGACATCCTTCTTATGGTATTTATATATCTTAACTTACAGTAGAACTTCGATGGCTCGAACACCGATGGCTCGTTTACCATGGATGAGTCGAACCCATTCTTGAGCCCCTAGAGAAATCCTCTACATAAGAACTAGTGGGGAATAATTAAGGAGATTTAAGTCTTTTATCTCACAAATGTATGCTGTGTGTACTCATTAGAATCGCCTCGATGAGGCGATTCTAATGAGTATACACATCATACATATTTATTATGGAACACCGAAAAGATGTCTAACAGTATCTCGTTATGCCTCCTGGCAGTAACCCTCAGTGGCTCGAACTCCCCATGTCTCGAACAGTCCCAAAGGTGTTCGAGCTATCGAAGTTCGACTGTATTTGTTTTGCTAGAGCTGATCTTCACATGTAAACAGTCAATAATTACAACAAATTCTTCGCTGCTAATCAGCTCTTAAAAAGGCTATCGGTACCATAGACTTTGCAAAGTTTTTTCATCCCTGGAATGATTTGAGCCCCGCCAAGCGAAGTTGTGTCTTCGAGCATTCCGTCATGTCAAATCTTAACTGCGCAGGCCCAGCCATTCAGAGGGACCAGGGATATGGCTTTCTGTCTGAAGGTTCCTCTTGATTTACTGCTCGCAAAGGCGATAAGTACCAAAATTGCTTGACGGGGCCCATATAATGTTGGCTTCCAGAACTTGAACTTCTGCAACAAGGTATATCAGAACCTGTATTCAATGATTTTGTTTTATTTGAGGTTTGACGTCCCCGTCAACACTGTAAAGGTCATTTTGGAGACGTTGCTTCCAAATTTGTGGGACCTTTACCCGACATTGAGATGAAATGACATCTCAAGCCCTGCCGCCCAATGAAACCAATAGGGTTTATAAGCATGGACGGTCCGACACTCGCACCTCTTTGCCTGGGCAGGCTTAGATCTTCAAAGCGGTTTACCAATATTCGTGTGCGGGTCAGTTTCAGCTCTTCGTGGAAGCATCATGCAGCCCATCTATTTCTTCAAGCCCCGATGGGCGGGGGCCGGTAAAAATCTTAGTTTACACATTTAAGAAGTTTATAGAGAAATCTATGTTTTCAGAGAAATTCCAAAAGACCAGTTTGTTAGAAGAGAGACAAGATGGCCTTGTATCGCTCCCCTGTGTACCAGAAAATCGTTTGACATGTTTAGAAAAAGAGAAACTTTGGAGACCTGGTGAAGAAAGGCAAGATATGTTTGTCTACCAGACATTACGATAAAACACCCGTGCGCCACAGTGCATTTTTTACATCCCCAAAAAGGGTAAATTTTCTGAAGAAAATTTGTGATATTTTTCTTATTTACACTCAAAATATAGGTTGTGGGTACTCGTTAGAACCGCCTCAATGAGGCGGTTCTAACAAGTACCCACAACCTATTTCTAGGAGAAGAAATAAGGAAAATAATGTTTACCCCCGTAAACCCCAGGTTTCTCTATATAAAGTGGGGTTTAGGGGGTCTTTATTTCACGGACTTGTTCACGTGATGTTTATATAAATCTCTTCATAGATTCAGGGTTGTTAATATAGTTGTACATCAGTTGAAACAGTTTAATACATTCAGACATCTCCCAAAAGTGCCCCCGACCCCCTAAACAAGAGCGCCCCCCCCCCACCCCGCCCAGAGCGGGCCGTTATTTTTAAAGGTTTATAAGTCTATATAAAATATGTGGGCCCCGGGGCGTGACCATTTTTGGCCCCAAGGATAAAATATAAACATTTTTAGTAGAGGTACACGAGATGAAGCTTCAGACCACATACCAAATATCTGGGCCTCATTGTTTCAGACAAGAAGATTTTTTAGTGTTTTCGTTTAAAACTTGTGGGCTCCGGAGCGGGGTCAATTTTGGCCCCAAGGCTATAATTGGAACAATCTTGGAAGACGTCCACTTGAGGAAGCTTCATTCTAAATATCAAAGACCTGGGCCTTTTGGTTTCAGACAAGATTTTTAAAGGTTTTCCCTATATAAATCTATGTACATAAATGTGGACCCATTTATTGTCCCCAGGGCTATAATTTGAAATTGAACAATCTTGGTAGCTGTGTACTAGATGAAGCTTCATACCAAATATCAAAGACCTGGGCCTTCTGGTTTCAGAAAAGAAGATTTTAAAAAGGTTTTCTCCGTATAAGTCTATGTACAATATGTGGGCCCCTTAGGGCGGGGCCATTTTTGGCCAGAAGGTTATATTTAGAGCAATCTTGGCAGGGGTTGAAGCTTAAAACCAAATATCAAAGACCTAGGCCTTCTGGTTTCAGACAAGGAAGATTTTTAAAGGTTTTCCCTATACATGTCTATGTTAAATGTGTGGGCCCTGGGACGGGGCAACTTTGGGCCCCAAAGCTATAATTTGATCAATTTCAGTAGATGTCCACCAGACGAAGCTTCATACCAAATCTTTTTTAAAGGTTTTACCTATATAACTATGAAAAACATGCGGCCCCTGGGGAGAGGTCATTTATCCCCCCAAGGGTATAATTTGAACAATCTTGATAGAGGTCCACTAGATAAAGCTTCATACCAAATATCAAAGACCTTCAGAGAAGATTTGTTTTAAGTTTTCTGTAAAAGGACAAACTATTTTTGGCTCCTTTGTGCAATGGACCGGAACTATTTGAACGAGCAACAGAGGACAACTTTGAAAGAGGACCAACTAAGGATCATTCTTGTGAAGATTGGTCAAAATCCAATCAGTGGTTTAGGAGATGTTGTTGAAGACATTGTTTACGGATACACAGGCAGTCAGACGGGCGGACGGATGCAAGACAAACAAAATGTGATTTGTCACTACGTGACAGGTGAGCTTTGTTTGATTTGATGTTAAAAGTCCATGTCAACACTATTCAGGTCATTCTAGAGATGTCGCTTCCAATTTTGTGGGACTTTTACCTGGCACTGAGTGAAATGGCCGCCCAATGAAAGCAATAGAGTTTATATGTATGGACGATGACTTGCACCACTTTGCCTGGTCAGGCTTAGACCTCAAAAGCGGTTAACAATTTCTTATGTGCGGTCTTCTTCAGCTCTGCGTGGAAGCATCATGTTCAGCCCAATCTATTTTGTCAAGCCCCTGTGGGCGGGGGCCAACATGTGAGCTAATAAAATGGTTGGCTTCAGTTTAAAATTCATGCGATGGACTGCACACATGGTTGTTGACCAAATCACGGTTGTTAGCTAAAGTGGACTAGATCTTTCACAGCATGGAAATGTTTTAGGCTTCCGACTCAACGACAGCGTCAACACAGAGCTTTTATAAGTTGGGATTATACTTCATACGCCGAGTCCTGAAATTCATCTAAAAGCGCTATCAATGCCTTCTATGTTTTTTTTACTTACACAACTTATCCCATTTTTGTCCAGAAATGAGCGAAATATGCAGTCTTGTGGTATTTACTTACTTTACTTAGATTACTTATCAGTCATCATTGTCAGATAAGTGAAGTAAGTTAGCCGAGCTGAGGTAAAGTTCAGTCTCTATAATCACGAGCAATGCATTCTTTGTCGTCTACTTATATTACTTATCATGTTTGGCCAGAAATGAGCAAAATAAGTCGTCTTGCGGTAGTTTACTTACTTTACTTAGATTACTTACCTATCATCACTTTCAGATAAGTTGCATATGTAAACTGAGTTGAGGTAAAAATTCCAGTTCCACCCCACAAAAAGTAAGGGAAAAAGGGAAAAAGTAAACTAAGTAACCCAAGTAGAATTCTAAGTAACGTAAGTGAGGTAAGTAACTGTCCTACCAGCTATACCACCCTTACCACAGTAAGTTAAGTAAACTGAGTAAACTAAGTAAGCGGCGAAGTCTGTACCAACGAGGATGAGTAGGGTGAGAAGGATAAGTAAACTAAGAAACCCCCACAAAAAAATCTAAGTAACGTAAGTAAGGTAAGTAACTGTAGGCCCCCGCCCATAGGGGCTTGAAGAAATATATGGGCTGCATGATGCTTCCACGCAGAGCTTAAACTGGCCCGCACACTAGTACTGGTAAACCGCTCAGAGGATCTGAGCCTGTCCAGGAACCGCGGTGCGAGGCGGACCGTCCATGCTAATAAACCCTATTGGTTTTATTGGGCGGCAGGGCTTGAGATGTCATTTCATCTCATTGTCGGGTAAAAGTCCAACAAAATTGGAAGCAACGTCTCCAAAATGACATTTACAGTGTTGACGGGGACGTTAAACCTCAAATCAAACAAACAAAGGTAAGTAACTGTCCTATTAGCTATATTACCTTTACCACAATGAGTTATGTCAACTAAGTAAACTAAATAAGCGGCGAAGTTTGTCCCAATGAGGATGAGTGTGGGAAGTAGGATAAGTAAACTAAGTAACCTAAGCAGAATTCTAAGTAACATAAGAAAGGTAAGTTTCTACTCCACTAGCACTCTATCCATACCAGAGTAAATAAAGTAAGCTAAGTAAACTAAGTAAGAGGCGAATTCCGTACCGAAGAGGATGAGTAGGATAAGTAGGATAAGTAAACTAAGTAACCTGTGCAGAATTCTAAGTAACATAAGTAAGGTTAGTTATTGCTCTCCAAGCAACGCTACCAATACCTAAGAAAGTTGAGTAAGCTAAGTAAACTAAGTTGGCGACCTTGTCACCCCGAACAATCATGAGAAGGGTAAGTAGGATAAGTAAACTAAGTAACCTAAGTAGAATTCTAAGTAACGTAAGTAAGGTAAGTAACTGTCCTACTAGCTATACCACCCCTACAACAAGAAGTAAAGTCGTCTAAGTAAACTAAGTAAGCGGCAAAGTCTGCCCCAACGAGGATGGGTAGGTGTAGTAGGATAAGTAAACTAAGTAACCTAAGTAGAAATCTAAGTAACATAAGTAAGGTAAGTAACTACTCCACTAGCCACTCTACCCATACCAGAGTAAGCAAAGTAAGCTAAGGAAACTAAGTAAGCGGCGAATTCTGTACCGAAGAGGATGAGAAGTGTAAGTAGGATATTGCAGATATTGCCCAGCAGAGAAAATTTTCATAGACACCACTTAGTATAAATTGCCCTTCAACTACCATAAAGTCACCATACAACCTATGAAATATGAGTCATTTTGTGTTTGACCTCCTATTTGGAGTTTGTTGCCTGCTGTTGGCAACACGTCTAGCATCCTTTTCCATCTATAGCGGACAGGATCAACAGGAAATCCCCGTTGACTTTTTCCCAGTGTATATGGATACATGTGGTACAACAGCAAACGAGTATAACTTTGCACATCATTTGCCCCACATTTGCACGATATCTATCTTAAAGAAATCGGTAAGGATGAAGGGATTTCCTGGTTCAAACAAACTTTTTTACCTGTATATATTTACAGTTATAATAGGTAATGCTTGGGACGTAGAATCAAATCCTGGCCCAATTTCCCTAAATGACAGCTCACATTTTCCCTGTGGACTTTGTCAAAGAAGTGTTGGTTGGGAAGACCGAGGAATTTGTTGTGACACTTGCAATATCTGGTATCACATAGACTGTCAAGGCATGTCATCAACTATGTATAGTCTATATAACAGATCATCGAATATGAACGTAGCATGGGAATGCATGAAATGTGGAATGCCAAACTTTTCCACATCTCTGTTTGACACTTTATCTTCTATTGACACCCATAACCAATTTGAACCGTTATCAACCCTGTCCGAGCCTGACAGTCCGATACCAGACAATATTGGCCCGCCCACGGCAGCTTCTTCGCCCATTGTGCAGCAGTCAAAAGAAGCTAAAATGAAGACCAAAAAGGCGGTCCTTAACCACCCCCTCAGAATATTGATTATGAATTGTCAGTCAATAAAGAACAAAAGGGCTGAACTTCATACTATTATCGACTCAGCTAAGCCAGACATCATTTTGGGCAATGAGTCCTGGCTAACCCCAGAAATTAAAAACTCAGAAATTTTTCCAGAATCTTTTGAGGCTATCCGGAAAGACAGAGTTGGGGATGCACATGGAGGTGTCTTTGTGGCTTTCAAGCGAGACCTACTCTGTACAGAAACTCCGGAGTTGGACACCAAATGTGAATTAGTTTGGTGTAAATTGAACATTATTGGATGTAGGACTCTGTACCTTGGTTCCTTTTATCGCCCCCCAGATCAGATTGACCCAGAATATCTTGAGGCTTTTAATTCATCTTTGTCTAGGATAATGTCAAATGCAAATGCCCATATTTTGGTTGGCGGAGACTTCAATTGTGGTGACATTGAATGGAGCAACATGCAGGTGCCCCATGGGGTATCTAAAAGGCAGACACAGCAACAGCTTTTAGATATAATCAAAGAACACTGCCTAGCCCAAGTAATTAATATACCCACCCGTCAAGAGAAGACCCTCGATCTATTATTTACAAATTCACCATCCCCAGTTAATCGAGTTAAGGGGATGCCCCCGATCGGCAAAGCCGATGACGACATAGTCCTTATTGAATACGACATAAAAGCAAAACGAATCAGACAAGCCCCGCGTAAAATATATCTATATAAACGTGCGGATATGGATGGTCTGCGAGACCATATGGCGCGATTTAGAGATTCGTTCCTTTCCTCTGACCTTTCGCACATGTCAGTTAACGACATGTGGGTCAATTTTAAGACCGAATTAACTGCGGCTATGGAAAGGTTTATTCCAACGAAAATGACCAAAACAAAGCATAGTGCGCCTTGGATCGAAAACACGATCAAGCATCTAATTAGAAGACGCAATCGAATGTACTTTCGTGCTCGTAAGTCTAGTAACCCTGACGTTAAGAGCCATTACAAAAGGTTCAGAGCACATGTACAAAAGGTAATAAGAGATGCATATTGGAAGCATGTTTCCAGCATCTTTACCTTTGAGGATGATAATACAGATCCCGACAGTCCCCAGAAGAATGGTAAAGTAAAAAAGTTTTGGTCATTTGTAAAGTCCCTGAAAAAGGAAGCCTTTGGGATCACTTCGTTAAGAGATAACGGTATTCTCAAAACAGATTCGCGCGATAAGGCCAACATATGTAACAAACAGTTTCAATCTGCATTTACGCGTGAAACTGATGGTGAGCTACCAACTAAAGGTAATAGTCAGTTCCCCTCAATGGGGGACATAACAGTTGACCCAAACGGGGTCGCCAAACTGTTAGGTAAGCTCAAAATACATAAGGCATCTGGGCCGGATGACCTGAATGCCAGGGTGCTTAAAGAATGTGGTGCTGAAATTTCACCTGTGCTGGCCTTTATCTTCAATGAATCACTCGCCCAGGGCACTGTACCAGATGACTGGCGACAAGCTAATGTTACCCCGGTCTATAAAAAAGGAGAAAAATACGATGCAGCAAATTATAGACCAGTGTCGCTAACATGCATCTGTTGCAAAACCCTGGAGCATATAATAGTTAGTAACATCAACAAGCACCTAGCCTTAGAGAGCATTCTTGCTGACTGTCAACATGGTTTCCGAAGTCAAAGGTCTTGCGAAACTCAATTAGTTCAGTTTTACCATGACATTGTGAGCAATCTGGATGGGGCCACAAACCGTGGCCACAAACAGACTGACTTGATTATCATGGACTTCGCTAAGGCCTTTGACAAGGTACCTCACAGGAGGCTATTGTATAAATTGGATTACTATGGGATAAGAGGATCCACACACAGGTGGATTAGCTCATGGCTCTCAGGGCGCTCACAACAAGTTGTACTTGATGGCCAAGCGTCTGATCCAGTCCCTGTTTTATCTGGTGTCCCCCAAGGTTCGGTCCTTGGACCGGTCCTTTTCTTGGTATTCAGTAATGATCTCCCTGATAACATCAGGTCATCTGTCCGTTTGTTTGCTGATGATTGTGTCCTTTATAGGAATATATATTCTTCTTCTGACTGTCTTATTCTACAAGATGACCTGAATCAACTAGCACAGTGGGAGGCCGATTGGCAGATGAAGTTCAATGTGGCCAAATGTCATTCAATAAGGGTGTCGCGACACCCTCCTGACAAACAAATTAAGTTTGACTATAAACTACACCAGCAAATCTTGGAGCAGGTTCAATCCGCCAAATATCTTGGTATCACCATCACTGATGATCTTGATTGGGGTCAACACGTTTCAGAAATTACATCAAAAGCAACTAGGACTTTAGGATTTCTTAGACGAAACTTGGCTTTTGCACCTAGGCAGACAAAGGATGTTGCATATAAAACATTGGTTCGCCCTCAGCTAGAATATGCATCACCCATTTGGCATCCCTATGTTAAAACTCAGATTCAGCAGGTGGAGAAGGTGCAGAGGACAGCTGCTCGATGGACCTGCCGACGATGGCGCAATAGAAGCAGCGTCGGTGACATGCTTAACGAGCTAGAATGGCCGTCCCTAGAGGCCCGTCGTGAGCAGTCCTCTTTAACCTTCTTCTATAAGATACATTCAGGTACAGTGGCCGTTAATAAAGATAAATACTTGACCCCTGTGACAGTTTCAACTCGAACAAGGGCATCAAAAGTAAACAACTCACAGTATCACAGGTACCAGTCCTACAGTGATGCCCTGAAAAATTCCTTCTTCCCTAGGACTATTCCCCAGTGGAATAGTCTTCCCTCTTCTGTGGTGAATGCTAAGACTGCAGAGGAGTTCAAAGCCCATACAGTGTAAGATTGAGACTCAGAGGTATGCGTTTTAGTATACCTCTGTTATTCAGATTGTAAATAGTTTTAAGGACTCATCCAGTGACTTCTCTTTTTTTTTTCAGCTAAATTCTATATTTAGCTACGCACCCAACTGAGGTAATGGCCAAATATGACCGACTCAGTATAAGAAGATAGATAGATAGGATAAGTAAACTAAGTAACCTGAGTAGAATTCTAAGTAACATAAGTAAGGTTAGTTACTGCTCTCCCTGCAACGCTACCAATACCAAAGTAAGTTGAGTAAGCTAAGTTGGCGACCTTGTCACCCCGAACAATAATGAGTAGGGTTAGTAGGATAAGTAAACTAAGTAACCAAAGTAGAATTCTAAGTAACGTAAATAAGGTAATTAACTGCCCTACTAACTATACCACCCCTACCACAGCAAGTTAAGTAAGCTTAGTAAACTAAGTAAGCGGCGAAGTCTGTTCCAACGAGGATGAGTAGGGTAAGTAGAATAAGTAAACTAAGTAAACTAAGTAGAATTCTAAGTAACATAAGTAAGGTAAGTAACTAATCCACTACCCACTCTAGCCATACCAGAGTAAGTTTAGTAGGCTAAGTAAACTAAGTAAGCGGCGAAGTCTCTACCGAAGAGGATGAGTAGGGTACTGCTATACCAGCAAAGCTACCAATACCAAAGTAAGTTGAGTAAGCTAAGTTTGCCACCTTGTCACCCCGACTAATGGTCAGTAGGGTAAGTAGGTTAAGTAAACTAAGTAACCTAAGGAGAATTCTAAGTACATGTCAGTAACTGTCCTACAAGCTATATCACCCTTACCAAAGTAAGCTAAGTAAACATCTGGGCTTGAAGAAATAGATGGGCTGCATGATGCTTCCACGCAGAGCTGAAACTGACCCACACACGAGTACTGGTAAACCACTTAGAGGATCGAAGCCTGCCCAGGCAAAGCGGTGCGAGTGTCGGACCGTCCATGCTCATAAACCCTATTGGTTTCACTGGGCGGCAGGGCTTGAGCTGTCATTTCATCTCAATGTCGGGTAAAAGTCCCACAAAATTGGAAGCAACGTCTCCGAAAGGACCTTTACAGTGTTGACGGGGACATAAAACCTCAAATCCAACAAACAAAGCTAAGTCAACTAAGTAAGCAGCGAAGTCTGTCCCAACGAGGATGCGTAGGGTAAGTAGGATAAGTAAACTAAGTAACCTAAGTAGAATTCAAAGTAAACATAAGTTAAGTTAGTAACTTCTCCACTAGCCACTCTACCCATACCAGAGTAAGTTAAGTAAGCTAATAAACTAAGTAAGCGGCAAAGTCTGTACCGAAGAGTATGAGTAGGGTAAGAAGGATAAGTAAACTGATTAACCTAAGTAGAATTCTAAGTAACATAATTAAGGAAAGTAACTACTTCACTAGCCACTCTCCAATACCAGAATAAGTTAAGTAAGCTAAGTAAACTAAGTAAGCGGCGCGGTCTGTACCGAAGAGGATGAGTATGGTAAGAAGGATGAGTAAACTAAGAAACCTAAGTTGAATTCTAAGTAACATAATTAAGGAAAGTAACTACTCCACTAGCCGCTCTACCAATACCTGAGTACGTTAAGTAAGCTTAGTAAACTAAGTAAGCGGCGAAATCTATACCGAAAAGGATGCCTAGGATAGGTAAACAAAGTAACCTGAGAAGCATTCTAAGTAACGTAAGTAAGGTAAGTAACTGTCCTACTAGCTTTACAACCCTTGCCACAGTAAGTTAAGAAAGCTAAGTAAAACAAGTAAACAGCTAAGTCTGTCTCAACGAGGATGAGTAAGGTAAGTAGGAAAAGTAAACTAAATAACCTGAATAGAATTCTAAATAACATAAGTAAGGTAAGTTACTGCTCCATCAGCAACGCTACAAATACCAATGTAAGTCCAGTAAGCTAAGTAAACTATATTGGCGGCCTTGTCCCTCGGAACAATAATGAATAGGGTAAGTAGGATAAGTAAACTACTTAACCTAAGTAGAATTCTAAGTAACATAAGTAAGGTAAGTAACTACTCCACCATCTAGGCTACCCATAACAGGGTAAGTTATGTAAGCTATGTAAACTAAGTAAGCGGCTAAGTCTCTTCCAACGAAGTTGAGTAGGGTAAGTCGGATAAGTAACCTAAGTAGAATTCTAAGTAACATAAGTAAGGTAAGTAACTATTCAACCAGTCACTCTACCCATGCCAGAGTAAGTTATGTAAGCTAAGTCAACTAAGTAGGATAAGTAAACTGATTAATCTAAGTAGAATTCTAAGTAACATAATTAAGGAAAGTAACTACTCCACTAGCCACTCTCCAATACCAGAATAGGTTAAGTAAGCTAAGTAAACTAAGTAAGCGGCGCAGTCTGTACCGAAGAGGATGAGTATGGTAAGAAGGATGAGTAAACTAAGTAACCTGAGTAGAATTCTAAGTAACGTAGGTAAGGTAAGTTACTGTCCTACTAGCTATACCACCTTTACCACAGTAAGTTAAGTAAGCTAACTAAACTTAGTAAACAGCAAAGTCTGTCTCAACGAGGATGAGTAAGGTAAGTAGGATAAGTAAATTAAGTTAACTGAGTAGAATTCTAAGTAACATAAGTAAGATAAGTTACTGCTCCACCAGCAACCCTACAAATACCAAAGTAAGTCCAGTAACCTAAGTAAATAAATTGGCGGCCTTGTCCACCGGAACAATAATGAGTAGGGTAAGTAGGATAAGTAAACTAAGTAACCTAAGTAGAATTCTAAGTAACATAGGTAAGGTAAATAACTACTTCACCAGCTACGCTACCCATACCAGGGTAAGTTATGTAAGCTATGTAAACTTAGTAAGCGGCTAAGTCTGTCCCAACGAAAATGAGTAGGGTAAGTAGATATGTAACCTAAGTAGAATTCTAAGTAACATAAGTAAATAAGTAACTACTCCAGCAGCCACTCTACCCATACCAGAGTAAGTTAAGTTAGCTAAGTAAACTAAGTAAGCGGCAAAGTCAGTACTGAAGAGGATGAGTAGGGTAATTAAGATAAGTAAACTAAGTAGCCTGAGCAGAATTCTAATTATGTTCTATAAAAGGGTTATTCTTTGGAAGCAAGGAATACACCACAGAAGTGAAAAATATGGAGTGTACATGTTTTCTGGACTAGACTAGCTAGTTTCGGCCAATTAGGCCTCATCAGTGACCCTCAGATATTTTCAAAATTCCACAATGGAATCAATGATCCCAAAGGACAAGAAAATATAATCTACACTATGATGTAGGGCAGGGAGACGTTTTACCGCCGCCACACGTTCCCACACACCAGCTGTAGTGAAGTTAAATATGTTCTATAAAAGGGTTATTCTTTGGAAGCAAGGAATACACCACAGAAGTGAAAAATATGGAGTGTACATGTTTTCTGGGCCAGACTAGCTAGTTTCGGCCAATTAGGCCTCATCAGTGACCCTCAGATATTTTCAAAATTCCACAATGGAATCAATGATCCCAAAGGACAAAAAATATAAGTAAGATAAGTAACTACTCCACTAGCCACTCTACCCATATCAGAGTAAGTTAAAGAAGCTAAGTAAACTAAGTAAGCGGCAAAGTCTGTACCAAGGAGGATGAGTAAGGTAAGTAGTATAAGTAAACTGAGTAACCTAAGTAGAATTCTAAGTAACGTAAGTAAGATAAGTAACTGTCCTACTAGCTATACCACCCTTACCATAATAAGTTAAGTCAGCTAAGTCACTCTACCCATACCAGAGTAAGTTAAGTAAGCTAAGAAAACTAAGTAAGTGGCGAAGTCTGTACCAAAGAGGATGAGAAGGGTAAGTAGGATAAGTAAACTAAGTAACCTGAGTAGAATTCTAAGTAACATAAGTTAATTAAGTAAATACAGCATCAGCTACAACAAACATACCATAGCAAGTAAGTAAGCTAAGTAAACTATGTTGGCTGACTTGTCACTCCGAACAACGATCAGTAGGGTAAATAAGTAGGATAAGTGAACTAAGTAACCTAAGTAGGATAAGTGAACTAAGTAACCTAAGTAGAATTCTAAGTAACATAATAAAAGTAAGTAACTCCACCACCTACATTACCAATACCAGTGTCAGTTAAGTAAGGTAGGTAAACTAAGTAATATAAGTCAAGTAAAGTAAGTCAGCGGCGAAGTCTGCCTCAGCGAGGAGGAGTAGGGTAAGTAGGATAAGTAAACTAAGTAACCTGAATAGAATTCTAAGTAACATAAGTAAGGTAAGTAACTGCTCTACTAGGAACGCTTACAATACCAAAGTAAGTTGAGTAAGCTAGGTAAACTAAGTTGGTGACGAAGTTTGTCCCGAAGAGGATGAGTAGGTAAGAAGGATAAGTAAACTAAGTAACCTGAGTAGAATTCTAAGTAAAGTAAGTAACTACATCATCAGCTAAACTAACCATACAGAGGAAGTTTAAGTAAGCTAAGTAAACTCTAGTAAGCGGCATAGTCTGTCTCAACGAGGATGCGCAAGGCAAGAAGGATACGTAAACTAAGTAACATAAGTAAGTTTAGTACCTGCTTCACCAGCAACGCAACCAATACCAACGTAAGTCGACTGAGCTAAGTAAACTAACGTGGCGGTCTTGTTACTCCGAACAATGACGAATAGGATAAGTAAACAAAGCAACCTGAATAGAATTCTAAGTACAGTAACATGAATAAGGTAAGTAACTACTTTGCCAGCTACGCTACCCGTACCAGAGTAAGTTAAGTAAGCTAAGTAAACTATGTAAGCGGCGAAGTCTGTCCCAACGAGGATGAGTAGGGTAAGTAGGATAAGTAAACTAAGTAACATACCGGTAAGTAGAATTCTAAGTTACCTAAGTAAAGTAAGTAACTGCTTCACTAGGTACACCAGCCATTCAAGAGTAAATTAGGTAAGCTACGTAAACTAAGCAGGCAGGCGTCGGCGTCACTCCGATCAGGGATGAGTAGGGCGAGTCGGATAAGTAAACTAAGTAACCTAATTAGAATTCTAAGTAACATAAGTATGGTAAGTAACTGTCCTACTAGCTATGCAACCCTTACCACAGTAAGTAATGTAAGCTAAGTAAACTAAGTAAACGGCATAGTCTGTCTCAATGAGGTTGAGTAAGGTAAGTAGGATAAGTAAACTAAGTAACCTCAGTAGAATTCAAAGATTTATAAGTAAGGTAAGTTACTGCTCCACCAGCAACGCTACCAATAACAAAGTAAGTCGAGTTAGCTAAGTAAACTAACTTGGCGGCCTTGTCACTCGGGACAATAAGGGTGAGTAGGATAAGTAAACTAAGTAACCTAAGTAGAATTCTAAGTAACATAAGTAAGATTAGTAACTTTCCTACTAGTTATACCACCATACCACAGTAAGTAATATAAGTCAAGTAAAGTAAGTAAGCGGCGATGTCTGTCTCAACGAAGATGAGTAGGGTAAGTAGGATAAGTAAACTAAGTAACCTGAGTAGAATTCTAAGTAACGTATGTAAGGAAAGCAACTGCTCCACCACCAATATTACCAATACGAAAAGTAAGTCGACTAAGCTAAGTAAACTAACATAGGGTAAGTAGGATAAGTAAACTAAGTAACCTGAGTAGAATTCTAAGTAACGTATGTAAGGAAAGCAACTGCTCTACCACCAATATTACCAATACGAAAAGTAAGTCGACTAAGCTAAGTAAACTAACATGGCGGCCTTGTCACTCGTGACAATGATGAGTAAGGTAAGTAGAAAAAATAAACTAAGTAACCTAAGTAGAATTCTAAGTAGGATAAGCAAGGTAAGTCACTACTCCACTAGGTACGCTTCCCCTACCTGAGTAAGTTAAGTAAGCTAAGAAAACTAAGTAAGCGGTGAGGTCTATCCCAAAGAGTATGAGTAGGGTAAGTAGGATAAGTAAACTAAGTAACCTAAGTTGAATTCTAAGTAACATAGGTAAGGTTAGTAACTACTCTACCAGCAAAGCTACCCATACCAGAATGAGATAAGTGAGCTAAGTAAACTGAGTAAGCGGCGAAGTCTTCCCGAAGTGGATGAGTATGGAAAGTAGTATAAGTAACTAAGTAACCTGAGTAGAATTCTATGTAGCATAAGTAAAGTACGTAACTACACCATGAGCTACACCAACTATACCAGAGTAAGTTAAGTAAACTAAGTTGGCTGCCTTGTCACTCCGAAAATGATGAATAGGGTAAGTAGGATAAGTAAACTAAGTGACGTAAGTAGAATTCTAAGTACCACAAATAAGGTAAGTAACTCCACCACATGCACTACCCTAACCAGTGTGAGTTAAGCAAACTAAGTAAACTAATTAAACGGCGAAGTCTTTCCCAACGAGGATGAGTAGGAAAAGTAAACTAAGTAATCTGAGTAGAATAGTGAGTAACAGAAGTAAGCTAAGTAACCGCTCTACCAGCAACGCTACCAATACCAAAGTAAATTGAGCTAGCTAAGTAAACCAAGTTGGCGACCTCACTCCGAACAATGATGAGTATGGTAAGTTGGATAAGTAAACTAAGTAACCTAAGTAGAATTCTAAGTAACGTAAGTAAGATTTCAGGACACGGAATATGTAGTACCGAAATTATGCTTTGGCAGTCTGACGCTTAGAATCATTGAAACTTGGCGAATTATGTCCTTGATAATGTCCAATGATTTCTGCCAGTTGTTGTAGCAGAAATTATTGGTCAACCCTCGTTCAAATTCATTGTCCATAATGCAAGGTACCGCTTCATTGCACATTCGTCATGAGTCACTGCAAGTTATTGTTCAATTATTATTGTTGAACTCATCCTCTTCGGGGCAATAACTTGCAGTGACTCCTCATACTTGGATTGATATCTCTATATTGACAACGGGAAGCTTGCTACTAGGCTGTACGATAAACGAGATGACTTCAATTTTCCCATTGTTACCTTTCCCTTCCTGAGCAGTAATATCCCGTCTGCAACAGCATATGGAGTTTACGTTTCACAGTTAATCCGTTATGCTAGAACCACTTTCAAGCATCAGGACTTTATGGAACGTGGAAAGGTGCTCACTACCAGGTTGTTATGCCAGGGGTATCAAAAAACCAAACTGGTATCAACACTAAAGAAGTTCTATGGGAGGCACCATGATCTTGTTGATCCGTACAATGTGGCAATTTCCAGAATTATTTCTGATGTGTTTGCCAATGGAAAGCCATAGGAAGACTTTCGAGATCTCGAACATACCCTTCTCGGCATTTATTCCCTTTCTTCGTTCAGGTCAATAGGCATGGTGCGCGAGGCTTGCTTACCAAGTAATGCTTACTATCCTAAGACGCCTGATTACACTCTTCTGGAGTCTATGTCTGTTGGTCTGAACATTGATATTTGCCATTTGTCTATGGATTAATGATTTTGGATTAACGCTTTGGTACGACGACCTTAACTACTTAGTGTATTTCTCAATGACATAGATTTCAGTATTGTTTCAAGGCTGTAATTTGTATATCTTTGAAGATGTCATTGATAAATTATTCATTTGTGTTCCATTGTTATTTATCAGTGTGCTGTATGAATGAGTGCAGTATATTTGTGTACAATTTGTAAATGCCAGATCGTCAATTTAATTTGACATTCGTCATGTTCTAAAGATGTAGTGCGTGTTGGAGAGACCGTCGGTTTAACTTTGTGTGTGATCATTATATAGTGATCACCATTGTCATGTGATTTTGTGTGGGTCAAAATGTGTGTTTAATTAGTTGTGTTTAGTGCTTTAGTTTTTGGATATGATAGGATTAAATGTACTTTGGTAAGACTGTACTATACTTTACTATATTTCGAGATTATCTATCTATCTATCTATCTATCTATCTATCTATCTATCTATCTATCTATCTATCTATCTATCTATCTATCTATCTATCTATCTATCTATCTATCTATCTATCTATCTATCGATCGATCGATCGATCGATCGATCGATCGATCGATCTATCTATCTATCATCTATCTATCTATCTATCTATCTATCTATCTATCTATCTATCTTTCATATTTTCTCTTTCGGACGAGCATGTGGCTTTTCTCCGGGTACTCCGGGTTGATTCTATCTCCGGCGACAGGCTCATAGTAAGTGAAATGATCTTGAAATGAACGTAAAGCCACAGCAATAAAAAAGTCAGTTTGTCTTATGTCCTAATTTTACACAGATTTGTTTAATCATGAGCTGGGAAGTGTAAACTTACTGACTTAGGAGTGTAACGATGCATCGGACCATCGATGCATTGCGATAGGCACTGGGCCGAGAGTACTGCATCGATGGTAAAGTTAATCAAAGCGCCAAAGGCACTGAAATGACAGATTCTATGAGAAAATAAAAAAAAACTGTGAAAACTTACAGACAACCTTTCTAAAAAGCTCTTAAAATTTTGAAAAGTAGTTCCATTGTATGATATGTTTGCAGATGTCTATACACCGGTGGTATCATGAAATGCCATTCGATGTTTCAAATTTTGGAAAGAAACTATTTACGTTTTCAAAACCAAACATTAAAATTCAAGTTTTAACAATGCTACTCTCAATTTCTAACATTTTTGTCTGATCGGTTGTGGATACCTTCCCACAAAAGATGCTCAATTTTTCACAAAGAGATCGGAGGAGAAAGGCTGGTCAGTCCAGTACATGAATTCCATTGGTTTGAAGGCATTTTTGAGTAAGAACAGCACTATAAACCCGCGCGTAATCCTGCTGGATTATATATCGCGGATTCTGAGCGTAAACAAATAAATGGAACCACGTGAGACCGACGCACTTGACTGATGTAACGTCTCGCTGTTCAATTAACGTCTCAGCCATGATCTTGAATGTTCTTAATGTCGCTAGCTACATGCAATAGCTCGACATACCATTTTGCTTAAATTCCATCCGATATGTCATGCTCTATTACGAACGCGTCGCCTCGGTATACTTTACACCTATATGTCGAAACATCCCGAAACGACAATCGGCGTGATTCACGCTGAAGTGCGATGTGTCACTGAAACGCATATCACGCGAGTCGCTTGGACACCAATATACATGTACGTATTTCATGCACCAGCGTAAGTGTTCCTATTCCGTACTTTGTCGACGTCTTAATTTTGGTCACGACAGGGACGTTAAAAGTGCATCGCACAAGGACGACGAACAGGGTCAGTGCTTATTAGTCGGTAGTTGTGTGTGTGTGTGTGTGTGTGTGTGTGTGTGTGTGTGTGTGTGTGTGTGAATTCGGGTTTCACGTCGCTTTCAACAATTTTTCAGTCATATCACGACGCTGTCTGGTTGCGACAGGAAGTTAATGCTCAGTTTTATAGTGTTGCCTCACTGACGTATCATGTCCCAGACACATTACATGATACAACACCCAGTCACATTATCCTGACACCTGGTCGACCAGTCCTAGCTCTTCCCCGTTAATCTGATTGCCAAGCGAGGAGCAGCTAGTATCATTTTTAAAGACTTTAGTATGTCACGGCCCGGGATCGAACCCGTGACCTCCCGTTCCCCGGAGCGGACACTCTACCAACTGAGCTATCGGGGCTGGTAGTCGAAACCCTTTGTTTATCTACAGGTACAGTGTAGCAGATGCCGGCGGAAATCTGCTTCGCATATGCGTCTGTCGGATGAATCGATCTTGACGTACTGACGTCGGTCTTCCGCTACGTCGACGTCCACTAGCGTCTTCTGTTGATAGTAAGATGTCGCTCCAACAGACAAATAGATCACACACATGTGGCACCCAAAATCAGAGTCAACGCCATCCGCTTTCCGACCAGCTTCTTACTGTCCATTAGAAGCCTCCGTGGTGTAGTGTTTATGCTACTCGCCTTGTAAACCAGGGATCGCAGGATCGATCCCGGACTTCTCCAGACTTTCGGATGTGTCTTTTAACCGATGTATCGTCTCCGTATGACCTTAGCTGTTGGTGGGACGTAAAACTCAAACACTCACTCACTCTAACTGTCCAGGGTTAATGAAAATGTTGCAATACGTTCTCACTTGATGCTTTTTGAGAACAAAAATACAATTTCTTCTTTTCTAGGGACGACCTTACATCACACATCAAAAGTTTGATCCTGAACATGTGGTTTCTATCAGTGCTGGTGTGAAGGTGGTACACAGGATCGTGGGCTTCCGCCAATCGGGGCTTAAAGAAATAGATGTGCTGCATGATGCTTCCAGGCAGAGCTGAAACCGACCCGCACACGAGTACTGGTAATCTGCTTAGAGGATCTAAGCCTGCCCAGGCAAAGCGGTGCGAGTCGGACCGTCCATGCATATAAACCCTATTGGTTTCATTGGACGGCAGGGCTTGAAATGTCATTTCATCTCAGTGCCGGGTAAAAGTCCCACAAAATTGGAAGCAACCTCTCCAAAATGACCTATACAGTGTTGACGGGGACGTTAAACCTCAAATCAAACAAAACAAAACACAGGATCGTGGCCGGACTGGTAACCATACGTTACGGTTGATTGATTTAACCTTTTTAGCTTAAGGGCATGGTGCCTAAGCGTGTTGTAATCATGCAATCGTTTGGTTTCAGAATCAAAGCACCGAAAGTGTTGGGGGATGTAGGTTGGGGTGAAAGCCCTGGGCTGAGATAAAACTGTTTAATTTAACCCTGAAATTCCAAACAAATGGTGAAGATTTTGATAAGAAGCGCGTCCTGCAGCGTCCGAACTTGGCCTACACTGTTTGCCAAGCTCACCCTATGATTTCAGGATGACCCTCTTCAGTCTTATGGAATACCCTTATCTCACTGCGGCTATTTTCTACAAGAAAAAGGTTATTCTGAGAAGTCAGTGACAGTCACGTAGACGTTGAACCGATTTTTTATTAGTAACTTCGGGTCGAATACCAAACAATCAACCCAAACATAGCCGGGTCGTTTGTCAGTCTTGGGTGCATGTAAGTGTTATATGTAAAATCTGCACTTGAATAAACTGTTCGATCTGGCAAACAATGTAGACTAAGATCAAACGCCACAGAACACGGTGCTGATCTTGTTCTACATTTTTTGCATGAGTTACTAACATCTTAAGTTTAAACGGACCAGTCCAAGTCCTCGTTCATGACCAGCCTGCATTTAGAGTTAATCGGCATGAGTGTTGTCAGTGCTTTGATTTATTCATTGCCTTGAGTTTCTGGAGTGTACTCTTCCATCACCGAAGTTGGGCTCGTCCATTCTGCTAAATACGGCACCTAGAAATATATCACAGGACCTACACTGTTTGCATAGGTATCTGTACCATATTCCAGGGTTGAAAGGGACAGCCTCTCGCAAAGACTGATATACACCTAGTTGTAACTGACCTAGACTTGACCTCGAATGTCGGGAAACCCATTAATATTCTTGTTTGCAGGCTGGGCTTTAAGGATTAAATATTGACAGCACTGTTAGAAAACGGTGTAATACCTGAACAGACGTCTGAGCAGACGCCGCACTGATCTCGCATGATGCAGCTGATTCATATGAAATGCTGAATCTATTCTCTGAAAGGTAAGATAAAATCGTCAAGTCGTCTGCTTCAAAAGGTTGTATTGCGATTATAGGATGTACAATTTTGATAACTGTGCCAAACCGGACTACATTTTGGCGGACTCATATTTCTTTGGCGGTCAAAGCCGGAAGAAAGTCGTAAGAAAGCCGAAACTACTTTACAACACACAGGATAGCTAGAGATGACAGATAGACTATGTCATTAAAAATTGATGATTATCGCCGATAGTGTATTGAACTATCGATAGTTTCGATAGTTTTCTATATCACTGAAGTTTTTTTTCAGATAACTCCCAAAATTGTTTTCATTCTTTAATCTACCTACGTCTTGTACCCGACCCAGCGTCAAACTGTATATTGTCCAAATTAAAATCCAACAATCTCTCGTGTCAGTCAATGGCCTATTGTCGCGAGGCAATACAATTACAGCTGAATCGCGATTTGGCGGTTCATAACTGAATCGCGATTTGGCGGTAGCCTACAGGTACACGCGTTTATGCATCCTATTTATTTTGCATTATCCACTTTACACACAATGTCTGCGTATAGTCAGTATGCTGAAAATTCCTTCACTGAACAGGTAAAGCACATTTCAACAATTAACACTTTGATGGTAATTCATTTAGAAATAATTGACACGGACGACCACGCATATTTTGATTACGCTAATCTACAAGCTGTCTTAAAGCCAGTGATAAAAAAAGCGATAATTAATGCGTGTTTTTACACAGCGGTATTTATTATCAAAGGGTGTCATCTGCATTAGCAAGTGAAGCATGGAAAGTCCGCACGTGTCACTGACGCTTCAAAAGGTGCAAACATTGTTCTGATTGGTCTTAGAGGATTCTTATTTTGTCAATAGCAGACATCAAAGAAAATAAAATACGTGTCGCCCTGCAAAGAACGTTTATAATTTGGACATCCAGACATGTATATACAGACGAAGAATTAATTTTTAAATCTTGGACTAAAAAACACCGCACTAGAAAACAAAGAAAATATAAACGTGTTTATTTGCAATACACCTCAACCTTATCCGGGTCCAACCAACGGGCCGTGTTAGTTTACCGAATCGTGTTATAAACGCCGACCGTATTTGTCACGGGTCATTCTTTTCTACTTTTACAATGTAAACACATGCCTCCGACGCTATCGCTAAGGGCCACAGTGTTCCGCGTGAAAAGGTGTGAAAATAAAATCTAATATGAGTTTATCCCTCCATCATAAAATTTAACTCACAGTCAATGAGAAAATGATTTAATCGCTCCTAAGACGAATGACTACATCTAACGGAAGATGTATGCACACATGTAATAAAATCGGACTATTCTACTGTCTCGTGAATGGTTATATTTTGGCACCAAATAGCAGACGCTTGGTGGGAAAGGTAGGACGCTTTAATCTATTGTAAACACATCTGTATGCTGTTGTTGGTGACTTACACGGAGCTTCCGGGGATACGTCGGGATTTGTGCAATGCGCTGTTCTCTATCCACAACCGTTTAGCTATCGCTAAAATATTTTTACCGGCTCCAAAATTTTTTTTGTATGACAGAAATACGCACTATTTAAATAAAACACTGACATATAAACACGTCTGGGCTGCCTGGAGAGGATGCCATTATTTACCGATCGCATGCAGAAAAAATGGTAGCTGTGGTTTTTGGAGGGTAGATTTTATGGCGATTTGGATGGCAGAAAACCTTGATGTTCGACTTGTAGGGCGGGTGTGAAAGTTAGGGCTCGTTTTGTATGGAGGGATCCTCGTCTTGTGGCTGGATCATTGAATTGTAAACTAAAATGCATTCTTTATTCTCTCATCTCGCTAAGCTGACAATTTTGACCTTTTGAATATATCGGCAGCAGCTCGTGTTAATCATGCGTGTCAAGCTAAATGAGTTTATATATGCTAACTGGATAATCTGTTATAACATGACTGCAATTAACTTGAAAAAGTACCGTTATTGACCGTGACAACTACAGTATTTTCTACCGTTTGTAATAATATATTTTAGAAGATTTTACCAAACATAAAAAACATACAAATGATTTTTGGAAAATCTTTACACAATGAAAATGATGGGAAATTAGATAAGTTGGCAGTCGGGGAGTTGGCAGTCGGGATGACATTGTCAGAAGGCATGTTCGGCAAGTTGCTGATGACGTCATCGGCCGGTCAGGGCCGATTTGGATTTAAAAATTTTTCTTAGCCATGATATCTATGGTGTTCCTTTTTAACAAACGCATGCGATCGATGTTGTAAGCTGTCCCTCTGTATAAATTGTCTTGTTTATTTCTTTTAATTCAGTTAACACATACAGAAAAACAGTTTGAAGGTTTGAATTGTTTTTATTACCTTCTACAGCAAGAAAATTTGTTTCAGGCAATAGTATCGCAACAGTATTGCAATAGTAGTCAGCAGTTCTAATAGTATCGCAATGGTTCTTCCTGCAAAGTTAATACTATCGCAATAGTCATTTTCTGACTTCCGTTACATCCTAGTCTTACTGTTTACATTAACCTGTGATAATGCACGTGCTGTTTTGTTATTGATAGGAACAAAGATGATAATTTACGTTAACAATAGGCCTATTACCTCCACGCAGAGCTGAGTCCGGCCCGCACACTAGTACTGGTAAACCGCTTAGATGATCTAAGCCTGTCCAGGAACCGCGGTGCGAGGCGGACCGTCCATGCTAATAAACCCTATTGGTTTCATTGGGCGACAGGGCTTGAGATGTCATTTCATCTCAATGTCGGGTAAAAGACCCACAAAATTGGAAGCAACGTCTCCAAAATGACCTTTACAGTGTTGACGGGGACGTTAAACCTCAAATCAAACAAACAAAAAACCTGTCAGTACCCAATGGAGTCCACCGCATAAGTTTGTTCACTGTTATCTATCCCCGGGTATTCATAATGTTTTCGCTGTGTTCCGATTCGCGAAAATAACTGTGAACAAGTTTGTGCTATGCTTCGTCTGCTTCTGATTCTGGTGGTTGTTTGTAATGTGTAAACACTGTAGATAAGAAAATGCCCCGTACGATAATTTAAATTCGCCCACTAGTCTGCCCTGTTAAAAGTTCCTCTTGTCCAATAATGAGACCATTTGATTGTGTCCCGTAAATGTCTGTGAATACGAGTAGTTTTGTTTTTAGAGACCCTGATCAGAGTTGTCAGTTTTCCGTGTCTGACTGAAATGATGTATTAGCCGTTTTGCCCTGCTTTGGCTGGTCTCATCAAATACGGTTAGTTCCTCCTTAGTGACGCGGTGAAGTGTAAAGCTTTATATATCGTACAATTGTTGAGCAGAATAAAGAAATACACCCTTGACTACGAAAACATAGCCGCTTGCATTTTTTTCGGCGTGGGAACGAAACTCAGACTGAACTTTTTTTTTACATTTCATATGTATTTATCTATTTATTTTTATTTTATTAGTTAGTTAATTTTGATCATTCGTGTCTTTTTGTGTGGGTGTCAGCGTATATTATGTTTAGATTGATAGTTCATAATTTCTAGATCATTATTTTGTCCAGGGCATTGAGATTATTCCCTGTATTTGTCTTGCCCACTTGCCCAAAGTCCCCATCTGAATAAAATTGGGTATCCCTGTAGCGAGTGTAGATCTATTATGTTTTTCTTGCAGAACAATGGCTGGTAAAACAACATGTCTGAAATATTGTATTGTCTTATTTTTTATCTACACTACTAAGCACAGAAGCTCTCCAGTGCTGCTGCTCACGCGACTAGCACAGAATTGTAAGAAATTCAGGTGGTGGTTATTTATAGAAAACAGCCTCGGAATTCTTAGAGAATTTATTGTATGTTTGCTCTTGGCAAACACCGTGAATCCAGATCAGACGGCCTACACTTCTGACTGTACAGGAATTTGGGAATTAAGTCTTAATCTCCCCGCTCAACACCGTTTATTTTTTCAGCCTACCCCTTGAGACAATTGATCAAGGTGTGCTGTCAGTGTTTTACACGCAAAGGGTGCATGTATCGGTTCTACAAGAGAAAAAACAATTAAGGGCTTGCGTTGGAGTTCTTTTGATTACAGAGGTATTTTGACGGCACTGGTTATTTTGTTGAGTAAGCATATGCTTGTTTCAGATAATGTCAAGAATAGTAAATGTCCGGAAATCTTATCTCTAGTAGCAACAAATGTGTTTACCCACGTGACCTAGGGACAAGCTTTCTGTGCTGCAGAGATAAAATCTGTGTATTTGTATAGAGTATGCATGGAATCAGTTTTATGCTTTTCACAGTTTTTTTCATGTTACTTCAAAATGCCAACAAAAATGTTCTTGGAGACAGTGTAATAATAGTGACAGCAGATATGCAGACAGGCCACCCATTAAAAAGTTGATTTTCTGATATTTCCAAAGCTCACAAAAAGCCTGGAAAAGTGTCTACGATGGATAAAGCTTTCTGGAAGGCCCTGCGAACTACTTAATGTCAATAGAATCAATGCATATAGATATGTATACATAAAGTTTCTTCGGTTGGGCACAGAAGGGGAGTGTCACTGCTTTGTGTATTTGATGTCTCGAGGTCTGAGTCCTCTTTCTCCTTTAGCCGACGTTTCCACTGGCAGCCCCCAGAAGTGACACTTTTTTACTTGGCATCATCAATAAAATTAGAGTCAAAGCTACCATCGATACTTGAAAGTATTAAAAAATCTTAAAATGGGGCTACAACATTACAGTAACACACACGTGTGCATACTTCCAAGTATCCAAATGGGTTACTTTTCTGATACAAATTTATGATTTTTTGTTATCTTTGCCCCACACATAGATTCTTGGTGCTCATTAAAACTCTCGATGAGGTGGTTTTAACAAGTAGCCACAACCTATGTCTTGGAGCAGAAATAATGAAAAGAATGTATACCCCTGTAAAGTAGAAGTAAAACAAAGATCAGGAATCGATTCAATTAACTTACTCCACCCATCAATGACACCAAAGTAACGAAACACATACATGAAGCGACCAGACCATAATGGAAACCTAAACAAAGGAAGGCCAAAAGGACAGTTACTTTCCCACAAAATGACCAAATGGCCATCCAAAATAAAAAGACACAAGTGATACAAACAGTAAGTAACAAAAAGCAACATAAATGAACCGCAACAGAAGAACCGCCTTGGAACGGTCAGTGGACAGAATTCCACTGGGGGGGGGGGCTTTAATCGATTTTACATGGCCATAATCCTCGCCCTTACCTCTGTCGTGGTATACACTAATTTTGTTTAGTCCGCATGAAGGCTTCCTAACTCATCAGTGTAACATCTCCGAGAACATACATATAAAAAAACTACAGAGATGAAACAAGGTTGAGGACTCGACAGCATACAACAACAGAATTGCATGAGCAAAAGAAAAACAACAGTTAGACTCCGAGGGGCCCGACCAGTTTCCCTATATAAAGTGGGTTTTATTGGATTGTTCATTACACAAATTTTTAACATGATGATTTGTTTTAATTATAATTTTGCTCCAATGTTTAACTAACAATTCAACTGGAAACACAAGTATTTATTTTCAGACTACTGCTTGCTAATTTATATCATTATCATTATTATCATGGACATTTGTATTTTCCAAGAACTTTGTTGCTGTTTTCTGTTTCCCATTCATAGCTCAAGGTAAGGTTTTTTCTTTCATGCGAAAGTTACTGATATTTTGTTTTATTTCTACAAGAAAAATATATATGTTGTGCGTACTTAATAGAAACCCCTTGGTGATGCGGTTCTAACCAAAACATTTGTTTTTGTGCAAAAATAAGAAAATAACATGGGGACATCTCCTCTTATCTGGGGCTATGTTCTTTCCCTTTTGATATTTAGGTAGAGTCTGGGATCCGATTGTATCTGTTCCTGACTGACCTTTTTTATTTTAATATATTCTGTAACCGAGTTAAGATTTTTCCACCATCAAGTGTAGTTAGACTGTCACTCTCCATTGTTTAAAAACTCTTGAAGCTCTCTGCAGGCTTCATACTGACCAAGCTATTCCATACTTTTGCAGCCTTAAACTTTATCCTGCAGAACATGACAATAGTTACCTTTGAAAACATTGTAGATCCAGATCAGATGGCTTCTGAAGATCAGATGGCTAACCATCTGATCTGGTTCTACACTTTTTTTACAATGCAGCTTGTGAATTGAATGAATACATTATATCAAGTAATTTGATTGACTAATAGTCAGACATGGATGTTGCTAAATAAATTTATTATGCAAGATAAAGGTTAAATGATACTTTTAACAGAATAATAGGGAAATAATCAAAATCTGAAGCCTGGAATAAAAAAAATCAAGCTCTATAAGCCTGAAATTCTACAAATGCCTGAAAAATATGAGGCCTGTCTTTGACAGAACTACTTGATCTAAAATCTGACGTCGTTGTTCCCTAATGTTTCAATATTATTTTTTTCAACCCACCAAAAAGAATAACTACATGTATAAAAAATAGAAGTGGAAGCAATGATCAGGTTTCGATACAATCAACCCATAGCTCCCATCAGAGACACCAAAGGGAAAGAAACAAAAACATGAAACAACAGACCTAATGGAAACATCAATAGCAGAAAGCCAAAAGGACAATGGTCAATAGGCTATCCAAAATAAAATAATATAAGCGACACAAACAACCAAAGATAAACCATAACAAAAATAAACCGCGACAGAAGAACGGCCTTGGAACGGTCAGCGGAAACGAATTCCACTTGGGGGGTGGGGGGGGGGCTTGAATCGATTTTACATGGCCATAATCCTCGCCCTTACTTCCGTCGCGATTTAGACAAATAATTTGTTCAGTCCGCATGAAGGCCTCCTACCTCATCAGTGCAACATCACCGTGAACACAAATAATCAAAGTACCACAGAGATGAAACAACGGTGAGGACTCGACAGCAAGAAACCCCTGAAATGCTGGAGCAAAAGAAAACCAACAGTTAGACTCCGATGGGCCCGACCAGAGATAGAGCATCAGGCACCAACCAACATTACCTTGAATTAGATCTCTCTAATTCTCAATAAGCCTTTACGCTGGAACCGTCATAGAGTCTGAGGCCTGACCCACCGGCGTGCAATTAAAGAGGGGAGCAAAGTTGTCAACCGTGATTGGGTTAACTACCATGCATGCAGTCTGTCGTATAACATTTATGTTGTACCCAATTTTTTTCTATCGAAGAATGAATTTACGAAATTGGGTGCTTAAGTCATTGCGGTTATATATTTTTCTGAATTTATATACTAAGTCACATAAAATCCGGGTTCCAATAGACCATGTTGCAGCAGAGATTTAAGTCCAATACTGAATTTTGAAATTAAATCAGAATGACGTCTATAAAATTTTGAAAAGGCTTTGCGTAGTTTATGGTACCGATAACCCTGATTAAGAAGTTTAGCCGTTAACAATTTATTACGAGTGTTGAAATCAGTTACATGACTACACACTCTGGCAAATCGAATTAATTGCAAAATATAAACGTCATAGGATGGCGCACGAGGAACATCACCTTCCAAAAAAGGAACATTTACAATCTCAAAATCATCGCGTTTATCATAAATTTTGTACGAAACAAACCCATCTACAATAGAAAGTTGTAAATCCAAAAAACGGGGCTTCGGAATCAGAAGAATTAGCTTTATTTATCTGAAGGTCGGGGGTGTGTGTGTGGGGGGGGGGTAAATTTGACTGATCAAACCATCGAAATAGGTATTATCATTATTTAATAAATCAACCAAATATCTAGAAGTGGCGCTAAAAGCTTCAATCTACTTTATAAATCTACTTTTCAGACCAACAAATTATAATATTTAACAACAAATTGATTCTAAAGTAAACATTAATTAGACATTAATACTGATATGAATCACTTCCCAGCCGAATGTTTATAACAAACACATACTGATAAGCAGACCAGTTTGAAAGACTTGTCCCTAGGTCACGTGAGTAAGCATACTGATTGCTACTGAAGAGAGATTTCCGGAGTAGTCCTATTGAAGGACATCCAGTTTTCCATACTAAAGACAAACCCTTTTCTTTTCTTTGACCATACTGGAGAGAACCTGTAGCAAAATTGTATAGCTTACATTTTATTTATACAGGAGATATGTGGAAACTGTATACGAGTCTGTCAGAGTGCTCCACATAGGAGGTATTATTTAAACAGGGTTACATCATTCATACCGGAGAGATAGGGTAGTAAAAGTACAAAATGCTGTATTGCTATACATACATGGCACTGTATTATCATACATGCAGGAGATAGACCATATATGTTCTGCATCATTCACATAGGAGATAAACCTTATGTGAACTGAAGGGAAGCAGTATAAGAAACGGAATTCATATCGGAGAGAAACCTTATGTGGGTTCACACTTGGTTTCATACTGGAGAGATACCTTATATGAATAGTTGAAGTCAGCCATATGTAAGAAATGGTATTCATACTGGAGAGATACCTTATGTGAACAGTTGAGAGTTATGGTTTCATACATACGAAACGGTATTCATACTAGAGAGATACCTTATGTGAATAGTTGAGATACGCTTCGGTATGTACGAAACGGTATTCATACTGGAGAGATACTTTATATGAATCAGTCATATGTAAGAAATGGTATTAATACTGAAGAGATACCTTATGTGTAATGTGGAGATTTATGGTTTCAAACATACGAAATGGTATTTATATTGTAGAGATACCTTATGTGAATAGTTCACATTCATACATACAAAATGGTATTCATACTGTAGAGCAACCGTATGTGAAAAGAAATGTGATTAGTTATACAGGGTTACACAATTTATACTGAGGAGACTCAGAAGCGAAACTCTTCACATGACATATAAAGTACTGTATAGCTAGTCATACAGGACATAGTACTTATGAGGAAACTGTATTGAAACTTGTCCATAAAAGAAAGCAATATTTACATAAGAGAGAAACCTGATGAGAACTATGCCATTAATACCGAAGAGAACAGTTGTGAGACTCTAATGTTGTATTTGAAAAGCTGTATTGCTAGTCATACAGGAAATAAAAACTATATGGAATTTGTTTAAACCCTGTTCATATTAGAAAGTATAGATAATAAAGTTGGGTCGCCTTATGTGAACATTTGAGATTAATTGAGAACTGCAATTTATTCGTGCTGGGCTGCATTATTCATACTGGAGAGAAACTTAAAAAAATTAGTTCTGTTTAGAGTGCTGCATTGTTTGCCATACAGGAAATAATAGAGAAAGGAATCGTTGAAACATGTGTTGTATGAAATTTATTCACACTGTAACGTTTCAATAGTATAGAAGATAATCCAGTAATTATAGGTTATTGACTTTATATTGTGAAATATTCGGCACGAGTTCATATGGCGAAGGACGCACGAGCTTGCGAGTGCGTCTTCGCCATATGAACGAGTGCCGAATATTTCACTATATAAAGTCAATAACCTTTTTATTATATACAAAAAAATTCAACTGTCTACTAGAATTCAAGATTGCCTGGTACAGAAAAATGAACATAAAATCAGATTATATAACTTTAAGTGGTTTGAAATGGAAAATAATGAAGGTCGTTAAGTGTCTCCCTACACGTTGAAAAACCACGCCCAATGGCGCCAAAGTGAAGACTACGTTAACGTTGGGGGATGTGACGTCATTAAAAACATTGACGTTTCCCAACACAGGACGCCATTTTTCCGAAGCGTCGGTTATATTTCTTTCAAAAATACTCCAGATTTCTTAGAAGAATGTATTGAAAATCTAAACAGATTGCAGGTAGGTCATATTTGACAGCATAAAATGCGGTTAATGCACTTTGTCAGAACCTATATTCGTTTTGTTTTACGTTCTTTGAGTCGACAAGCACGACAAGATGGCTGCCGATATTTAATATCGAAATGAACAAATTTGAAAGTAGTTCTATTGTGAACGCGACTGCTTATCTACGGGCAATATGAACTTGACTACGGGCAATATAGAAAATATTGACCGGTAATTTCTGTAGAAAGTAAACGGGACATTTTCTGGGTATATAATAAACTAGAGCTGCCGCCTAACGGGCGCCAATTATACCCCCGCATGCGTTGTCAGACAAATTTTTACAAGTATTTGACCTTGAGGAAGGTCAACGTAAAGGTCAAGGTCAGGTTTGTGTATATCAATCTTAAGTACTAGTGGCAAAGTGTGTGGTGTGAGAATATTAAAGAAATCGGTCAAAGAATAAGGAAGTTATGAGCAATGTTAAAGTTTTTTGTAACGGACCGACGACGACGACAGACGACAAGCTGACTCCTATATACCCCCTTCAAACTTCGTTTGCGGGGGTATAATGAATATGTGAGATTTATGGTACATTGCAAGTTATTTACACTTGAATACATCATTCATGCTGGAGAGAAACCGAAGGTGTGTGTAATCGGGTGAAACATTGGAAATTGACCCCTAATGAAGAGCATTATCCAGAAAATGGAACGTCCTTGTGATGTAATAATTAAATACTAGAATAAGTCCATATAGGAAAAAGTGTTATTCATTCAGGAGAACAGCCGAATGTGTATTATTCGTGTGAGAATATGGTGTGTAAGATAGTCTAAGCTGTAAAATGTGAATGTATTTGACAGACAGGCTAATTGAATGATATTTGTATACTAAACGCTTACCAGGTATAAATAAAATAAAATAAAATAAAATTATATTAATGCTTGAGAGGAGTTCTCAGTTTGTGATATGTGAAATCAGTTTATCTGATATTGCAAATGGAAAATAAAACTTCTTTGTGGTAAGAGTAATAATTGTGATAAGTTGTTTTTCACAGTGGAGAGAAATTTTCAGAAGTGAACCAGAAAAAATCTCTAAACCACAACCATGGCTCACTCTAATACTGACGAAGTCGAAAGAGAATTAAGGATTCTGAGAAGGGAGAGAAACAAACAAGCTGCAGAATATCAAAGGCTTGTTCAAGAAGTGAGAATGAATGAAGAGGCAAGAAAAAAAACATATTGGAGAAATGCAAGTCGAACATGAAGAGGAATTAAGACAAGCACATGCGGCTCAAAGAGTTTCAAGGATCGAAATTCAATAGTCAGAAAGAGAACAGGAGATAGAAGATGGCGACGAACCAGATGACTTAGAAATACGAAGTCGAAGAGGTACTTCGGACTCCATATTTACACCTGAAGATTATAGAAGGAGAATGCCTACAGGAATGAGGAGAACTGATGATAGAGTAGTACAAAGGCAAACTATTCCGAAAGGCAATTAATTTCACAGCTGCTGAACCGCCACTGGAAGACTTTGTTACTATCGAAGCAAGGGGTGTGTAACCATAGGGGCTTGAATCATGAAAAAAAAATGAAAAAAAAAAATAAATTTTTATTTTGGTACTATATTAGAGACAAGGGGGGAAACTTCGGCTCCATTTTTTTTTGGGGGGGGGGGGTTACCTCATTTTACACAGTGTATCTTTTTCGAAAATGCAGTTTTACACCTGCTTATTATGAATTATACAAGTTAAATATGTCCACTTTGCAACAATAATCCGCCTCTGTCTGTCACTTGCAGTAAACATGTTTTTCTCGCATGGATTACCTCAGCAACTTAAAATTCGGCATAACCGTGTGCCAAAAATTTCCAGGTTTTCATCAATCACAAGCGAACTAGTGTTACGGAGGAAACTTTTTTCGCTTTCAACTGATGTCTTTCAATAAAATGAACCTCTCTTGACCAATTTGAATCCGAAATGATGTATTTGCAGCTCTAAATTTAGATTTTACAACTTTCACATCGCTTTCTGTAAAAGATCAAGAAAACAGTCGTCGCGAAGCTTGGTTTTTCTGCTGATTCCGGGCTACTCTGATACTCAATCGATGAACTAACGACCGGAACGACCGGTTCTGTTTAATTTTAAACCGTTCGAAGTAGTGACAAATGAGCATTATCGCTATTTTTCTTCCATTTTCAACTTAACCCCAAGAGGGGACACAGACGTTGTATACTGCATATACTCCAGTTTTGAAGGCTGAAAGAGTACACAGTAACCATGTAATTGCGGTAGGGTTCTTTAACCTGCACAGGGGATGGTTCTATTTGCACAGGGATGCTCCAGTTAACGTCCAGATTCGAAGGAGGATGCACTTTATGATATTCATACCTGCAAATGATGCCAGTGGAACGTGTTCTGACTTCTAAATTTTGTCACCGCTGCTGGGGGTCGAACATGGGACTTTTAGCATCTGAAGCAAATGGACTAACCACTGAGCTAGGTGGGTGGCTAAATTTAGGAAGCCGTAGTTATCTCTTAACCGGACTCAGAAAAAAGTGAAATATATTTTTTTTTGCTGAAATCGTGGACATTTTGTGTTATTTTCAAAACAGTTTCAATCATGCTTGTATAGACAGAAAAAAAAACAGCCAGCTTGTTAAAAATGCCACCAATACGTAAATGTTCAAAATGATGCAGCATGGAAACAATTTGTTCCCTTTTGCAACATATTCCTTTTTATGTTTTGAAATTTTGATCCGGGGTCGCTAATGGCCAGTAAATGACAATAAGCACTATTTAGGTTGGGCACATTGGGTCCTTTTCCAACAGGGGTTTAAAGGGACAG
The DNA here is from genome assembly GCA_963580285.1 of Lucinisca nassula. Lineage (NCBI taxonomy): Eukaryota > Metazoa > Mollusca > Bivalvia > Lucinida > Lucinidae > Lucinisca > Lucinisca nassula. Next base: position 82,685,733 of record OY757022.1, on the reverse strand, counting down.
AACCCCTACAGTGCAGAACACACATAATCTCTCTTCCGCGAGTTTCTGACGCTTCTATTTATGAATTTGGTCAAATCCATTGATGTAGGAACCTTGGTAAAAAAACATTGCTCAATTCTTCTGCTCAACAAGTTTGTATTAATCTGAATAGGCACCACAACTCACCGCAACACAGCAAACAAAAACGGTCAGAATAAACTAGAGCATATCAATCTTGATTTTTTTTGGGGAGGGGGGATGAGGGGGTGCGGAGCGGGAATCATTTTACGGTCCTTTCGAGTTTATTTCACTCATATCGAGCCGATTCTTAATCACATGTGGTCGAAGACCGTAGTATCCGTTAAAAAAAAACAAAAAAACACCTGGCCTTCCGTTGCAGAACTCTTGAATGCCTTAAAATAGATGACTTTTATGAAAGGTTTGATTGTGAAGTGTTTAGATCTGTTGAAAAAGTACTTTTATTAGCCTAGAGTGTTTTGGAAAGTAAGTGAGAAATGGGGCCTTGTCAATATATAGGACATTTAAAAAATTTGGTGCTGTTAAATTTGAGTAAAGCGGCATTCCAATCTTAGTGTTTCTCGACAATTTGTTTGTTTATTTTGAGGTTTAACGCCCCCCCCCCCCTCAACACTGTAAAGGTCATTTTGGAGGCGTTGCTTCCAATTTTGTGGGACTTTTACCCGACACTGAGATGAAATGATGATCTCGAGCCCTGTCGCCCAATGAAACCAATAGGGTTTATCAGTATGGACGGCCCGCCTCGCACCGCGGTTCCCGGGCAGGCTTTGATCCCCTAAGCGGTTTACCAGTACTAGTGTGCGGGCCGGATTCAGCTCTGCGTGAAAGCATCATGCAGCTCATATATTTTTTAAGCGCCTATGGGCTGGGGCCGGTGTTTCTGTTTCTCGACAAGGATATTAAAAGGTTATAAAACGTTTTTCATGCTCAATTCAGCCGAACGTTAAATTTGTAATGCTCGCTTTTTTAAATACTAACAGTTCAGGTAATTTTCCTGCTTAGATTTGTTTGTTTGATTTGAGGTTTTAAGTCCCCGTCAACACTGCAAAGGTCATTTTGGAGACGTTGCTTCCAATTTTGTGGGACTTTAACCCGACCTTAAGATGAAATGACATCTGAAGCCCTGCCGCCAAATGAACCAATATGTTTAATTTACATGGGCGGGCCGACCCAAAAGTGTTTATAAGCATAAATGGTCTGACTCGCACCGCTTTGCCCGGGCAGGCATAGATTCTCTGAGCGGTTTAGCAGTACTCGCGTGCGGTCGGTTTCAGCTCTGATTGGAAGCGTCACACAGCCCACCTAATTCTTTAAGCCCTGTTGGGCGGGTCCGAAAACTTTAAAGAATGCGCTGTGAATGCAAAGACTGCACAAATATACAGAATTTAATAAGCGATAAAGCACATTCACACCAATGTTACACAGCAAAATGTTAGTATTTTAATATTCATACCTCCTTAAGAAAATCGTCATCATTTTTCCAGTGAGCCGCTAAAGTTTGTGTCTAAAGCATCCGTTTACATGTAAAGTGCTGCGCATGAAATAAATACCAGTGCATGTACATTTCATGACCGGCTTTCTTTGACACTTGACAGCAGTTTGATGACAACTTGAATGTCCATATCATTAAAAGTTGATAAGGACATGTCATTCTGACTATTAAAAATGTACATTTAAGGAAAAACTGAGAAGCTCTCCCCTAATCGCATGGATAACAAAACCTGCTACAGAAGACGGTTTTGAAAACAAAATTACCTCCGGCACAATGTGGGTGTTTTGCAATGATTGACATTATGAGATAGCTAATAAACCCTAGAGTGAGGCAGCAGTATGAGGCAAAGAAAACAAACACTTAAGAAATGAAATTTATTTTTCTGCTGTTCATGATAGTACGAACGCAGTGGGTTGTGTGCAAAGTTAGTGAACCCCGAAGCGGTTCATGTAAACTTTGTTAGCGACTCGCTGTCGTTCATACTTTCATGAAAAGCAGAAAAAATAAGTTTATTGTTTTATAATTACATTCTTTGCCCCTCATCACTGTGCGAAAAATAATGCTTATAGGGCACAGTTTACCAACGCCCGTAGAGAACCATGGTTTAAAATGACGTCACTAGACGTCACTGAAAATCATGTGACTCGATGCGTTCATGGAAGTATGAACTGTTTTCTATGTGTTTACATTACATTTTTAATTCATGAGCCGGGTAATTTTCATACCCTATCAGTTGAGCATGAAAAAAAAGTTTTATAATCCTTGGGCCAGGCTGGTGCAGTTAAGGTCTGTACACCGTTCTTTCTACCTCTGGAATGAACAGTACACAGTGTTTCCATACCCCTCTACTTAATCTTAAGACCTCCACAAATTTCTTCCAAATATATGTGTGTGTGTGTGTGTGTGTGAGAGAGAGAGAGAGAGAGAGAGAGAGAGAGAGAGAGAGAGAGAGAGAGAGAGAGAGAGAGAGAGAGAGAGAGAGAGAGAGAGAGCAGCAAACATTAGACAAAATACATATTGAAACGCTTTTTCCTTGGTTTCAACTTATCACAAAGAAAAAAAAAAGAAGGAAAATTCCTGCAGGCCTATTGGCACCAAAACAGCCATTGTTATTTAGGTAACAATATTAGAACACACGCTTAGTCAGTCATTCCGACCACTATGAATCCAAATTTGTAAAACAATTTCAAGTTATTTCTAGCCGTATCTCTTTTAACTTATATTCTGAACCGTTTGGCTTAACACTGCTGCATTTTTTATTTATTTTTTTTTGCTTAGCTAAGCGTCGCCGTTTACCGGGAACGAGCGTTTAAACACAAGGTGACGACGTCATGTACACACGTTCTTTAGCACTCTGCCCAAAACACATAGATTTTAAGACGATACCCGTTGTGCAAGAAACTGACAAATATTTCTCTTCAATACGGAGCACTCTAGCAATCTCCTCGATAACGTGGGTTGTGCCCGTCCCAGCATGGACATAAACAAGGCAGTTGTGCCTTGATTTTCTTATCAGATCTAATGCCGTCTTCTGCTTTTCAGTAAACATTTTATGTCCTTTTCTGCGCATGTGCCAAAAAAGTTACAGTGGCTAATGTGAAGTTGACCGCAAAGGGATACAATACAAAATTCCCAGAGCACAGCCCATTATACGTAGAAACACCATCCAGTTATCTTATCTGCGTAATACGTGTACGTAGTCCTAGCAGAATATATTACATTGAAAAAATAAATCAAATGAGAAATAATGGCTATCACACACATTTTAACAGTAACAACAGATACTCAGCCATTGCCGGGCGTAGTTTCCAAAGTTCCGGACTATATCTGTCCTGCACGTCTCGCTTTTTAAACACGACGATTATGGCAAGCGTCCAGGTTTCTGTATCGATCATTGACAGAACACTGCGGAAAGCGAAGCAAAAGTACCAAACCCTAAATTTAGAGCTGCGAGTGCATCTTTTGGGATTCCAATTGGCAAAGAGAGCTAAAATTAAATGAAAGACAACGGGTGAAAGCGAAAAACGTTCCCCCCCCCCCCCCCCCCGTATCACTAGTTCGGTTGTGATTGATGAAAACCTGAAAATTTTTGGCACACGGTTATGCCGAATTTTGAGTTGCTGAGTTAATCCATGCGAGAAAAGCATGTTTCCTGCAAGTGAAAGACAGAGGCGGATTATTGTTGCAAAGTGGACATATGTAACTTCTATAATTCATAATAAGCAGGTGACAAACTCCATTTGCGAAAAAGATACACAGGGTAAAATGAGGTAACTCCTAAAAAAATTGAGCCGAAGTTTCCCCCCCCCCCCTTGTCTCTAATATAGTACCAAAAAAAAAATTTTTTTATTTTTTTTATGATTCAAGCCCCTATGTGTGTATCTGGAAAAAAGTGACCATGGTGGTACATTCAAAGAAATAGAAGAAATGGATAGAAGATTAATGTCTTTGAGACGTCAGGGACTTAATGTTTTGGAAGCCAGCAGAGAAGCAAAAGAATCAGAAAAGTAGAAGTAAAACAAAGATCAGGAATTGATACAATTAGAAAGTCATGAAATTAATGAAAGCACCCGAAGAAAGCTCAGTTTTCAACAGGTGAAAAGGAAGAAGAAACTGTAAGATGCAAAACTCCAGTTTTCTCGGAGTCCACACCACAAAGTCAGAAGTATCACTATCCTTCGTCATTAGAGAAGAAATAGACTGGTGGAATGTATGAAGAACCAGACGACTTTAAACAAATGCCAACTGGTTTTATAATAGATAGAAAATGTTTCAAAACACAAAGACAGGAACGATATGAATACCTTCTGCCAGAAGAAAAAAAAAACATGCCGCAAGCATGTGGCACCAAACACCACAACAGCGAGAGAGAGAGAGAGAGAGAGAGAGAGAGAGAGAGAGAGAGAGAGAGAGAGAGAGAGAGAGAGAGAGAGAGAGAGAGAGTTATAGACACAGAGAACCACCTTTTAGGGGAACCGATGAAGATATAACATATCAGTTTGATGATAAAAGGAGGATAGTTGTAGAAAATCGGATTGCATGGGAAGAAGAAATTAGAAGAAGAGAAATAGAACTTGATGAAAGTTTCTTTTGCTCTAGAATTTCAGTGGTTTCTTGCTGTCGAGTCCTCACCGTTGTCTCACCTCTGTGGTTCTTTGATTTTTGTGTTCACGGAGATGTTGCACTGATGAGTTAGGAGGCCTTCATGCGGACTGAACAAATTATTTGTCTAAATCGCGACGGAAGTAAGGGCGAGGATTGTGGCCACGTAAAATCGATTTAAGCCCCCAGTGGAAATCTTCCACTGACCGTTCCAAGGCGGCTCTTCTGTGGCGATTTATTTATGTTGTTGTTTGTTACTTACTGTGTGTATCACTTTTGTCTTTTTATTTTGGATGGCCATATGGCCATTTTGTGGGAAAGTAACTATCCTTATGGCCTTCCTTTGTTTGGGTTTCCATTATGGTCTTGTCGCTTAGTGTTTGTATTTCTTTCCCTTTGGTGTCTTTTATGGATGGAGTAAGTTAATTGTATCAATTCCTGATCTTTGTTTTACTTCTACTTTGATGAAAGAGAGAAACGGCTAACTCTAGAAAAAGAGAGATTAGACCAAGGGTATAGTACTTGGGATCTTCTTGAGAAAGAAGAAGCATTGAAAAAGAGACAAGAGATCATTCAAATTCGAGATGAAGAATTAATGCAGAGAGAGACAATGCTTGGAAGACGTAGAAATGAAGTGAGTGAAATACAGAGACATAAAGAAGTTTCAGTGAAAGTGTCCAAAAATAGGTTGCAAGAAAGAGAAAGTATTATTGATAACTAACAACAAAGAACTAGGAAACATAAAGCTGACTCAAAGGTGCCGTAAAGTGCAACACGTATTTCACCAAGAAACGATGGCGACAGATGGTTCATAAACAGACTGTCTAGATACACAGTATTTATTTCCCAAGTTTACAATATTTTCGGGAGATGAACCGAAACCTAAAATAGAAGCAACGTTTAAAGAATGGACATGCGAAGTTAATTGTACACCAAAGGCTGGGAATTATTCAGTCATTGACAGCACAGGCGATTCGTAAACCATTACGCAATCCTGCAAAGAAAGCTTTATTTTCAATGGATCTTACAGCAAGTGTAGATGTCATGCTGGATAAACTAGAAGGGCTATATGGAAATGTTGCAAAAGGACAAAGTGTATTGAAAGAATTCTATACAGCTATGCAGAATGAGAATGAAACTGTAACAGCAAGGGGGTCTTCGTCTTGAAGAGATATTACAGAAAGCAACAGAAAAGAGTTATGTTAAAGCCGAAGACGGGAATAATATGTTGAAAGAGCAGTTCTGGACCGGATTAAGAAGTGAGCGTCTGAATAACGCGACCCGTGTGAAGTATGAATTTACAGACGACTTTGATCTGTTAAGAAGAGCTTTAAGAGCAGAAGAATACGATATGAAACGGGTTTCCGGACATTCTCAACAGCACCTTGGAGCACCTCAATCATAGAGAAAGACAGAACAGGAAGCGAAGATTGAAAGCTCTAAGTTAGATCGGTTGATAGAAGGAATACAAGCCCTTCGAAAATATGTTCAAGCTGGAAATAGACGTACAGGGATAGGCCCTCGAGAGGTGGTAAAAACCAGGTAGGAGGATATGCAAGACAAAATACAGATGGAGGACAAAACACACGTAAAGATACACATAGTCAACAGGAAGGTCAAACAGAATACAAACAGTTAAACCATTAGAAGTAGAAGTAAAACAAAGATCAGAAGTCGATACAATTAACTTACTCCACCCATCAAAGACACCAAAGGGAAAGAAACACAAACATGAAGCGACCAGACCATAATGGAAACCTAAACAAAGGAAGGCCATAAGGACAGTTACTTTCCCACAAAATGGCCAAATGGCCATCCAAAAAAAGACACTAGTGATACACACAGTAAGTAACAAACAATAACATAAATAAACCGTCACAGAAGAACCGCCTTGGAACGGTCAGTGGATTTAACGTCGTAGAACTAAATTGGAAGATCTTAATTTTACATAGATCTAAATTAGAAGTCTTCAACGCGAGATAAGCTGAAGACTTTACTATGGAAGACCTCGGTCCAGTAGAAGGTTACCCAATCACGGAATTAGTGGGCGATTCTAACGAGACTGTTGTAACCTTCAGTGGCAGAGAAGCAATGGCATTAATAGACAGTGGATCCCAAGTCACGACAGTGTGTGAAAAAAGTCTATAGGACATTGGACCCTACACCACCCGTTGTTCCTATTGAGGCTTTTAACCTCAAACTTCAAGGACCTGATGGAAGTGATCTTCGGTACATATGTTGCATACGGGTGCAAATAAGAGTATCATTTCAAGACTTCAAGTTATTGACACTCTAGCACTTGTGGTATCAACAACCAGCTATAATTCTGAAGTCCCACTTATTATAGGAACAAACGTGATTAGAAATGCAAAGCTGGCACAGAATACTGCAGCAGATGTTTCTGAAGCATGGCAAAATGTTTTCATTTCTCTGCACAACGGCCTTGATGGCGTCGTTAGATCTACGAATAAGTAGAATGTAGAAATTGAAGCTATGAAAACTATGACATTTTCTGGATTAGTGCGAAAGACAAAAGATGTGGAGACAGCAATAATGGAGAACACGTCAAGCAGGTTGGGTGTGTCTCCGCGGGTAGTGGCATTAAACAAATTGGGATCATATCAGCGAGTTCCTGTTCATGTCTTCAACATTTCAACTAGGACAATCACGATATCACCACAAACAACTTTGTGTGAATTACAGGAAGTTAAAGTGCTCAGACAAGCGGTTTTTGATTTTGAACAAGATTGTGAAAATGCCGCCACGATAGCTTCATGTAGAGTTGCAGAAAGTGACCAGACGGTACTAGTAGACATAGACTTGGATGATACAGATCTCAGCACTGAATAGAAGGAACAGTCAAATAGGATGGTCAGAAAATGGAACAGTGTGTTTTCAAAAGGAGACATGGGTATCGGACACAAAAAGTTAGTGGAGCATCATATAAAGTTGAGGAAAGAGGAGCCATTCAAAGAACCACATAGAAGGATTCCAGAAATTAGAGAACATCTGCAAGAAATGTTGGACGCAGGTGTGATCAGAAATAGTGAAAGGCCGTTCTCTTCGAATGTGGTGGTAGTGCGCAAGAAAGATGGTACCATCAGACTATATGTTGACTTTAGAAAGCTGAACAACAACACTATCAAAGAAGCTTATGCCATTCCCCGTATTGAAAAGTTATTACATTTATTAGCGGGATCGAAATACTTCTCTAAATTGGATCTTCTGGCAAGTTGAGGTCAGTGATGAAGACAAACGCAAGACGGCTTTCAAAGCAGGGGCGCTTGACTTCTTTGAATTTAACCGGATGCCTTTTGGTCTTTGCAATGCGCCAGCCACGTTTCAAAGGTTGATGGAGAGAAGCATGGGAGACATGAATCTTCGAGATTGTTTAATATATCTGGATGATAAAGTGGTTTTCTCGTCAACCTTTGAAAAACACGTCGAGAGACTTGAGGCGATGGTCAAGCGTCTGACGGTCAACAACCTCAAGTTGAAGGCATCGAAATGCGAGTATTTCAAACGAGAGGTCACCTATTTCGGACATGTCGTGTCTTCTGAAGGAACCAAGACCGATCCCAGTAAGACAGAAGCCGTCAAAACATGGCCAGTACCCAAGACAGTTAAAGAAGTCCGCATGTTCCTGGGGTTCACTGGGTACTACAGACGTTTTGTAAAAGGCTACGCATCTATTGTTCGCCCTCTAAACGATCTGCTCGTGGGACATCCCACTAACAAGAAAGCCGCAAAAGGTCGGAAACCAACCAGGAAACCAACTCCGTTTAACTGGGGAGAAGCGCATCAAGTGACCTTTGACAGCATCATTGATTGTCTGACACAACCACCAGTTTTGGCTTATGGTGACTATAGAATTCCATTCAAGCTACACACAGATGCATCCACAACAGGCCTGGGCGCAGTTTTGTACCAGAATCAGAACGGGATAGATCGTGTGGTAGCTTATGCAAGTAGAAGTCTAAATCATGCCAAGAAGAACTACCCAGCGCATAAGTTGGAGTTTTTAGCACTGAAGTTGGCAGTGACAGAAAATTTTAATGACTTTTCTTATGGGTAAAAGTTTGAAGCAGTGACTGACAACAATCCGCGTACATACATCCTGACAACAGTCAAACCGGATGTAACTGAACAAAGATGGATCGCAGATCTGTCATCATACAACTTCAGCTTGACATATAGAAATGGGATTAACAACAATGATGCTGATGGATTGTCAAGAAGGAAGGAGTCCTCTGAATCAAAAGAAAACATCCAGTTTCCAGAGATTATGAAGGCTATCTGTCAATGAGTGACCGTCTCTATTGATGAACATCCATTAGTGAAAAACATCGCTATGTACCCCTCTGACATTAACCCTTCTGATTAGGTACTTCCTCAAGAGATCCTTTCAACAACAGCTCTTACCAAATAGGATTCGAGTAAAGCTCAGAGAGAAGACAGAAATATTTCTCTGTTGCTTGATTTTATCGCTTGTGGCCAGTGACCGGATGCTATGCAGATTGAGGCTCTAAGGTTAGAAAAGCGATACATGAAGGAATGGAGTTATCTGACTATGAGGCAAGGAGTTCTCTTGAGGACTTCTTCACAGCAAGGACAGTAAATTCAGCAATTGGTGTTGCCAGAGAAATTTCTTGAGGACATTTTTAAAGCGTACCACGAAGATCTTGGACACCAGGGTCGATATCGAACTCTAAGTCTAATGAAGAGACGTGTTTACTGGCCTGGCATGGATAGCAATGTTGAAAGGGAGATCGCACAGTGCGGACTGTGTATACGCCGGAAAGTACAGCCAACCAGGGCGGCCGATCTTGTCAACATAACCTCTTCCGCTCCTATGGAAGTAGTCTGTGTAGACAATGTCACACAGTCAAGAAGACAAAACGCACGGATGATGCTCAATATCTTTTATTTCTACTCTATACCAAGCGGAGTGAAATACTGACTGCCGACTAGAAAACAACCCCAGTTTATATACATCTCCTACGTTTCATAACTGACCATAAAAAATGACACATCCATGCATGAGCACTTAATAAGTCAATAAACGGCAATTAAACTGACTTTGACCGGGTCCACTTGACAGCTATCGCTCGGGGCTAGTCATTAGTATGAGTGTTTGTCACAATTATGGTCCGATACTTCTTCGCAGCAGTTTTCATCTACTGTGAAAATGCACTAGGGTTGTCATCTCGCCTGGCCCTACCTATATGATATAGGTACTTTTCTAATATAAGAAAACAATACATACAAGAACCACTACTGTGTTACAAGTATCTCAGCCTTGAACGTTCCAAAGGAGGCTTTGAAAACGTCCTTGTAAAAACAGGTCATTTTACGCGGTACGCCCGAGCAATACCCACTAGGAATCCGACGGCACATACAACAGCTCGACTTCTCTACGATAACTTCTTCGTACACTATGGGTTCCCGGCCAGGATCCATAGTGATCAGGGAGCTTACTTTGAATCGAAGTTGATCAAGAGCCTCTGTGACCTTACATGACTGAAGAAAATCCGCACTACACCGTACCATCCAATGGGCAATGGCATGGTTGAGAGATTCAACAAGACTTTGCTGAACATGTTGGGAACACTCCAAGATAACCAGAAAGCAGACTGGAAATCGCACGTTTCCACACCCACACATGCCTAAACCACTGGATTTTCTCCATTTTACCTGATGTTCGGGCGACATCCACGTTTAGCTGTTGATGCCTTCCTTGGAATTCCCCAGAGCGAAGATCAGGTTGTAAGCCATCAGAGCTATGTTGACAAGCTGAGGCAACGTATGACTAATGCTTATGACATTGCCTCCTCAAAAGCCAGAAAGAGTGCTGAAAGACAGAAAGGCTTCTATGATCACAAATTGAAATACATGAAACTGGAAGAAGGTGATCGTGTGCTCGTCAAAAATATCCGAATAAGAGGGAAACATAAACTGGCGGATTAATGGGAACACTGTCCGTATATAGTTAAGAAACAGCCAGCCACATACATCCCAGTGTACGAGGTGTTGAAAGAGAATGCTCCAGGATCTAAGCCTAGAGTACTTCACCGTAATATGCTGCTAACTTTCTCGGGACTACCTTGCCCGCGGACACACACACCAGAAAAAGAAAAGAAAGAACAGAAGCGATAAGACCAGGAATATAACTTCAGACTTGGCGTACAAGATGCAGAAGAACCAGAGTATGATAATTGTAGTCAGTCTTCAGCTCAAGAAGAAGAGAAAGAAGACGTCCATAATATTTCTGAGCGATACATTATACCAGCGCGGCGTGCTCCTGGACAGATAGATATTAGGTCAAGTGAAAGCAGAGGTCAGACAAAATGGAGCGAACAAGGAACTTCTTGACCCCTAGAAGTACCAAAAAGACAACAGAGACCCAGAAGACCTCCTGAATGGATGAACATTGACCAGTGGGTTACGCAGCAGAATACATTTACTCTGCCTGCTGGTCAAATGAAATACATCTAATGATATGTTCATCCAAATTGACAAATGGAAGGGGACAGTTGGCAGCTTTATTATTCATCTATTCATTGTAAATAGTCCATTAACAGTTGGACTGACAGCCAGACATTTAAAGGGAGAATTTAAGTAGATACAGTTCAAATATGTTCGATAAAATAGTTATCCTTTGAAAGCAAAGAATACACCACAGAACTTAATAGTATGAAGTACTGGATTAAATGTATTTTTCCTCTATTAGGTTGCAAGGACCAGAATAAGAAGAAAGCACTAAAAAGTGAAAGGAGAATGTGTCCAGATACATAATAAGCTCCTTAAAAAGTTACACGAAGGTGTTGAAACAGGTGCGTGCTGAACCTTTTGAACTGTTTAATAATGAATGTGTAAATTGATATTGTGGTCTAAATTATTATTTTTCTCCCACGTCCTGCTCCGGATCAGTCCAAACCTCCAATATCTTATTCCATTGCATCATTATCATTTCATTTCATCAACCTGTGTGTGTGTGTGTGTGTGTGTGTGTGTGTGTGTGTGTGTGTGTGTGTGTGTGTGTGTGTTTGAGTGATAGGTGCGCAATACTTTTCTGTTTTTTTTTTTCTGTTTTTCGCTTCTGGTTTTAACGTTTTACCATCGCGAGGACCGCTCAACAACACTCTTACATTTATTAATGTCGAGGACGCCATTTCGCGGAGAGGGGAAATATGTAACAGAGTCGAAATTATGCTTTGGCAGTCAGACGCTTATCAGAATCATTGAAACATGGCGAATTATGTCCTTGATAATGTTCAATGATTTCTGCCAGTTGTTGTAGCAGAAATTATTGATCAACCCTCGTTCAAATTCATTGTCCATAATGCAAGGTACCGCTTCATTGCACATTCGTCATTTTCCTTGAATTGTAAAGATATTCTCTTTACATATTGTTTGTGATTCTGATGTTTTAAAGATGTATTTTCATATATTTATTGTTCCATTAGTGTATTTCTCAATGACATAGATTTCAGTATTTTTACAAGGCTGGACTTAGTATATCTGAGTTTTTGAAGATGTCATTGATCCATTATTCCTTTGTGTACCATTGTTAAGTAACAGTGTGCTGTATGAATGAGTGTAGTATATTTGTGTAGTATTTTTAAATGTCTTTTGTAGGTCTAGAATCATGAATCATCGTTGTTAACATTAAAGTTTATGAAGCTGTCACTGGTGCGTTGGCTCTATAGGACCCTGTTGAAATCTTCCCGGTTACAGTTATATCACACCTCGTGGTAAGGGGTTTACTGGAGTAAATATGTCTTAAGGAAACGGTGAAATCAAGATTTGTTCACATGTTGAATTTTCAGTTTGTTTTATTTGATATCCAGCCCCTTATTTTCTGGAAAATATTATAATTATCGATTAAGTAGAATCACTAGCTGCATGGAAACAGGGATGTAATTGTGTCACATTCCCTATGGGTTCAAACTGTGTCAAGTAAGTAGAAAATTCGGACTGTTTTGAATATAACAAATTGCAATATGTTTTGCTCGTTTGAAAATGCCAAAATGTACCCTGAAGGTTATATGATTTTTGTGAAAGCAGGTTCTTGTTAGAAGGAACGGGACTGCCTTTATTTGCTGTTTATATGTTGCAGTCTTTTATTTAAATCTAAAACCAGCGTTTGGGCATAAGACTCGCTTTTCCAACCACGTATGGTGTAGTATCTAGCCATTATTTTGCGCTAAGCAACTACGAGCACTAACTGGGCCGAAGTATTTGTCGCGATTCGGATACAAAGGAGTAATTATTGTTCTGACTACCGTACGGTAAAAAGTTACTGTTCGCGGTCTTGATTTCGGTTTACAAATAGCCTTGCGCTGATGCGCAGCGCAACAAGCCGAGAGCAGCTGACCAGTGCAAAAAAGCAAGCAAGTAGTTCTTAGTGTGGCTACTAATCATTATGAACCATCATGAATCAGTTTAAGGCTGGGAACAATCGTCGAAGCCCACTTCCAGCAAGCCAGGCTCATCATGCGAGTATTGTGCTGTCAGTTAACTTGTGCATAACAAATCCTAGCAGACGCCTCCTTCCAGCTGGTGGTCACAATATTTCATGGAACATCGGCAAACAGACTTAAGTTTCATATATAGATTCCTCAAGAAAAAATAGCTGACATATTATTTTCTCGTCAGGATTATGCCCCTTCCCCGAGTTATGGCCCTTTAAAAACTTTTGGATGGAATCTTGTCAGCAAAATATCTCAAACTCAGTTATAGCCTTGAAAGTTGATGAGAGGATTGCTAGTGATGAGTAGATGACTTGATTAAAGTTGAAGCAAAGTACACACATGGGCATTCAGATCCAAGAGACCATAACTCGTGGAGTTACACCTCTTGATAAGTTCTACAATTTGGGGATAACTGTACTGAAAATTGTCATTTGGGGAGGTAAATCGGAGGTTTTACGGTCGGAAATTTCGTTTTACGGCGACGCGTAAGCGGAGCCGTAAAACGTAATTTGCGACCGTAAAACCGACGATTTACCTCCCCAAATGACAATTTTCAATACAGTTATCCCCATTCTAATGCACTTTTTCGGTTGTTAAGCTAAAATTTGTACTATTTTGCACAAGGCGGCAGGCGCGGTGAGCTGCGTAAAACCAAATGCCAGCCAATGAAAAGCGACGTTACGTGGTGGCGTCGGATTTCCGACAGTATATCGTGGAATATACTGTCGCAAATTTTTGACGTTATCCAATCAGACGTCGCGTTACATACGTCAGTGCATTAGAATTTACCATTACTGAAAAATTTTCTCGGATAAAATTTCCGTAACTATTTTCAACAACTGTGAGGGTTACAAACTTGAAGTTTGGTACACACAAGGACAGTGGGTCGATGTGTCGTGCGTATTTGATTCAGGTCCAAAGTTTCATAACTCTTGCAGTTATATCCCTGGATGGATTTTACAATTGCCAGTTAAAACTTCCGCCACTATTTTTTTTAGCAACTGTGAGGGTTACAAAGTAATAACTCATGGGAAGTCGGTTCATCTATTGTGTACCTCTATTTCAGTCATATGTCTGTTTGATTCATGTTTTTGTTCAACAACTATGAGGTATACGAAGTTTAAATTTAGTACGCACATGGGTAGTTGGTGGACTTATCGGGTATACCAGATTCAGGGCGAATGTCATATAACAATCAGAGCTTCACCCCTTGATATATGTGACAATTTACCATACTAAATCTTTACATTACGGATTCCCCAGAAACTCTGCAAGCTGTCAATTTTAAACTTGGTACACACATGGGCAGTGGACTGATGCATTGTATATACTGTAATCAGGGCCAATGGCGTTAAAACTCTTGGAGTAATACCCCTTGATGGCTTTTACAATTTGCCATTCATGAAAAATTTTGTCACACTTTCCGCAAGGACTGAAAAGGTAACAAATTTGAACCTAGCATGCGCATGGATGGTATGTTTATGCGACTCAGGGCAAATTGTCCACAACTCTGGCTGTTAAATCCATTATTTGTTTTAATTATTAAAAGTTTTGTTTTTTTTTTCGTTTCAGATTTCTCAGGAACATTGGCTGTATAGTTAAAACTTTGTAAACAAGCTACCTATTTGTCATAACTGAACATGTTTCGTTACACAATGTTTAAGAACTGTTGGGGATACAATGTTAAATTCATTGATGTGCTATGTATACCAGAATCAGGACTTTAGGCCCAGAAATGCTAGAGTTAAACCCTTGTTAGGTTTTATATTGCCCTGTATCTCAGTAATATTATCTAGTAAGTATGGGTCTTTCACCAATAAAAGTGCAACACGTTTACATGTTGTTTAAGCAAATTGTAAAAATATGTTTTACTAAAAAAAGTCTTTGATTATTTTCTTCTAAGTACTCAGCGGGTCCTCGGCCCCCGCCCATCGGGGCTTGAAGAACTACATGGGCTGCATGATGCTTCCACGCAGAGCTGAAACCAGGGGTACTGGTACTGGTAAACCACTTAGAGGATCTAAGCCTGTCCAGGCAAAGCGGTGCGAGTCGGCCCGTCCATGCTTATAAACCCTATGGAAGCAACGTCTCCAAAATGACATTTACATTGTTGACGGTGACGTTAAACCTCAAATCAAACAAAAACAAAACTCCACCAGTCGACTAGATCATTGTTGCTTAAATCCTTGTTTCACTGGGTCGGCGGACGTCTTTCAAACACTTGACAAAACATGGCAACCAACAAACTTTCAAACTTGTGATCGAAGCCTCAGTTAAAAAACAGCCAGTGTCTCGGGAAGACTTGTATGGAATATAAGTGTAAGACCATTCAGGTTAGTCTAACACGTATAGTGTGTTGACTACATAATCTTGTTTGCTAGTAGTCTATGTATGTAAAAGTCTCCCGAATCATTCTCATTGATACAAGAAGGAATTCACAACATGCACCGTTCAATTCTCAATTTTGTTTCTGACATTTCATTTGTCTGCTACTCACTTTACTAAAATCATACAAAACCATTGACTGTTTTAACAATTTCCAGAAAAATAAAAGCACTGACAGTACTGGTGGGTCGATCGTCTCTGAGAGTAGGTTGGGAAAATAGTCCTGAACTGAGAATCGAACTGTTCGTTTAACTTTAAGCAAGCACAGTAAATCTGATCAGAGATCGCGTTATGTGGCGTCTGATTATGTAGATTCTGTTTGCCAATGCCCACGTGCACGAGCACAGTCCAACCGCCCCGCCCATCGGGACTTGAAGAAATAGATGGGCTACATGGTGCTTCCAAGCAGAGCTGAAACGGACCACACACGAGTACTGGTAAACCGCTTAGAGTATCTAAGCCTGCACAGGCAAAGCGGTGCGAGTCTGACCGTCCATGCTCATAAACCCTATTGGTTTTATTGCGTGACAGAGCAGTGCGAGTTGGGTCGTCCATCGGGGCTTGAAGAAATAGATGGGCTGCATGATGCTTCCACGCAGAGTTGAAACCGACCGCACACGAGTGCTGGTAAACCGCTTAGAGGATCTAAGCCTGTCCAGGCAAAGTGGTTGTTTGGTTTGGGCTTGAGATATCGTTTTATCTCAGTGTAGGGTAAAAGTCCAAAAAATGGAAGCAATGTCTCCAAATGACCTATACAGTGTTGACGGGGACATTAAACCTCAAACAAACAAACAAACGAGCACAGTCCAGAATTTTCTTTCTACGCAGTGCTCTGATCTGTAAGGGATGCTATAAACAACCAGTACTTGGATTTTGTTCAGGGTCAGCGGCAGTCAGGTGGTCAGGGATAGTCACGCGGACAATGCTTTGCTTTATAACATAGACTGTGGTGTGGGTACCCCTTAAAACGCTTTATTATAAGAAAAGAGTAGCATACTTAGTATGTATTTATTTATTGTCTGAAAAAATATGGTGGCATTTTCCGTAAAATTATTTACATGTACTTGTCATTTGTTATGTCAGTTAATCCGTTATGCTAGAGCCTGTTCAAAGTATCAGGACTTTATGGAACGTGGGAAGGTGCTCACTACCAGGTTGTTAGGCCAGGGGTATCAAAAAACCAAACTGGTATCAACACTTAAGAAGTTTTATGGGAGGCACCATGATCTTGTGGATCCGTACAATGTGGCCATTTCCAGAATTATTTCTGATATGTTTGCCAATGGAAAGCCGTAGGAAGACTTCCAAAATCTGGGACATACCCTTCCCGGCATTTACACCTTGTCTTCGTTCGGGTCGATGGGCATGGTGGGCGAAGCTTGCTTACCAAGTAATGCTTAATATCCGCGGACGCCTGATTACACTCTTCTGGAGTCCATGTCTGTTGATCCGAACATTGGTATTTGCCATTTTGTCTATGGATTAACGATTTTGGATTGACGCTTTGGTACTACGACTTAAACTACTTGTTAATATGTTTAATTATTGGAAGTGTCTCCTGACAACCGGTTGTCAGGAGCATTTTTGCTATCAAAAATGCTCCTGACAACCAGCAATATTTTTCCAATATAAACCTATAATATTAGTATTATTTTATTTACCCTTTTTAGTATTTCATGGTTCTTGATATATGTTTAATGCTTTTTTGTCATTTTTTTAGTATTCAAATGAAATTAATTGAAGTTAATTCATGTAATTATATTCAGATTTTTTTAGGTCACCAGAGCCAAAGGCTCTGTGGGAGCTTATAGGATAGGCAGTTGTCTGCCGTTGTCTGAAATATGTCGTCAACACTTTCAAATGACATCTCTTCTGAAGCCCCTAAGCTGATTTGACCCAAATTTTATCTGTAGCATCCTTGGACTGGGGGGTTGAAAGTTTATGTTTTAAGCTCACTGTCACATAGAGACAAGTGAGCTTTTGGGATCACCTTTTGTCCGTTGTCCGTGCATCCATCCGTGCGTAAACACATCTCCTCCTAAACCCCTGATCGGATTTTGACCAAACTTCACAGTAATGATCCTTAGGTGGTGCCCATTCAAAGTTGTTCAAATGGTTCTGGTCCATTGCACATCTATGTCACAGGAACCAAAAATAGATTTTTTTTTCACCGAAAACACACAAAAAAAATATTCTTCTCTGAAACTACAAGGCCCAGGTCTTTGATATTTGGTATGAAGCTTTAACTAGTGGACCCAAGAATGTTTAAATTATAGTGCTGGGGCCAAAAATGCCCCTGCCCTGGGGCCCTTTGGTTTTACATGGGCTTACATGTATATAGGGAAAATCTTTAAAAATCTTCTTCTCTGAAACCGCAAGGCCCAGGTCTTTGATATGTGGTATGAAACTTCATCTTGTGGACCTTTACCAAGGTTGTTCAAATTATAGCCCTGGGACCAAAAATGCCCCCGCTCTGGGGCCCTTTGGTTTTAAACAGACTTGTATATATATAGGGAAAATCTTGAAAAATCTTCTCTGAAACCACAAGGCCTAGGTCTTTGATATTTGGTGTGAAATTTCATCAAGTGGACCTATATCAAGATTGTTCAAATGATAGCCCTGAGGCCAAAAATGCCCCCGCCCTGAGACCCTCTGGTTTTATATTGAGTTATATAGGGACATCTTTAAAAATCTTCTTCCCTGAAATTGCAAGGCCCATGTCTTTGGTATATGGAGCTTCATCTAGTGGACCTCTACAAAGATTGTTCAAATTATAGCCGTCGGGGCCACAAATGCCCCTGCCCGGGACCTTTTGGTTTTACATAGACTTATATAGAGATAATCTTTGAAAGTCTTCTTCTCTGAAACCCCAAGGCCCAGGTCTTTGATATTTGGTGTGAAGCTTCATCTAGTGGACCTCTATCAAGATTATTTAAATTATAACCCTGAGGCCAAAGATGCCCCCACCTCATGGCCATTTGGTTTTACATAGGCTTATGTAGGGAATATCTTTAAAAAAAAATAAATCTTCTCTGAAACTGCAACCCCCCGGGTCTTTGATATTTGGTGTGTAGCTTCATCTAGTAGACCTTTACCAAGATTGTTCACATTATAGCTTTTGTTGATATTTGGTATGAAGCTCTTCATCTAGTGGACCTTTACCAAGATTGTTCAAATTATAGCCTTTGTTGATATTTGGTATGAAGCTTCACCTTTTTAGACGTCCCTCAACATTATGCACATTATAGCCCTGGGATCAATAATGGCCCTCCCCGGGACCCACTTGTTACTCTATGGATAAGGTGAGCGATCCAGAGCCATCATGGCTGTCTTGTTTATGAAAATTGGCTCATTAGTTTGGTTGCTATGGCAACTTATAGATTCCATAGACTTATAATGGGGAAAATTGAAAATGGCATTTACTGCCAAGCCTCTGCAGATATTTTGACAATACTTTCATAAAAATGTTCCTTAGGCAATCTACTATCTGATCTATCTACTACCCTATAAACAGGGTATGACAATGATTTTAGGCCTACTGCTCATTTTTATTGGTTGATGAAAAAAAAAAAAAACTTAAAAAATCATCTCCCCAAAAACCATAAGTTCTAGGAGGCAGAGACATTATGAAAATATTCGCCAGAATTATTTGCCTTTACATATTTTTTTTATGAAATTCAGCCATTTAGATAGTTGCTATGGCAACTTAGATTTTCCATAGACTTATAATGAGGAAAATTGAAAAATGACATTTACTGTCAAACCTTTGCTGATATTTTACCAAACTTTCATAGAAATTTTCCTTGAGTCAACTTCTCTCAGCCATATGCTTTTATGTCAACTTGGGCGTTCCTGAGGTTGTGCCGGGGCCATGTCTCACCCCCTCCACTTCATAAAATGCCATTTATCTCAGAAACCATTCAGATCCCCACCCCTTAACCATACATATTGATAATGAGAAGCACACAGTGACACCAACCTGGGGGTCCCCCGGGATGTGCCAGGGCCATGCCACACCCCCATCCAATTCATAAAAGGCTGAATATCCCAGAAAACTTACTGATCCCCACCCCTAAACCATATATATTCTTGTCCCTTAAGATAAGTGGCATTCAGTAACACAAACCTGGGGGTCCCCCAGGATGTGCCTGGGCCATGCCCCCCCCCCCACTTCATAAAAGGCCCAATATTCCAGAAACCTGAATCATGCCTGCACACTAGTACTGGTAAACGCCTTAGAGGATCTAAGCCTGTCCAGGGTCCGCGGTGCTAGGCGGACCGTACAGGCTAATAAACCCTATTGGTTTCATTGGGTGACAGGGCTTGAGATGTCATTTCATCTCAGTGTTGGGTTACAAAAAAGTCCCACAAAATTGGAAGCAACGTCTCTAAAATGACCTTTACAGTGTTGACGGGGACGTTAAACCTCAAATCAAACAAACTAGAAACTTTACAGATCCCCACCCCAAAACCATATTTATTCTTGTTCTTTTTGATAAGACATATTCAGTAACACCAACCTAGGGGTCACCTGGGGCGTGCCCGGGCCATGCGGCACCCCTAAACTTCACCACAGACCATATACCTGAGAAACTGTTTAGAGCCCCGACCCTAAACCATATATATTTTTGTTTTTAATTATAAAACCCAATCAGTGACATCAGCAAGCCGCCCTGGTGGTGCCAGGGGCCATGTCCCACCCCTTACTTCATGAAAAGCAATATATTTCAGAAACCGTTCAGATCCCCACCCCTTAACCATATATATTCTCTAAAAGGGAATTGATGACATGTTTTTTCCATAGCACTCAAGTGAAATTGACCCTATACTTAGTTGGTATCTGTTTTCAGTATTAAATAAAACATTAAAACCTGCAAGTACCATATGTTTTTTTCTCTTTAATTTTCAATCCAGTAGTTATGTTAAAATACCAGAGAAGACAAAAAATATTAAACATGTATCAAGAAACTAAAAATACTGTGTTAAGTAACCAAAATAATGCTAATACAGCAGGTTTTTATTGGAAAAATATTGCTGGTTGTCAGGAGCATTTTTGATAGCAAAATGCTCCTGACAACCGGTTGTCAGGAGCATTTTACATAGCAAAAATGCTCCTGACAACCGGTTGTCAGGAGACGCAGCCTTAATTATTTCCTTTCTTTATTCATCTTTCTGAATTTAGAGTATTTCATTGATAATGCTTAATCTCATATGCAACACAATCTGTGATAGAAAAAATACATATTTAATATTTTATTTAACTGCAAACAGTGTAGATCCATCGATGGCCTCTGGTCAGCATCTACAATGTTTGCCATAGTTTCTCCTCTCTCTCTTCTCCTCGCTCAGTCCCACAACTGCATCCCAACTCCTGAATAACAGTGATCTCCCTTCAGCAATAAACAAAAAAGTTCATTTTACCTGTTGATGCAGGCCCGCACACAGACTGGGGAGGGTGCAAACGCAGCCGCCCCACCCTTTGGAAATTATCTCAGATTCATGCAGTTTTTCACTCTCTGCAAAATACTTGAAACTCGCTCCGCGCCTCAGAGTCTGCGTAATGGCCTGAATCATGTTCAAAACTGTTGCTTAATACATATGGCGAACAGTGCCGATCCTGATCAGAAGCAATGCACTGTCTATCCGATCTTGGTCTACGCTGTATGTCAAATAACCGTACTGGGCAACTCATTTTTGCTCTTAAACATTTCAGGGTTCTAAAATTAAGTTCTTAATAGGCC
Organism: Lucinisca nassula; assembly: GCA_963580285.1. Taxonomy (NCBI): domain Eukaryota; kingdom Metazoa; phylum Mollusca; class Bivalvia; order Lucinida; family Lucinidae; genus Lucinisca; species Lucinisca nassula. The sequence goes on along the minus strand of OY757022.1, from coordinate 82,664,521 downwards.
TCCGTGGACTAGTGGATAAGAACGTTGACTCTTAATCATTAGGTCTCGCACCGCTGTAGGTTCGAGCCTCGCTCGGGTCACATGTGAGACGCCAAGTTCTGCAACGGAAGGTCAGGTGGTTTTTCTCTGGGTACTCCGGTTTTCGACCACCTCTGATTAACGATCTGCTCGATATGAGTGAAATAATCTTGAAAGGGCCGTAAAACCAAAACCAAAAAAAAAAAAAAAAAAAATAAAAAAAAAAAAAAATAAATAAATTCTTAGCAGAAGTGCGAAAAGTCTATTTTTACTCGACTTGGTAATCATTTGTGCAAACGTCCATTTCTGACAGTTTTATGAATGGAATGTTCCGAAAGACGTCAAAAGATATTGTTTTTCTTTCATTACGTGAGCAACCTGGCATCCTTATACTATTTTTGTGTAACCCTCAAATGCCACTTTTTAAGCAAACAGTGTAGTCCCTGTGCAAACCGGCTAAACAGACGCCACATTCCACGGCGTCTGAACGGGATATTCTGTGCTTGCCAAAACCAGCATACTATTCCTGTCAAGGCTCTATAGATAGCTCTGACCTATATATTGCATCGATAAAAACAGCACAACTTTTAAAGTTCTATTAATAACTATAATATTGTTTTTTTTTCCGAATCAGAGATGGTGAAGTGGACAACAGCATGAATTCAGATTTTGCCTTTTAGTAAAGTAAACGATCGACCCCAAAAAAAAATCAAATGTTCCAATGTTAAAACCAACAGTTTTCTACCATCACATTCTATAAGTACTTTCAGTACATTGAATACTGGCTGTCATGGAAACCAAAATGAAAAAAAAAAGAAAAAAAAACTAAAAAAAAAATCATCTCCTCAGAAACCATATGCTCTATGAGGCTGTCAGACTTTTGGATGAGTCTTGAAACCGAGGTCCCGTCTCCGTATCACCTGAGCTGTTGGTTGGACGTTAAACTCAAACACTCACTCACTCTATGAGGCCGAGAGTTTATGGAAAAATGTAACATATTTGCCTTTACAGGTTTTGTGTTGTTTTTTTATATGAAATTCGGGTCTTAAGTTTTGTCGCTATGGCAACTTAGAATTTCCATTGACTTACAATGGGGAAAATTGAAAAAAAAAAAAAAAAAAAAAAAAATGGCATTTACTGCTTTTAGGCCAACTGGTTACTTTTATTGGTTGCCATGGAAACCAAAATTCGCCCAAAATAGAATAACCAACACACTTAAAAATAGTCTGATCGAAAAACCATATGCTTTTTGAGGCTGAGACTTTAAGGAACTATTCACCGTATTTGCCTGAACATGTTTTATGTTTTTTTTTTGTGTGTTTTTTTTTCAGCTCACCTGTCACGTAGTGACAAGGTGAGCTTTTCTGATCACATTTTGTCCGTCGTCCGTCGTGGGTGCGTGCGTGCGTCCGTAAACAATTTCAAATAAGTATATCTCTAATACCCCATGATCAATCTTGCTCAAATTTCATGTGAAGCATCAACAGGTAGGAGGAAAGGCTGCAAAAGGTTTTTATGCTGATTAGATTGGAATTTTGGTTACCATGGCAACATATAGCTCCCATTGACTTATAATGGGAACAATTTTAAAAATCTTCTTCTCTGAAACCACAGGGCCCAGAGCTTAGATAATTAGCTTGTAACAATGTCAAGTGGTCACATACATAAATCCTGCCAATCATGCCCCTGTGGTCCAAATTGGTCACACCCCGGGGCCCCTCAGCTCCCATAGATTCATAATGGAAAAAAAGCTTCAAACATCTTCTTCTCTGAAACCATAGGGCCCAGAGCTTAGATATTCAGTGTATAGCAATGGCAAGTGGTCACCTACATAATTCCTGCCAATCATGCCCCTGAGGTCCAAACGGGCCACGCCCCGGGGCCCCTTAGCTCCCATAGACTCATAATAGAAAAAAAAGCTTCAAAACTCTTCTTCTCTGAAACCACAGGGCCCAGAGCTTAGGTATTTAGCATGTAGCAACGGCAAGTGGTCACCTACATTAATTCTGCCAATCATGCCCCTATGGTCCAAATGGGCCACGTCCTGGGGCCCCTTAGCTCCCATAGACTCATAATGGAAAAAAGCTTCAAAAATCTTCTTCTCTGAAACCACAGGGCCCAGAACTTAGATATTTAGCATGTAGCAACGGCACGTGGTTACCTACATAAATCCTGCCAATCATGCCCCTGGGATCAAAATAGGCCACACCCCGGGGCACCTTAGCTCCCATAGACTCATAATGGAAAAAAGCTTCAAAAATCTTCTTCTCCGAAACCACAGGGCCCAGAGCTTAGATATTTAATATGTAGCAACGGCAAGTGGTCACCTACATAAATCCTGCCAATCATGCCCCTTGGGTCCAAATGGGCCATGCCCCGGGGCCCCTTCGCTCCCATAGACTCATAATGTAAAAAGCTTCAAAAATCTTCCTAAGAAACCACAGGGCCAAGACCTTAGATATTTAGCATGTAGCAATGGCAAGTGGTCACCTACATAAATCCTGCCAATCATGCCCCTGGGGTCCAAATGGGCCACGCACTGGGACCCCCTTAGCTCCAATAGACTCATAATGGAGAAAAGCTTCAACAATCTTCTTCTCTGAAACTGTGAAGCACAGAGCTTAGATATTTAGTATCTAGCAACATAAAATAGTCACCTACTTAAATCCTGCTAACCCTGCCCCTGGGATTCAAATGGGCCACAACCCCGGGCCCCTTAGCTCCTTTAGACTTATAATGGAAAAAGCTTCAAAAATCTTCTTCTCCGAAGCCATAAGGTCCGGAGCTTAGATATTTAGTGTAGCAATGTCAAGTTGTCTCCTACACTAATAATTTTCTGGTACACAGGTGAGCGATATAGGGCCATTGGGCCCTCTTGTTTATATATGAAATTCGGCTTTTTAGTTTGGCCGCTATGGCATTTTAGAGTTTCTATAGATCTGTAATGGGGCAAATTGAAAATTTGCAATTACTGCCAGGCCTTAGTAGATATTATGGCAAAACGTTCATAAAAACATTTTTACAGCAATCTTGTTTCTGCCATATGATTTAAGGCCTACTTCTCATTTTTATTGGTTGCCGTTGGAAACAAAAAAAAAAAAAACAAAAAAAAAAAAAAAACATATGCTCTATGAGACTGAGGCTTTATGGAAATATTAACCATATTTGCCTTTACAGTTTTTTTTTGTTCTTTATGAGTTTGGCTCTTTAGTTTGATTTCTATGGGAAGTTAAGAGTTTCCATAGACTTATAATGGGGAAAATTGAAAATCAATAGCGCAGTGGCTAACGCGTTCGACTTATGATCGAGGGGTTGTGCGTTCGAATCCCGCCGCCGGTAATGAGGTGTGTCCTTGGGCAAGACACGTAATGACACCGCCCCATTCCACCCAGGTGTAAATGGTTAGCAGTGGTGTAAACAACACTGCCTCTCTGAAAACACCCGGAATGAGTGTTCGAGAGCGATTCAATAAGCTTGAAACTTTCATTGCAATCGAACTAAGATAAATTAGTATAAACTAAGATATTTTAAAAACTTTCGTAGAAATGTCCCTTAAGCAATGTTCTATCTGCCATATGATTTTAAGGCTAATTGGTTGCCACAGATGGTTGTCAATTGTCGTCTGTTGTCTTGCAACAACACATTCAAGAGACATCAGACCTCTGAAGCCACTAGGCTGATTGGGTCGAAATTTTATCTCGATTGTCTTTGGGTGCAGAGCTTCCATGGTTAATTAAAATACATGGCTGCCAGTGGACAGTGCTCCCTGAGCTCTGGTGAGCATAGTGGCCCATGGGCCTCTTGTTTACTTGTCTATTATCATTTTTCCAGATACCATATAGATCTGTGACCTACGCTCTTGGTGAACGTAAAAATATAAGACACTTTTTGAAGCATCTGCAACTAAAAGGACATTTGCATTCGTTTAGTCTTACCCCGATTGTTGTCTAAGGCAGTGTTTAAAACAAGAGAGGAAATGGCCTACAGCAAAAAATGTTTGTTTGGAATATTATCCATATCAGTAATATTATTACTTTGGGCCTTCAGCCAAACAAAACCGGCATTAGAAATAGTAAAAGACAACGTGTTGAATAAGAAAGCTTACCCTTCTGGGGAAAACTACAAGGTCTTTGGGGATTTCGGATATATCAATTATATCAAACGAGACTGTGGTGAACTTTGTGACACGGATCGTCCTGGGGTGCCAGGGCCGTACTTTGACCATATAACCGCAAAGATTGATTGTCAGGCACTGTTTGCAAATCATTTCATTGACCAGGGTCATGGTATACAACATGCCCCCAAACAAATACCAAATGAGCTTTTGAGTTATTTTAATATGAATGGCAAATTAGCGATAGGAACCTGGTACTTCGATCAACCCTATTTGGGTGGAAAAGCTCGCTTACCTGTTTGGGAAAAGGAAAACATAGATAAACAAATAATACAAGCACGGCAAGGCATACTCGGAGGCACTTATGGCGCCGGAGAAACAAATGCACTCCGTGATGGTTTGGCAAACGCACCAAATATTCAGGATGGAAGAATCTTAGTCATCGGATCGGAAAGACCTTGGGTGGAGGCATGTGTTATAGAAGCTGGTGCCCGCGAAGTTGTAACATTAGAGTACGGAGAAATTATATCTAAACATCCGAAAGTTAAAACCATTCTTCCGTACGATTTTCGACAAAGCTTTTTAAATGGAACCTTAGGAACATTCGATGGAATTGTTACATTTTCCTCTGTTGAGCATTCTGGATTGGGCCGATATGGTGATGCACTGAATCCTTGGGGTGACATCATTACTATCGCTAGAGGTTGGTGCGTGACAAAGGTAAACGGTTCTCTAACCATTGGTGTGATGTATACTAAAAATAACGACTATATCAAATTCAATGCGGGCAGATGGTATGGGAAAACACGTTATCCATATCTGACAACAAACTGGCGTCAGCATTATCAAGGGCGTGGAAGTCAACGTGTACACGTGTTTACAAAGTAGCACATACATACAGTGAAACATCGATAACTTGAACACGGACAGTTCGTTTTCCATGGATAGTTCGAACTTGTTCTGGGTCGCTTAAAGACATTTATTCTTGATTATTGAGGACCATCATTTCATTACATAATATTATGTAGCCCTCAAGAGAAGTCCTCTGCCTTCGACAGGTAAGGGGCCTCCTTGAGGAAAATCAATAATTAACCAACTGCTAACTAGTGTATATTATTGATTTTCCTCATAAGTGCCTCAGTCAGGCTATTCAACAAGCTTCTAATCACCCTATTAAGGGCCGCCTTTGATCTGCTATAGACAGCATATCACAGGGGCCAATAAAACAAATATGAACACACGGTGTGTCCTACTGTTACCAGAATAAATTTCTTTAAGAATATTTTCAAAAACTCCAGATATCCATGTATTAAGGATAATATACAGATTTTTTTCTGAGTTTATTTTGAAAAGGTATGTTTTGTATACTCATTAGAATCGCCTCAAGAGGCGATTCTAATGAGTACACACATCATACCGTTATTTTATGGAAGATCGTAAAGATTTCCGGGACTGATCCCTACTATGCAACTTATGCAACACTACCTCGCTCGATGATGAACTCGCAGTAGTTCAAACTACCTCTATCTCGAACAAATTTTCATGGCCTCAAAGGTGTTCGACTTTTTGAAGTTGGACTGTATACAGTGAAACTTCAATAACTCGAACATCGATGATTCGATCACTATGGCTGATTCGAACACGTCTTTGAGACCAAAAAAAATTCTTCCAAAAGCTCCAAAAAAAGATATTTTTGAATTAATGTAAGAAATAGATCAGCACTAGCTGTGTTTTGTTGAGTAATAAATCACATTTTGGAGGTCATCTGTAAAGTAGATCAAATAAAGGGCGCGTAGCGCGCGTCATTTGTCTACTTAATACCTATACTTGATTTATTACTCAACAAATCACAGACTAGAGCTATTCTATTACGATTCTAACACGCTGAAAATCGGCAATTCTTCAAATGCTAACAACTTTTCGCCACTATGAGAAGAAATCCCGCAAAAATAATGACTTTAACACATACATTTATGTACCTTTAAAACATTTTCGATGCGAGAATATAAGTTTAAAGAATCTTATATGGGTGTGAGGGGTGGATGGAAAGATCCGTTCCGAGGGTCACTGTCGGACAGTGATCCCATTGGACGAATTTTTCTATCCACTACTCATACCCATATAGGGCTCTCTTTTTTTCTTGTATACCTCCCAATTCTTAGCGCGGATTTTTATGCTGCAGTCACTTCGGTTACCGACGTCCGCCATATTGTGATGACACTACAGGAATATTTAGTGACGTCATGTAACGGGCTGTGACGTCATCCTTTCCGATTGATGCATATGATGTCGTTTTCAACCAGTGCATTTATCAAACACGCGAGAATAATCGATTTGGGATAAGAACACCAGGGTTAGAACAAAATTTCTATCCAAAGCTAAAACTATGGATTTCCTTATCCGCGGTGCAAGAAATTGATATGCACCGTCTATCGTCAAGGAATCTAAGAGTGACGTCATAAATTGGTAGCTTTTAATGACGTCACTCGGCATATTCTTCCGTCCCATGATTTGTTACATAATAAAACACAGTTCCTTCCCATTACCTATATAGGCGCGCTGTGTTAGAATTTATCATATACATGTAAGTGGACGTTCTAGACATTTCCGAATACACACAACAAACCATCCCTGAATTTGCCTCCCTGACAGGACACTCTGGGGCCTGTTGTTTAAAGCTAACGACGGCGTTAGTTAACAAATCATTAAAATTGATCATTATTTATGGCAAATATATTAATATTTTTTGCAGACAAAATGTGAGCTGCTCAGATTTTCTTTCAGTAAAAAATACCAGAGTACAAGATATTGTACTTACTAGAACAGTTAACCTAATGATGCTTTGAACAACCGGGGCCTGATTAACACCCAGGGACTCGAACTGTTCTTGTGTCGAACACTTTTTCTTTCATAAATATCTATGCGCATAACTGTTTGAAGCCATTGTCAAATGGACAGAAAGCCGTGCTCAAACAGCAAAAACATGTTCAAATCATGAAATTCGCTTGCTGTTTGAACATGGATTTTCAGCTTTTGATATCACAAGACTGGCATTGCTTTGTTAACGTTACATTGAGCGACGTAACACTATCGCCCTGAACGTAGCGTTTTAGGGTCCTGTGATGACGTCAGATGGTTACTGCGTAACAACGTCATTGTAAAAAACATTCTGGACTGGCTGCCATGTTGGTTCGCCGGTCGCATTGGAAGTGTTTATATGGAGCTTTTGGGCGTTTTTCGTCAAAATTTGCTGTCGGAATTGTAAGTTATACAAGAACAACGATCATCCATGGTTATTTCATTGCATTAACATTTGCCGGATCCCTCGGAAGATATTTGTACATTCGGCTTGGCGGCCTCATGTTCAAACAGCTTCCTCGGAACCCGGCGAATGTTAATGCATGAAAAACCATGGTTGATCCCTATAGATTGTCGCTAAGGTGTTCGTGTAAATGATGGTCTACTGTTTTTTCATATTAGAGGTACACAGGTGGAAAAGGTAAATAATTATGACTATTTAAACGACAAACTACGCATGTTGAAACAAATATCTGATATATGTCTTTACATATACTTAATGCCTCATTTGAAGTAATTTCAGGATGAATCTTTCCTCCATGCTCCCAGTAAAGACTCATATCAGACTGCAGTCTGATCAGAGTCTTTGTTGTGTGCTTTGGACAGCCACTGACACGTTAGTCTGTGAAGACTGAATTTTGTCATGCTTCTAAAACACCTTTTTTCTTGAAGCGGCACATTTAACCATCGAATTGGGAGTGAAAATACAGGACATTTCGCTAATACATCCATGTAACACAGTGCATTTTATTTAAGAAATAGATCAGCTCTAGCTTTGATTTGTTAAGTAATAAATCACAATTTAGAGGGCAATTGTAAAGTAGACAAATCACGAACGTGTAGCTCGCATATCTACTTACAACTGGCCGACAAACTGCGATTTATTACTCAACAAATCACAAACCAGAGCTGATCTATTTCGATTCTAACCGGCTGAAAACTGGCAATAATGCTGTTGTTTCCTTCAAAATCTCACAACTTTTCGCCATTGTTATAAAAATCCCGCTTAAATTATCGACTGAAATACATGCATTTATATCCTTTTCTAACAATTGTGGATGGAAGAATATGACTTTACACCGTCTAACGTCAAGGAAATCGTCTAGTGACGTCATAAATTGGCAGTTTTATTGACGTCACTCGTCACGCTCTTCCTTGCCGTGATTTGTTGTGGAATAAAACAGTTGTTTTCCATTGCCTATATAGGCGCGCTGTGTTAGAATAAGGATTATGATGTATTTATGGCTGAAGGATGAGTTTTAACCTGTGTGAACTATACCCTGTAATTACAGTAAAACCGACATCAGTTGTCAGTTTGGTATTGTCAATATTATTGTAAATACAGGTTATTTTTAAATTTATGCAATTATATGTTATTTTTCGATGATCTAATTTTATTTTTGGTGACTCCCTATTAATGTGATGGTATCAGGCTAAAAAATACCATACCTGCACTGTATCGACGCTAGCCAAGTGGTAAAGTCACGGGCCTGTAGAGCTGAAGTACGCGGGTTCGAATCCCGCTGGGGATATTTTTTCTTTAACATTTTTTTTTCGCGCCAAAAGCAAAAAATCCTCGATTTTCTCGTGAAGCATGCTTTTATTGTGCTTTCTTTTTTATTCACTATTATAAATCAAATGTGAAGTTGATCTTTAAAATTGTGCATGACATGTATTGAACTTTAAAATAAATAGATAACCATTCACGAAAAAATAATAATACAAATATAATAAACATAATTGAAAATTAAAAAAGAAATAATAAAAATGTAAATTCTGAAACTATTTTATAAAAAAATCATCGAGAAAAAAAAATAAATCATGCTTTTAATAGCTTTAAGAAAAAATGTTGTCTGCGAGGATCGAACCTGCGACCATCAGGAAAGTAAACCAGTCGTTTTTAGGCGCTCGTCGCTACTAGTTGCGCAACGCAACTGATTAAGTCACACTGCAAAATATAGTGCTTTTGTGTTAGAATATAACCCGTTACGTACCTGTGGTAAACACCGTTGTTTGTTATGGTTTATAAATAGACGAGTATTTATCAACTTTGAAACCATAACACCGACATATTACGGCAGGGTACCTGTACATGTATACATGTAAACACCAGTAGCTATCCGGCAACCATTCAGCTAAACGTGGCTGTAAACATGCGAATCGGACGTTTAGCTACAAACATTACATTCATTTGCATTTTTGCCCATACTATTCTGCTCAAGAGTTGTCTTGCAATATGTGCCTAGAAAGGTTTTGCGAGGAATTCGGCATTGCGCATGCGCAGATGATCATTTTTGTCTGAGATGAAAGATCATGACCATTGACCATCGAAACTCACTTTACTATTATAATATCTCACGATATTGCGCTACAATCAAGGCTTTAATTTGTGAAATTCTCAGATTATCTCCCTTTCAATTAAAAATATTGCAGTTTTCAAACTGTTGCTATTTCTATACCTGTTATTTATTTTTTGCAATTTCTTTTAAAAGCGCTTTGTTGCCACCATTGCTGTTCACCATGATGGAAAATAATGTAGTATCATGTGAACACGTCCGTGAAATGAAGACCCCCCCCCCTATACCCCACTCTATAGAGAGAAAACTGGGGTTTATGGGGATATACATTATTTTTCTTATTTTTGGTCCAAGACATAGGTTGTGGGTACTCGTTAGAACCGACTAAATGAGGCGGTTCAAACGAGCACCCACAACCTATGTTGCCAGTATTTGTAAGAAAAAAATCATGGATTTTCATCTGAAAAGTTGCCATTTTGGAGATGTGAAAAAATGCACTATGTCATACGGGTGCGTTATCCTAATGGAAAATTCATGAAGCATGTAGCACTGCGAATTTCGATTTTCTATGGAGTTTCAATTGAAAGAAACATTTTGCACACGACTTCAAAGAATCGGCGGCCTGTACGTGATCGTCTGTTTCTCTTAGCAAATGGAACTAAAGTTACAAATCTTTTGTGAATAGATACGCAGGGTATCTAATAAAAGGTTACATGTATCAAAGTTTAGAAATCTTGTGCTAAGTGTAATTTTTAATGGTTTTAAATCTCTGCCTTTGTAATGATTTTATGCGAAATTGTCAGTTACACCTTGGGTATAGAAAAAAAAAATAGCACAGGCTGGCGAGTTTACATAAACAAAAACAGTTTGGGCTTTTACGTGGTAAAATGAGTCCTCTAACTAAAACAAAACAAATTGTGTGTGTTTTTCATTCGTAGTATGGTAACAGAAGCAATTTTGTATATAGGTACTTTTTTGACTCAGTATATATCACCGTCAGTAATGAGTTTTTTTTTTTTTTTTTTTGGCTACCACACGAGTTTGCCGTTTTCTGTGACAATCGCCTGGCAATATTTCTGGATGTTGACCGGATATAACGACTGGATATTGGTTTCCTGCTTCGAGTCATATTACCTCCCCTGTGCTTGCGTACTGCAGCATTTTTTCTCTCTTTTTTTTTCGAAATTTTAGCATGTCTAGCAACGCAGCTCTAAAATCAAACAATGCAGGTCAAGATCAGACCTCTTTGATGGCACAGTCTGGTCATGGTCTACACTATTTAACTCAAACTTCATATTGTTGTTGTCTACATTGTTTAACTCAAACTTCACAATAGTAGGTCATTTGTTGCCTTCAATGGCTGTTATTCGTAAACTAGTTGGATAATAAAACAGTTATTTCATATGGCTGTTTACGAAAAGTCAAAACTATTCTCCTCGGTGCCAAGGATGGCCCCAGGCATAATTCACAGTTTTGGATATCCCCCAAATAGCCATGCATGAAATATCTGTATACTATTAGACGGTTTGGTTTGTAACCATCATTTTGACGCGCAACGCAGTAGAAGCAGTGAACAATATCTTAGCACGTGACAGGTCGCCTCCTGTTCATTAATGACCTGCCACGTTACACTGACGATATACGTACAGAGCTATATGCCGATGACACAACCCTGTTTGACTTTCAAGGCAGTACAGCCGATATTGAGCGGAACCTTAATGAAGTTTAAAACAAACTGAGCAGCTGGTGTAAATGCAATGGAATGGTAATAAATAAAGAAAAAAAAACTAAATTAATGCTGATTACAACATATCAGAAAAGACAAAGTAGAAGTGGAGGCAATGATCAGGTATCGATACAATTAACCCACAGCTCCCATCAGAGACACCAAAGGGAAAGAAACACAAACATGAAAGAACAGACCCTAATGTAAACATCAATAGCGAAAAGCCAAAAGGACAGTTACTTTCCAACAAAATGGCCAATAGGCTATCCAAAATAAAATAATATAAGCGACACAAACACCCAAAGACAAACCATAACAAAAATAAACCGCGACAGAAGAACCGCCTTTGAACGATCAGCGGAAACGAATTCAACTGGGGGGGGGGGGCTTAAATCGATATAAATTACGTGGCCACAATCCTCGCCCTTACTTCCGTCGCGATTAAGACAACTAATTTGTTCAGTCCGCATGAAGGCCTCCTAACTCACCAGTGCAACATCTCCGTGTACACAAAAATCAAACAACCACAGAGATGAAACAACGGTGAGGACTCGACAGAACGGAAAATCAAGACTGGAATCTTCATTACAAACATGAATCTATAGGTAATGTGAGTCATGAAAAAGTCTTGTGTGTCTTCATTAATCGTATCTAAGAAAATAGATTCAAGCATTTGGCTTATGTCAAAAATTAAGCATTTTTCTGTCTCTTTCACACAGAGTGCAGTATTACAGATCTTATATCCAGCCACTTATTGATTTCTGTAATATCATTTAGGGTAGTACAGAAAACAACAAATGAGCCCCGCCAAGCGAATTTGTGTCTTCGAGCATTCCGTCATGACAAATTTTAACAGCGCATGCCCAACCATTCAGAGGGGCCAGGGATATGGATTTCTGTCTGAAGGTTCCTCTTGATTCACTGCTTGTATGAGCGTGCAGCGAAGGTTCTGGCGAGACTGCGCGGATGCGCAGGCTCGCCTGAACCTTCGCTGCTCACATAGGCGATAAGTACCAAAATCGGTTGACGGGGCCCAAATATAAAATTTTAGGCTGTCGTGTCATATTAGACTATAATGTAGAATATATTAATGAAGCTTTGAATACATTGGAATTATGTCTGTTTTTGATAAAAAAATCTTTCGAAAAGCAAAATTAATGTTCAAGATCTATAATGGATTGGCCCCTCTCTCCATTGCAGATAACTTTCAACTTAGACAAGTTAATGAAACCATACCAGATCTCAGATCAGCAAGTTCAGGCTGTTTTGTCCCACTTAAGCCAAATAAAGATTTGTTAAAAAAAAATCCGTGAGATACTCTGGATTCCACATATGGAACTCTTTACCAGATAGCGTCGATAGACTGTTTCCATAAAAGATGGTTGAATGGTGATAAAAAATGGTCTAAAGGTAACTGGTATCACCAGTTGAACTCTCTCACTTTTTATCCCCACGCTTTTCGAAGAAAAAGTGGGGATATTGTAATGGTCTTCGTCGTCCGTACGTCCGTCCGTCCGTCTTACCGGATAACTCCTCCTAGACGGTTATAGATAGAAACTTGAAACTTTGGGAACTGATAGATCTTTGGTCTAGGGAGTGCATGACACTTTCGGAATTTTGATCACACCCCTACGGGTGGGCCCAGGGGGTGGGGCCCGGGGGGGGGGTCAAAAATCAAAATTTCTAGAACATGGTCGTGTAATATATCAAAGTGAACGGCATGATGCGTAGAAAACATTACAACCAAAATTTGACCCCTGGGGTCAATTTTGAGGTCACCAGAGGTCAAAAACTGATTTTGACCCTTTACCGGATAACTCCTCCTAGACGGTTATAGATAGAAACTTGAAACTTTTGGAACTGATAGATCTTTGGTCTGGGGAGTGCATGACACTTTCGGAATTTTGATCACATCCCTACGGCTGGGCCTAGGGGGTGGGGCCCGCGGGGGTCAAAAATCAAAATTTCCAGAACATGGTCGTGTAATATATCAAAGTGAACGGCATGATGCGTAGAAAACATTACAACCAAAATTTGACCCCTGGGGTCAATTTTGAGGTCACCAGAGGTCAAAAACTGATTTTGACCCTTTACCGGATAACTCCTCCTAGAAGGTTTTGATCACACGGGTGGGCCCAGGGGATTGGGCCCGGGGGGGGGGGGGGGGGGTCAAAAATCAAAATTTCCAGAACATGGTCGTGTAATATATCAAAGCGAACGGCATGATGAGTAGAAATATTGCAACCTAAATTTGACCCCTGGGGTCAATTTTGAGGTCACCAGAGGTCAAAAACTGATTTTGACCCTTTACCCCCATGCATTAGTGTTACCGGATAACTCCTCCTAGACCGTTATAGATAGAAACTTGAAACTGTGGGAACTGATATAACTTTGGTCTGGGGAGTGCATAACACTTTCGGAATTTTGATCCTACCCCTGGGAGTGGGCCAGGGGTGGGCCACCTTTGGGATAAAAAATCAAAGTTTTCAGAACATGGTCGTGTAGCATATTAAATCGAACGGCATGATGAGTAGAATACATCACAATCAAAATTTTACCCCTCGGGTCAAACACCCCTAGAGGATGGCCCAGGGGGTGGGGCCCGCGGGGATGCGTGGGGATATGCGATGGCTTGCCATCGACTGCGCGATTCTAGTTTTTAATATTTTCAGTTTAGTTTATACTTTGCTTTACCTATTTAACTCATTTTTGCAGAGAAACGACGGGTCACTTGCATGTGGTGCAGGCCCAGATCAGATGCCGCAAAACACAACACCTGGGGCCAGTTGTTCAAAACTAATGACGTCGTTAGTTAACGTATCGTTAAAACTTTAATCATTTATTATGGCAAATATACTAATATTTTTGCTGAAAAAAAATGTGAGCAGCTTTTGCGGAAGCAAAAGCTGCTCACAATTTTCCAGCAAAAAATACCAAAAATTCATATATTAAACTTGATAGAACAGTTAACAATATGACCACTAACGAGCTCGTCAAGCTAACGATGCTTTGAACAACTGGGCCCTGATCAGGACCTTTACTGTTTGCAGAAAGTTCAACCAATCTTATTATGAACGTCTAAATTCTACTTAGCCCGATACCCTAAACTCCGAAATGGGCTCCTTCTTTGTGTGAGTTGAGAGATTCCATTCAGTGTAAAATGGGCTAAATTTATTTGTTTGGTTTGTTATCATTACATGATCTCTTCTTCTTTTTGTGTGTGTGTATTTTTTCTTAATTGCTGATATGTGTTTGTTTGCACTTTATCTGTATTTTAATGTATACATATATGCTTTGTAAATAGTGTAAATGGATTTGAGGGCATCATAGAAGATTAGCTATCTTGCTAAATGTGTAACCCTATTTGAATAGTGTAGTTTATATTTTCTTGTCCTTTGGGATCATTGATTCCATTGTGGAATTTTGAAAATACTTGAGGGTCACTGATGAGGCCTTATTGGCCGAAACTAGCTAGTCTGGCCCAGAAAACATGCACACTTCATATTTTCCAGTTCTGTGGTGCATTGCTTCCAAAGGATAACCCTTTTATAGAACATATTTACTTATATAAAGACTTTACAGAAAGTAATATGTCTGTATTCTGGATTGGGTAATGGTGCTTCAAGTAATCCACGACACCTCGGAGGCAATAGCTGTCATTGGTGAAAATTTGTGATATCCAATTATGATCCAACCGACAGAAAGGAGATTTTTTGGTTATACTGCCCTTTCAAGATTATTTCACTTAGTTCGAGCCGATCGTTAATCAGGGGTGGGCGAAAACCAGAGTACCCGGAGAAAGTCCACCAGACCTTCCGTAGCAGAACTTGGCGTCTCACATGTGACCCAAGCGAGACGCGAATGACAGCGGTGAGAGACCTTATGATCAAGAGTCAGCGCCTTACCCATTAGGCCACGGAGGCCCGTGAACATAAAGGGGCTGTAATAGGAAAATTGTTGACGATAATTTGACAATACATAGGCAAGAATACGGAAAGAAAAAACAGCATTCAAACGCAGCGCGCCTATACAGGCATTGGAAAATAGCTGTGTTTTATTCTACAACAAATCACGACAAGGAAGAGCGTGACGAGTGACGTCATTAAAAACTGCCAATTGATGACGTCACTTGTCCAATTTCCTTAATGTAAGACGGTGTAATGTCATTTTCTCGCATCGAAAACGTTAGAAAAGGATATAAATGCTTGTGTTTCAGTCGATAATTTTAGCGGGATTTCTTCAAACAATGGCGAAAAGTTTGAAGGAACAACAGCATCATTGCCGATTTTCAGTCTGTTAGAATCGAAATAGATCAGCTCTAGTTTGTGACTTGTTGAGTAATAAATCACAGTTTGTCGGTCAGTTGTAAGTAGACAAATCACACGCGCTACGCGCTCTTGATTTGATCTACTTTACAACTGACCTCCAAACTGCGATTTATTACTCAACTAATCACAGTTAGAGCTGACCTATTTCTTAATTAAATCTTGGGGGTGATCTGTGTGCATGCTCTAACTAAATTCCTTACTTTTTTCCGCTCAGCGCTGTTACTGCCATTATATTTCATGCACATATGTTTAAACAGAAACGATACGAACTTTCGAGTAAACTTTTGAGTTTCCGTAAAAGGCGACTTTGATACACCGGACAGATACTGTTTGATACACCGATCAGCTTCAAAAAGTGCAAACCAGAAATTGGTTCAACTTTTTATTCCAGAGTTATCTTGCAATATGTGCCTGAAAGGGATCTGCCCAGAAATTATCAATGCGCATGCGCAGATGAAGATTTTATACAGAAAACTGAAAACTGTTAACATAGAAGATATAAAAAAAAATATTTTACATCTGCAATATCTTACACCCATGCTTAATGATAGAAATAGAGGATATTTGATTTTTTTTAGTGTAAGATCGAATTTTATTTCACCGAATGAACACCAAAACCAGTATTTTTACGAGTGGCGTAGCCACGAGTGAAAATACCAGTTTTGGTGTTCATGAGAGAAATAAAATTGGATCTTACACTAAAAAAATCAAATATCCTCTATATCTCTATGCTTCAAAAGGACAATACTTAGCTTCACTTATCGAGTCACTCACCCTCAGAGAAAACTAACTTTGTTCCTGGTCGTTTCGCGTCAATTTAGTGGTAACCAGCGTATTTACTGGGTATGATATTGGGTGTAAACTCAAAGTTTGCACCTGAGAAATAGCCTGGGGTAGCATTTCTATGAATGGTTGCTGAAATAATTGAGAGATTAGTTTCCCAAAGAAGGTGGGGACAGATCTAACGTCGCGCGACCGAATACGTGACGTCAGCGTCGAAAATGACGTCATTAACGTCCTCGTGACGTTTGAACGGGCTTAGAGCCAATTCTAATACAGTTCATTAATGTTCAATCATCTGACAATGAAAAAAACTGATCACAGAGTTAGATTTCAGAAAAAAAGTAGTCCCAAACAGTGAAAAATAAAAACACAGTGGCAATATCGTTTTCGATTTCGCTGAGAAATCTCTATATTTCATTTAAAAGCATGTAAGAAATTTGATTTTTAGTTCCCCCGAGCCAATGGCTCCGGGGGAGCTTATAGGATAGTAGGCTTTCGTCGTCCGTCCGTCCATCATTTTCATCTTCTCTGAAATCACTGGAATTTTAATATCGAAATAGATCAGCTCTTAAGTGTGATTTGTTGAGTAATAAATCACAGTTTGGTGGTCAGTTGTAAAGTAGATCAAATCACGAGCGCGTATCGCGCGTGATTTGTCTACTTACAACTGACTGACAAACTGTGATTTATTACCCAACAAATCATAGACTAGAGCTGATCTATTTCGATATTAACAGGCTGAAAATCGGCAATAATGCTATTGTTTCCTGTAAAATCTCACAACTTTTCTCTAACCTGAAAACAGTGTGGGATGTTTTCATGGACCTTTACAGATATACAAAACTTTATTAGACAATGTGCTGAGAAGAATTATTACTTTTACAGAAATAGCCCTTTGAACATTGAAAATATGGATTTCGATTATTTACTCGTGTCAGCTGCGTGACACAAAAACCGAATGAGATAGTTTCATGAAACTTTGCGGAAATGTTGAGCACCTAAGAGGACGTGCAGAAGATATTAACCATATGTCTGGGTTAGCTACTTTACGAGTTGTATCCCTTAGAATATTGGAAATAATGATTAACCCGAGTCTGCTATTTAACATCAAAACTGTCTGAGATAGTGACACGAAACATTCAAGAAATGTAAAATACTAATAGACGATGTGCAGAAGACAAGAACTATAAATCTGGCTTCATTTCTTATAGCAGTTGTGACCCTTTGAACATTTATTTCATGGGAACAGGTACCCCGCCCTGGCGCCTTATCTGATCTGCACATACGTTTGCATCTTGTATATGACTTGTCAAGGACAGAAAAGGTGCCCTACCAGGAATGTTGGGGACCATGGTAGAAATGTAATTATTTAAAGGGACTTTGGGAGAAATGGTACTTATTTAAGAGAGCTGGGGGAGAATTGGCCAAATGCTTACTGGAGCTACTGACCAATACCACCGGCCCCGGCCTATAGGGGCTTGAAGAAATATATGGGCTGCATGATACTTCCACGCAGAGCTGAAACCGACCCGTACACGAGTACTGGTAAACCGCTTAGAGCGGTGGGAGTAGGCCCGTCCATGCCTGTAAACCCTATTTGTTTCATTGGGCGGCAGGGCTTGAGATGTCATTTCATCTCAATGTCGGATAAAAGTCCCACAAAATTGGAAGCAACGTCTCCAAACTGACCTCAAACAAATAAACCAATATCACACCTCAGGGAAGACTTCAGATAAAAAAAACAACAGAAAATCAACATTATAAAAAATGTTAATGTAAGGATACAAGTAAGTAATTGAGTGTTTGAGTTTTACGTCCCACCAACAGCTAAGGTCATACGGAGATGGGACCTCAGTTTAAAGACTCATCCAACAGCCTGGAGAAGCCCAGGATCGATCCTGCGATCCCTGGTTTACAAGGCGAGTAGCGTAACCACTGCACCACGGAGGTTTCTATAAGGATACAAATAGCCGGATTCCTAAAACATGCCTCTTTTTTTTCACTCTCCGTTTATTTAACCTGTTTCGTTTTGAAAATCCCATTTTTGGCGTGCCTGCTATTAGCATGGCGCGATATAGGCGCCCGGTTTTCTTTCCGTTCGTCCGTTTGTTCGTCCGTCCGTTCGTTCGTCCGTCCGTCCGTCCGTTCGTCTAGGCGTCAACATTTGCGACCACACCAGCGTTCACCCTAATGGTCAAGTTTATTTCTCAAGAACTATAAGAGCTTCATTAATGATACTTGGTACAAACTTGTGTCTGGGAATGACAACTTACATGCAAGCATCCACATTTGACCTTGACCTACATTTTATGGTTCACTGACTTTATAAAATATTGCGACCACCCTAGCGTTCATCCTAATGGTCAAGTTTATTTCTCAAGAACTATTAGACCTTCATTAATGATACTTCATACAAACATGTGACTGGGGATGGCAACTTACATGCAAGCATCCATATTTCATCTTGACCTACATTTCATGGTTCACTGACTGTAAAATATTGCGACCACCCTAGCGTTCACCCTAATGGTCAAGTTTATTTCTAAGAACTATAAGAGCTTCTTAAATGATATTTGGTACAAACTTGAATCTGCGGATGGCAACTTCAATGCAAGCATCCATATTTCACCTTGACCTAAATTTCATGGTTCACTGACTTTGTAAAATATTGCGACCACCCTAGCGTTCACCCTAATGGTTAAGTTAATTTCTCAAGAACCATAAGAGCTTCATTAATGATACTTGGTACAAACTTATATCTCGGGATGGCAACTTAAATGCAAGCATCCATATTTGATCTTGACCTACATTTCATGGTTCACTGACTTTGTAAAATATTGCCACCACCCTAGCGTTAACCCTAATGGTTAAGTTCATTTCTCAAGAATTATTTGAACTCCATTAATGATACTTAGTACAAGCCTTTTATGCAAGCATCTATGTTTGATCTTGGCGGCCTAGATTTCATGGTTCGGTGACTTTGCGCCCCAACAGGCGCGACATAGCCTTCTGCGGAATTCTTATTTTGAATGCAGTGCTGTAGGCTACTTTAGCGCACTAAAGACCTTTTGTTTCACGCATTCAAGGGAACCAAGACCTGTTTTGCTGCAGTGTGCTATACAGTTGTCTTAGCTTGTTAAAAATAAACATCTCGGGTGCAATTATGTTGTGGTCTGTCTTTAAAACGACGCATCCACATGTTAAGACCCAATCAATTTTGTCTGCTAATTCCGCGCACCAGAACAATTAAGTGCGTGGTGCCTAAGCGTGTTTTAATCATGCAATCGTTTGGTTTCAGAATCAAAGCACTGAGAGTGCTAGTGGGGTTTAGGTTGGGGTAATAGTCCTGGGCTGAGATTTTAACTGTTTCATTTAACTCTGAAACTCCCAGCAAATAGTGAAGATTTTGATATGAAGCCGCGTTCTGCAGTGTCCGATCTTGGTTTACACTGTTTGCCAAGCTCACCCTATGATTCCGGGATAACCCTCTTTAGTCTTATGGAATACCCTGGTCTCAATGCGGCTATTTTCTACGGTTTTTCTGACAGGTCAGTGATAGTCACGTAGATTTAGCACTGAAGCGCTTTTCTTATTAGCAACTCCGGGTCGAATGCCAAACAATCAACCCAAACATAGCCGCGTCGTTTGTCAGTGTTGTCAGATCTGTGTGTGTGTGTGTGTGTGTGTGTGTGTGTGTGTGTGTGTGTGTGTGTGTGTGTGTGTGTGTGTGTGTGTGTGTGTGTGTGTGTGTGTGTGAATTCGGGTTTAACATCGCTTTCAACAATTTTTCAGTCATATCACGACGGTGTCTGGTTGCGGCAGGGAGCTCAATGCTCACTTTTATAGTGCTGCCTCACTGAAGTACCATGTCCCAGACACAATACATGATACCACACCCAGTCACATTATCCTGACACTGGGTCGACCAGTCCTAGCTCTACCCCGTAAATCTGAGTGCCAAGCGAGTAGCAGCTAGTACCATTTTTAACGACTTTGGTATGTCGCGGCCCGGGATTGGACCCGTGACCTCCCGTTCCCCGGAGCGGACACTCTACCAACTGAGCTATCGGGGCCGGTGTTGTCAGATCTAATTCTATGTAATATTGGTTGGTGCCTGATGCTGTGTCTCCGGTCGGGCCCATCGGAGTCTTATTGTTGGTTTTCTTTTGCTCCACCATTTCAGTGTTTTCTTGCTGTAGAGTCTTCACCGTTGTTTCATCTCTGTGGTTGTTTGATTTTTTTTGTGTTCACGGAGATGTTTCACTGATGAGTTAGGAGGCCATCATGCGGACTGAACAAATAATTTGTCTAAATCGCGACGGAAGTAAGGGCGAGGATTGTGGCCACGTAAAATCGATTTAAGCCCCTAGTCGAATTTGTTTCACTGACCGTTCCAAGGCGGTTTTTCTGTCGTGGTTTATTTTTGTTATGGTTTGTCTTTGAGTGTTTGTATCGCTTATATTAGTTTGTTTTGGACAGCCAAATGGCCATTTTGTGGGAAAGAAACTGTCCTTTTGGCTTTCCGCTATTGATGTTTCCATTAGGGTCTGTTGTTTCGTTTTCATGTTTCTTTCCCGATGGTGTCTCTGATGGGAGCTGTGGGTTAATTGTATCCATTCCTGATCATTGCCTTCACTTCTATTTGGGTAAGTGTAAGTGTTATCTGTAAAATCTGCACTTGAATCAAATTTGGGTCTGGCAAACAATGTAGACTCAGATCAAACGCCACAGATCTCGGTGCTGATCTTGTTCTACACATTTTTGCATAAGTTACTAAGATTTTAAGTTAAAACGAAAGAGTCAAAGTCCCCTTTCATGACCAGCCTGCACTCAGAGACAATCGCCATGAGTGTTGTCAGTGCTTTGATTTGGCTTGATTTATTCACTGCTTGCGTATCGAAGTGGACCCTTCCATCAATGGAGTTGGGCTCGTCCATTCTGCTAAATATGGCTCCTAGAATTATATCACAGGACCCACACTATTTGCATAAGTACCTGTACCATATTCCAGGGTTGAAAGGGACAGCCTTTCTTTGTCACATCTGTGTACGCAAAGTCTAATATACACCTAAGTTGTAGTTGAATTTTCTTAGTGTAAGTAGGATAAGTAAACTAAGAACTCTACTTAGAATTCTTCTTCGGTTACTTAGTTTGCTTATCCTACTTACTCTACTCATCTCTGTTCAGAGTGATCGTGACGCCTACTGGGTTTACTTAGCTTACTTAACTTACTCCGGTATTTCTGGTGTACCTAATGGAGTAGTTACTTACTTTACTTATATAACTTAGAATTCTACTCAGTTTACTTACTTTACTTATCCTACTTAGCATACTCATCCTCGTTCGGAGCTAAGTTTACAGAGGTAACTTACTTTACTTATCCTACTTACCCTGAGCATCCTTTTTCGGAGTGACCAGGACGCCTACTTAGTATACTTAGCTTACTAAACTTCCTGTGGTATGGCTGTTGTGGCTGGTAGCACATTTACTTACTTTGCTTCTAATACAAAGTGTTCTACTCAGGTCACTTAGTTTTCTTATCCTACTCGTCGACCATGCTGCCTGCTTAGTTTACTTAGCTTACCTAACTTACAGTGGTGTGGATGGTGTAGCTGGTACGACATTGACTTACTTTACTTATGTTACTTAGAATTCTACGTAGTTTACTTATCCTACTTACTCTGTTCATCCCTGATCGGAGAGACCACGACGCCTACTTAGTTTACTTAGCTTTCTTAACTTACTCAGGAATTATTGTGATAGCTAGTGGAGCAGTTACTTACTTTACGTATCTTACTTAGAATTCTACTCAGGTTACTTACTTTACTTATCCTACTTATCCTTATTACCCTACTCATACCCGATCGGAGTGACCATGTCCTTACTTAACTTGCTCTGGAATGGTTGGGTAGCTAGTGGAGCATTTAATTACTTTACTTATGTCACTTAGAATTCTACTCAGTTTACTTACTTTACTTATCCTACCTAGCGTACTCATCCTCGTTCGGAGCGATCATACCACCAACTTAGTTTACTCAGTCTACTTAACTTACTTCGGTAAAGGCGGTGTACCTGGTACAGTTACTTATTTTACTTAGAATTCTACTTAGGTTAATTAGTTCACTAGACTTCTACATAACTTAGCTTAATTAGTTTACTTATCCTACTTACCAAACTCATCAAGATTCGGAAAGACAAGGCCGGCAACTTAGTTTACATCGCTTACTTAACTTACACTTGTATGGTTGGTGTAGCCCCTGGAGCTGTTACTCACTTTATTAATGTTACTTAGAATTCTACTTAGGTTACTTAGTTTATTTATCCTACTTACCCTACTCATCCCTGATCGGAGTGACACTCTGGTATGGTTGATGTAGCTGGTGGAGAGATTATTTACTTTACTTATGTTACTTAGAATTCTACTTAGTTTACCTATCCTACTTACTCTACTTATCCCTGATCGGAGAAACCACGACGCCTAATTAGTTTACTTAGCTTTCTTAACTTACTCTGGAATTGTTGTGGTAGCTAGTAGAGCAGTTACTTACTATACGTATCTTATAGTGCACTAATCTCATAGTGCAGAATATATTTACTGGTCCTTTAGGATCATTGGGTTCATTTAGTATCATTTTGAAAATAGAGTTCTGCTTAAGCCGGTGCTAGAGGGCGTGGCCGGTGTTGCACATTTCAGTACTGGTCATGAATAGACTCAATAAAACCGAGTCTGCTATTTTCGTTTATTTGGTGTATTCCTTGCTTCCAAAGGATCTAACTTCAGAACTTATTTATTTTCACTGTAGCTGGCGTTGTGTCGTGTGGCGGCCGCTAAACGTCTCCCCGTACATCATCATAGTGCAGATTATATTTTCTGGTCCTTTGGGATCCTTGCTTCCAAAGGATCTAACTTCAACATTTATTAGAATTCTACTCAGGTTACTTACTTAACTTATCCTACTTATCCTAATACTCATACCCGATCAGAGTGACCATGTCGCCTACTTAGTTTACTTAGCTTACTTAACTTGCTCTGGAATGGTTGGGGTAGCTAGTGGAGCATTTACTTACTTTACTTATGTTACTTAGAATTCTACTTAGGTTACTTACTTTACTTATTCTACTTACCCTACTCATCCCTTTACTTATCCTACTTATCCTTATTACCCTACTCATACCCGATCGGAGTGACCATATCGCCTACTTAGTGAACTAAGTGAAGCAATTACGTACTTTACTTAGGTTACTAAATATTCTACTTAGGTTACTTACTTTACTTATCCTACTTACCCTACTCATCTCTGTTCGGAGTGACCATGACTCCTACTTAGTTTACTAGGCTTACTTAACATACTCCGGTAGGGCTGGTGTAATTAATGGAGTACTTACTAACTTAACTATGTTACTTAGAATTCTACTCAGGTAACTTACTTTACTTATCCTACTTACCCTACCATTCTCGCTCGGAGCGATCATGCCACATACCTAGTTTACTCAGTTTACTTAACTTTCTTTGGTATAGGCGGTGTACCTGGTGCAGTTGGTTGGTTGATTAGAGAGTTTAACGTCCCCGTCAACACTGTAAAGGTCATTTTGGAGACGTTGCTTCCAATTTTGTGGGACTTTTACCCAACACTGAGATGAAATGACATCTCAAGCCCTGTCGCCCAATGAGACCAATAGGGTTTATTGGCATGGACGGTCCGCCTCGCACCGCGGTTCCTGGACAGGCTTAGATCCTCTAAGCGGTTTACCAGTACTAGTGTACGGGCCGGATTCAGCTCTGCGTGGAAGCATCATGCAGCCCATATATTTCTTCAAGCCCCTATGGGCGGGGGCCTACCTGGTGCAGTTACTTACTTTACTTATTTAACTTAGAATTCTACTTAGAATACTTAGTTTACTTATCCTACTTACCGTACTCATCATTGTTCGGAAAGACATGGCCGATTACTTACTTTACTTAGCTTACGTAACTTACTCTGGTGTTGTTAGTGTAGTTCCTGGAGCTGTTGTTTACTTTACTTATGTTAGTTAGAATTCTACTCAGGTTACTTATCCTACTTACCCTACCCATCATTGTTCGGGGTGATAAGGTCGCCAACTTAGTTTAATTAGTTTACTTAACTTATTATGGTATGGTTCGTGTAGCTGATGCTGTAGTTAGTTACTTTACTTATGTTACTTAGAATTCTACTCAGGTTACTTAGATTGTTTATCCTACTTACCCTACTCATCCTCTTCGGAACAGACTTCGCCGCTTACTTAGTTTTCTTAGCTTACTTAACTTACTCTGGTATGGGTAGTGTGGCTGGTGGAGTAGAAACTTACCTTACTTATGTTACGTAGAATTCTACTTAGGTTACTTATCCTACTTACCCTACTCAACTTCGTTGGGGTATACTTCGCCGCTTACTTAGTTTACTTAGCTTACTTAACTTATCCTGGTATAGGTAGCGTAGCTGGTGAAATAGTTACTTACTTAGAATTCTACTTAGTTTACTTGTCCTACTTACGCTACTCATCATTGTTCAGAGGGACAAGATCGCCAATTTAGTTTACTTAGCTTACTGGACTTACTTTGATATTTGTAGCGTTGCTGGTGGAGCAGTAACTTACCTTACTTATGTTACTTAGAATGCTACTCAGGTTACTTAGTTTACTTATCTTACTTCCTCTACACATCAACTTCGGTACAGACTTCGCCGCTTACTTAGCTTTCTTAATTTACTCTGGTATGGGAAAAGTAGATAGTGAAGAGTAAATTACCTTACTTATGTTACTTAGAACTCTACTTAACTTAGGTTTCTTAGTTAACTTATCCTACTTACTCTACTCATCCTCGTTGAGCCAGATTTCGCCACTTACTTAGTCTTCTTAGCTTACTTAATGTACTGTGTTAAGGGTGGTATAGCTAGTAGGACAGTTAATTACCTTACGTGCGTTACTTAGAATTCTACTTAGGTTACTTAGTTTACTTATCCTACTCATCATTGTTCGGAGTGACAAGGCCGCCAACTTAGTTTACTCAACTTACTTTGCTATTAGTAGCGTTGCTGGTAGAGCAGTAACTTATCTTACTTCTGTTACTTAGAATTCTACTCAGGTTACTTAGTTTACTTATCCTACTTACCCTACTCATCCTCTTTGGTATAGACTTCGCCACTTACTTAGTTTACTTAACTTACTTTGGTATGGGAAAGTGGCTAGTGGAGTAGTTACTTACCTTACTTATGTTACTTAGAATTCTACTTAGGTTACTTAGTTTACTTATCCTACTTAGCCTACTCATCCTCGTTGGGTAGACTTCGCCACTTACTTAGTTTACTTAGCTTTCTTAACTCACTGTGGTAAGGGTGGTAAAGCTGGTAGGACAGTTACTTACCATACTTACGTTACTTAGAATTCTACTTAGGTTACTTAGTTTACTTATCCTACTTACCCTACTCATCATTGTTCGGAGTGACAAGGTCGCCAACTTGGTTTACTTAGTTTCATCAACTTACTTTGGTATTGGTAGCATTGCTGGTTTAGCAGTAACTTACCTTACTTATGCTACTTATAATTATACTCAGGTTACTTAGCTTACTTATCCTACTTACCCTACTCACCCTCTTCGGTACAGAATTCGCCGCTTACTTAGTTCACTTAACTTACTTAACTTACTCTGGTATGGATAGAGTGGCTAGTGGAGTGGTTACTTACCTTACTTATGTGACATTGAATTCTACACAGGTTACTTAGTTTACTTATCCTACTTACCCTACTCATCCTCGTTGGGACAGACTTCGCCGCTTACTTAGTTTACTTAGCTTACTCAACTTACTTTGGTATTGGTAGCATTGCTGGTAAATAAAAATAAAAAATGAGTTCCTTTAAGAGCAATGAAAACATTCATAAGAAAAAAGATGGGTCATACTACGTAGTTTCGGCTAATAAAGCCGCATCAGTGACCCTGTAATGATCCGGTAGAGAAAGCCAGAGGAAACATACTGCCATTTTAACTAACCTTACTTATGTTACTTAGAATTCTACTCAGTTTAGTTTTCCTACTAACCATACTCATCATCTTCGGTAAAGACTTCGCCACTTACTTAGTTTACTTAGCTTACTTTTCTTACTTTGGTATGGGTAGAGTGGCTAGTTGAGTAATTACTTACCTTACTTATGTTACTTAGAATTCTACTTAGGTTACTTAGTTTACTTATCCTACTTACCCTACTCATCCTCTTCGGTACAGACTTCGCAACTTACGTAGTTTGCTTAGCTTACTTAACTTACTCTGGTACGGGCAGAGTGGCTAGTGGAGTAGTTACTTACATTACTTATGTTACTTAGAATTCTACTTAGGTTACTTAGTTTACTTATCCTACTTAGCACTCATCCTCGTTGGGTAGACTTCGCCACTTACTCAGTTTACTTAGCTTACTTAACTCAGTGTGGTAAGGGTGGTATAGCTGGTAGGACATATACTTACCATACTTACGTTACTTAGAATTCTACTTAGGTTACTTAGTTTACTTATCCTACTGGCCCTACTCATCATTGTTCGGAGTGACAAGGTCGCCAACTTGGTTTACTTAGTTTCATCAACTTACTTTGGTATTGGTAGCATTGCTGGTAGAGCAGTAACTTACCTTACTTATGCTACTTATAATTATACTCAGGTTACTTATCTTACTTACCCTACTCACCCTCTTCGGTACAGACTTCGCCGCTTACTTAGTTCACTTAACTTACTTAACTTACTCTGGTATGGGTAGAGTGGCTAGTGGAGTAGTTACTTACCTTACTTATGTTACATTGAATTCTACACAGGTTACTTAGTTTACTTATCCTACTTACCCTACTCATCCTCGTTGGGACAGACTTCGCCGCTTTCTTAGTTTATTTAGCTTACTCAACTTACTTTGGTATTGGTAGCATTGCTGGTAAAGCAGTAACTAACCTTACTTCTGTTACTTAGAATTCTACTCAGTTTAGTTTTCCTACTTACCATACTCATCATCTTCGGTAAAGACTTCGCCACTTACTTAGTTTACTTAGCTTACTTTTCTTACTTTGGTATGGGTAGAGTGGCTAGTTGAGTAATTACTTACCTTACTTATGTTACTTAGAATTCTACTTAGGTTACTTAGTTTACTTATCCTACTTACCCTACTCATCCTCTTCGGTACAGACTTCGCAGCTTACGTAGTTTGCTTAGCTTACTTAACTTACTCTGGTACGGACAGAGTGGCTAGTGGAGTAGTTACTTACCTTACTTATGCTACTTAGAATTATACTTAGGTTACTTAGTTTACTTATCCTACTCATCCTCGTTGGGACAGACTTTGCCGCTTACTTAGTTTACTTAGCTTACTTAACTGACTATGGTAAGGGTGGTATAGCTAGTAGGACAGTTACTTACCTTTCTTACGTTACTTACGAGGACTGTTCAAATATGAATGCAACTAAGCACATAAAAATGATGTCGTGATAGATTTCGATGAAAAATTTATTCTGTCCCCTCAAAGTATTCCCCTTTAACAGATATACAAACTTTCAGTCTTCTGATCCAATCATTGAATGCATTGTGGTAGTCTTTTCGAGGTACACTATGAAGGCACTGGAATATTGCAGAACCGAGGTGTTTGCGCTGTACAAATTTTCGACCAGAAATGCATGTTTTCAGCCGCAGGAACAAAAAACAAGTCACACGGGGCAAGGTCAGGGGAATACGGGTGGTGAGGGAGTTCAACAACCTTTTCCTGCTTCAGATAGCCTTGCACAATGAACGCCTTGTGCGATGACGTATTGTCATGTAGCAATCTGACATTGGCCAAACCAGTTGCGGGTCTTCGTTGTTTGAAATATTTCTTCAATTTTCGAAGAACTTTATTCTTTATCTTGTAAAACTTCGCATTTACAGATTTGCCTTTAGGCATAGCAACCTGAATAGCAGGGCTCTGATTTGAAAAGAATGTGGCATACATTACCTTCTTGACGCTCATGGTCCGCTTTGCAATGCATGGTGTTTTGCCATACTTTGTTGCCCATATTTTGTTCTGAATCTTTCGTTTTGGCTAAAAAAAGTGAACCCATGTCTCGTCACCTGTGACGACATTAGCGAAAGACCGTGCATTGTAATTTGGAAACTTTTTAAGCAACTTCTTGGCGCACTGAACGCGTGTCTTTTTCTGCTCATCTGTCAACAGATGGGGAATCAATCTAGCACAGATCTTTCTCATTTTCAAATCCCGTTTCAGAATTGTATGAGCTGCTCCTAATGAGAACCCAACCATACTAGCTATTTGCCTAGTGGTGTATCGTGCATCGGTAGCAACTATTTCTTTCACTCTAGCAACCATCTTGGCAGATGTTGCTCTTTTCGGCCGACGATCATGTGGTGCATCTTCTGTTGAGCCTAGCCCACAGCTGAATTTCTTACACCAACGAAAAACTGTGGGAAAAGACATTTCATTATGCTCATAAACCGAACATATGTCAGCAAAAATGTCTTTGCACCGTATACCAATACAACGATTCTTAATATAGGACCGTACTTCAACGGCGTACTCTGACCTTCTTCCAACTATGTTTTGTATTAGTATACAAGAGTAGACAGTGTTTATCGAACGATATACATGGCTTATATGCACGGATTTTAACAGGTTTGGTATCAACGTATAGGTAAAATGTTTTTCTACGCTGTGATATTTATTTCCAGGTGATTTTCGCATTAGTGCATGAGAAAACGTTCTACTTGCATTCATATTTGAACAGTCCTCGTAGAATTCTTCTTAGGTTACTTATCCTACTTAACCTACTCATCGGAGTGACAAGGTCGCCAGGTGTAATTCCGAAGAATAATTTGCTCACTCAATGCATCGTCACAAGCACATATAAACCAAATGCTATCACTGACATGAAGCATGGACAAAGGCGCCTCACTCAATGCATCATTACAAGCACATATAAACCATGTGCAATCACTGACATGAAGCAAAGACAAAGGCGCCTCACTCAATGCATCATCACAAGCACATATAAACCATGTGCAATCACTGACATGAAGCAAAGACAAAGGCGCCTCACTCAATGCATCATCACAAGCACATATAAACCATGTGCAATCACTGACATGAAGCAAAGACAAAGGCGCCTCACTCAATGCATCATCACAAGCACATATAAACCACGTGCTATCACTGACATGAAGCAAAGACAAAGGCACCTCACTCAATGCATCATCACAAGCACATATAAACCAAATGCTAGTGAGCATTGAGCTCACTGTCGCAACCAGACACCGTCGTGGTATGACTGAAAAAAGTGTTAAAAGCAACGTTAAACCCGAATTCACATACACACACACACACACACACACACACACACACACACACACACACACACACACACACACACACACACACACACACACACACACACACACGCACACACACACACACACACACACACAAAACCCCCAAACACGACCACACACGCACGCCAATGTGAGATGCAACGTTCTGTAACGTGAATCCAGAAGGCTTTTCTCCGGGTACTTCGGCTTTCGCTTACCCCTGATCAACGATCGGCTCGATATTAGTGTAATAATCTTCAAAGGGTCGTAAAATCAACTCCCTCCAAAAATATAAAAACCAACAACATACAACGTGGAAGTTAGAAGTTAGAAAAGTTAGAAGTAAGAAAGTCGAAGTAAGAAGTTAGAAGTTATAAAAATTAAAAATAAGAAATGTCCCCCACACACATAGACGTACATATAAACATGTCTACATCCCCACCCACCCACACACACCACACGCGCACGCCAATGTGTGACACCAAGCTCTGCAACAGAAGTCAAGGTGGTTTTCTCCGGGTACTTCGGCTTTCCCTAATCTCTGATTAACGATCGGCTGGATATGAATGTAATAATCTTGAAAGGGCTATTAAATCAACCCCCTCCCCCCTTAGAAATAAAACAAGAGCGAAACAATCATACAACACGGACGTTAGACGTTAGAAGTAATAATTAAGAAGTAAGACGTTATAAGTAAGACATAAGAGGTTGATGTGTTAAAAGTAAGAAGTTAGAAATAAAACATGACCCTACCCGGCGTTTCAAACAAGAAGATTTTAAAGTATTCTCTACATAAGTCCATGAAAAACATGGGCCAAACGAGAAGATTTAAAAAAAAATCCCTACATAAAAATATGTAAAATAAATGAGTCCATGGGCGGGGCCATTGTTTTGCTCAAGGGATACAATTTGAACAATCTTGGTAGAGGTCCACTAGATTAAGCTACATACCAAATATGAAAGAACATGGCATTCTGGTTTTACACAAGATGATGTTTTACCTCTTGCAAACTATTCAAACATATTTTTGCATTCAGGCAAACAGTGTGGACCCTGATCAGACTGCTCCAAGAGGAGTCGTCTGATCTGGGTCTATATTATTTGCAACAATGACTTTCAAAATAACTAACAACAATTGTTGTGACTGGCATATTAAAGACTAAAAGGGTTTCCCTATATAAGTCCATGTAAAATATATGGGCCATCGGGCTAGGCCATTTTTGGCACCAGGGCTATAATTTCATCAATCTTGGCAGAATCGAAGCTGAGTACCAAATACCAAAAGCCTGGACTTCTTGTTTCAAACAAGAAACCTATTTACGGTTTTCCCAAAAACAAATTGTCCCCTGGGCAGAGCCAATTTTGGCCACAGTCCTAAAATTTGAATAATCATAGTAGCGGTCCACCAGTTGAAGCTACATATCGAATATCAAAGATCTCGGCCTTCTGGTTTCAGGCCAGAAAATTTCTAAAGGTTTTCCCTATGTTAGACTTTGTAAAACGTGGGCCCCTGGGTGGGGCCATTTCTTGCCCCAGGGCTATACTTTGAACAGTCTTGTTTGAGGTCCCCTAGATGAAGCTTTATACCAAATATTAAAACCCGGGCCTTTCAGTGAAGAAGATTTTAAAGGGTTCACCTGTATAAGTCCATTAAAACCAGTAGGCCCCCGCTCGGAGCCATTTATGGTCCCAGGGCTATAGTTTGAACAATCTTGATCCGCTAGACGATGCTTCATACAAAACAATCGAAGACATGTGGTATGCCGTTTCAGGGAAGTAGGTTTTAAAGGATTTCCCTATACAAGTCCATGCAAAACAGTTGGTCCCGGAGCGGGGTTATGTTTGGCCTCAGGGCTATAATTTGGACAATCTCGGCAGAGGTTCACTAGATGAAGCATCATACCAAATATCAAACGCCTAGGCCTGCTGGTTTCAGACCAGAAGCTTTTGAAGGTTTTCCCTATATTAGTCTATGTAAAACTGGTGCGTCTTTTGGATTGGCCATTTTTGGCACCAGAGCAATAATTGGAACAATCTTGGTAGAAGTCCCCTAGATGAAGCTCTATACCAAACATCGGAGACCAGTGGTTCCTTTTTTTGACAAGAAGATTTTAAAGGGTTTCCTTACATGTATATAAGTCCAATTTAAACCGGTGGGCCCCGCGATGGGGCCATTTTTGTCCCAGGGCTATAATCTGAACAACCTTGGTAGAGGTCACCTACATGAAGCTTCATACTAAACAACAAGTACCTGGGCCTTCTGGTTTCAGACGAGAATTATTTAAAGGTTTTACCTTATTAAAATAGAAGTGACGGCAATGGTCAGGAATCGATACAATTAACCCACAGCTCAAAGACTGATTTTACGAAATTTGGTGCTGAAGTCATTGCGGTTATATATTTTACTGAATTTATATATTAAGTCACCATAAAACTCGGGTTCCGATAGACCTTATTGCAGAAGAGATTTAAGTTCAATATTGAATTCTGAAATTAAATCAGAATGACGTCTATAATATGTTGAAAAGACTTTGCGTAGTTTATGTTAACGATAACCCTGATTAAGAAGTTTAGGAGTTTAACTTAATTACGAGTGCTGCAGTCTATTTAAAACCGGTGGGCCCGGGGGCGCGACCATTCTTGTCCCAGGGCTATAATTTGAACAATCTTGGTACAGGTCCCCTTGATATAACTTCATACCAAATATTAAAGATCTGGACTATGTGCTTTCAGAGAAGAACATTTTTAAAGGATTTTCCCTTTGTAAGTCTATGTAAAATTGGTGGGTCTCTGGGCGCGGCCATATTTTACCCCAGTGCTATAATTTGAACAATCTTGGTAGAGGTCTCCTAGATGAAGCTTCATACCAAATATAAAAAACCTGGACCAAGTGGTTTCAGAGAGTTGTTTTTAAAGCAGTTTCCTATATAAGTCTATGTAAAACCGGTGGGCCCCAGGGTAGAGCCATTTTTGTTCCTAGTGCTATAATTTGAACAATCTTAGTAGAGGTCCTCTGTATGAAGCTTCTTACCAAATATCAGAGACCTGGGCCGAGCAGTTTTAGATTAGAATATTTTCAAAACTTTCTCTATATAAGTATTTAATTTCAGAATCGGTGGAAGGACGAAGAGAATGCGGATTACAATCTCTAGTTAAAAGAGCAACATCATATAACTGATTAGAACTATCGTGGAATGTACTCGCCTCCGTGTCCAGAATACGTAATACACAAATTGGTAATGAACATAGAAATGTAAATCCCCAAAACAGGACTTCGGTATCAAAGACATTTGCTTTATTCGACATAAGTTCTGGAGGCTAAATTTGACTGATCAACCCATCGAAGTAGATATTTTCAATATTTAATAAATCATCCCAATATTCAGACTTAGAGCAAAATGCTTCAACAGACTGCTAATCAACAGAAAGGGACATCATGAAGTCTCTTTAACAACAGGACAAGAAAAAATCAGTCAGAAGGGTAGCATATTCGTATAAAATTTGTCTAAATAGTTTAGTACCAAATCTTATATAAATGTTGTCGCACTCTCTGAAATGGCCGTAATGTTCAAATTGTATGCTCTTCAGAAGTGAAAAAAAAATCAAAAACATTGCTTTCATTACACGCAAGGTAGAGGAAATCTCCTCTATGTAATGTCAATTCAGTTAAATCATTTAGTGTTTCTTTTATAAGATTATGAGGCAATTTAATGTAAATCATGGAAAATTATACTTAGATAGACTAAAAGCATGAAAACGTCTTGATTAAACTTTATATAAAACGTCATTCGAATGTTTGATAGTCCGATACAGATTTCTTCCTACCGGTCATAGTCTTTGTCGCGATACTTAATAACATGCTTTTTGGTGGCAGTAAGATTTGAAGTTAATACTTTAGAAAGTATAGTAGTGGTACAGTAACATGAATTAGCAATGAACTGTGCTTTGGAAGGTATTATATTACGTTTGGGTAAACAATATAGCGTAGGAAGTAGAAGTGAAGCCCATCTATGCCTCCTTAAACACAAGAGCAAACTTGGTGTCTGAACGATAAATGTGATCACTAACCAAAGAACTCTCTTCAATCAAAGTCTGTAGTTCATAGGCTTTAATTCCATCAAGATCTTGCAGAAGAGTGTTAACATAGTGGAAAATAATGTTGATGGCAATGATCAGGACATTGTTTTTCGGCATTATCTGACGGAGACAAAACATACGTCATATGAAATGCTTGAATACCTAGTTAAAGGTGACGTAAAGACGTTTTTAGTTTAGGAGTTGATATAGGAGTGATTTGATGCATACATGCGTTTGTTTACTAGTTTTAACAATCGAAGTTTCCATTCTTTAAGTGCTTTATGCAAAACATACTTAAAAGACCTGCTTAATTGAACTTTCATTTTTGATACCTAGCCCTCGTCAAATTTAGGCACTTATAGGCGAGCTATACTGTCTTCTGACAACTCTTGTTACATATGCAGCTTGTAGCTTTACCGGCTCCAAAACTGTACTGATTAAAAATAAGTCTATAATGCCGTTGGGCATTTTTTCTTGTATGTACTGTTTCGGACTTCTGAGATTGTAAATATATCTTTTTTGGATGGTGATGTTCCTCGTGCGCCATCCTATGGCGTTTATATTTCGTATTTGCAAAGTGTGTAGTCATGTAACTGTCTTCAACACTCGTTACAAATTTTAACTGCTTAACTTCTTAATCAGGGTTATCGGTACCATAAACTACGCAAAGCCTTTTCAAAATTTTATAGACTTCATTCTGATTTAATTTCAAAATTCAATATTGGACTTAAATCTCTTCTGCAACAAGATTTATCGGAACCCGAATTTTATGTTGACTTTAAATATAAATTCAGTAAAATATATAACCGCAATGACTTCAGCACCCAATTTCGTAAAATCATTCTTCGATATAAACAGATTGGGGACAACATAAATGTAATACGACAGACTGCATGCATGGTGATTAACTCAATCACGGTTGACAACTTTGCTGGCCTCTTTAATTGCACGCCGGTTTGTCAGGCCTGAGATTCCATGACGGTTCCAGCGTAAAGGCTCACTGAGAATTAGAGAGAATTTAATTATATGTAATGTTCTGTGCTCTGTCTCTGGTCGGGACCATCGGAGTCTAACTGTCGGTTTTCTTTTGCTCCAGCATTTCAGTAGTATCTTGCTGTCGAGTCCTCACCGTTGTTTCATCTCTGTGGTTGTTTGATTTTTGTGTTCACGGAGATGTTGCACTGATGGGTTAGGAGGCCTTTATGCGGACTGAACAAATTATGTGTCTAAATCGCGACGGAAGTAAGGACCAGGATTGTGGCCACGTAAAATCGATTTAAGCCCCCCACCCAGTAGAGTTCGTTTCACTGACCGTTCCAAGGCGGTTCTTCTGTGTTTGTGTCGCTTATATTAGTTTGTTTTGGATAGCCATTTGGCCATTTTGTGGGAAAGTAACTGTCCTTTCGGCTTTCCGCTGTTGATGTTTCCATTAGGTTATGTTTTTGCATGTTTGTGTTTCTTTCCCTTAGGTGTCTGATGGGAGCTGTGGGCTAATTGTATCGATTCCTGATCATTGCATTCACTTCTGTTCTAGTCAACTAGGTCTAACTACAGTTAACTAGCAAGTCAA
This sequence comes from Lucinisca nassula, assembly GCA_963580285.1. NCBI lineage: Eukaryota > Metazoa > Mollusca > Bivalvia > Lucinida > Lucinidae > Lucinisca > Lucinisca nassula. The sequence continues at coordinate 82,629,188 of OY757022.1, read as the reverse complement.
CAAAAGTTGAAAATGGGGTTGACTAGTAGTCTGAACGGTACTGTAGATGGCAAGGAAAAGCCATAATCAAAAATTACGACTTACCAAAGCCTATCGCATATCAAAAAAGTCCAGCTGTTGGTTTTCTTTTGTTCCAGCATTTATTTCATGCTGCTGAGTCCTCATTTTTGTGTGCGTTTGATTTTTATGATCTCTGAGATGTGGCATTGATGAGTTATAAGTCCTTTGTGCGGACTGAAGAAAGTATTTGTCTAAACTGCAAGAGAACCAAGGAAGAGGATTGTTGCAACGTAAAATCGATTTAAGCCACCCCCTACGCCAGTATTGTTTTACTGACCGTTCTAAGGCGGTTTTTCTGTCGTGGTTTATTATTTTTATAGTTTGTCTTTGCATGTTCATTTTGCTGTTATCTTTTTATTTTGGATAACCGTTCGGCCATTTTGTGGGAAAGTAGCTGCCATTTTGGTTTTCCGATTGCGATGTTTCATTTAAGTGAAGTTGCTTTATGTTTGTTTTTCTTTCCGTTGGTTCCTTGGGTGTGAGGTAATTGCAACGATTCATGATCATGCTTTCATCTCTATTTTAATATACTAATAAAAAGGATCTTACACGAGTGGTAATTTCATATGAAATTTATTTATTTACCTTCAGTGAGTTTCATAAATTTAATATGAAATGATCACTAGTGTAAAATTCTGTATATCATATGACCACTTTAAATTGAATCTTATTGCCGCTAAATTGGATTTTTTTTCCACAAAAATGCAAGATTGGCATGGACGTCGTCATGACGTTACTTAATCCCGCCAAAGTGTTATTACACATGTGGTCATACGAATTTTATTATACGACGTTGTCCATTGCTTATCATCGACGTCATATGATAAAGTTCAATTTAAAGATTCATTCTTTGCTCAGTAATCCAAACACGTGTTATCACATTTTGCCGAAGTTGATAAAGCCTTATTATACAGTAACGTATTTTTTTTTCTAATACAACGCGCCTTTATTGGCAATGGAAAATAAGCGGTTTTTTAATCTGTAATCTGCAATAAATTACTGAGCGGAAGAGTGTGACGAGTGATATTATCAAAAGCGTCACTCGTAGATTCTTTATCGTAAGACAGTTAAATGCAACAAAACATTACAATAGGACATACATGTGTATGTTGCAGTAAATAATAATGGCGGGATTTCTTCTATCAATGACGAAAGGTTGCGGAAATCGGTAGAAAAAAACACACAAAGGAAATCGGATTTTTAGAATGCAAAAATAGAAATAGATACCTCTAGTGTGTGATTCTTTATTAATCACAATTTATCGGTCAGCTGTAAGTAGACAAATACTTCACGCTATGCGCTCGTGATTGATCTACTTAATGTACTGACCTCTTTCTGAACAAATCACAGCGCGAGCTGACCTATTTCTTAAGCAGAAATTCAGGTCGTTAGTTTAAGTGACTGCTCAAATTGAGTATTCTTTCAACTACAACATTCTCGTTTCAGCCGATCACTACTTTGAGACAAGAAAACCAGATATAATATTTGGATATGTCTACAACGTCCTTGCCGAATGTAAGGACACTACTGATCTGAGTTTCACTACAAACAGTCACGGTATCATCCTTAATATAACGTTTGGACCTTTGACAACAACTACTACAGAGCGATCAACAACTATTCAGCTAACTACGGTGACATTTTGGGCTTCAAAACTCTCAAACGCGACGTTGATTTCATTATTTTCTGACGAAAAACCGTTAAACAATGAAACGTCCTCGATGCCAACATCAAAAAGCCACAACACCTACGTAGTTCCATCATCAACAGTCAATGAAATGTCTACTTCCGAAACCCCGATAAACAGCGACACATCAAGGATAACCATCATCGGTTTCAGAACATGATACATCAACAATGGCTATTCATAGCAGCTTAGTATCATTTGGATTGTCATTACAACGTAACAGTTCACCAGTTGCAGGATCAACAACCAAACAACCTGTGAAACCACCTCTAACAAGTTTGCCTAATTCCGGTTCAACTGCTGTACTTTATTCTCAGAAAAACAATATTTTCTTTGACAACCCAAGGAATGTGATCTCAGTCGCGATACCAGCTGCATTTGTGGCCGGTACGATATTGACAGGAATAAGTTACTTTATTTATAGGAAAACGAAAATGACACCGAGCATCCAACCTGTACTTACTGTGTAATTTGCAATGTGTATTCTTTCTCTTTCACAAAGTCGAAACAGCCCTCCATCCGTAGGTCCATTAATGGATACATTAGAAATCTGAGATCTCAAAGGATGGAGAACCAAGGTCGAGGATTCTCGCCATGTAAAATCAATGTAAGCAACCCTCAAATAGATTTGTTTTATTTGAGGTTTAACGTCCCCGTCAACAATGTAAAGGTCATTTTGGAGACGTTGCTTCCAATATTGTGGGACTTTTACCCGACATTGAGATGAAATGACATCTCAAGCCCTGTCGCCCAACGAAACCAATAGGGTTTACCAGCATGGACGGTCCGCCTCGCACCGCGGTTCCTGGACAGGCTTAGATCCTCTAAGCGGTTTACCAGTACTAGTGTGCGGGCCGGATTCAGCTCTGCGTGGAAGCATTATGCAGCCCATATATTTCTTCAAGCCCCTATGGGCGGGGGCGAACCCTCAAATAGATAGAAATAGGTTACCAGGAAACGCCACAATCAAAGATTATGACCAACTAATGGCACCAAGAGGAAGAGTAACTATCGATGAGAAAAAAAAACGAATCATAAACAGTACAGCAACCAGCTCCCTCGTCCCCACAAGAGGTAGTCAAAATGCAACAGGAATACTTAATGAAAATTAAGTGAATAATAATTAGGTACACAACAATATATACATACCACATGAAGAGCCCCGTCGGAAAATCCGACAAAATAGAAGTGAAGGCAATGATCCGGAATCGATACAATTAACCCACAGCCCCCATCATGGGACACCAAAGGGAAAGAAACACAAACATGAAACAACAGACCCTAATGAAAACATCAACAGCGGAGCTATAAGGACAGTTACTTTCCCACAAAATGACCAACTGGTTATCCAAATAAAAAAAATATAAGCGATACAAACACTCAAAGACAAACGATAACAAAATAAACCGCGACAGAAGAACCGCCTTGGAACGGTCAGTGAAACGAATTCCACTTGGGGGCTTAAATCGAGTTTACGTGGCCACAATCTTCGCCCTTACTTCCGTCGTGATCAAAAACTACATTTAAATTAAACAACATTAGAACCACCGCCTTAGGACGGTCAGTAGCGAGAACCACTGTGGAGTTTAAATCGATCCTATATGCCCGACCTTTACTCTCCATTTTATTTCCTGCACACAAAAAATTGCTTGAAGGTAACCAACTCACACAATAGACTCACACAATAGACTATCACAGAATACAATACAAATTAGAGCAAACTGTAATTATACAAATCATATTGTATTAACTGTGATGAGTTAAAGATAAGGATTCGTACCTTGTTCCACACACTGTAAGCTGGGGCTAAAGAACACAACCAGGTAGATCACAAAGAGTCAAGCACAAGACAAACCATCAGGCACCGACCACTAATAAAATATTTTTTTAAAGATTTAAGAATTGTGCTGTATCGAGTCAGAGACAGGACCCCCGTCGTGCAATAAAAGAGGGAAGAAAAATTATCAACCACGACTGTGTTGAAAACTAGGCATGCTGTCTGTCGTATATCACTTATGTTGTGCCACATTCTTTTATGGCGTTTTATTATTTTGTTAAATTGATTCTGAAAAAAAAAACAGATTTCTTCATAATGTTTCAAAGTTTATGAACTTAATCTCCATAGAACTCTGGTTCTGATATGCCCTGTTGTAGAGGTGTCTTTAAATTAACATAGTATTTATCACATCACGAAAACACGCCTATATAATTTTGACCCCCTTGAACCCCACTTTTATATAGTAAAACTGGGGTTTGCAGGGGTAAACCTTATTTTTCTTATTTCTGCTTTAAAATATAGATTTAAAATATATATGAGCAGAAATAAGAAAAATATCACAATGTTTCATCTCAAAATGTTCCTTTTTTCGGCGGTAAAGTTTACAATGTATTTGTATAGGCGTGTTTTCGTAATGGCCAGTTCAGAATGCCGTCGATTAAATTTAAAAAAGGCTTTTCTTAGATTATGATACCGAAAGCCTTGTCAAGAAGCTTAGAAGTAAGAAGTTTATTCCGATTATTAAAATCGTCAACATGAGATAAAACTCCAACGAAACGAATAAATTGAGGAATATATACACCGTAAGAAGGAGAATGGGGGACATCACTTCTAAAAACGGGAAATCTTTCCCGTTGGTGTCTCTGATGGGAGCTGTGGGTTAATTGTATCGATTCCTGATCATTGCCTCCACCTCTATTTAATGTCAAATCATCCCTTTTGTCGTATATATTAGATGAGATTATAGCATTTGAGGCCGATAGATCCAAAGATACAAAGGGTGCTGCCGTATCCAAGGAATCAGCCCTCTTTATTTGTTTATAAGGGGGATAAATCATGTCAACTACTTTAGAGCAGCTGTCAGTTTCTGGCGAAATAATTTCCACTGTACTAGTTAACCGCTTACGTATAAAAAAAGTGAAGTCAAGGATCAGGAATCGATATGAATAAACCCAAAGCTCCCATCAGAGACACCAAAGGGAAAGAAGCGCAAACATGAAACAACTAGACCCCAATGGAAAATCAATAGTGGAAAGCCAAAAGAACACATACTTTCCCACAAAATGGCCAATTGGCTATCGAAAACAAAATGATATAAGCAATACACACACTCAAAGACAAACCATGATAAAAATAAACCGCGACAGAATAACCGCCTTAGTTAGGTGGCCTTCATGTCTTTATCGCGACGGAAGGTGGCCACGTAAAATCGATTTAAGCCCGCCAGTGGAATTCGTTACCACTGACCGTCGCAAGGCGGTTCTTCTGTCGCGGTTTATTTTTGTTATGGTTTGTCTTTGGGTGTTTGTGTCGCTTATATTATTTTATTTTGGATAACCTTTTTGCCATTTTGTGGGAAAATAACTGTCCTTTTGGCTTTCCGCTATTGATGTTTCCATTAGGGTCTGTTGTTTCATGTTTGCGTTTCTTTCCCTTTGGTGTCTCTAATGGGAGCTGTGGGTTAATTATATCGATACCTGATCATTGCCTCCACTTATTCATTGGAACGGTCAGTGAAACGAATTCCACTCCGAATTAGCCTGACCAGGAAAAGTGTGGATCGGTAAACTTACCGGCTCAAAAATACCTAAAATAGTGTTGACTGGGCCGTTAAACTCCAATACAAACAAAACCGACCAACTAGCCGATAAACTTAAGTCCGATAACTAAACATCCAGAAATTGGTTGGTAACTCTTAAACATTTTATCAAATTGAATCCAGTTTAATCAACAAGCATTCCACCACTAAACTTCGCCGTTGATCTAGGTACAGATCCCACGGAGAAGGTTGATTTATTGAACAACTACTTTAGAGACCAAACTGTTATCAATGAAAGTAATGTTGAACTTCATTGTATGCCAATGTACAATGTGGAACCTGATCTCAACTCAATAATCTTGACACCTGCCGAGGTCCAAACTATTTTTAAATCGCTACCAATCGACAAAGCTGTAGGACCAGACGGTGTTAGTAATAGGGCCTTATAAGAACTAGCTGAAGAAATTGCAGTTCCATTAACATCATTTTTAATCAGTCACTGGCATGTAGTAACGTCTCTGATAATTGGAAGAAGGCAAACGTTTCCCCAATTCATAAGAATGACGATCCCTCATTACTTACTGACTATAGGCCGATTTCCCTTTTCGAAGTATTCGAAAAATCTGTCTTCAAACACATTCAGAATCATTTACGAGATAATAAATAACTTCCTATCAGTCGGGTTCGCATCAGGCGATTCCACAAGAATCAGCTAGCTTATCTCCTCAATACGTTTAGCCAAGCACTGGACTCATGTAAAGAGGTCCGAATGGTGTTCTGAGATGTCAGCAAAGCCTTAGACCGCGTCTGGCACAAAGGAATTTTATTTAAATTGAAAGCAGCTTGTATCACAGGCACTCTTCTTGACTGGTTCGATGACTACATTGAACATCGTAGAAGACAGCGTGTCGTTTCTCCTGTTGCGACTTCCGACAAGAAATTAATCAAAGCCGGGGTCCCACAAGGCTCAATTTTAGGGTCTTTGCTTTTTTAGTATCTATCAATGATATAGATACACATATTCAGACAAACATAAGGCTATTTGCCACTGGCACATCATTGTATATCATTGTTGAAGATCCAGTTTCTGTTGCTTTTCTTCTCAATTCGGACCTCCGAATTATATCTGACTGAGCACAAAATGGCTGGTCACCTTCAATCCCTCTAAACAAACCTTTGCATCCTCCCGTTTCTATGGAAGGTCACCAGATTAAAGTGGTTCACTTACATAAACACCATGTTATTTTCGGAAACTGGCACATGGCTCACACATATTGGAAAGCTTAACATAGGTTAAATGTAACCAGCCATAAGCTTATTTTATTCAAGATGCAACACGATTTAGTTCCAACTTATTTATCAAATCTTGTTCCTCCCTTAGTTAGTGAAACTAAAATGTATGGTCTCCGAAATGTCAATGATTTTACAACTCTTCATTGTAACACACATAACTATTATATGCCCTTCTTACTTTCGGTTGTCAGGTCCTCTAATAATTAACCCCATCAGACTAAGAAAACATCTTCACTGGCGTCTTTTTAATCAGCCCTAACTGGAAACGGGGTCAAAGTACCAAAATTTTATTAACAAAAGACAAAATGGCAAGTCATGCATGCCCGCTTGAGAACCAATTGTAGTATTTTAAAAAGTAGTGTATTAAAAAAAATGACTGAACCGCCGTCTTGTACTTGCGGGATCAATCTGAAAGTACTCTTATATGGTGATGAATCAAGAAGTGTTGATGACAACGAACGACTTTTCCGTAACGTACTGACATTTATAGAAACGAGTAAAAAGTTTTAACATAAAGAAAATCTATGTAGTTGCAGAAAGCATTCTCCCCACCAATTCTGCACATGAATGCAGCAAGGGCCGGTTGTTTGCAAATCGCTTGAGTTAACCACCATTGCCTGTCTTCACTTTCATATGTTGTAATCTGTCTCATCCTCTTCTTTCATTACTTACTGTTTGTTTGTCCTTTTCTCTGAGTTAGGAGGCCTTCATGCGGACTGAACAAATTATTTGTCTTAATCGCGACGGAAGTAAGGGCGAGGATTGTGGCCACGTAAAATCGATTTAAGCCCCCCAGTGGAAATCTTTCCACTGACCGTTCCAAGGCGGTTCTTCTGTGGCAATTTATTTATGTTGTTGTTTGTTACTTACTGTGTGTATCTCTTGTGTCTTTTTATTTTGGATGGCCATATGGCAATTTTATGGGAAAGTAACTGTCCTTATGGCCTTCCTTTGTTTAAGTTTCCATTATGGTCTGGTCGCTTAATGTTTGTGTTTTTTCCCTTTGGTGTCTTTGATGGGTGGAGTAAGTTAATTGTATCGATTCCTGATCTTTGTTTTACTTCTACTTTGTTTGTTCTTTTCTTCGCTCATTCAATGCCTCGGTTAATACAACTATGTATAGCTTATCTTTATTTGTCATCTACGCATAATTGTATTCAAGTGAACCCAATAAATCATGTACAAACGCGTCCATTTTCATTTATCAGGATATAAACTTCATAAGCTACATGTAGCTTCCGTTCAAACCCTTAAACATATTGTAAAATTATCATTTATCGTTTATCTTGTCATGTATTGCTTAAACTAATAAATATATTTTAACCGAAATTAAAGAGAAACGATCAGGAACTGATACAATCAGAACCCAAATACTTCCCACAATATCACTAGGGAAAGAAGTCGAAACAAGGAGTGACCACAGTAAACAAAACGTACCACAGGTAAACCGAGTCAGCAGCTCTTTCCAAAACAGGCGGTGACACAGAATATCTAAATCTAATTAAAAATGAGGAATATACATAATGGGGGAATGAATCAGAATCACCAACATGACAACCATTAAACTTGAAGGACAAACGTACCAAAAAATAAACAACTAAAAAGGTGGAAGAATCAGAATCATCAACGTAATAACATATGTAATCAGAGAAGGAATCAGGATCACCAACCAAACAAGAATGAATCACAGCAAACGCACCGACTTTGAACGGTCAGTTAAAGTACTGGTGGGTTTAAGTTAACTTTGCGGGATCCCAACTCTCGCCGTCACTTTCCCGGTGGTTCAAACAAGTATTAGTTTGGACCGCATGGAATCTCTCGTAACATAATAGTAACAGATCTGCAACAAGAGGCGTAGAGTTATTTGCCATCGGAATTTGAACGAAAAACCTATTCACCTATTATAGGTATTATCTACACATTGGCATAATTTCGCCAAATTCAGAATCAATTCAATTTTAATTAATACACTATAATATTTTTTTTCGAAAAAAACTGTGTCAAAATTGACATTCAACATTTAATTATTGATAAAATCAACTGTCATTAATTTTCGTTTACTGTAATTAATTAAAATGGCTGTTCGATCAAGACACGACAACATATTTTCGGAACTCAGTCAGTAACAAGTCAGTGCATACTGGGTCCGAGGTTAAAACCTAACCGGAGGTTTTGATCGACCAAAACTATTCTTACCATTTCTTTCATACACTTTTTGCAATACCGTATTGCATGGTTTTTCGCAGCAGTAAGACAGGAAGTTAATAACTTTGACAATTCAGTTGTCAAGCATGAACTAGAATTAGCATTCAAACTAGCTTTGTAGGGTCTTTTGTGAAGTTTTGGTAACAAGTACAACGTAGAAAGTGTGTTCCGTTTTTTTTTCAATGCCAACCGCGAAATTAGCCGATATATTAGTATATTATCAACAATAGACTTTTCATTGGTAAAGGTATGTTCATATGATTTCGCGCTACTACGTTCCTGTTTTAATATACGAATATAATGTAGTCCTTAGAGAATAACAACATTGTTTAGAAGAAAGTAGATAAAAAATAGAAGTGGAGGCCTTTTACAGTGTTGACGGGGACGTTAAACCTAAAATCAAACAAACAAATGATCAGGAATCGATACAATCAACCCACAGCTCCCACCAGAGACACCAAACATGAAACAACAGACCCTAATGGAAACACCAACAGCGGAAAGCCAAAAGGACAGTTACTTTCCCACAAAATGGCCAATAGGCTATCCAAAATAAAATAACATAAGCGACACAAACACCCAAAGACAAACCATAACAAAAATAAACCGCGACAGAAGAACCAATGGGTCAGCGAAAATGAATTCAACTGGGGGGGGGGGGGGCTTAAATCGATTTTACGTGGCCACAATCCTCGCCCTTACGCCCAAATAGGTTAACCACTTCACCATGGAGGTTTAACAGAAGCCTCTGTGGTGTAGTGGTTATGCTACTCGCCTTGTAAACCAGGGATCGCAGGATCGATCCCGGGCTTCTTCAGACTTTCGGATGAGTCTTTAAACCGAGGTCCCGTCTCCGTATAACCTTAGCTGTTGATGGGACGTAAAACTCAAACACTCAATCACTCACCATGGAGGTTTGCATTCGTGGATAAAAACATTAATGTATTTAGAAATTTGTATTTGCTTTTTTGTTGGTTATGGAAAGTATTTATTTGTGTAATTTGCCACATTTCTAAGACCATTAGCTATAACATGTGATGACTGAGATCAAGCGGCAATGTGCCGTATGGCATATGAGTCAAGCGAAGAAGATCACTCTATGCAACTGCTAAGAGTACATTTTGCGTTTTCTGGATGCCCAATGATCTAACGCTTTTCAGGAAAGGCTCTTTCAGTCTGAGTAGGTGCACAGATAACTTGAACCTTCACTGAGCGCGTTTGTCTGATGACTTTTTCACTTGACGCAGGTCATATCTATTAATACTCTTACATAATGCGTAAAGATATGGAATGCCAAATTTAATTACTGGCATAAATTTGTTTAGTAGCAGCGGTAAATGCATGCTGGTCTAACGGTAAAAAAAAATTGAACTGCCTTGTGATACAAACAGAACGAAAAGCAATGATCCTTCCGTCAAAGACAACATGTGATGACAATAATAACAAACTATAACAGAAACACTACCTTGGAACAATGAGTAAAATTATTACTGGTACTGTGTGCTTTTGTAGGGGGTGGGGAGGGCTTATAATGATTATAAATGACAACAATCTTCGCCATTATTTCTGTCCTGACACAGTACCCAAAGAACATAAAACAAGAGGCCCATGGGCCACTACGCTCACCAGAGGTCATGTGGTTTATACCATATACAGGCAAGGGGCCCGTCTTGGTCAAGTGACAACAATACCACGAATAATGTTTAATTGCCTCACCCCCATAGAGGCTTTTCATGTAATTTGGTTTCAATCAACACAGCTCTTTTACTGGAGAAGAAGATAAAATTCTGAATCTGAGCCATCCAAGACAAAGGTCAGTAATGACCTTTACCTTTGGAATTAATACACTTCCATTCAGCTAACTGCAAATATCATTTTTGATGTCACAGACTACCAGGCAATCAGAAATATCCACTACTTTGCCATTTTTTCATATAAATGTCTAAGTGACCAAATTTGACCTTGACATAAAACAGGTCAAGGTCAACCAAAGGTTATCATTTGAAAAAACTTAGTAGGGCCAGAGTCCCTGATGCTGCATACCAAGTTTCAAGATCATCGGCCATTCGGTTTTTGAGAAGAAGATTTTCAAAGGTTTTTACCATATATTGGCATGGCGGCCATATTGGCCATGTGACCCAGTTCTCACAAACAAACTTTCGTTCCCTCATTCCATAGAGGCTCCACATGTAATTTGGTTTCAGTTGATCATAAATCAATGTTTTTTCCACAAGAATGGTAACCGTCGCTACCAGTATGTTGTCCTTGGCTACAACATACTTCGTTCGAGATCACTCTGATGCACCACGAAAGTACACTGATGCAGATGTCATAAGGATGCTGGAATATCTAATTGACAATATTTTCGTGGAGTTCAGTGGCCTATTATTTCAGCAAACAATTGGCATACCAATGGGTACTAATTGTGCACCGTTGCTTGCCGACTTGTTCTTGTACTCGTATGAGGCGGAGTTTGTACAAAGTCTCCTCAAAGCAGGCAAGAAACGCCTTGCACAACAATTCAATTTCACCTACAGATATATAGATGATTTATTGTCTCAGAAAAATGATAAATTTGCAGAGTACTTGGAATTCATCTATCCACGTGAACTTGAAATTAAGGAAACAACAGAGACTGCAACCTCCTCCTTATACTTGGATTGTTATCTCTATATTGACAACGGGAAGCTTTCTACTAGGCTGTACGATAAACGAGATGACTTCAATTTTCCCATTGTTAACTTTCCCTTCCTGAGCAGTAATATCCCGTCTGCACCAGCATATGGAGTTTACGTTTCACAGTTAATCCGTTATGCTAGAGCCTGTTCAAAGTATTAGGACTTTATGGAACGTGGGAAGGTGCTCACTACCAGGTTGTTATGCCAGGGGTATCAAACAACCAAACTGGTATCAACACTAAAGAAGTTTTATGGGAGGCACCATGATCTTGTGGATCCGTACAATGTGGCCATTTCCAGAATTATTTCTGATATGTTTGCCAATGGAAAGCCATAGGAAGACTTCCAAAATCTCGGACATACCCTTCCCGGCATTTACACCTTTTCTTCGTTCGAGTCGATGGGCATGGTGGGCGAAGCTTGCTTACCAAGTAATGCTTACTATCCGCGGACGCCTGATTACACTCTTCTGGAGTCCATGTCTGTTGATCCGAACATTGATATTTGCCATTTTGTCTATGGATTAACGATTTTGGATTAACGCTTTGGTACTACGACCTACACTACTTGGCCAAGTAGTTTAAGTGAAGAAGAAGATAAAAATACTGAATCTGAGCAGTCCTGGACAAGGTCGGTAAATGACCTTGACCTTTGGAACTGATAAACTTCCATTCAGCAGATTGTAAATACCATTTCTGATGCCACTAGCTAACATACAATCAGAAAAATCCACTGTTTTGCCATTTTTCATACAAATGTCTAAGTGACCAAATTTGCCCTTGAAGTAAAACAGGTCAAGGTCAACCAAAGGTCATCATTTGAACAAACTTGGTAGGGCCAGAGTCCCTGATGCTGCATACCAAGTTTCAAGATCATCGTCCATTCGGTTCTTGACAAGAAGATTTTTTAAGGTTTTTACCATATATGGGCATGGCGGCCATATTGGTCATGTGACCCAGTCCTCACGAACAAACTTTCGTTCCCCTATTCCATAGAGGCTCCACATGTAATTTGGTTTCAATTGGCCAAGAACTTTAAGTGAAGAAGAAGATAAAAATACTGAATCTGAGCCGTCCTGGACAAAGGTCGGTAAATGACCTTGACCTTCGGAACTGATAAACTCCCATTCAGCTGATTGCAAATTCCATTTCTGATGCCACTAGCTAACATACAATCAGAAAAATCCACTGTTTTGCCATTTTTCCATACAAATGTCTAAGTGACCAAATTTGACCTTGACGTAAAACAGTTCTAGGTCAACCAAAGGTCATCATTTGAACAAACTTGGTGGGGCCCGAGTCCCCCGATGCTGCATACCAAGTTTCAAGATCGTCGGCTATTCGGTTCTTGAGAAGAAGATTTTTAAAGGTTTTTACCATATATGGGCATGACGGCCATATTGGTCATGTGACCCAGTCCTGCCGAACAAACTTTCGTTCCCCCTTCCCATAGAGGCTCCACATGTAATTTGGTTTCAATTGGCCAAGTAGTTTCAGAGGAGATGTTGTTTGAAAATGTTGACGACGCAGACACAGACGCAGACGACGACGACGACGGACGACGGACCAATGCCTATACTATAAGCTCCCCCGGAGCCTTCAGCTCTGGTGAGCTAAAAATCATACGAATTTAGAGATGAGACAAATTAATGACTCGACAACATAAAATAGCTGGAATGCTGAAGCAAACAAAAAAAAATCAAAAGTACAACTCCGTTGCGCCCGACCAAAGACATAGCATCAGGTGTCAACAGGCTTACTTTAAAGTCTTTAGACCGGAGTCGTCTTAGAGTCTGAGGCCCGACCAACATGCTCGCAATTAAAAATATAATCAAAGTTATCAACCGTGAATTGGTATACTTCCGTGCCGTATTTCATTTAAATTGCACCCAATCTTTCAATTTCGAACAAAAAAATGAGTACTGAAATCATTGCATTCAAACCGAATACCATAATTGTCCGGTTCCGATAGGTTGTAGTCAAGGCGTAACTATACCAAATTTAGTGACACAGAGGCCTTTCTGATATTTAATATTCATCAGTGTGTCTCAACCCGAAAGTCATGAAACCGAAATGGATGATTGGCAAGACCCGGCAAACATAGCACACCCCCCTCCGAGCACACACCGACCAACGTAGCCCATGAGACAGGTCAACTGGAGGCATCAGGCAAGAGACGCCCACCCGCGGACTTGTAGGCGTCCCCACCGAGCCAACCCCAAAGTTATGAAACCGAAACGGATGATTGGCAAGACCCAGCAAACACAGCAAACACAGAACAGATTTTTGTCCATCATTGAGTGTTGAAACTAAGTCGAAATGACATCTATAAAATTGAGAAAAAGCTTTGCGGAGATAATGATACAGATGACATGTTTCATCTCTGTGGTTGTTTGATTTTTGTGTTCACGGTGATGCTGCACTGATGGGTTAGGAGGCCTTCATGCGGTTTATCTAAATCGCGACGGAAGTAAGGGGAAGGACTGTGGCCACCTAAAATCGATTGAAGCCATCCAGTGGAATTCGTTTCTATGACCCTTCCATAAAATCGATTTAAGCCGGCCAGTGGAATTCGTTTCTCTGACCGTTGCAAGGCGGTTCTTCTGTGGCATTTTATTTTTCTTATGGGTTGTCTTTGAGTGTGTGTATTGCTTATATTATTTTGTTTTGAAAAGCCAAATGGCCATTTTGTGGGAAAGTAACTATCCTTTTGGCTTTCCGCTATTGGTGTTTCCATTAGGGTCTAGTTGTTTCATGCTTGTGTTTCTTTCCTTTCGGTGTCTATGATGGGACCTGTGCGTTAATTGTATCGATTCCCGATCGTTGCTTTCACTTCTATTTAGAAATTAGCTGTTTATAACTCAAGACGATTCTTAAAGTCAGTAACATAACTAGCAACTCTAGCGAACCAAATTAGTTTTGTTTTATAAACCCCATAGGATGCTGCACGAGGAACATCTCCATCCAAGAAAGGAAAGTATACAATCTCAAATCAAAATAATCACGTTATCTTAAACATCGCACGAAATAAAACCATCTTAAATAGCCAAATGTAAATCAATAAGGCTAAGGAAGCAGAAAAAAATTATCTACGTAAATAAACTTCTGACGGTTAATGTTGATTGATAAAGCCATCGAAGTAGGTATTGTCATTTAATCGATCTAAAATATTAATATGGCCACTGAAAGAGTCAATCCTCAATATTGCGTTTTTAAGAACATCAAGAATAAATTTACCTAAAGCGGAGCGCAATTCGTACCCATTCTGAATCCCCAAAATCTGTCTAAAACCCTTGATCTAAATAGTACCAAATCTTATGCAAATATCAAGTAGAAAAGAGACAGATTCATACACTTTCTAACATAACCAATATATATATATATATATATATATATATATATATATATATATATATATATATATATATATATATATATATATATATATATATATATATATATATATATATATATATATATATATATAATTTCTATGCTCTACGGACGAGAATGAAAACATTTTTTTCGTTACATGTAACAAAGAGGTGAAAGCAATAATCAGGAATCATACAATTATCTTACACCTCCCATCCAAGGTGCCCTTTCATGTATTATTGCTAATAGCTTTGGCTCATCAGAGCCGAAAGCTCCGCGGGAGCTTATAGTATAGGCAGTGGTCCGTCGTCCGTCGTCTGCGTTAACATTTTCAAACCGCATCTCCTCTGAAACTACTTGGCCAATTGCAACCAAATTGCATGTGGAGCCTCTATGAAAACGGACAACGAAAATGTGTTCTTGAGGACTGGGTTACATAACCAATATGGCCGCCATATATGGTAAAATATCAAAAATCTTCTTCTCAGGAACCGAATGGCCGATGACCTTGAAACTTGGTATGCGGCATCGGGTATACGGGCGCTTCCAAATTTATTCAATGATGACTCTTGATTGACCTTGACCTGTGTTTTGGCAAGGTCAATGTTGGTCACTTAGACATTTGCATGTAATAAAGACGGAACAGTGCCATTTTTATTGTATTGTAACTTGTGGCATCAGAAAAGATATTTGTAATCAGCTGGATGGCAGTTTATCAATTTCAAAGGTCATGGTCATTTACTGACCTTTGTCCAGGATAGCTCAGATCCAGTACTTTTATCTTCTCTTTCACTTAAACCGCTGTGTTGATTGAAACCAAATTACATGGGGAGCCTAGTGTGTTCGTAAAGGATGGGTCACAATACCAATATGGCCGCCTGCCCATAAATGGTAAAAACTTTTAAAAATCTTCTTCTAAAGAACAAAATATCCCATGACTTTGAGACTTGGTATCTAGCATCGGGGACGCAGGCCCTACCAAGTTTGTTCAAATGATGACCTTTGTTTGACATTGCTTTTTATGTGGAGGTCAAATTTGGTACTTAGATGGAAAAAAGGGCAAAACTGTGGATATCTCTGATTGCCTGGTAGCCTTTGGCATCAAAAATGATATTTGCAGTAAGCTGAATGAAAGTTTAACAATTCAAAATGTCAAGGTCATATACTGACCTTTGTCCTGGATGCCTTAGATTCATTTAATTTATCTTCTTCTCCAATTAAACTGGTGGGTTGATTGAAATCTGTTATTTCACTCTTTATTTATTCCTTTCCAAGCCAATGTTAAAGTTTTCGCTCACAAATTCTCAGGAACTATGCAATGGTGATAACCGACACCGTATGGAAGAAACAATTGGCATCCATGGTTTATTTGTCTATATTTCATATTTTGTTTCAGTTTTCCTTCTGTCCATATAGACCAATGTTACATTTTTCGTCAAAAACATCCCCAAAACTGTAAAATATAGCAAAGAGAAGTGAAGGTAATGATCAGGAATCGACATACTAAACATTCAGCTCCCATCAGAGACACCAAAGGGAAAGAAACCAACAAGACCCTAATGGAAACATCAATAGCGGAAAGCCAAAAGGAGAGCTACGTTTATACACAATGGCCAATTGGCTATAAAACAAAATAATATAAGCGATACACACATACTCAAAAGACAAACCATAACAAAAATAAATCGCGACAGAAGAACCGCATTGGTACGAATAGTGAATCTAAGTCCACAGGAGGTTCAAATCGATCTTACGTAGCCGCAACCCCCGCCCAACCTCCGCCGCGACCTAGACAAATAAGCCCCATCAGTGCAACAACCCCGAGAACACAAAACCCAAACAACCACAGAGACGAAACTACGGTGAGGACTCGACAGCAAGAAACCACCGAAACACCGGAGCAAGAGAAAACCAACCGCTAGACACCGTTGGGTCCGACCAGAGGCAGAGCACCAGGCACCAACCAACATTACCTAAAATTTAATTCTCTCAAATTCTTAATAAGACCCCACGCTGGAACCGCAACAGAACCCGAAGCCCGAACCACCTGCGCGAAAACCAAAGACCGAAACAAAGCTTTCAACCGCGAACGGACCAACCGTCACGCACGCAGCCCGCCGCAGAACATTCATGCCGCACCCAATCATTTTATATCGAAGAATGATTTTACAAAATGGAGTGCTGAAGTCATTGCAATCACACATTTTTCCACACCCATACACCAAGTCACCATAAAACCCGGGTCCGACAAACCTTGTTGCAGAAAAGACTGAAGCCCAACATTGAAAATGAAATTAAATCGGAACGACGTCTATAAAATTTTGAAAAGGCCTTGCGTAGTTTATGATACCGACAACCCCGACTAAGAATTTTAGCAGTTTACAATTTATTACCAGTGTGGAAGTCAACCACAAGGCCAGACACTCCGGCAAATCGAACTAACTGCGAAACATAAACGCCACAGGATGCCGCACGAGGAATATCACCATCAAAGAAAGGAAAACCTATAACCAACGAGGTTATCATTGCAGGAAACAAAACACATCCACAAAAGACGGATGTAAAATCCAAATATGGGACCCCGGTATCAGAAAAATTTGCTTTATTTAATATTTAACTGAATCCCGCCGGGGTGAGGGTAATTTTGGTGAACTATGTGACCATGGGCTTTTCGGCTTATCTGTTCATCTTTGCTTTTATTGTTCTTCCTCTTTATTTTGGTCAATACTAAATTTTCCGTCAAATACTTCTCAGGACAATACAGACTGTAAGTCTCAAACTTGCTATGCAATGCCATAATGATGATTTATATGGAGTCAGAGACAATAGGCTTTCTTTGATTGTTTGTTCTTTTATTCTTCTTTCTCTCAGTATTTGCTAAAATTGACTTTTTGTCAAGAATTTCTCGATTTCTCAGGAACTGTAAAACAGAAGTGGAAGCAATGATCAGCAATCGATACAATTACTTCGCACCCCTTTTCAGAATGCCAAAGTGACAGAAACACAGAAACAACAACATATTAAAACAACTTTACCGTATTTAAAATCTATAACGAACAAACTCGGTATAATATGCAACGATAATGACGATTATGTCGTGTAAGAGACAATTGAGTTTGACGGCTTATTTGTTCGTTTCGATACAATTACCTTATACCTCTCATCCAAAACACCAAAGGGAAAGAAACACAGACGTAAAATAAGTTTACTATAAAGAAAACGCCACAAGCGGAAAGCCAAAAGGACTGTTCCTTCCCCATAAAATGGTGAAATGGCTGTCTGAAATGAAAATGTATTAGCATTGCATACATTAAAAGACGACCAATAGGGCCTCCGTGGCCTAATGGATAAGAGCGCTGACTCTTAGTCATGAGGTCTCTCACCGCCGTGGGTTCGAGCCTCGGTCGGGTCACGTGTGAGACGCCAAGGTCTGCAACGGAAGGTCAGGTGGTTTTTCTCCGGGTACTCCGGTTTTCGCCCACCTATGATTAACGATCGGCTCGATATGAGTGA
This sequence comes from Lucinisca nassula, assembly GCA_963580285.1. NCBI lineage: Eukaryota > Metazoa > Mollusca > Bivalvia > Lucinida > Lucinidae > Lucinisca > Lucinisca nassula. The sequence continues at coordinate 82,610,842 of OY757022.1, read as the reverse complement.
AATAATCTTGAAAGGGCCGTAAAACCCAAACCAAAAAAAAAAAAAAAAAAAAAAAAGACGACCAATAACAAAATAAACCACGACAGAAGAACCGACCTGGAACGGTCAGTAAAAAGTTATTTACTAAGGGCTTAAATCAATTTTTAGTGGCCATAATCGCCCTTCGTTCTGTCGATGTTGTCATATTTTGTCATTTTTCGTTTTGTCGAATGTTACATTTTTGGTCAAAAATGTCCGAAAAGTATAACATATTAAAGCCTCACACTTGCTTTACTGTGCAATGATGGTGACTAATATTGTTAAAAAGACCATGGGCTTTTCGGCTCATTTGTTCATCTTTGCTTTTAATGTTCTTCCTCTTTATATAGATCAATACTAAATTTTCCGCCAAGTACTTCTCAGGACAATAAAAACTGTTAGACTAGTCTCAAACTTGAGGATAAGTAAACTGACCACCTCGATATGACCTAAATTGTGTTGACTGGGTCGCTAACTCGTCGTCAGACAACAACAATATTGTTAGCAGCTTTATCGGTCGGGGTCAAAATAAACTTCTCTTTTAACTTTTGAATCCAACAAGATTCTTAGAATAAGAATAAAAAATGTTTTATCAGTTGTATTAAAATATGAATTTCCCACTCATTTAAAGCATTAGACTCAACACTTTCTCGTTTACACTAGCGTACACAAACTCCTGCAAAACTACAGAGGTGAAATATCGACATGTGTCGAGATTGATTTATGACGGGAACCTACAATTCAGTACTTTCTTTAGAAAAGGTCGTATTCTATAATCAGAAAAAAAATTAGATCATCAGTGTATGACATGCCCGACTGGTTCATTACAGTATTTGGACTCCTTACATCGTATTCTATAATCAGAAAAAATTAGATCATCAGTTTTGTGAGGTAAAGTAAACTGACCGGCTCGATATGACCTAAATTGTATTGACTGGGTCGCAAACAGCGTCGCCAGACAACAACAACATTGTTAGCAGCTTTATCGGTTGGGGCCAAAATAAACTACTCTTTTAACTTTTGAATCCCTTGCTTCAAGTGCCAAAGGACAGTTTGGGTTTAGGAGGAAGAAGAACAAGATTCTAAGAATAAAAAAATATTATTTTATCAATTATATTAAAATATCAATCCCCAACTCATTTAAAGCATTAGACTCAACACTTTCTCATTTACACCAGCGTACACAAACTCCTGCAAAACTACAGCAATGAAATCTCGAGATTGAACCTACATTTCAGTCCTTTCTTTATAAAAGATCGTATTCTACAATCAGAAAAAAATTTAGATAATCAGTTATGACATGCAGGACTGGTTCAAAACAGTATTTGGACTCCTTACATCCTAAGTAATGAGAAGTATTATTTTCAATATCAAGGTCAGATACCTCTTTGTTAGAGTTTAAAATAATATTATGAATCGGTTTATCATACTTTTAGCAAATAATCGGAGGCTCGGAATTTTCGAAAGAAAAGGATGGGACAACCGATGTTTCTAGTTTGTCTCTTAAACCAGTTTAATCGATGAACTCTATTCCTTTGCTGATAAAATGTATGCTGATAAATTGTCAAACATAATCAAAATCAGAGTCGATATAAGGTCGAATAACATGCTTAATATAACATCTAGTGAAAAGAGCTGCTTCATAAACACTGTGACCACGATCGTAGAATTTATAAGCCTCTTCATTCAACGTGTGGATAGAAAAAAATGAAAGTAAAACAATCAGGAAAATATCTGATGGCACCTGGACTGTTTTAAGAAAATACTTACATCAGCAAGTGAAACAGTACGGCGGTGTTTACGTTTAAAATATATTCTATAAACGGGTTATCCTTTGGAAGCAAGAAATGCACCACAGAACTGAAAAATATGGAGTGTATATGTTTTCTGGGCCAGACTAGCTGGTGTCGGCAAATTAGGCCTCATCAGTGACCCTCAGATATTTTCAAAATTCCTAAATTGAATCAATGATCCCAAAGGACAAGAAAATATAATCTACACTATATTGTAGGGCAGGGAGACGTTTTACCGCCGCAACCAAAGGGAAAGAAACACAAGCATGAACATCAATAGCGGAAAGCCAATAGGACATTTACTTTACCACAAAACTGGCCAATTGGCTATCCAAAACAAAATAATATAAGCCATGCGCACACTCAAAAGACAAACCATAACAAAATAAACCGCGACAGAAGGACCGCCTTGGAACGGTTAGTGAAACGAATTGCACTGGGGGTTGGGGGTGGGGGGCATAAATCGATTTAAGCAGCTGCAATCCTCACTTCCGTCGCGATTAAGGTAAATAATTTGTTCAGTCCGCATGAGGGCCTCCTAACTCAGCAAGGTTCTTGGAGCCTGCCCAGGCAAATCGGTGCGAGTCGGACCGTTCATGGTTTTAAACCATTTTGGTTTCATACAGCGACAGGGCTTGTGAAGTCAATTCATCTCAATGTCGGGTAAGAGTCCTACAAATATGTTCTAGAAAGGGTTAAACTTTGGTAGCAAGGAATACACCACATGACTGGAAAATATGGAGTGTACATATTTTCTGGGTCAGACTAGTTAGTTTTGGCCAATTAGGCCTCATCAGCGACCCTCAAATATTTTCAAAATTCCACAATAGAATCAATGGTTCCAAAGGACAAGAAAAAATAAACTACACTATGATGTAAGGCAGGGAGACTTTGTACGGCCGCAACACATTCGCAGACACCAGCTGTACTGACATCAAATATGTTCTAGAAAGGGTTTTCCTTTGGAAGCAAGGCATACACCACAGGACTGGAAAATATTGAGTGTGCACGAAATTGGAAGCAACGTCTCCAAAATGACTTTTACAGTGTTGACGTTAACGCTATTATACCTTAAATCAAACAAACAAACTTACATGTACATAGTGTAGAGACAGTTGGCTTTCCATGTTTATTTGTTCATCTGCTCTTTCATTCTTCTTGTTCTCGATATCTAGGCTGATATTTAATTTTTCGTCGAACATTTCTAAGGAACTGTATTAGCTAGAAGAACCAAACTGGATATTATATGAGATGTATCCTAGTATGTCTAAGTAAATGCTCTAAGGTGTAGCTGGTGTTTATATTTATGTACTGCGCCTGCAGTTTTATAGCTGTAAACGGTAGATAACAATTCAGACCTAGGCTGGAAGCCAACTGTTGTGGTATACGTAAAAAACTGACATGCTGTAAATTGTCAAATGCAATGTGTTTCTGTACCTTTGGGATCATTTATTTCACTGCGGAATTTAGAAAATATTTGTGGGTTGCTGATGAGGCAAAAGTATATTAAGTCAACATTCCCATGCAAAAAGGGCGATTTTCATGGTTCTTGGAGTGATATATTACAATATTTTTTTCTTATTTCAGCACCAAACATAGCTTGTTGATGCCTGTTAGAACCGCCGCATTGAAGCGGTTCTAATGGGTACCAACAATCTGTTTTGCTTAGAAATAAGAAAAAATATTTATACTCCTGACAGCCCCACTTTTCTCTATGTTAAATGGCGTTTATTACATTGACTCGTTATCATAATGGGATGTATGGTTTCCGATGCCTCAAAATTGAACATCGATTTTTCGTTTTTCTTAAATTAGCTTTTTCAATGTCCATGCTATAAGTCTTCGAACAGAGAGGCTTCTGTCAAACTTCATTTATGCAAAGGCTCCCCAGAACCTTTGGTGTTTGCATGTATAATAAGTACACTTTTCCTGTGAAATAGCTCATATTGTTTCGAACTTTGAAAATATCATGTAGTCTCACGTGACCTACAATGAATAAAACCATATTTGAGAAAACATGTATTTATTACTCATTTTACCGCCCATCGGGGCTTGAAGAAATAGATGGGCTGCAAAGATGCTTCCATGCAGAGGTGTAACTGACCGCACACGAGCACTGGTAAACCTCTGCGAGGATCTTAGGCAACGCGGTGCGAGTCGGAGCGTCCATGCATATAAACCATTTTGATTTCATTGGGCGACAGGGCTTGAGATGTCATTTCATCTCAATGTTTGGTAAAATTCCAACAAAATTGGAAGCAACGTCTCCAAAATGACCTATACAGTGTTGACGGGGACGTTAAACGTCAAATCAAACAAAACAAAACTTCTAAGGCATGACATAAAATATAAACTTCATGTAGTTAGAATTCAGTGAAGTAAATTTCGTTAATATTTCCAGTCATCATTACAGGCTTATGTAATACAGTGCAATATTCCATGCCATAACGGTAAAGTTGCTGTACACAAATTATTGCACATTGTTTAAACATTCAATTTGATTATTTCAGCATTTTCCAAATGCTTCTACGTGCAACGTCTCAGGCTGTCATCGCCAGGCACTTTCAAGTGAGTAAATCGACGATAACTTGCTTGTACCAGCGTCTACGTCAAACGGGAACGACAAATGACAGGCCCAGAAGCGGACGTCCACGCGTCACGACACGTCGACAAGACCGATACATCCTTCTAACCCTCATTCGTAATCGGTTCCGTACAGCCGTCGAGACGTCTCAGGTGTCACCAGGAACGCACAACAATCGAATAAGTGCAGATACTGTCAGGAATCGCCTTCGAGAGTTTGGCTTACGTCCTCGTCGTCCGTATGTTAGTATGCCATTAACACCACGACGACGTCAGGTTAGAATGGCATGGCTCACACAACAAAGGCCAAACCTGTTTCCCCTTGTCAGTGGCGTAACGTAATGTTTTCTGACAAGTCCAGGTACTTGTTGTACAGAGCTGACGGCTGTCAACGTGTGTATAGGCGTGACGGAGAGCGTTATCGTGACAATTGTTTGGTTGAACGTGATCGATTTGGAGGCGTTGGATTGATGCTGTGGGCAGGTATATCTTATGGTCATAGAACGCCCCTGGTATTCATTGATGGATCTTTGACGGCTCAGCGTTACGTTGACGTCGTTTTACGACCAGTAGTTGTTCCATATGTACGACAGCACAACGTTATGTTTCAACAGGATAACGCTCGGGCGCATGTAGCAAGGCTCAGCATGGCGTTTCTTCAGCAAAACAACGTTGACGTGATGCACTGGCCTCCGTATAGTCCAGATCTCTCTCCTATAGAACATTTGTTGGACGTCTTGGATAGGCGCGTACGTAACCGCCCCAAGCCGCCAACAACGCGTCAACCTTTGCGTCTCCCGCTACTACAGGAGTGGAATGCTATTCCCCAGGCAGAGATCAACCGTTTAATCCTGTCCATGCCCAGGCGTGTGCGTGCAGGACTGAATGCAAACGGATGACATGCTCGCTATTAACTGCCTATGTTTTGAACTTGTAAAATGACTACCTCTATGACAAAACGGATTTGTGTTCCAAACACTCTCACTGGAAATTGAACTCTCTATGGTAGTTACATTCAGGAATGGTTATATTATTGCGTCATTAAATCGATTATCTGAAAACATGAATATTTCTGCAAATACTCGGATTTTTATTTGGAGTTGCGTTTCTTTTTTGGTTCAGCATATATTGATTAAATTAAGTAATTCTGATTTAAAACTTACATACGAAAACACGCCTATACAAATACACTGTACATTTAGCGCCGAAAAAACCCACAATTTTAAGATGAAAAATTGTGATATTTTTCTTATTTCTGCTCAAAATATAAATTATGGGTACTCGTTAGAACCGCCTCATCGAGGCAGTTCTAACGAGTACCCTCAATCTATATTTTAGAGCAGAAATAAGAAAAATAACGTTTACCCCCGTAAACCCCATTTTTTCTATATAAAAGTGGGGTTCGAAGGGGTCATAATTATATAGACGTGTTTTCGTGATGTATATATTTTGGACACATAATCTATACTAGCTGTCGCAATGATATGGTTCTGACAGGTAACCATACTCTATGCTAGCCGCCTCCGATAGTTTTGACTAAATGCTTTGGTGTTGAATTTAGAAAAAGTCTCAGAAATCACCATATGATAAATGCTTATTAACGTCATTTGATAGGCGACTGATTTTCTGCTGAAGTTTCATGAAAATGATTTCAAAACAATAAAAATACTCTACTTGCAATTTTGTAATGCAGTGGGCTTCGTCAACAAACAAATCCTTCAGAAGGTGCTTTTCGGAATGTTGTCTTATGAAAATAGAAGTGACGGCAATGGTCAGGAATCGATACAATTAACTCACAGCTCCCATCAGAGACACCAAAGGGAAAGAAACCAAAACATGAAACAAAATACCCAAATGGAAACATCAATAGCGGAAAGCCAAGAGGACAGTTACTTTCCCACAAAATGGCCAACTGGCTATCCAAAACAACATAATACAAGAGGGCCAAGAGGGCCTGTCGCTCCACCGGCTAACTTCAGACAATTGTCATATTTATTACATTTACCAATTGTATACTAGTGGACTCTTCTATTGCTATATGTTGGACCCGTCCATTTGTCATATAAGGGGTGTCAGGCCTATTTTTTTTCTATTTTTGATGGTAAATTCTGTTAGCAAATAGTGCAGGCCCTGATCAGACATGGTGTTCTGTGGGGTCTGATCTGGGCCAGCACTGTTTGCCAAGGTACCAATTTAGGGTTTGCCCGCATGCAATGGGTAAAAAAGAAACAAGTGATCTACCCAAGGAATGTCCATTCTATATTTTTTGGACCCCAGAGCCATGGTTGGCAGGATTTATGTGAGTGACCATTTGGCATTGCTCCGTTCTAAATATCTAAAGCTCTGGGCCTTATGGTTTCAGAGAAGAAGACTTTTTTTAAGTTTTTCCTATTATAAGTCTATGAGAACTAATATGCCTCTGGGCGTGACCAATTTTTTACCCCAGGGGCATTGTTGGCAGGATTTATTTGAGTGACCACTTGACGTTGCTGCATACTTAATATCTAAGCTCTGGGCACTGATGGTTTCAGAGAATATTTTTGTCAGTTTTTCCCAGTATAAGTCTATGGGAGCTTATTGGCCTCAGGGTGTGGCCAATTTGGACCCCAGGGGCATAGTTGGCAGGATTTATGCAGTTGAATACTTCAAGTTGCTACATACTAAGCTCTTGGCCTTATGGTTTCAGAGGAGAAAAGTTTCAAGATTTTGTCATTATTAGTCTATGGGAGCTACTAAGCACCGGGGCGTTGCCAATTTGGACTCAAGAGTCATAGTTCGCAGGACTTAGTAGGTGACCACATAACTTTGCTACATACTACAGTTCAACCTGTATTATGCAAGTGCCTAACGGATAGTCAAAAAATGCTTGCTTAAGACAGGTTCTTGCTTAATACAGGTGAAATTTAACACATCTGCCTTTCTTGGGAACTGAATGCCTGCTTGCTTAAGACAGGTTGCTTGCTTAATAGAGGTGGCCACTAAGACAGGTTTTACTGTAAATGTCTTAGCTTTAGGCTTTATGGTTTCAGAGAAGAAGTTTTTCCGTTTATTGGTCTATGGAAGCTAATGAGCCAAAGGTGGTGGCCATGGCGGCCATGTTTTTTGTCTGATCAAAATTTCTTCAATGAATCTGACAATGGTAAACACAAGGAACATTCATGAAAATTAAGAACGAAATCCATTTAGCGGTTTTGGAGGAGAAGATTAAAAAAAAAAATCGTTTTATGAGTCTTTGGAAGCTAATTAGCCAATGGTCGTGTCCATGGCGGCCATGTTTTTTTGTCTGATCAAAATTGCTTCAAGGAATCTGACAGAGGTCCACCCAAGGAACATTCATGCAAAGTAAGAATGAAATCCATTAGGTTGAGCGGTTTTAGAGGAGAAGGTTTTTAAAACTTTTCCCCATATAAGTCTTTGAAAGCTAATGAGCCAAGGGGCATGGCCATGGCAGTCATGTGGGGCATGGCCATGGTGGCCATGTTTTTTGTCTGATCCGAATTTCTTCAAGGAATCTGACAGAGGTCCACCCAAGGAACATTCATGCAAAGTAAGAATGAAATCCATTAAGTTGAGCGGTTTCGGAGGAGAAGGTTTTTAAAACTTTTCCACATATAAGTCTTTGACAGCTAATGAGCCAAGGGGCATGGCCATGGCAGTCATTCGGGGCATGGCCATGGTGGCCATGTTTTTTGTCTGATCCGAATTTCTTCAAGGAATCTGACAGAGGTCCACCCAAGGAACATTCATGCAAAATAAGAATAAAATCCATTGAGCGGTTTTGGAGGAGAAGATTTTTAAATATTTTTTTTTGATTTCGATGCCATTTTGTTCTGCATGTAACAAAACTCTTTGAAGGAATTCAGAAGAGGACTATGTGAGAAACATTCCTGTGAAGTTTGGTTACAATCGATCAAGTAGTTAAGGAGGAAATGTTTAAAGAAAAAAGTTAACGCACGGATGCACAACCGCACAGACGCACAACAGACACAGAGCCATAACATATAACATAAGACCCGCCGGTCTTTGGCCAGTGGAGCTAAAAAATGAACAGATTTATGTTTTTATTTCTTTCTTTATTTATTTTTTCCTTTCCTCCGTCGGATTCGGTATGCCTTCCTTTTCAACTGAGCCATTTTAACCCTCAGGGATCTGGAGAACTGTTGACACTGTAGTATAATTAGGTCTAATAAATCAATCTCCCTCAGTATTTTTAATTTATTTTGAAACATCAAGTTGTATAAATAGAGTTTGTGTTGAAAACATCAGTTCTATCACCAGTGTGATGGGCAAGTGAAATTTCTGATGTTTTGAATTTTAGAATGACAATTTGTAGGTGGACCTCTATAGATATGTGATAGTCAGCAAAATTGGAGGAGATTAATTCAGATACAGGAAGGTACTTTTAAATAAATAAATAAATAAATAAATAAATAAATAAATAAACAAGAACTTTTGAAGAAGAGAAGACTTTTTTAACATTACACTACATGTTATATAGTGAAAATAAACCCAACCCACTGCAGCCATGTTTTTTGTCGGATCAAAATTTCTTCAAGGAATCTGACAGAGGTCCACCCAAGGAACATGCATGCCAAATAACTATGAAATAAAACAAGAACTTTTGCAGAAAATATTTTCAGCATTACACTATATGTTATATAGTGAAAATAAGCCTCGCCCATGGCGGCCATGTTTTTTTGTAAGATCAAATTTTTTTCAAGGAATCTGACAACAGTCCACCCAAGGACAATTCCTGCAAATTACAATGAAATCCCACAAGTACTTTTGCAGAAGAAGATTTTTTAGCATTACATTATATGTAAAATAGTGAAAATAAGCCCCGCCCATGGCGGCCATGTTTTTTGTCGGATCAAAATTTCTTCAAGGAATCTAAAAGAGGTCGACCCAAGGAACATTCATGCAAAATAAAAACAAGGCATCGCATGCGATACAAATCCCCTCGCACTAGACAACTTTGTGTGTAGAAAACACTGAAATGGCAAAAGTCCAACTTGCTTGAGATATTATCATATGCAACATTTGTGTAAAGTTTGTTTAAAAATCCTCCAATAAATGTACATTCTAGAGTGATGACGTTTCTCTGAAAATAGCCATAGTGACCTTGACTTGAGGCCATGACCACGAAAGTAGATCTTGCTCACGATATTATCATAAGCATCTTTTGTGTGAAGTTAAATTAAAATCTGTTAATAAATGTAGGCGGTAGAGCGATGACAAAGTTTTTCTAAAGATAGCCACAGTGACCTTGACTTTGAGGTCATGACCTTGAAAGTCGAAGTAAGTCGAGATATTATCATAAGAAACATTTGTGTGAAGTTCTATTACAATCCATCATTAAATGTTGGCGCTAGAGCGATGACAAAGTTTTTCTAAAAATAGCCACAGTGACCTTGACCTTAAAAGTCTAAATAGTTCGAGATATTGTCATCAGGAACATTTGTGTGAAGTTATATTGAAATTTGTGAAAAAATGTTAGCACTAGAGCAATGAAAAAGTTTTTCTAAAAATAGCCACAGTGACCTTGACCTTGAAAGTCAAACTCGCTCGAGGTATTGTCATAAGGAACATTTGTGTGAAGTTATATTGAAATGGGTGAAGAAATGTAAGCGCTAGAGCCATGACAAAGTTTTTCTAAAAATAGCCACAGTGACCTTGACCTTGAAAGTGGAACTCACTAGAGATATTGTTATAAGGAACAATTGTGTGAAGTTATATTGAAATTGGTGAAAAAATATAAGCGCTAGAGCAATGACAAAGTTTTTTCTAAAAATAGCCACAGTGACCTTGACCTTGAAAGTCGAACTCATTCGAGGTATTGTCATAAGCAACATTTGTGTGAAGTTATATTGAAATTAGTAAAGAAATGTAGGCGCTAGAGCGATGACAAAGTTTTTTAAAAATAGCCATAGTGACCTTGACCTTGAAAGTCGAAATGGACAGATATTGTCATAAGGAACATTTGTGTGAAGTTATATTAAAATCGATGAAGAAATGTAAGCGCTAGAGGGATGACGAAGTTTTTCTAAAATAGCCACAGTGAGCTTGACCTTGAAAGTGGAACTCGCTAGAGATATTGTCATAAGGAACATTTGTATGAAGTTATATTGAAATTGGTGAAGAAATGTAAGCGCTAGAGCGATGACAAAGTTTTTCTAAAAATAGCCACAGTGACCTTGACCTTGAGGCCTTGACCTTGATAGTCGAACTCGCTTGAGATATTGTCATAAGGAACATTTGTGTGAAGTTATATTGAAATCAGTGAAGAAATATAGGCGATAGAGCGATGACAAAGTTTTTTCTAAAAATAGCCACAGTGAACTTGACCTTGAGGCCATGAGTTGGAAAGTCAAACTCCCTAGAGATATTTTTATAAGGAACATTTGTGTGAAGTTATATTGAAATTGGTGAAGAAATGTAGGCGCTAGAGCGATGAAAAAGTTTATCTAAAAATAGCCACAGTGACCTTGACCTTGAGGTCATGACCTTGAAAGTCCAAGACCTTGAAAGTCCAACTCGCTCAAGATATTGTCATAAGGAACATTTGTGTGAAGTTATATTGAAATCAGTGAAGAAATGTAGGAGCTAGAGCGATGACAAAGTTTTTCTAAAAATAGCCACAGTGACCTTGACCTTGAAAGTGGAACTCACTAGAGATATTGTTATAAGGAACAATTGTGTGAAGTTATATTGAAATTGGTGAAAAAATATAAGCGCTAGAGCAATGACAAAGTTTTTTCTAAAAATAGCCACAGTGACCTTGACCTTGAAAGTCGAACTCATTCGAGGTATTGTCATAAGCAACATTTGTGTGAAGTTATATTGAAATTAGTAAAGAAATGTAGGCGCTAGAGCGATGACAAAGTTTTTTAAAAATAGCCATAGTGACCTTGACCTTGAAAGTCGAAATGGACAGATATTGTCATAAGGAACATTTGTGTGAAGTTATATTAAAATCGATGAAGAAATGTAAGCGCTAGAGGGATGACGAAGTTTTTCTAAAATAGCCACAGTGAGCTTGACCTTGAAAGTGGAACTCGCTAGAGATATTGTCATAAGGAACATTTGTATGAAGTTATATTGAAATTGGTGAAGAAATGTAAGCGCTAGAGCGATGACAAAGTTTTTCTAAAAATAGCCACAGTGACCTTGACCTTGAGGCCTTGACCTTGATAGTCGAACTCGCTTGAGATATTGTCATAAGGAACATTTGTGTGAAGTTATATTGAAATCAGTGAAGAAATATAGGCGATAGAGCGATGACAAAGTTTTTTCTAAAAATAGCCACAGTGAACTTGACCTTGAGGCCATGAGTTGGAAAGTCAAACTCCCTAGAGATATTTTTATAAGGAACATTTGTGTGAAGTTATATTGAAATTGGTGAAGAAATGTAGGCGCTAGAGCGATGAAAAAGTTTATCTAAAAATAGCCACAGTGACCTTGACCTTGAGGTCATGACCTTGAAAGTCCAAGACCTTGAAAGTCCAACTCGCTCAAGATATTGTCATAAGGAACATTTGTGTGAAGTTATATTGAAATCAGTGAAGAAATGTAGGAGCTAGAGCGATGACAAAGTTTTTCTAAAAATAGCCGCTGTGACCTTGACCTTGAAGCCATGACCATGAAAGTGGAACTCGCTCGAGATATTTTTTATAAGGATCACTTGTGTGAAGATATATTGAAATTGGTGAAGAAATGTAAGCGCTAGAGCGATGACAATGTTTTTCTAAAAATAGCCACAGTGACCTTGCCCTTGAGGTCATGACCTTGAAAGTCAAACTCGCTCGAGATATTTTTATAAGGATCATTTTTTTGAAGTTATATTGAAATTTGGGGAGAAATGTAGGCGCTAGAGCCATGACAAAGTTTTTCAAAAAATAGCCAGTGACCTTGACCTTGAGGTCATGACCTTGAAAATCGATCTTGCTCCAGATATTGTCGTAAGGAACATTCGTGTGAAGTTATATTAAAATCGGTCAAGAAATGTAGGCGCTAGAGCGATGACAAAAAATACGTACGTGGCGCTAGAGCGATGACAAAAAGACGTACGTACGTGGCGCTAGAGCGATGACAAAAGTACGTACGTACGTACGGGACAAATGCTATATCCCCCTCTCACAACTATGTTGTTCGAAGGGATAATGAAATCCAATAGGTGGGTTTGGAGAAGATTTTTAATTTTTTGTGTGGTTTTGTTGCCATGGCAACCAGAGTTCTGGGTGTAACAAAATTCTTTGAAGGAATTTAGAAGAGGACTAAGTAAGGAACATTCCTGTGAAGTTTGGTGACAATTGGCCCAGTAGGTTAGGAGAAGAAGATGTTTTAGCATTAAACTATATGTTTAATAGGGAAAATAAGCCCCACCCATGGCGGCCATGTTTTTTGTCGGATCAAAATTTCTTCAAGGAATCGGAAAGAGGTCCACCCAAGGAACATTCGTGCAAAATAAAAATAAACTCCAACAGGTGGTTTTGGAGGAGAAGATTTTTAAAGATTTTTATTTTTTTGTGTTGTTTTGTTGCCATGGCAACCAGAGTTCTGGGTGTAACAAAATTCTTTGAAGGAATTTAGAAGAGGACTAAGTAAGGAACATTCCTGTGAAGTTTGGTTACAATGGGCCCAATAGTGTAGGAGGAGAAGATGTTTTAGCATTACACTATATGTTAAATAGGGAAAATAAGCCCCGCCCATGGCGGCCATGTTTTTTGTCGGATCAAAATTTCTTCAAGGAATCTGAAAGAAGTCAACCTAAGGAACAGTCAAGCAAAATAAAAATGAAATCCAACAGGTGGTTTTGGAGGAGAAGATTTTTAAAGATTTTTAATTTTTTGTGGTTTTGTTGCCATGGCAACCAGAGTTCTGGGTGTAACAAAATTCTTTGAAGGAATTTAGAAGAGGACTATGGAAGGAACATTCCTTTGAAGTTTGGTTACAATTGGCCAAGTAGTTTAGGAGGAGAAGATGTTTAAAGAAAAAGTTAACGCACGGACGCACGACGGACACAGGGCCATGACAATAGCCCCGCTGGCCTTCGGCCAGTGGAGCTAATAAGCGAAACACACACTCAGAGACAAACAATAACAAATATAAACCACGACAGAAGAACGCATTGGAACGGTCGGTGAAACGAATTCCTTTGGTGTTTGGTGGGGGTGGGGCTTAAATCGATTTTACGTAGCTGCAATCCTTTTGTGATCAACCAAAATAGCTTCTGGGTTGAACAATAAAACACCAGAACGTCCAGCAATAATATTTTCAAGTGATATATCTTCTGTTTCCTGGGCTCTCTGTGTTATAGTTGCTGACAAGTACACTACATTCATTTTAGTTTCATTACCTGGCGTTTCATTAGGTAAACAAACGGAAATATCATAATCACCGATGAGTTTAATTCTGGTAAATCATTCTTGTGATACTAATAACTAAATACAAACGGTGAAATTTCACAAATTCGTGAATTCCCACTTTCTATAGGAGACAAAAGCAACACAACCTTGCCTTTAAGAAATCCCTAAAACTCCCATTTCGGATTTTCTCTTATTTCAGCGTAGTTTAATTGTCTCATTATTAAAAAACCTATCAAATATATGCAGATAGAATACACATTTGTTCCCCAGCAAACGATATGTAATAGTGATATACATGCACAAAATTTATGATACTGATAACCAGATGCATTTATGCAGATCGGATAGCTGCATAATAGATATAGTAAATACATGGTTAGTGTCTATAATAATAACATAAAATCAGTAAGCTCGCCCCTATAAAATTGTCTAAGGCTCACCGATTATATTTTATTATTAAAGACACTAATTATGTATTTAGTTTATACCGCAATTCAAATCAATCTAGGGGTTTTGCAATAAATAAGCAAAATTAAGCAAAAAAGACAACAGACAGTGCGGCAAGTTCAACTATATTCAGTGCCATGGCGCGCACACGTAGTATAACGTGACGTCAATGAGTGCAAAGTTTATGACGTCACTGCGCCACAAACACGTAGGAAACAACATGGACGCTCGAATAAAAGTTTCTCAGCGGTTTACATTCTGTATGAAAATCTGCAAATAAATAGTTTATTTTAGCTTTAGAAATTACTTTCGAGGTTGAGACGCAAATTATTCCAACGGGCCATTCAAACCAGGAACGACCGAGAAGGTAAGGATTTAGCTGAAATTTCTGAAAATCTGTTCAAATAAGTATTGCAAAGGTTTTAACTTGCAGTTTCGTTGTTTTCCCATGTGTAAAAGGTGATTGTTTACACTTGTAAATTAGTGACCTGAAAAGTAGGTCCGGTCTATAAACGGTCACTAGACGTATTATAGGTCAGTAGAAGGTATTATATAGGTCACTACCGATTATAGCGTGCAGTTATTCGACCCCCTTTGTTAGGTTACTAGAATGCCTGGTTGCGGTATAAAAATAATTTCTATTCAAGGCTGTAGAGCTGATAAGAGAACTGCCATAATTTTTAACACATGTTACAGTCAGTTAATGGGGTTATAAATTTTGACCAAATAGTGATTCGCCTTTACCTGTTGTCCGACTCTTTGGCTGTCCAGTTGGAAATCGCATTTGTCCAGTCTAAAAGTTTTGGAGATAATGAAAAAGTATCAGAGAGACCGAATGATATAAATTCATCTCTATAACAAATGAAAATATATGTGTTTAACTTTTGGACTGATTCCAGTCTAGCTCTGGGTACAATGTTTATTAAATGTAGTGTTCTCTGCGGTTTTGGTACACTATCCGAACTGCATTAGGGTCATGAAATGTTTCAGCAGAGACATTTAGTTGACCACAATATATTTAATAGAGTTCATTTTTCACCGACTAGCATGTTCAGATTGTTCACTTATTTTGGAATTTAAGGTAATTAGGAGCATGTCTATTAATCTGACAAGGTTGTTCTTGTTTACTAGCAACTGACCTTTTCAGTACACATTCGTTCGCAATTAACCTCAAAACTACCCTTTTTGAATTAGTGGAAGAGAATGGCCATAGAAAATAATCAAGACCAATTGCCACGAATACAATTTGATGGATCCCGGGATCGAACCCGCGACGACGAGCAGGAAAACCTCTATCATAAGGATTTTTCAATTCTCTAAATTATTTTTTGCAAATTACCCCTAAATGTAACAAATACCTAACCGTTTACGAGGGCAAATCAACAATTTGTGCGACAAGTCTCATACCGCAGAATTTTATTTGGTTAATCAGTAATGTAATTCTATATCTAAGCATGATCATTAGGTCTTATCAAATGACAATTTTTATATTTTACCCAAGGGTTTTATGGTGACTTAGTATATGAATTCAGAAAAATATATAACCGCAATGACTTCAGCACCCAATTTCGTAAAATCATTCTTCGATATAAAAAGATTGGGTACAACATGGATATTATACGACAGGCTGCATGCATGGTAGTTAACCCAATCACGGTTGGCAACTTTGCTTCCCTCTTTAATTGCACGCCGGTGGGTCAGACCTCAGATTCTATGACGGCTCCAACGCAAAGGCTTATTGAGAATTAGAGAGATCTAATTCAAGGTAATGTTGGTTGGTGCCTGATGCTCTGTCTCTGGTCGGGCCCATCGGAGTCTAACTGTTGGTTTTCTTTTGCTCTAGCATTTCAGCGGTTTCTTGCTGTCGAGTCCTCACCGTTGTCTCACCTCTGTGGTTGTTTGATTTTGGTGTTCACGGAGATGTTGCACTGATGAGTTAGGAGGCCTTCATGCGGACTGAACAAATTATTTGTCTAAATCGCGACGGAAGTAAGGGCGAGGATTGTGGCCTCGTAAAATCGATTTAAGCCCCCCAGTGGAAATCTTCCACTGACCGTTCCAAGGCGGCTCTTCTGTGGCGATTTATTTATGTTGTTGTCTGTTACTTACTGTGTGTATCACTTGTGTCTTTTAATTTTGGATGGCCATATGGCCATTTTGTGGGAAAGTAACTGTCCTTATGGCCTTCCTTTGTTTAGGTTTCCATTATGTTCTGGTCGCTTAATGTTTGTATTTCTTTCCCTTTGGTGTCTTTTATGGGTGGAGTAGGTTAATTGTATCAATTCCTAATCTTTGTTTTACTTCTACTTTGATATTGGGTACAATATGAACAATTACATATCATAATCTATTTGTAATGTATTTCACAGTGTTTATTTTCTAAAATTTGTTGAGTTATGGTTTTATGGAGAACAAAATAAAGATTGAAGTGAAAAACAAGGCAATAATTAAATGAGTGTGTAAATACTTTCTTTAGTTAATAATGTTTAATTTTCCTTTTTTTAACTGCGTTTGATATGGGAAGCAGGCACTGGTCAGATGCTGTAGACTGTTATATCTATTTAGGGCCTTCACCCTTTACAAAACATCATTGTGGTATGATACTTAGGTAAACGGCCGGATGCTCAGAAAATTGTTACGTTTGAGGCATGATATGCCTTGAGCGGTGCGATAAAGGGATGTGATTTTTTGTTTGTTTGTATTGGAGTTTAACGGCCCACTCACCATTATTTAAGGTCATTTTTGAGCCGGCCAGTTTACCGATCCACATTTTCCTGGGCAGACTTATACGTAAACGGTTAACCAGTACAGCGCACATTCTGTCGCGAGAAACTGACAACTGCCCTTCTTGAATCACCGGAAGGGAGAGAATGAGCGTAGAAAAGACTTCATGATCAATCTCAACGAAAGAATGTTGCCGACCCCGGCAGGTATCGAACCCGCGTCCTCCCGATCACCAGCCAGACGCGCATCCGAATGAGATACTGAGGCCGGCTAAGTGGGTGTGATATGCATTTATGGGCATGATATGGGGTAGTCGAAATGGAGGAAAGTATTAACGCCTCGGCTAATGTAATACGCGCACTCATTCTAAGTTCGTATCGCATATTCAAGAATAATTTATTTTATAGCAAATATATGATAATCATATCCATCAGATGGCGCAGTCGTGTCCGCGTTTGTAGCAGACGGCATTGCTATGACGTGTTAAAATGGTACACTATGCGCACGATGGCGGCGAATAAGGTTAAATAACTTGTCACAAATGACAGTCCTAATTTTAACCTTTACTCCCATTTGTAACGGAAACACTTACTCTTATACATGTATATAGGGTACTTCATGCTCAACCTCTCTGGATAATTTCTTGAACCAAATCAAACTTCCACATATAAAGGTTACTTCGTGCTCAATCTCTCTGGAAAATTTCTTGAACCAAATCAAGCTTTGAGCATTTCGAGGAATGTACAGCAAATTTCAAGGATGGGCATGCAATAAATTAAACCTAGAAACTTTCATCGTCAAACGAAAGCTAGGTGGTCGGTTCTAAAGCTAGTTCCCTTACATCAAGCTACTCAGATTTTAGACACCATTGTTGCTAATGTAAACATGAACAAAATGAAATGATCACATAACGCTATTTGTGGGTCCCAAGAAGACTAGATGCAGCAGTGTTTTTTTTTTCTAACACAGCATAAGTTCATGTGTAGGCCCTTTACCTGTATTTCAAAAGCACTTTTTCAAAAACATGTTTTCTCTTTCGCTTAAAATAGGTCTGCTCTTAAAGGACAATAATACTTCTAAAGAGCAGTTCTGTGATTATAGCTTATTGTCAGAGAAAACCAGTTGATAAGAACTAAGAACGCATAAAGGACGACACAAAAGCTGCCTCTCTTGTCAAAATGGCGCAATATTTGATAGGCATGTATACCCGCCCCCTCCAAAACAAAAAAAACTTAGATCACTCCACAAGCGGACAGCCAGAAGGAGAGTTGTCTTCCAACAAAATGGCAAAACGGTTTCTTTCTGAGATGGTGATGTTCTTTGTGTGGCATCCTATGGCGTTTATATTTCACTATTAATTCGATTTGCCAGAGTGTCTAGTCATGAAAATGACTTCAACACTCGTAATAAATTTTAAATGCTTAACTTTTTAATCAGAGTTATCGGTATCAAGAACTACGCAAAGCCTTTCAAATTTTGTAGACGTCATTCCGATTTAACTTCAAAATCCAATGTTGGACTTAAATCTTTTCTGAACCCTAATTTTATGGTGACTTAATATATAAATTCAGAAAAAAAATCATAAATGTTATACGACAGACAGACTGCATGCATGGTCGTTAACCCAATCACGGTTGACAACTTTGCTTCCCTCTTTAATTGCACGCCGGTGGGTCAGGCCTCAGATTCTATGACGGTTCCTGCCTAAAAGGCTTACTGAGAATTAGAAATTAATTTATGTAATGTTGGTTGGTGCCTGATGCTCTGTCTCTGGTCGGGTCCATCGGAGTCTAACTGATGGTTTTCTTTTGCTCAAGCATTTCAGTGATTGCTTGCTGTCGAGTCTTCACCGTTGTGGTTGTTTGATTTTGTGTTCTCGGAGATGTTGCACTGATGAGTTAGGAGGCCTTCACGCGGACAGAGTAAATCTTTTGTCTAAATCGCGACCGAAGTAAGGGCGAGGATTGCGGCCGCGTAAAATCGATTCGAAACAGAAGTGTAGGCAATGATCAGGAATCGATACAATTGACCCACAGCTCCCATCAGAGACATCAGAGACACAAAAGTGTCTCTAATGTTCGTGGACGCGAAGACTACAAAGTGTCTCCGCGTCCGCGTGAACCACCCAGTGTAATTCGTTTCACTTTTACGGCGGTTCTTCTGTCGCGGTTTATTTTTGTTATTGATTGTCTTTGAATCCGCGCCCGCGTGAAGAATCTCTTACTCCTCAGTGAAACGTCTCGGAGAGCATAAAATCAAACGAATACAGAAAGGACACTTATTCCTGATTACGAAATTTAGCATTTAATTATTTTTTACGAGTGTTGATGTCATTTATATGACTTCCCGATTTTCGGTGATATTATATCAAGACTAAGGTTTCGCTTTTGAAATTGAGTAAGTTTTATTGTTCATTCAAAATATTATGATACTGACAAAGTCTCTCTCGTGCTAATGAAGACTGGCGTAAATTGTCCCGCTCAGCGGAAGTCTTGTTGTATGACCCAAGATGGCTTTTGAATGTGTTTGTGTTGTGAACTTGACTTCATTCAAAACAAAAAATAAATAATTTTCACGCGCTATGGAAAGCCATGCAGCTGGCGAAAGTTTGTGTTTTCATTTTTTTTTCAGGGACAAAAAGGCTTGACGCGATTGAAGATTCACATGTGATATTTGCTCTGAAAGATAATAGAAACATACAGTGAAGTTCTGCTAATAAGACCACCTAAAATTAAGACTAAAGTGGTCTTAATATAAGAATTTTACTGTAATTTGAAAATGCCAGCTGCTAATGTGACTAGCACTTAAAGGGCTTATGTGTGTGTGAATTCGGGTTTAACGTCGCTTTCAACAACTTTTCAGCCATATCATGACGGTGTCTGGTTGCGACAGGGAGCTCAATGCTCACTGTTATAGTGCTTCCTCACTGAAGTATCATGTCCCAGACACATTACAGGATACCACACCCAGTCACATTATCCTGACACTGGGTCGACCAGTCCTAGCTCTACCCCGTAAATCTGAGTGCCAAGCGAGGAGCAGCTAGTACCATTTTAACGTCTTTGGTATGTCGCGGCCCGGGATCGAACCCGTGACCTCCAGCGGACACTCTACCAACTGAGCTATCGGGGCCGGTTAAAGGGCTAATGCTATGACTAATGGATATGTTGTCACTTACATCACTGGTGTATTTGACAGGAGAGGAAATTTCAGTTATACTTATGAAGTTATACTTACGATTCAGGGAAGGCGCTAGTTTCCTCTTTTACCCTTTACAATTTCTCTGGGCTAATTCAGCAAACGACAAATTGTTGATATTTTTCTTATTTGTCCCAGAAAACAAGACCTGAAATCACATGCAAATTGTCTCCGATGAGACAATTTTCATGAGATGTCAAATCCTGTTTCCTGGGAAATTTAGAAAAAAATATTTCAAAATGTCGTCTGCTGCGAAAAAATACCCAGCATGCAGAACGTTAATTTACCTTGGAACACAATTTTATGTCATTACCCGCGCAATGCTGCCCTTTATTAGACAATTTACATTATGTTATGGCGCCTTATTCACAAAGATATTATCAAACTTCAAACAACAGTAAAGTATTTAAAGAAGACATTTAAATGAAATTTCTTAAAAGATACTCGTACTTTGTCCTTCGTCGAGGTAATCAAATAGTCGGACCAGCATTAGGTAAGTGGCCTATTTGCTTGCAAGGTTATATAATGTGACAATTATAAACTATGAAAAGTTCTCTATCTGTGAGCTTTTACCAAAGCTTGCCTTAAAAAAAAACTATATTTTGCGACGAGGCAAAACATAATTCGACCTGCTCATTGTACACACACAAGCAAGGGTTGTAGAAATTTTCGGATATATCCAGTCAGCGAATATTGAGGAATTGGTCAATCTATGAATCTGTGCCGTCTAAGCTGCGCCTTTGTTGTTTGCAAAGCCTTCCCACCGCCACCAACCCTCACACAAAAAATGAAAAAGTATGGTATGGCCCGTATAAAAGGTATTCTGTAAAGATTTGAAGAGACACTTGATTCCGTTTATTAGCTCACCTGAGCCGAAGGCTCATGTGAGGTATTAGTATACCACGAGCCGGCGTCCGTCGTCCGTCGTCCGTCGTCCGTCGTCGTCGTCGTCGTCGTCGTCCGTCGTCCACACTTTCAAAGAAGTATATCTCCGGAACCAGTGGGCCAATCTTGATCAAATTTCATGTGAAGCATTATCAGGTAGGGGGAAAGGCTGCATACTGTTTTCGGGCAGATCGGATTGGAACTCTGGTTGACATGGCAACAAATAGCTCCCATAGACTTAACATAGGAAAAAGCTTGTCATCACTCTAGCTCCGTCAATTTTTTTCTGATCGACTTCATTCTTGCAGATAACGAGGACAGGCATTAAATCTCGATCAAGTTCGATTTTGGGCTGAATCGGATTATTCACTCAGGAGTTACGTGCCCTTGAGCATTAGGAAAAAGCTTGTCATCACTCTAGCTCCGTCAATTTTTTTCTGATCGACTTCATTCTTGCAGATAACAAGGACAGGCATGAAATCTCGATCAAGTTTGATTTTGGGCTGAATCGGATTATTCACTCAGGAGTTACGTGCCCTTGAGCGTTGAAAAAATTGCCTATTGACTTAACATGGGGAGAATGTTGTCATCACCGTAGCTGCTTCAATTATTTTCAGATTGGCTTTATTCTTGCAGATAACCAGCACAGCCATGAAATCTCGGTCAAGTTTGATAACTGGCAGAATCGGATCATTCACTTAGGAGTTACCTGCCCCTGTGTGTTTTTGCATTAGGGTTAATGGGAATTTCAAAAATGTATATCTTAAAGTCTACTTGGCCAACTTTGATCAAATTTCATGTGTCGCATTATTGGGCAAGTGGAAAGGCTTCATTAGGTTTTCAGGCAGATCTGAGTGGAACTCTGGTTGCCATGGCAACATCTAGCTCCCATAGACTTCACATAGGAAAAAGCTTGTCATCACTCTAGCTCCGTCAATTTTTTTCTGATCGACTTCATTCTTGCAGATAACTAGTACAGGCATAAAATCTCGGTCAAGTTCGATTTTGGGCCGAATCAGATAATTCATTCAAGAGTTACGTCCCCTTGAGCGCCCGAAAAATTGCCTATCAACTTAACATGGGGAAAATGTTGTCATCACTGTAGCTAGTAACGAGGACAGGCATAAAATCTCGGTTAAGTTCGATTTTGGGCCGAATCGGAATATTGACCTCGGAGTTACGTGACCTTGAGCGACAAAAAATTTGCCCATAGACTTAACATAGGGAAAATGTTGTGACTACGATAGCGACTTGAATTTTTTTTCAGATCAGCTTCAAACTTGCAGGTAACGAGGACAGACATAAAATCTCGGTTAAGTTAGATTTTGGGCCGAATCGGATTATTTGCCTTGGAGTTACCTGCCCTTGAGCATAAAAAAATACGTTGAGACCACGATAGCAACTTTATTTTTATTCAGATCAGCTTCAAACTTGCAGGTAACGTGGACAGGCATAAAATCTCAGTTAAGTTGGAATCGGAATATTGACCTTGGAGTTACATGACCTTGAGCGACAAAAAATTTGCCCATAGACTTTACATAGGGAAAATGTTGTGACTACGATAGCGACTTGAATTTTTTTCAGATCAGCTTCAAACTTGCAGGTAACGAGGACAGACATAAAATCTTGGTTAAGTTTGATTTTGGGCCGAATCGGATTATTTGCCTTGGAGTTACCTGTCCTTGAGCATAAAAAAATACGTTGTGACCACGATAGCAACTTTATTTTTATTCATATCAGCTTTAAACTTGCGGGTAACGAGGACAGGCATAAAATCTCGATTAAGTTTGATTTTGGGCCGAATCGGATTATTTGCCTTGGAGTTACCTGTCCTTGAGCATAAAAAAATACGTTGTGACCACGATAGCAACTTTATTTTTATTCATATCAGCTTCAAACTTGCAGGTAACGAGGACAGGCATAAAATCTCGGTTAAGTTCAATTTTGGGCCGAATCGGAATATTGACCTCGGAGTTACATGACCTTGAGCGACAAAAATGTGCCCATAGACTTAATTAGGGAAAATGTTGCGACTACGATAGCGACTTGAATTTTTTTCAGATCAGCTTCAAACTTGCAGGTAACGAGGACAGACATAAAATCTCGGTTAAGTTCGATTTTGGGCCGAATCGGAATATTTGCCTTGGATTTACCTGCCCTTGAGCATAAAAAAATACGTTGTGACCATGACAGCAACTTTATTTTTATTCATATCAGCTTCAAACTTGCAGGTAACGAGGACAGGCATAAAATCTCGGTTAAGTTCGATTTTGGGCCGAATCGGAATATTGACCTCGGAGTTACGTGACCGTGAGAGACAAAAAAATTTGCCCATAGACTTAACGTAGGGAAAATGTTGTGACAGAAATAGCGACTTGAATTTTTAGCTCACCTGAGCCAAAGGCTCCAGTGAGCGGATAGTATACCAAGGCTCCGAAGTCCGTCGTCTGTCGTCCGTCCATCCGTCGTCCACACTTTCAATGAAGCATATCTCAGAAGGCAGTCGACCAATCTTGTTTAAATTTTATGTGTAGCACCATTGGGCAAGGGGAAAGGCTGCATTAGGTTTTGGAGCTAGTCTGGTTCATTTGTTCCTTCATTCTTCTTTCTCTCCATATAGAGATAATAGACCAATGTTAAATTTTTAATCAAAGATTTCTCAGGAACTATAAAAGCTAGAAGCATCAAATTTGGTATTCAATAACATAATGATGACTTATTTTGTGTAAGAGACATTGGGCTTTCTCAGCTTATTTGTTCATCTGTTCTTTCATTCTTCTTTCTCTCCATTTTGACCAATGTTAAATTTTCGTCAAAGATTTTTCAGGAACTATAGAAGCTAGAAGTCTCAAACTTGGAATGCAATGCAATAATCTTGACTTATATCCTGTAAGGGTCAATGGGCTGGATTCTATTAGCAGATTTAGTAGCCAAGTCTGTGAATTGTTAAAACTTAAGTTCTTCAGGTGAGCGGTTTAGGCTCATTGAGCCTCTTGTTTTATTGTAGGCACAGAAATATAATCTTTTGAACTTCGTAGTTCTGACGATTTCGAGAACCTCCTGCCACGTTGTTGCAATATATGTCTATACGAATTGCAAAGACCTAAAATTCATTTATAATCATCGTTCAGAGAAGGTTGTCGGATTTTCTAATGTGAACAGCAGCAATATTAGTGATATGGCTTCCATACATCTATTTTTCTGTGTTTCCTTTTTGCTGAGTTTGGAAAATAATGAAGCTTGTAACTGTATGTATGCGTTTTTTTACGTAATTCAACCTCAATCTCGTGTATTTTCACATTTTGTTGACAAACTTATTGTGTTTCTGCTCGCCGTGATCAGTTGGGGGTAAAACGTCTATTAAATTAGGATTTCACCGTTGTCGAATATAATTATTTTCTAAGCAGAAGTGGAGGCAATTATCAGGTATCGATACAATTAACCCACAGCTCCCATCGGAGACACCAAAGGAAAAGAAACATAAACACGAAACAACAGACCCCAATGGAAACATCAATAGCGGAAAGCCAAAAGGACAGTTACTTTCCCACAAAATGGCCAACTGGCTATCCAAAACAAAATAATAGAGGCGACACGCACCCTCAACGACAAGCCATAACAAAAATAAAACGCGACAGAAGAACTGCCTTGGAACGGTAAGTGAAACGAACTCCACTGTGTGGGGGGAGACTTAAATCGATTTTACGTGGCCACAATCCTCGGCCTTACTTCTGTTGCGATTTAGACATATAATTTGTTCCGTCCGCGTGAAGGTCTCCTAACTGATCAGTGCAACATCTCCGTGAACACAAAAACCAATCAACCACAAAAAACTCGACAGCAAGAAACCACTTAAATAGCTGGAGCAAATGAAAACCAACAGTTAGACTCCGATGGGCCCTACCAGAGACAGAGCATCAGGCACCAACCAACATTACATCAAATTAGAAACTGGGGTTTACAGGGGTAAACCTTATTTTCCTTATTTCTGCCATAAGATATAGATTGTAGGTACTAGTTAGAACCGCCTCGACAGGGCGGTTCTTACGTGTACCCACAATCTATATTTTGAGCAGAAATAAAAAAAAAAAATCACGATGTTTCATCCTAAAATTTTCTCTCTTTTTTTTCGGCGGTAAAATTTGCAATGTCAAGGCGTGTTTTCGTAATGTATAAATGATATGAAAGCAGGGTCAGCCTGTATAGCTCAGTCGAATGCGCGTCTGTGTAGTGATCCAGTTGTATCAATATTTAATTTAACGTTAACATCAAATTCAACCGTCATTAACCAATCGAAACCATTGATTTGTCGTCTAATGACAAGCTAACGTCAATTAAAGTATGGTACAACCCAGTCACGTAACAATACGTTTATATTTTATTTTATTTCTTTCGAGGTATAAAAAAGTTAAAACGACAGAAAAATTAATGTCACAGTCACACAAACCATTTTATATACAGTTTTACATGGGCACATATTTGTCATTATGGTTGTTCTATATACAACATTTGACATCATTTACATTTTTGTTTGTTTGTTCTTTCTTTCTTTCTTGCTTTCGTTACCGTTCTCAGCGGTATTCTTTTGTCGCGATTGTCTAAGGTCATTCTCTTATTAAAAAATATTTAGGGGTATCAGGTTGTGTTTTCTTCAAAATCTATTTGGAAACTGGAGGACGTTTTGCAAACAGTGTAGGCCCTGATCAGACGAATTTCAATACAGTTATTCCCATTCTAATGCATTTATTAGGTTGTTTTCTTTAAAAAGTGTGTTTTTTTTTTTGTTCAAAGCGGTAAGCCTGTGAGCTGCGTAAAACCAAATACCAGCAAATGAAAAGCGACGTTACGTGATGACGTCGGGTTTCCGACAGTATATCGCAGAATATACTGTTGCAAATTTTTGACGTTATCCACCAGACGTTGCGTTACATACGCCGGTGCATTAGAATTATCGTATGGGTTTTCATCATTATGTACAAGCCGCTCTTTTACGTCATCCTCACTTTATTTTACTCAAGTGTGCCGCCAAATCATGTACAAACACCATTATTCCAAATTGTCAAGAGATGAACTTCATAAGCAACTCAAACACTTCAGTATCATTACGATAAGTCACCCGTGCGACATAGTGCATTTTTTCACATCTCCAAAATAACTATTTTTCTGATGAAAATCCTTGATATTTTTCTAATAAATACTCATAACATAGGTTGTATGTGGCGGTTCTAACGAGTACCCCAAACCTATGTCTTGGAGCAGAAATAAGAAAAATAATTAATACCACCGTAAACCCCAGTTTTCTCTAAATAAAGTAGGGTTTAGGAGGCCTTCATTTCACGGACTTGTTCACGTGATGGTTGTAAACTTAATTGCCTAAAATTATGACCAATACAAATGTCAACACAATAATAGTTGATAACACAACCTAACTTATAAAATAAATTATAAAAGCATTTTAAGCTGCAAAAACAGTTAGCAAGGAGCAATGTCCATATTTTGCACTCAGATGTTAGAAATGCTTATTTAACGTCTAGAGACAATTAATATACGTATAAGCCTACGCCCAATCCGAGCCATATATATATGTCCTGCAATATGTACATATGTATGATGACTGATATTCGGAATAAATAAATAAATTCCAATTTACAAAATATACGTAAAAGAAACCCTTTCTTTTTAGTTTGATTGAATTTATTTTTGGTACTTAACTCATACACAAAACTGGCGAGTACCCTTTTGGGTACTGGAGTACCATAGAAAGGGATAAAGCATCATTTCCGTTTTTGGGCCGCCCTAACCTTGTTATTAGGATCTCTCTGACTTCTTAAACATTAGGTTTTCATCACTTTTAGGTCGAGTTTCGCTGGGATCACATGAAAGACAAAGCGTTCTACAGCGGAAGGTCATATAGTTTTTATCCGGCTCGATATAAGTGAAATATCATTCAAAGGGGCGTACAACCTAATTAAAACAAGATACCTTATCATAAACAACACAAATACACATGCATACGGGGTGGGGATCTGAACGGTTTCTGGGATATATGGCATTTTATGAAGTGGAGGGGTGAGGCATGGCACCAGCATACCCTGGGAGACCCGTAGGTTGGTATCACTGAATGTGACTTATCATAAGGAACAAGAATTTATATGGTTTAGTGCTGGGGATCGGAAAGGTTTCTGAGATACTGGGTCTAATAGGAAGTGGAGGCGGTGGGTCATCGCCCCTGCACATCCCAGAGGACCCTCAGGTTGGTGTCACTGAATGCGTTTCATTATAAGAAACAAAATTTTATAAGGTTTGGGGGGTGGGGATCTGAATGGTTTCTGAGATATATGGCCTTTTATGAAGTGGAAGGGTGGGACATGGCCCCGGCGCACCATGGGAGGCCCGTAGGTTAGTATCACCGAATGCGTCGGTATTGGTGAGGCCCATACATTTGTTTTCTGCCGCTTCCGTTAATTAAATTGGAGCAGGTAGTACTAATTTATTTAAAAACAATCTGAGAGTTAGATTATCTCCTAGCAAATCGCCCATTCTTAGGAAATATACCAATCCTTTCAGGAAAAGTGGATTGTATCCTAGTATTTCCAAATGCAATGCTAAGAGGTGCAGGTGCTGTTCAAATGTATGCACGGCGTCTACCGTTTATTCGTCTGTAAACGATAGACGTTTTTGTGTAGTTGACATGTAAGTCAACGGATTTGATATATGTGATAACCTGACATACTGCAAATTGTACAATGCAGTATGTCGGGCAAACTAATCGCATGTTGAAAACACGATTTAACGAACACTATCGTAGATTGAGTAAGCCTAAAAAACTGACACTTTCTTGTACCGTCATTTCAGACGTACAGACCATTCTACTAAAGATATTTCTATACATTTATCATGAGGGTAATATATCTAAAATGTCCGCATTTGATATTTTCTCGCTTCTGGACTGTCAAAAGCGTAAAACTAGATCGCACGGCACCAGAAAAAATAGTAATTATAAACGTAAATTACGTGCTTTTAAAAGAAACAATACCAGACTGAAGTGACTGTCCATAATATTATTGAATCATGGACGCCACTCAATGCTTGCTTTTCTAAGCTCATTACCCATTTCTGCATTGCGGATTCTGGATACAGAGGGGGAATAAATTCTACGATAGTTCTTGTTTGTTTGTTTGATTTGAGGTTTAACGTCCCCATCAACACTGTAAAGGTCATTTGGGAGACGCTGCCTCCACTTTTGTGGGACTTTTACCCGACATTGAGATGAAGCCCTGTTGACCAATGAAACCAATAGGGTTTATTAGCATGAATGGTCCACCTCACACCGCGGTTACTGGACAGGCTAAGATCCTCTAAGCGGTTTACCATTACTAGTGTGCGGGCCGGATTCAGCTCTGCGTGAAAGCATCATGCAGCCCATATACTTCTTCAAGCCCCTATGGGCGGGGGCGATACGATAGTTCTAATCAGTTATCCGTCGCTGCTCTTTTAACTAGAGGTTATACTTAACATGCTCTTCGTCATTTCATCGATTCTGAAATTAATCACACACGTCATTACATCAAAATATCCTTTATTAATAAGGGTTTGGATTTTATAGATTTACCTAGTATCTTCCGGGGCTGTTCGGTTATTTCTTCCATTCCTGCTTATTATCAAAATACTGAAACACCCATACTTTGATGTAAATACAATATACCTGTTAGGTATATCATGTTTAACTTCAATAAACTTGTTTCTGATCTTGATATTGACACTTACACTCCTGATACATGTGATTGTAAAAATTCAGTGTATGGCTATCCTGCTGCTGGTCATATTATTACTAGCAATTTAAAAATTATTCCTGATTCTAGAATACGTCATTTAATATCTAAAGGACCGAAATACTGATTTCCTTCAAAAATTGATTTCAATAAATGTAGAGATGAAATCGCTGCTGCCATGAATGAATTTGGTAACCGATGGTGTAAACGAGAGTATGTTGAGCATAACGCTCTTAAAGAATGGAAACTTAGCATTCTGAAATTAGTGATTAGTGAACAAACCAATTCTTTTTATTTGCAAAATACGAACTTATTACCTCCTACACCTAAGACGTCTTTACGCCACCTTAAACTAGGTAATCAAGAATTTCACAGGAAGTTTGTTTTGGCCCCAGCTGATAAGGCCGCTAACTATGTGGTCGTTGTTTGACGGCTTCACTATATTAACTCTCTTCAGCAAGAACTTGGTGGTACTAAGGCCTATGAACTTCAGCCTTTAGCTGTAGAGAGGGATTAAGTCGATGACCACATTTGTCATTCAGCCACCAAGTTTGCTGTCTGAGTTACAGAAGGCCAAGACAAGCTTCCTACGTTACATTGGTTACCTAAACTTCATAAAAAACATACAAAAAAGCACGGTTAATTGCAAATTCAAGCTCTTGTACCACCACTGAACTCTCCAAATTATTAACTTCATGTTTTACTGCCATAAAAACATGTGATAAAATATTGCGTCAAAGCCTTCGAAAGATCAGGTAGAAATCATTTTTGGTCAATAAAAATTCTAATGAAGTTTTAAATAAATTGAAATTCAAGCGTTTTCGTGCTTCAAGTCTGTCTACTTATGATTTTACCACCCTTTTACACTACACTTCCTCATAATCTTATTAAAGAAAAACTTAATGATTTAATTGAATGGATATTTCATAGGGAAGACTCCCTCTATCTTGCATGTAATGTAAGAAATGTTTTTTTCACTTCTGGAGAGCATAAACATTATACTTTATGGTCATGTCAGAAAGTGTGTGAAGCTCTCACCTTTCTACTTGACAATATTTACATAAGATTTGGTACTAAGTTATTTTGTCAAGTTGTTGGTATTCCGATGGGTACTAATTGCGCCCCACTTGTGGCTGATCTGTTTTTGTTTTGTTATGAGAGAGACTTCATGATGTCCCTTTCCGCTGAAAACCAGTCTGAAATCATTGAAGCTTTTAGCTCCACTTCTAGATCTTTGGATGATTTATTAAATATTGAATACACCTATTTCGGTGGTTTGATCAGTCAAATTTTACCACCAGAACTTCAGTTAAATAAAGTAAATTCTTCTGATACCGAAGCCCCATTTTTTGGATTTATATCTATCTATTGTAGATGGGTTTGTTTCGCTCAAAATTTATGATAAACGCGATGATTTTGATTTTGAGATTGTAAATTTTCCTTTTCTGGATGGTGATGTTCCTCGTGCGCCATCCTATGTCGTTTATATTTCGCAATTTATTCGATTTGCCAGAGTGTGTAGTCATGTAACTGACTTCAACACTCGTAATAAATTGTTAACGGCTAAACTTCTTAACCAGGGTTATTGGTACCATAAACTACGCAAAGCCTTTTTCAAAATTTTATAGACGTCATTCTGATTTAATTTAGAATTCAATATTGGACTTAAATCTCTCTTGCAACAAGGTCTATCGGAAACCGAATTTTATGGTGACTTAGTATATAAAATCAGAAAAATATACAACCGCAATGACTTCTGCACCCAATTTCGTAACATTATTCTTCGATATAAAAAGATTGGGTACAACATAAATGT
This sequence comes from Lucinisca nassula, assembly GCA_963580285.1. NCBI lineage: Eukaryota > Metazoa > Mollusca > Bivalvia > Lucinida > Lucinidae > Lucinisca > Lucinisca nassula. The sequence goes on along the minus strand of OY757022.1, from coordinate 82,580,241 downwards.
TATACGACAGACTGCATGCATGGTAGTTAACCCAATCACGGTTGACAACTTTGCTTCCCTCTTTAATTGCCCGCCGATGGGTCAGGCCTCAGATCCTATGACGGTTCCAGCGTAAAGGCTTATTGAGAATTAGAGAGATCTAATTCAATGTAATGTTGGTTGGTGCCTGATGCTCTGTCTCTGGTCGGACCGATCGGAGTCTACTGTTGATTTTCTTTTGCTCCAGCATTTCAGTGGTTTCTTGCTTTCGAGTCCTCACCGTTGTTTCATCTCTGTGGTTGTTTGATTATTTGTGTTCACAGAGATGTTGCACCGATGCCTTCATGCGGACTGAACAAAGTATTTGTCTAAATCGCGACGGAAGTAATGGCGAGGATTGTGTCCACGTAAAATCGATTTAAGCCCCCTAGTGGAATTCGTTTCCGCTGACCGTTCCAAGGCGTTTTTTCTGTCGCGGTTTATTTTTGTTATGGTTTGTCTTTGGGTGTTTGTATCGCTTATATTATTTTATTTTGGATAGCCTATTTTGTAGGAAAGTAACTGTCCTTTTGGCTTTCCGCTGTTGATGTTTCCATTAGTGTCTGTTGTTTCATGTTTGTCTAACTGTTGTTTTTTTTTGCTCCAGCAATTCTGTTGTTGTATGCTGTCGAGTGCTCAACCTTGTTTCATCTCTGTAGTTTTTTGATTTGGATGTTCTCGGAGATGTTACACTGATGAGTTAGGAAGCCTTCATGCGGACTAAACAAAATTAGTGTATACCGCGACAGAGGTAAGGGCGAGGATTATGGCCATGTAAAATCGATTTAAGCTTCCCAGTGGAATTCTTACCACTGACCGTTCCAAGGCGGTTCTTCTGTGGCGGTTTATTTATGTTGTTGTTTGTTACTACTTACTGTGTGCATCACTTGCGTCTTTTTATTTTGGATGGCCATTTGGCCGTTTTGTGGGAAAGTAACTGTCCTTATGGCCATCCTTTGCTTAGGTTTCCATTATGGTCTTGTCGCTTCATGTTTGTGTTTCTTTCCCTTTTGTGTCTTTGGTGGGTGGAGTAAGTTAATTGTATCGATTCCTAATCTTTGTTTTACTTCTACTTTATGTTTCTTTCCCTTTGGTGTCTCTGATGGGAGCTGTGGGTTAATTTATCGAATACTGATCATGCCGCCACTTATATTTTATAATAAGGAACAAGAATATAGGGAGTTAAGGGGTGGGGATCCGAAACGTTTCTGAGATGTTGGGCCATTTACGAAGTGGAGGGGACGGGGCATGAACCCGACACATCCTAGGGGACCCCCAGGTTGGTGTCACTGAATGCGTCTCATCATAAGAAACAAGAATATATACAGTTAAGGGGTGGGGATCTAAATGGTTTCTGAGATATTTGGCCTTTTATGCGCTACAGGGGGTGAGGCATGGCCCTGCCACACCCTGGGGAACCCCCAGGTTGGCATAAAAGCATATGGCTAAAAGAAGTTCACTGGAGGAATATTTCTATAAACTTTTATCAAAATATCTGCAAAGGCTTGGCAGTTAATGACATTTTTCTTTTTTCCCCATTATAAGCATATGGGAACTCTAAGTTGTCATAGCAACGAAACTAATGAGCCGATTTTCGTTAAAAACACAAACTTCCAATCAAAGATGCTACAGATGAGATTTGGGCTGAATTGTCCCAGTGGCTTCAGAGGAGATGTCCTTTGAAAGTGCTGACGCCAGACGACGATGCAGACGATGACGACGGACAACTGCCTATCCTATAAGATCCCCTGGAGCCTTCGGCTCTGGTGAGTCAAAACACAAAACCTGTAAAGGCAAATATTGTGAATATTTCCATAAACTCTCAGCTTCATAAGGCAAATGGTTTCTGAGGAGATGATTTTTAAGTTTTTTTTTTTCATTTTGGTTTCCATGGCAACCAGTAAAAATGTGCAATAGGCGTATGGCAGGTGGTAAATTGCTCAAAGAATATTTCGATAGAAGTCGTGTCAAAATATCTGCAAAGGTTTGGCAGTGAATGCCAGTTTTCAATTTTCCCAATTATAAGTCTATGGAAAATCTAAGTTGCCATAGCAACCAAACAAAAGTCTCTGCCTCCTAGAGCATATCGTTTCTGAGGGGATGATTTTTTCAAGTATTTTTTTTTTCTATTTTTTTGTTTGCATTTTGGGTTCCATGGCAACCAGTAAAATGAGCAGTAGGCCTAAAATCATATTGCAGATAGCAGTTTTCCCATTTCTATAAAAGTTTTGTCAAAATATCTGCAGAGGCTTTGTAGTAAATGCCATTTTTCAATTTTCTATAGCAGTTACCATAGCAACCTAACTGATAAGCCGATTTTCATAAAAAAACACAAACTTTCAATCCCCTAGCCCAAGGATGCTACAGATAAAATTGGGCCCAATCGGCTCAGTGGCTTCAGAGGAGGTGTCGTTTGACAGTGTCGGCGCAGACGACATACGATGGACGACGACGGACAACTGCCTATCCAATAAGCTCCCCCGGAGCCTTCAGCTCTGGTGAGCTAAAAAAAATCAAACATGTTCAGGCAAATATGGAAAAATATTTTCATAAAGTCTCAGTTTCACAGACCATATGGTTTCTGAGGAGATGACTAAAGTATTCATTTATTTTGATGTTGATTTATCTTTCTTATTTGCATTTTGGTTTCCATGGCAACCACTGAAAACGAGCAATAGGCCTAAAATGATATTTCTGATAGGAATTTGCTTAAGAAACATTTCAATGAAAGTACTGTCAAAACCAGTGCTTCAGCTGAAGTGCTAGACCCGCCGGATGCTTTTAGCTTTATGAGTGTTACCATATATGGGCATGGCGGCTATTTTGGTCATGTGACCTGGACCTAAAACGGTTCCCCCAATAAATGCGCCTTATCATAAGGAGAAAACTTTAGTACTGTATTCTGAATCGTTTGCAGGATAAAATGCATTCTCACTTTTCCAATATAAAAGCATATGTGTCAAAGTTTGACTTAGGCAAAAAGAAGGTCAAGGTCAACCCAGGGTCACCATTTTAGCAATTTATGATGGGCCTACTTCCCAGATGCTATTTATTAAGTTTCGTTGAAACCTGCCTAGTGGTTCTGGTGATGACTATGTTTGAAGGGTTTTTACCATATATGGCTTGGCGGCCTTTTTGGTCATGTGACCTGGACCCCATGAGCAAATTTTGGTTTCCCCCATCCCATAGAGGCTCCATATGAAATTTGACTTCAATCGGCCCAACGGTTTCTGAGGAGAAGCAGTTCGAAAATTTTCACATTTTCCGCCTCGGCGAGTCTATACTAAATGGAATGTAATATTTCGCAAGTTCATTGGTAAGATCTCATTGATATCTATCAGTATGCCAAAAAGTGTTTAAATATTCCAAGCAGTTAAGTCACTATCACCAATTTTCACAAACGGGTTACGGACGACAGACAGACAGACCATATATGGCTTGGCGGCCATTTTGGTCATGTGACCTGGACCCCATGAGCAAATTTTGGTTTCCCCCATCCCATAGAGGCTTCATATGATATTTGATTTCAATCGGCCAAACGGTTTCCGAGGAGAAGCAGTTCGTAAATTTTCACATGTTTCGCCTCGGCGAGGCTATACTAAATGGAATGTAATATTTCGCAAGTTCATTGGTTAGATCTCATTGATATCTATCAGTATGCCAAAAATTGTTTAAATATTTCAAGCGGTTTAGTCACAATCACCAATTTTCACAAACGGGTTACGGACGGACCCAAAGAAGATCAAGGTCAACCCAGGCTCACCATTTTAGCAATTTATAATGGGCCTACGTCCCAGATGCTATTTATCAAGTTGCGTGGAAATCTGCCCAGTGGTTCTGGGCAAGACTATTTTGGAAGGGTTTTTACCATATATGGCTTGGCGGCCATTTTGGTCATGTGACCTGGACCCCATAAGTAAATTTTGGTTTCCCTATCCCATAGAGGCTCGCGACGGAAGTAAGGGCGAGGATTGTGGCCACGTAAAATCGATTTAAGCCCCCCAGTGGAAATCTTCCACTGACCGTTCCAAGGCGGCTCTTCTGTGGCGATTTATTTATGTTGTTGTTTGTTACTTACTGTGTGTATCACTTGTGTCTTTTAATTTTGGATGGCCATATGGCCATTTTGTGGGAAAGTAACTGTCCATATGGCCTTCCTTTGTTTAGGTTTCCATTATGGTCTGGTCGCTTAATGTTTGTATTTCTTTCCCTTTGGTGTCTTTTATGGATGGAGTAAGTTAATTGTATCAATTCCTGATCTTTGTTTTACTTCTACTTTCCATATGAAATTTGACTTCAATCGGCCCAACGGTTTCCGAGGAGAAGCAGTTCGAAAATGTTCACATTTTTCGCCTCGGCGAGGCTATACTAAATGGAATGTAATATTTCGCAAGTTCATTGGTTAGATCTCATTTATATCTATCAGTATGCCAAAAATTGTTTAAATATTCCAAGCGGTTAAGTCACTATCACCAATTTTCACAAACGGATTACGGACGGACAGACTGACAGACTGACCGAATGACAGAATGACCGAATGACCAAACGACAGAATGACAGAATGACACATGATTTTAGGGCACTCTTAGAAATCAACCGATTCTGCGGGTCGTGCAATATCTGCAAAGGTTTGGCATTTAATGCTATTTTTTAATTTTCCCAATATTTGTCAATGGAAACTCTAAGTCGCCATAGCAACCAAACTAAAAGAGCCGAATTTCACAAAAAACACAAAATCTGTTGAGGGAAATATTGTAAATGTTTATATAAAGTCTCTGTCATACAGAGAATATGGTTGCTGATGAGATGATTTTTGTAGTGTTTTTTTTTTTTTTTTTTTTTTTTTTTAATTTTGTTTTCATTTTGGTTTCCGTGGCAACCAGTAAAAATGTGCAGTGGACTTAGAATCATATGTCAGATAGTAGATTGTCAGAGGAACATTTCAATGAATGTTTGGTCAAAATATCTGCAAAAGCTTGGCAGCAAATGACATGTTTCAATTTTCCCCATTATCAGTCTATGGAAATTCTAAGTTGCCATAGAAACCAATCTAAAGAGCCGATTTTCATAAAAAAACACAAATGTTCAATCCCCCAGCCCATAGTTGCTATAGATAACATTTTTGCCCAATCGGCCTAATGGCCTCAGAGGAGATGTCGTTTGAAAGTGTTGGCGTCATACGACAGACGACGACGGACAACTGCCTATCCTATAAGCTCCCCCGGAGCCTTCGGCTCTGGTGAGCTTAAAAAACTGTTCAGATATTTTTAAATCTGTTCTAACTTTTGATTCCATTGACATCATGTAATTTTTAATGACAGATCATAGATATCCCACGTGTTTCCAATTTGGTCCAGACGAAACTTGTGTCCGCAAAAATGTGGTCCGGCTTATATTCAGTGTTAGGCACGATACTTTTGAACATTTTCTCGCCAATGTTTGAATACAACTACTGGTAAAAACATGAATGATCAGACAAAACATGCTTTTTGACAAAAAACAACACACACACACACACACACACACACACACACACACACACACACACACACACACACACACACACACACACACACACACACAAACTTATAAAGTGAACAGATCGGGTAAGTCTGACTATAACCTACCATAGATGGAGATAGCTTTCCTTCAGCATTTGGGATAAAAATGATACATTGAGCATGAACTATACTTGTTCAATTAGAAATTGATTTTTTTTCGTAAAACTCCCATATATTTAAAAATAGTTGAAATGTGAATTCTTACTAACAAAGCGGGGAAACACACAGTTTTATACACACATGTGAAACCTTTACTACAAAACGGGCTATCTACAAACTTGGGATACACAATCCGAACACACCCAAACAAAACGAGGAGAACTACTTGTTAGGGCCCCGCACTGAAAGTGTGGGTGCCCTATAGTAATCACTCTGTCCGTCCGTCTGTCTGTCCGTCCGTCTGTCCGTCCACAAACTTCTGATAGCGCTGCCGGGGCCCTAGTCAGTTTCACTGACAGCTCTAGTTCTTATTTATAAACACAATTTAAATTCAAACTAGACAAAATTATTCCTCCGACAAAATGTTAGACATGTGCTTTGGCTTCTATGGGTACACAATCAATCTAGTTCTCAGGCTGTGTTCGAAGTTTATGTTGTTCTCCAAATCTAAGATAGAAATTAATCGCTTTAAGGAATGCAGTTCCTAGCAAAATCTTATCAATAACACTAGTTGTATTATCGAACTGCACATCGCGTTTCGTACTATGGCATTACTGCAAGGCTAAACGTACACGAACAATATTTTGAGTATGTTAAAGGGAGTTATTATCGTAGCGGGGAAGCACAAATTGAATTTATACACCGAAACGAGGAGTTATGAAGACACACACACGAACGAGGAGTTTATTTATTTATGCATTTTTTTAATACGCACAACCAAGCGCGGAGATATATGTTTGCTTTGGTAGCACATAAATTTAAAATAAAATACATGTAGCTGCATGATTTCAATTATGCCTATATTTTTTAAGGTCGATTTGTGCTCTGATTTTCTATAACCGAACTTCCACTGTGGAATTTTGAAACTTGAAGGTCACTGATGAGACCAAATAGTCCGAAACTTGCTAGTTCCGCCCAGAAAATTCTTGTCCACTCGACGGTTTTCAGTGCTGTGTTGCCGGCCTTCCTACCAAAGAACTTCCTTTCAATTGAACTTACCCCACACCTGGTATTCATGGAATGTGTTGCGGACGTAAAATTTTCTCCCTGTCCTTCATCATAGTGTGTGTTATATTTTCTAGCACTTTAGGATCCGTTGATACCAGTGTGGAATTAAAAAAAAATTGAGGGCACTGATGAGGCAATTCTTATCCACGCGACGATTATCAGTACTGTGTTGTCTTCCTTGCTGCCAAAGGATTACGTTTCCATAGAACATATTCAACTTCACCACAGCTGGTGTTATGGGAATGTGTTGTGACCGTATATTCTCCCAGCCCTTCTTCATAGTTTGGGTTATATTTATAGTCATTTCGAATTATTGATTCTACTGCAGAAATTAGAAAATTTTGAGGGTCACTAATGAGGCCTATTTGGCCGAAACTAGCTAATCTGGACCAGAAAATTCTTGTCCACTCGACGATTTTCAGTTCTGTGTTGTCGTTCTTGCTTCCAAAGGATTAAATTTTCCAAAGAACTTATTGTTCTGATTTTCTACAACACAGCTTGGTAATTATATGCATATACATTGAGTAAACGAGAGGTAAGATTCTGTGACAATTTATGGAAATCATTCACAGTGGCAGATGTTGTAACCGTTACCCTTACGCAACCAGACGTACGTGATTCTGATGAAGCCACAAACACACCCTTAAGAGTGCAGAAAAATTATATACAGCACTGTTCGGTATTGCTAGTTATGGCTCCTACAATGTCTCTTTCTTCTCATTAGTTAAAGGGTAGAGAACGTCATTTTTAGAACGTCTTCCCTAATAAAAAAACCAAGGCAATGCTTCTTTAACTCCTTATTTTATTTTCCGGGTAATGTCTTCTTTTTTATAGGTCCATGTTTACATGTACAGGTGACTTTACAAAGAATCACATACCCTAAACAATACAGTAGCATGTCCATTCAGGTTCAAATCCAGGTAAACAGAACGTTATGAAGTATACAGTGATGTTTTTTAGGAGTACAGACTTTTTTTTTGAAAAAATATTAGATGTTTGCAGGAGTACAGGTTATTTTTCTACCTCTTCCCAAGCACTCATATTATGAAGGAGAAGGTTTTCACGAACTCAAAAACATCCATCGTTTGAAGTATACTCGTAACAATAACTTGACAAATGTACAACGAAATAATACATATTGTCAAATGACGTCGTGTCTGAAAATGTAATAACGCCGTGCATTAAATTCGGTTAATCACGAGCGGATTAAATATACAAATAAGTTAGATTAGCACCGAGATGTTACACATACGACACGTTTAGTATTGACAGAATATTGGCATTTGTTTTTTTTTTTTTTTGTTGTTGTTTAAAAAAAAATGTAAAATGCGTTTAAAGTGTCTTAATATGATTAGTTTAACTAGAGTCATGCATTCGTGTTCACTTTTTATGAAATACTTTAAAGGGATAAAATACTCGGCGAAGCCTCGCATTTTATAACTTTTCATCAACGTATTTAATATATTCAATATGGACATGAGCACTCATGTAAGATTCTCTATTTGTCTAACAGGTAGGTTCACATAACGTAGAGCATGTTACAGTGTTCATGTACCCGTTCCGCAAACAATAAAAATATTTAACAATACTATATATAGTAATTAAACCCCCAGGTGAACTCAACACGCCGGTGGGTCAGGCCTCAGATTCTATGACGGCTCCAACGTAAAGGCTTATTGAAAATTAGAGAGATAATGTTGGTTGGTGCCTGATGCTCTGTCTCTGGTCGGGCTCATCGGAGTCTAACTGTTGGTTTTCTTTTGCTCCAGCATTTCAGTGGTTTCTTGCTGTCGAGTCCTCACCGTTGTCTCACCTCTGTGGTTCTTTGATTTTTGTGTTCACGGAGATGTTGCACTGATGAGTTAGGAGGCCTTCATGCGGACTGAACAAATTATTTGTCTAAATCGCGACGGAAGTAAGGGCGAGGATTGTGGCCACGTAAAATCGATTTAAGCCCCCCAGTGGAAATCTTCCACTGACCGTTCCAAGGCGGCTCTTCTGTGGCGATTTATTTATGTTGTTGTTTGTTACTTACTGTTTGTATCACTTGTGTCTTTTGGTTTTGGATGGCCATATGGCCATTTTGTGGGAAAGTAACTGTCCTTATGGCCTTCCTTTGTTTAGGTTTCCATTATGGTCTGGTCGCTTTATGTTTGTTTTTCTTTCCCTTTGGTGTCTTTTATGGGTGGAGTAAGTTAATTGTATCAATTCCTGATCTTTGTTTTACTTCTACTTTTTATAATGAAAAAGGTTGTCTTTGCATGTGTACAGCTTTGTTTCTATTTCTGCTTAAAACATAGATATCAGGTACTATTTAGAGCACTCTAATTTAGAGCTGTAACGAGCACAAAAATCTGTTTGAAGCATGAATCGCAAAGGTATCTCTTTTACTCCTGTGAAATGTTTTTTGTTTGAGTTGAGATTTTACGTCCCCGCCAACATTATTTTGGTCATTTTGATGACGTTGCCTCCGATTTTGGTGTTTTTACCCGACATTGAGATTAAATAACTTCTCAAGTCCTACCACCCACAGAAACCACAAGGGTTTTAAGGAGCGGACCACTTGCGGGCAAAATAGCCCTTACCAGTTTAACAGCATTCAAGTTCGGTCGGTTTCAGTCGTACATGGCAGCACAATGCAGTCCAATCTATTTTACCAAGCCCCGATGGGCGGGGGCGCCCTTTGAAATGGTAATGTCACAATGTGTCACATAACGCGGACAATGTGAACATGTACATGAGACCACAACTAGCATAGGAATATACATACCAAAAAGAACACTAACATGTCAATGTAGTTTAAACCCCGGTAAGCACTTCACGTAGAAAAAATGTCTTCCGTGAATGTATTTGACCTTGAACCTGATATTTGACCCTATTGTTTGACCTAGTTGTCCTTCATTCATCGAACTCTGTTCACAGTACCGTTTGAACTATTTCTCTATGAAAGAGTTTATCACTTTATTACTGTTGACCTTTTTCCATCTAAAAGATTGAATTTCGTCATTCTCCTGTTATCGACACAAGGCTCCCGGATACTGGTGATCAGGAGGTCACGAGCTCGATACCTACCGAGTCGGCAATATTCTGTAGTCGAGATTGATCATGGATTTTTTCTAGGGCCATTCTCTCCCTTCCGCTTATTAAAGAAGGACAGTTGTCATTTTCTGTCGAAAGAATGTATATTCTCCAAGTTTACCGCTTCTGAATATGCCTGAACAGGAAAAAGTGTGGCTAGGTAAACCGACCTAAATGGTGCTGACTGAGCCTTTCATAACAAACTAAACAGAAGACAAACGAACAGTTAAGACACATCCAAACACTACAATAATGCCATTGGCCGGTACGTACCGGTGGTGGACAAAATACGTCTCGGCCATTTGTCGCCATTGTAAATGTGATGTTATTTTCTGAAAATTTGTATTTTATTTGAAATCGAAATGACAAAATTGGCCTTTAAACGTTCAAAAATAGACTTTTCTTACCTTGTAATTATTGGTTTCTAGAAGATTGAAGTTTGTTTTGTTGGTAATTACCTATTAAACTTTGGGCAGGTGACGAGGCGGGATGGCCTCAATTATTTGTAATAAAAATGTGCGAAACAAATGACTTAACGCGGAAGATGCATGGAGAGGAACTCTATAACATTTAAAGTGTAATTCGATCGATTTTCTGTGACAATCAACTGAAACGCCCGTAATATTAAAAGTTGAAGTAAAACAAAGATCAGGAATTGATACAATTAACTTACTCCACCCATAAAAGACACCAAAGGGAAAGAAATACAAACATTAACCGACTAGACCATAATGGAAACCTAAACAAAGGAAGGCCATAAGGACAGTTACTTTCCCACAAAATGGCCATATGGCCACCCAAGACCAAAAGACACAAGTGATACACACAGTAAGTAACAAACAACAACATAAATAAATCGCCACAGAAGAGCCGCCTTGGAACGGTCAGTGGAAGATTTCCACGGGGGGGGGGGGGGGGGGCTTTAATCGATTTTACGTGGCCACAATCCTCGCCCTTACTTCCGTCGCGATTTAGACAAATAATTTGTTCAGTCCGCATGAAGGCCTCCTAACTCATCAGTGCAACATCTCCGTGAACACAGAAATCAAAGAACCACAGAGGTGAGACAACGGTGACGACTCGACAGCAAGAAACCACTGAGATGCTGGAGCAAAAGAAAACCAACAGTTAGACTCCGATGAGCCCGACCAGAGTCAGAGCATCAGGCACTAACCAACATTATCTCTCTAATTTTCAATAAGCCTTTACGTTGGAGCCGTCATAGAATCTGAGACCTGACCCACCGGCGTGCAATTAAAGAGGGAAGCAAAGTTGCCAACCGTGATTGGGTTAACTACCATGCATGCAGTCTGTCGTATAATATCCATGTTGTACCCAATCTTTTTATATCGAAGAATGATTTTACGAAATTGGGTGCTGAAGTCATTGCGGTTATATATTTTTCTGAATTTATATACTAAGTCACCATAAAATTCGGGTTCCGAGAGACCTTGTTGCAGAAGAGATTTAAGTCCAATATTGAATTTTGAAATTAAATCAGAATGGCGTCTATAAAATTTTGAAAAGGCTTTGCGTAGTTTATGGTACCGATAACCTTGATTAAGGAGTTTAGCCGTTAATAATTTATTACGAGTGCTGAAGTCAGTTACATGACTACACACTCTAGCAAATCGAATTAATTGCGAAATATAAACGCCATAGGATGGCGCACGAGGAACATCACCATCCGAAAAAGGAAATCTCAAAATCAAAGTCATCGCGTTTATCATAAATTTTGCACGAAACAAATCCATCTACAATAGATAGATGTAAATCCAAAAACGGGGCCTCGGTATCAGAAGAATTTGCTTTATTTAACTGAAGTTCTAGGGGGTAAATCTGACTGATCAAACCATCAAAATAGGTATTATCAATATTTAATAAATCATCTACATATCTAGAAGTAGAGCTAAAAGCTTCAATAATTTCAGATTGGTTATCAATGGAAAGCGACAAAATGAAGTCTCTTTCATAACAATACAAGAACAGATCAGCCACAAGAGGTGCGCAATTAGTACCCATCGTAATACCCACAATTTGTCTAAATAACTTAGTACCGAATCTAATATAAATATTGTCAAGTAGAAAGGTGAGGGCATCACACACTTTCTGACATGACCAAAGTGTATAATTCTTATGCTCTTTAGAAGTGAAAAATGCATTTCTGACATTACATGCAAGATAGAGAGAATCTTCTCTGTGAAAAGCCCATTCAATTAAATCATTAAGCTTTTCTTTTATAAGATTATAAGGAAGTGTGGTGTAAAGAGTGGAAAAATCGTAGGTAGACAGACTAGAAGCACAAAAATGTCTAGATTTCAATTTATTTAAAACCTCATTCGAATTTTTTATAGACCAAAACAGATTTCTTCCTGATCTTTCAAAGACTTTATCACAATATTTAATTACATGCGTTTTAATAGCAGTAAGACAGGAAGTTAATAATTTAGAAAGTTCAGTGGTAGTGCAAGAGCTAGAATTTGCAATAAACCGTGCTTTGTAAGGTTTTTTTATGAAGTTTTGGTAACCAGTATAGCGTAGGAAGCTTGTCTTGGCCTTCGTTAACACACACAGCAAACTTGGTGGCTGAAAGACAAACATGTTTATCTACTATAGCTCTCTCTTCAGCTAAAGGCTGAAGTTCATAGGCCTTAGTACCACCAAGCTCCTGCTTAAGCGTGTTAACATAGTGGAGCCGTCACACAACGACGACGTTGTTAGCGGCCTTGTCTGCAGGGGCCAAAACAAACTTCTTATGAAATTCTTGAATACCTAGTTTAAGATGACGTAAAGACGTCTTGGGCTTAGGAGGTAATAAGTTAGTATTTTGAGAATAGAAAGGAATGCGTTTATTCACTAGTTTTAAAATGCTAAGTTTCCAGTCCTTAAGGGCTTTATGCTCAACATACTCTCGCTTACACCATCGATTACCGAATTCATTCAAGGAAGCAGCGATTTCATCTCTACATTTACTGAAATCAATTTTAGAAGGAAACCGATATTTCGGTCCTTTAGAAATTATATTTAACCTATTTACTACGTGTTTATATGGAACCAGGGCCTTTTTGCCAACCACGAAAGATCGTTATCAAAATGAAAAGTAATTTTGCGCATGCGCAATGACATATAAACAAAATCACGTGTCAAAACATTGGATCTGTCTATACATAGTACCTATTGGAAAGGAAATACTGATAAACTCGAATCATCGATTTTTTCGTTTCTTGCTTTTAATACTCATTTTAGCCCATACGTTTTAGACTTGGCCCTCCGCCAACTACTCCAGCAAGTAGCATTACTCTGCGACAGCCAGGAAATGCTGTGATTATTTGGAGAAAATGGCAAAACAAAGAAATGGGGCCACAGACTAAGTCCATTTACCAGGTAAAATATACACAGATTCAATGATAACGCACCACTTTAAGAATTTTGATTTCTTTAGTTTAAGGCAAAAATGACTGACTTTTTCAGCTGATAAATACGGTATTGTAAAGTTGTCACCGAAGCATGAGTTTGTTTGACACGAATACTGCGTGATTTTTATGATGTGCAAGTGCACGCTCAAAATGCAAACATTGCAAAAGTTTCGTAATCACGATATTTTTGGCATTTTCTTTTCTGTCATTATAAGGTCCGGATTATTTACGTTAAAAGCCAACAAAACATTTCATGAGAACAAGCCAATGGGACGTCTAAGTAACGTAGATCGCCATCGTGCCCTCGGTAGGGTTGAAAGTGGGCTTTCATACCGCCAAGGGTAATTGCTCGATTGATTGACAGGCACAGCGGTACGGGGTCTGTGGACGATAGACAACGCCTTGGACGTGAACGCGTTACTACACGTCAGCAGATGCATTGTTTTGTGTCATTTACGCGACCGATTCAGGACGTCTGTGGAAACTGCCCAGCATACAATGGGAACCCATAACCTACGCGTAAGTACCTTAACTGTACTGCGAAGTGTCTAGGATAAATGTATTTCTAGCCATAAGACGAACATGGTGAACGTTTTGACGGCGGAACGTCGAATCAGTCGCTTAAATTGGTGTCGACAGCGTATCCGATGGACACAACAATGTTGGTGTGGTGTACTGTTCACGGTCGAATACCGTTTTTTTGTGTTGAAATGTTTGATAGGCGGTGTAAAGTATGGCATCGACGTGGGAGGGGCGATTTCAAGACTGTTGTGTTTAACACGACATGTCTCAAACTTTCACAGGGCTTCGAGCAGACGGGGAACCGAAAAATTGTTCCCGTTGTCTGGATCACATAGACAAGATAGCCGACTTGCACATACATTGTAAAGCACCTAGAAACTCGTATTCTCTGGAACAAAACTGCCAGCACCATCTGTACTTGGTATGCAGCATTAGAGATTGTGTCCTTGCAAAGATTCATCTTCAAATGAAGATCGTATATTGACTCTAAGCTTATCAGCGGATTGTTGGGTCTGTGTGTACTTTCTATGAACTTCTAGTGCTTTAGCTTTCCTAGGGCAATGGATTGTTGTGGGAGCTGTAATTCTTGTTTTAGTTTTTTTCTTGTTTTTTATTCTATCTTTCCTTTTTGTAATGCCAATATCTTGGGGAGACTGCTTGGGGTGGACGGATGCTTGGGGACTCGGCCGTCGACCCAGCGGTTGTTGTCAGATAATGTCAGGTGGGGATGGGGGCGATCTAACTTAAGACAGGGAAAAGGTTTTGCGGTTCAGAGCCTGTCCAGTAACAGTTAATGCAACTGACCGCCCCTACACAACCTTAGCTGTTGATTAGGTCTTAGACCCAAGCACATACCGGCCCCGCCCATCGGTGATTGAGGGAATAGATGGGCTGCATGATGATTCCACGCAGAGCTGACACCGACCGCACACGAGTACTGGTAAACCGCTTAAAGGATCTAACCCTATCCATTAGTGTTACACACGCAAAATTTTAATCGATCAGCAGCTATACACTTTTTTGTGTAACAACCTACTTAACGGGGAAGGTGTTAGGTGACCACGGGAAACTGTTTTTAAGGTTCATCTACTACTGAATTTTCAATATTTCTTGCTATTTCAAAACGGGAAGAATCGCGTTTGGAGGTGTTTCCCCGATTCGAAGGTGTGCATTCTTCTCCGATTGGTAGGCAATACACCCCGCCCCCACACACATACACACGCACGCACGCACGCACAAACACATACACAAACAAAAAATGCATATTTAAACAAGCGGGTCATTTTATCCTTAAAGCACCATAAACAGTTTTGAAGCAAACGGCTTTGCAATTTTTCTTATTTGTATTCAGAGAAGATCAGATTCAGCATTTCATATGAATCAGATAAAAAATCCTGCGTTTTATGTGATGACATAAGAACAAAATTAAAAAAAAAGATCTCTGCTGCAGTAAAAATAGCCAGGTAACGATTTAGCCCTTTCACCCAGAGCTTTTGAAGTGAACTCTTCCATGACTGAATTTGGACACTTTCATTCTACTTCATGTAAGTCGGGTGTCTAGCCAATAAACGTCAACACAATTGCAAGTCATTTAGACCCGGGAGAAATAGCCCATTATGAGCCATCTCATCGGGATCTATACTGTTCGAATAGGTATCTGCGCCGTGCTTCAGTGTTGAACAATAATATCCCTATTTGCATGACATGTTATATATCTCGAAAACTGTTTACCTTTAGCTGCAACGAAACTCAAAACTACTCAAACTGCAGTCACGATTTTCATCCAATATATTAATAAATGCATAATTATGCAAAATTACACATTTTGACAAATTTCTACCGCTACATATTTCTTATGCAAACTTCTGATTTTGGCCTGTTTATTAATGTTTGTTTTTGAATATTTTTTTGGATTCGACCACGGGTATATAAACATCTGTAAACATTTCGTTAATGCAGAGCTGCTTTATAATTTGTGTTACCTTTTCAAAATGGCTAAATGTAAGTTTAAAAATTGTCATGAATTTCTCATAGCATCTGTACTTTCAGTGCCTTTGGCGCTTTGATTGACCTTTGCTGCTCCTGAGTAATTTATTTGTATGTTGTTTTTGCCATGCATGCTTCGTTGTCATTACGAAAACATAACTATACAAATACATTGTAAATTTTACCACCGAAAATCGAAAATTTTAAGATGAAAAATTTTGAATTTTTTCTTATTTCTGCTTAAAATATAGATTGTGGTTACTCGCTAGAACCGCCTTCGCGCGGCGGTTCTAACGAGTATCCACAATTTATAATGTAGAGCAGAAATAAGAAAAATAAGTTTTACCCCTTTAAACCCAAGTTTTACTGTATAAAAGTGGGTTTAAGGGGGGTCAAAATGATATAGGCGTTTTTTCGTGATATTAATATTGTTGGCTACAAATTATTTTTCTGTTTTTCTTTCCATATGGGCCGCGCCAAGAAAAAATGGTTTCCGAGCATGCGCGCTGATCAAAATCTCTGGTCTGCCTGCGTATTGGCGATGATTGGATAATGTTATAGATAAACAGTTGCCCTCTCGCGCCGGAGCTTTAAATATATTCAGACATCAACTGCTTATCAGGAGCTTGAAGGTTTATCCTATTATATATTATTTTTTTTTTAATTATATAAGCTGTACATATTATATTTTTCTTACAGAAATTAATTCATTTCTTTTTTAATCAAAAACTGAATGTTATTCTTCTTTTAGGAAATAGCCTTAATTGTTACCGAAAAGACCATATTTTTTCTTTAACGTAAGGATCGTCAATTTCAAATAATCTGTTCAGAATGTTTTATATAAAATAAAAATCTAAATTTTCAATTATATCGTGATATGTGGTCTACTACTGCAAATAGAGGAAATAAGAAGTTGCAACTGTAAGTGATACGAGTAATTCAACATATTTTACCGCGTTTCATATCGGTGAAATATAGGTGTTCAAAAGAGTGGGCAATTAATGAGAGTGTGAACCATTTGGACGTCACCTAGCCCTTCTTTTAGTGCTCGCAACTCCGCTTTTAACAATACGATAACACACCCGTGCGACATTGTGCATTTTTTCACATATCCAAAACGGCTTATTTTTTATGAAAATTCATGATATTTTTCTTATTAATACTGCAAACTTAGGTTGTGGGTGCTCGTTAGAACCGCATAATCGATGCGGTTCTAACGAGTAACCACAGCCTATGTATTGAAGCAGAAATAAGTAAAATAATGTATACCCCCCTAAAATCCAGTTTTCTCTGTATACATCAAAGTGTAGTTTATAATTTCTTGTCTTTGGGATCATTCGTTCCGTTGTGGAATTTTGAAAATATTTGAGGGTCACTGATGAGACATAAATCGCCGAAACTAGCTAGTCAGGCCCAGAAAATATGTACACTCCATATTTTCGAGTTCTGCGGTGCATTCATTGCGTCCCTTTCTAGAACATATTTAAGGGGTGTTCATTGCACGGACCTGTTGACGTGATGAATACGTGTTGAACTCCACAGTCCCCCACAAATAGAATGTGTGACAAAATCAAAACTATATCAATGTATTGTGGACATAAATGGTCACCACATTGCATAACTATAGATGTTGTGACATCTATATGAGCGGGAAAGAGATCGTTTTTGCAAAATAGCTGCTTTATCCATGTTTGGAAACAGCTTGGCCCGAATGTTTGCTACACAATCTGGTTAGTGGTCTAAATGTTACTTGTTATTATAACAGCAATGTCAGATACTAGTACAGTGCCATTTTGCAGCAAAAGGGTCAGTGGTTGCTGTAATGATAAAACTACTCGAATTTGTTTCCAGCAAAAACGTTTATTTTTTTGCCATACTATATGACCAAAGTTTTAACATAATATTAAGTAACGACTTCGTTAGCCTCAATTATCTTGGCCTTTGCAAAGTATTTCCTAAACTTATTTCAAATGAATATATTTTTGTATACGTGAGTTTTAAGTTGACAACACAATCTGATTTATTTTTGAGTCCTTCATTGCAAAAGGGGTGTGCACAACACAAAAACACGCCTTTTTGGAAATATATTGAAAATTAAATAAAAATTACAACCAAAAACTCGAAATTTTCAGAAAATCAGATTTTTCTTTCATATTTATGCTCCAAATATAGATTGTTGGTATTCATTAGAACGGCCTCGGTGATGCAGTTCTAACGAGTATCCACAATCTATTTTGATCAGAAATAAGTAAAATAATGTACCCCATTCCCTACAAACCACAGTTTTACTAAAAGTGGGCTTAGAGGATTCAAAATTATGAAGGCGTGTTTTGTGATGTAAACCCGGAGTTTCCTGACAAACAATTTCGAGTTCATGTAGCAGTGTAGCTGAAATCTGTTATCGTCTTGAATTCACAAGGGTGTGAGAGACAACACTGCTGACAGGTGCCCAAAATTTATATTTTTATGTTCAACAATAATTTTGCGTCGATTTTTATCAGCCGGCTTAAACTTACAAAGCATAAAAACTCTTCAATGCTATAGTCCACGTGACCATCAATGATTTGTTGGAAATCCAGCGAACTTATTTATAGTAAATAGCAGCGTCAGTGTCAGCGTATTGCGTAGCAGGTTTATCTGTAAACATGTGTAGCCCCAAATCAAGCACCACAGAACGCGGTGTCTGATCGGGGTCTACAAGGAATCTAAAGGGTTTAGAACTTAGTCCAGGACTAATTTCCTAACCTAGACTCAGAGACAATCGACCCACCAGTACTCTCAGTGCTTTGCGTACTCTAATAGCGTGACATTCATTTGACCCAAAATACCTCTTAAAGCGTGTAAGGATCTTTATTATAGCATGTAAAACGGAAACAATCATATCAGAATATTTCAAATACGATGCAAAGATCTATTATTAATATTTTCGCCACGTAAGCAACGTGACATATCGTTACATTTCAAGGTGCTTTTAACGCTTTCCTATGTCCGAAATACTTGTTTATTGAGATAATAGTTCTACGCAGATGGTTCAATTATAGCGGCTGAAGTTTCAATATACTAGTTTAATAATCCTTTTGGTTTGACATTTTAGATGAATTTACAAATTTGGACGCAACTACACAGGTAGACTGGAGCAGCAGTGTGGACACAGTCGTCTATACAGTGCAGGTATATGATACGCAGAATAATATAAATGCCACAGATGTTGAGATAGCAATGGACCCTACTTCAGCATATTTCTGGCTCAATGCAAACACCAGTAAGTATGAAAGCCTGGTGATTCTTTTAACTAATGCCCTGTTCCACACAAACCATGGATCCTACGAATTGATGAATTTTAGGATTCATGAAATTTTGTAAATTTCCTGGTCCAGTTCATGACGCCCTACGATTCAGTTAAGATACAGACGAGTGTTACAAACATTCGTGTGATTCGACTGGATTCGGGTGGAATCGCACGAATATTGTCAAGAATTCACTACGATTTACAAGATTCTATTTGGAAATACTGCATGAACGCTGGGAATCAGTAACGAATTAGTTAAGAATACGCCGAAAGCATGTAGGAATCCGGTACGAATAAAAATGAAATCGTGATTATTCTTGACAATTCGTGGGATTTGCCTTGACAATTGTTCTTACTTGCTTCGTCACTGCTTTGCCATGTATTCGTTGGATTCGTGACACAGTCATAGCCGATTCGTGGTCAAGCCACACATTCACGAATTCCCGAATGGGTTAAGAGTACCTACGAATGCCTCCGAATCGATTACGATTCAGTTACAATGACTATGAATGCACTACGAATTTGTTACGAATTAAAAGTAGAAGCGGAGGCAATGATCAGGTCCACTGGGGGGATTAAATTGATTTTACGTTGCCACAATCCTCGCCCTTACTTCCGTCGCGATTGAGACAAATAATTTTTTTCAGTCCGCATGAAAGCCTCCTTGCCACATCTCCGTGAACACAAAAATCAAACAACCACAGAGATGAAACAACGGTGAGGACTCGACAGCAAGAAACCACTGAAATGCTGGAGCAAAAGAAAACCAACAGTTTGGCCCCGATGGGCCCGACCAGAGACAGAGCATCAGGTACCAACCAACATAAGCCGTTACGATTTTTAGAATCGGAAGTTCGAGACCAAACTTTTGAACAGCTCAAATCTTTTGACACGAATTCCCGATGACTCAAGAATTACAAGAACTGTCTACGAATATATACGATTCAGTTAAAGAACTTCACGATCTTATTGCGATTCGGCCACGAATCCTAAAATCTATCAATTCATGACGATTCGTTGGATCCGTTGTTTGTGTGGAATAGGGGCATAACTTCTTACTTCTAACTTCTACATTGTATGTATGGAGCCTGTCAGCGTACAGGCAAGATAATATGCGTCAGTGTGTGCATGAACGGAATGACGGAGGGAGAGACAAGCGGAAAGCTTTTGTGTGCGTGTTAAGGAGTGAAAATGCATGTTTACGTTCGTCATTGCGTGCGATCGGACGGAGGGAATGACGACGTAGGTTTTTGTATTTTTAATTTCTAGCTCCTTACTCCATATTGCTTACTTGCACGTTCTATGTATGCATTGTTTGTTTGTTTGTATTGTAGTTTAATGGCCCAGTCAACACTATTTAGGTCATTTTGAGACGGTTAGTTTACTTATCCTCACTTTTCCTGGGCAGGCTCATCCGCAATTATTATTGACATTTATGCCTTTGGCGCAAAGGATCAAGCCTTTTACTGTGCGCTTAACTTCCCGGCTTACCTGTACATAATCTGTTGTTGGAAATAGCAGGCACTTTAATGGAAAACAATTCTTAAACAAATATAACTTTTTATTTTCAATTTGACAAACATATTCCGTTTTAATCTAATTGCCCGTTTAAATTCCTTCAAAAGATATCAAATAAGTGCAACTTTTCTTTATTTAGCTGTTGTCATTTTTATTTCCAAATTAAGAACCCTTCATCCTTACATGAAGCATACAAATCTGTGGAAAAACAACGACAGTACCCTACTTTAACAGCTAAAATTTGCAATTTCTGTTAATATTGCAAGAAAAATGCCTGTATCAGACGCAATGTGTTTACAATTTTGTGCATTCTGATAGCAATTATAATATTTAAAAAACTTTTAATATCATCATTTTGCAATTAAAGTTGGAGCTTATTCAGAAAAAGCTTTATTGTCAACACACGCGTGTAATCGCAAAGCGGGTCAGTTTCAATCGACCGTGAAATGAACACATCTTCGCCTGGGAATCTCCTTTGAATGTAAATCAATCTAAGAATGCGGTGTCTGATCTGCGTCTTATTTATTTATTTATTTACGTAATTATTGATTTTCATGAGCTGATTAGATTTTTGCACATTCTTTATACTTACTAAGCAAAGTTAAATAATAAGATTTATGATTACATATGTTTGTTTTATTTGTTTGTATGATTACAACCGAAAGAAAGAAAGAAAGAAAGAAAGAAAGAAAGAAACCCATGTGAATTCGTCACGAAATTTCTAAGAAAAGTTAAAAATTAACTTTGTTATAATATATATCTTATTCCAATTACTCAGATACAGGCTAATCTGACGTTTTGCTGTTCGCACATTATTTTGCTGAAATACCACACGGATGTTTGTTTCATTTTTATTTATTTTTTATTTTTATTTTTTATTTTTTTTTTGTAACAAGCGTTTGGTTATTTAAATGCTATTGTGAATACAATCTGGTAAATCAGATAATAACCGTAAAGATGCCATTAATGCCTATGCAAATTGTTTTGTTTTCATTATTATTATCTTGATTGGGCTAACAAGCCGGGTAATGAGCACCATAATAAATCCTGCTTTAAATAGAGAAAACTGGGGTTTGCCGTGGTATTCATTTTTTTATTTCTTCTCCAAGACACAGGTTGCGGGTACTCGTTACAGCCACCTCAATGAGGCGGTTCTAACGAGAAAATAAAACCTTTGTTTTAAGTATTGGTGAGTTTACTTTAAGAAATTAACTGTTTTCAGATTTCAAAAATGCACTATGCATTATGTATTATCGTATTTTTGCTATTATTATTTTATTCATTCATTTATAAAAACAAAACTGGTATCAACACTGAAGAAGTTCTATGGGAGGCACCACGATCTTGTTGATCCGTACAATGTGGTAATTTTCAGAATCATTTCTGATGTGTTTGCCAATGGAAAGCCATAGGAAGACTTCCGAAATCTCGGACATACCCTTCTCGGCATTTACCCCCTTTTTTCGTTCAGGTCGATAGGCATGGTGGGCGAAGCTTGCTTTAAGTTACCAAGTAATGCTTACTATCCTAGGACGCCTGATTACACTCTTCTGGAATCCATGTCTGTTGGTATGAACAGTGATATTTTCCATTTGTCTATTGATTAATGATTTTAGATAAACGCATAGTGTAGTTAATATTTTCTTGTCCTTTGGGATCATTGATTCCATCGTGGAATTTTGAAACTATTTGAGGGTCACTGATGAGGCCTAATTGGCCAAAACCAGATAGTCTGGCCCAGAAAACATGTACACTCCATATTGTCAAGTTCTGTGGTATATTCCTTACTTCCAAAGGATAACCCTTCTATAGAACATATTTGGTACAACGACCTAAACTAAAAATATAATCGAATGATTATTACAAAATTTTCTTTCAACTGTTAAATGATTTAAAATGTTCTTTCCAGAATGCTGTGAAAACGAATATGCATGTAAACCTAACTTTTTATAAAACAGTCGGGTAATCAGGGATCAGTATGATTTTACTTTAACACAAAAAATAGGTAGAAAGTACTTGTAAGAGAACCACATCAGTTTGGCGGTTCTGTGTCCATATCAATCAATGTTTATAGCACACTCAAGGGGAAACAGCACGGGTATTTAAGCTGAAGACAATTGTCGCTCTTATGGCACATGCAATGTGTATTTCATACCGGCTACGGACCGCCAGGAAGCCCGAAGATTAATGGACACGCGCGCAAAGTATATTGGACTACGAGCGTACCTTTGTTCCAGAGAGATTTAAAGTTATCTAATGATTCATGGGTTCATTCTTTATTCATATGCATTTAGATAATGAGTATATATTAATATAATTATCATTATTATTGTTATTATATCTTGCGCTCCCGCCGATCGGGGCTTGAAAAAAGATAAAGATAAAGAAGCTTTATGCAAAAATTATGAAAGATCCACCTGTCCTAGCCATAAATGAGGAATCAATTGAAATATCAGTCCAAGAGAAGCTATTGGGGATCACTATTGACAGCAGTCTTTCCTGGTGTTCACAGGTAGACCAAACACTAAAAAAGTGCAATACACTTCTTTACCTACTAGGCAGAATAAAGCAATACTTGTCTGTTTCTTTGGGCAAGCTTTTCTTCAATGCATATATTTTGCCTCACCTGGATTACTGCTGTACAATATGGGGTAATAGTACAACAGACTCTACTAATTCAGTGATAAAATTTCAAAAGAGAGCTGCACGATTAATTTTAGATAAGGACTTTGACACCCCTTCTGTTGAACTATTTTCTGATCTTAATTGGATGACATTTCCAGAAAGAGTTAAGTTTCAAAAAGCTGTCATGATGTACAAAACTTTAAATAACCTAGCACCAGCATATATCAACAATCTTTTTTACTATACAAATGAAATTTATAGCCGAAATTTGAGATCAACCTCAGAAAATTTATTGTATATACCTAAGCCTAATTGTGAGATTTATCGAAACTCATTTGCATATTCGGGTTCAAAGATATGGAATTCAATTCCCCATAGTGTCAAGTCCAGTAACTCAATTCAACAATTCAAAGACAGATACCTGGAATGGATACGAACCTCATAATCATATGTTTATATATATATATAATATCCTGATATTATCATGACTCCAGTGTGGCATTTATGTTGCATAAAATGAACATGACTATTTGTAGCAATAGTTTTAGCTGTGATTTTATGTCTGAAATCGTAAATGTGCATGCATTGTATTGCCATCATAGTTCTGTAAATAATGTAAATGTGTGAGAAAGAGGACCTCAGGGAAGATTGGTTTGCCCAACTGAGTATCCTCTATAAATAAAGGCATTATTATTATTTAACGTCGCATATTAGAAACAAATAACATGAGCTCTATAGAGCTTTTATTACAACAAACAAAGTATCCTTTAACAATTAACAAATACTTACATGCCTTCATTCATCTTCCTATGACTACCCCTGAGAATGCGAGCGTCAGCCAAGGGAGCTCCTAGTACCATTTTTACGCCTTTGGTATGGTGCGGCCTGGGATCGAACCCGCGACCTCCCATTCCCGAAGCGGACCCTCTACCCCTGAGCTATCGGGGCCGGTTTGAGCTATCGGAGCCGGAAGAAATATATGGGCTGCATGATGCTTCCTGGCAGAGCTGAAACCGACCCGCACACGAGTACTAGTAAACCGCTTACAGGATCTAAAACTAGAAGTTGAGGCAATGATCAGGAATCGATACAATCAACCCACAGTTCCCATCAAAGACACAAAAGGGGAAGAAACACAAACATGAAACAACAGACCCTAATTAAAACATCAATAGCGGAAAGCCAAATGGACAGCTACTTTCCCACACAATGGCAAATAGGCTATCCAAAATAAAATAATATAAGCGACACAAATACCCAAAGACAAACCATAACAAAAATAAACCGCGACAGAAGAACCGCCTTGGAACGGTCAGCGAAAACGAATCCCACTGGTGTGCTTAAATCGATTTTACCTGGCCACAATCCTCGCCCTTACTTCCGTCGCGATTAAGACAAATATTTTTTTCAGTCCGTATTCAGGCCTCCTAACTCATCACTGCAACATCTCCGTGAACACAAATAATCAAACAACCATAGAGGTGAAACAACGGTGAGGACTCGACAGCAAGAAACCATTGAATGATGGAGCCAAACAAACCCCCATTTCCAAATGAGCACCAATGTGGACTCTGTATCTGAAATATTTGGCCTTTTATGAGGAGGAGGGATGAGACATGGACCCAACAGAGCCCAGGCTGGTATCACTGAATCCATCTTATCATAAGGCACAAGAATATATATGGTTTAGGGGTTGGGACGTGTACTGTTCCTGAGATATGAGGCCTTGTAAGCTGCGGAGGGGTTGGAGCATGGCCCTGGCAGACCCCAGGAAAGCCAAGATTGTTGTCGCTGAATGTGTCTTATAATAAGGTCCAAGAAAATATATTGTTTAGGGGTGGGGATATGGACAGTTTTCAAGATATGAGGCCCTCTTATGAAATGATGAGGAGAGGAATGGCCCCTGTGGACCACCAAGTTGGTGTGACTGAATGTGTATAATCATAAGAAACAAGAATATATATGATTATGAGGTGGGGATCTTAATGGTGTCTGAGATATATGGCCTTTTATGAAGTGGAGGGGTGGGCAATGGCATCAGCATGTTGCCCTGACACAAAGAGGCCCCACACTGATGTGAGTGAATGAGTCTTATTATAAGAAACACAAATATACATATTTTCGGGTCGGGGATCTGAACAGTTTCTGAGATATATGGCATTTTATGAAGTGGAAGGATGGGGCATAGCCCCAGCACACCCCCAGAGACTCCTGGGTTGGTACCACTGAATGTGTCACATCATAAGGAACAACAATATATATGGTTTAGGGGTGGGGGTTCTGAATGGTTTCTGAGATATTGAGCCTTTTACGAAGTGGAGGGGGTTGAGCATGGACCGGGCACATCCTAGGGGACCCCCAGGTTGGTTTCAATGAATGCGTCTTATCATAAGAAACAATAATATATATGGTTTTAGGGTGTGGATCTGAATGGTTTCCGAGACATAACACCTTTTATGAAGTGGAGTTGTGGGGCACAGCCCCTGTGGAGCCCCGGAGACCCTCAGGTTGGTATCACTGGATGCTCTTATCATAAGGAACAAGAAATTATATGCTTTAGGGATGGGGATCTGAACGGTTTCTGAGAAATGATGCCTTTTACGATTGGAGGGGGAGGGGCATAGCCCCGGCACATCCTAGGGGACCCCCAGATTGGTGTCACTGAATACATCTTATCATAAGAAACAAGAATATATATGGTTAAGGGGTGGGCTCTGAACAGTTTCTCAGATATATGGTCTTTTGTGAAGTCGAGGGGTGGAGTATGGCCCGGGTGCACCCTGTGTGACCCATAGGTTGGTGTCACTGAATGTGTCTTTTCATAAGTAACAAGAATATATATGCTTTTGGGGTGGGGATATGTTAGGTTTCTGGAATATTTAGCCTTTTATGAAGTGGAGGGGGTTGGGCATGGCCCCCGCCCATTCCGGAGGACCCCCAAGTTGGTTTGACTGAATGCGACTTATCATAAGGAACAAGAATATATATGGTTTAGGGGTGGGGATCTGTAAGGTTACTGGGATATTGGGCCTTTCATGAAGTGGAGGGGATGGGGCATGGCCCAGGCACATCCCAGGGGACCCCCAGGTTGGTGTCACTGAGTCCATCTTATCATAAGGAACAAGAATATATATGGTTTAGGGGTTGGGATCTCAATGGTTTCTGAGATAAATGGCATTTTATGAAGTGGAGGGGGTGGGGCATGTCCCAGGCACATCCCGGGGGACCCAAGGTTGGTGTCACCTAATGCATCTTAGCATAAGGAACAAAAATATATATAGTTTAGGGGTGGGAATCTGAATGGTTTCTGAGATAAATGGCATTTTATGAAATAGAGGGGAAGGGCATGTCCCCACCACATCCCAGGGGACCCCCAGGTTGGGGTCACTTAATGCATCTTATCACAAGGAACAAGAATATATATGGTTTGGGGGTTGGGATCTGTAAGGTTTCTGAGATATAAGGCAGTTTATGAAGTGGAGAGGGCGGGGCATGGCCAAGGCACAACCTAGGGTACCCCCAGGTTGACATAAAAGCATATGGTTGAGAGAAGTTTACTCAATGAACATGTTTATGTAAGTTTTTGTCAAAATATCTGCAATGACTTTGCAGTAAATGCCATTTTTCAGTTTTCCCCATTATAAGTCAATGGAAACTCTAAGTTGCCATAGCAACAAAACTAAAAGGCCAAATTTTATAAAAAAACACAAAACCTTTAAAGGCAGATATGGTGAATACTTTCATAAAGTCTCAGCCTCCTAGAGCATATGGTTTCTGAGGAGATGATTTTTAAGTATTTTTGTCTATTTTTTGCATTTTGGTTTCCATGGCAACCAATAAAAATGAGCAGAAGGCCTAAATTCATACGGCAGATAGTTGATTGCCTATGGAACATTTCCATGAAAGTTTTGTCAAAATATCTGTAGAGGCTTGGCAGTAAATGCCATTTTTCAATTTTCCCCATTATAAGTCTCTGGAAACTACAAGTTGCCATAGCAACCAAACTAATGAGCCGATTATAATAAAAAAAACACAAACTTTCAATTCCCCAGCGCAAGGATGCTACAGATAAAATTTGGGCCCAATCGGCCCAGCGGCTTCAGAGGAGATGTCGTTTGAAAGTGTTGACGAAGACACAGACGCAGACGACGACGACGACGGACAACTGCCTATCCTTTAAGCTCCCCCGGAGCCTTCGGCTCTGGTGAGCTAAAAACCTGTCTAGAATATGAGTCTAAACCAATAATTTATTTCTGATTTCTCAGAATATTCACGCTGATCTCAAAGGACCAAAAGTAAAATATAAACTGCACTATGGTTGATGTACGGGGAGACGTTTTACGGCCGCCACACGGCACAACACCAGCTGCAGCGAAGGCAAGTAAAATCAAAAACGAGTTTCTTTAAGAGCAATGAAAACACTCATAAGAAAGAAGATGGGTCATACTACGTAGTTTCGGCTAATAAAGCCTCATCAGTGACCCTGTAATGATCCGGCAAAGAAAGCCCGAGGAAATATACTGCAATTTTGCGATTTTCGAATAGGCAGTCGATACAAATACTGATATAAATCAAAATGGGTCAAAATAATTAAAAACCTGTCTAGAATATGAGTCTAAACCAATAATTTATTTCTGATTTCTCAGAATATTCACGCTGATCTCAAAGGACCAAAAGTAAAATATAAACTGCACTCTGGTTGATGTACGGGGAGATGTTTTACGCCCGCCACATGGCACAACACCAGCTGCAGTGAAGGCAAATAAAAATCAAAAACGAGTTCCTTTAAGAGCAATGAAAACATTCATAAGAAAGAAGATGGGTCATACTACGTAGTTTCGGCTAATAAATAAAAATCAAAAATGAGTTCCTTTAAGAGCAATGAAAACTTTCATAAGAAAGAAGATGGGTCATACTACGTAGTTTCGGCTAATAAAGCCTTATCAGTGACCCTGTAATGATCCGGCAAAGAAAGCCAGAGGAAACATACTGCAATTTTGCGAATTTCTAATAGGCAGTCGATTCAAAGACTGATATAAATCAAAATGGGTCCAAATAATTAAAAACCTGTCTAGAATATTGAGTCTAAACCAATAATTTATTTCTGATTTCTTAGAATATTCACGCTGATCTCAAAGGACCAACAGTAAAATATAAACTGCACTATGGTTGATGTACGGGGAGACGTTTTACGGCCGCCACACGGCACAACACCAGCTGCAGTGAAGGCAAATAAAAATCAAAAATGAGTTCCTTTAAAAGCAATGAAAACATTCATAAGAAAGAAGATGGGTCATACTACGTAGTTTCGGCTAATAAAGCCTCATCAGTGACCCTGTAATGATCCGGCAAAGAAAGCCAGAGGAAACATACTGCAATTTTGCGAATTTCTAATAGGCAGTCGATTCAAAGACTGATATAAATCAAAATGGGTCCAAATAATTAAAAACCTGTCTAGAATATTGAGTCTAAACCAATAATTTATTTCTGATTTCTTAGAATATTCACGCTGATCTCAAAGGACCAAAAGTAAAATATAAACTGCACTATGGTTGATGTACGGGGAGACGTTTTACGGCCGCCACACGGCACAACACCAGCTGCAGTGAAGGCAAATAAAAATCAAAAATGAGTTCCTTTAAGAGCAATGAAAACATTCATTAGAAAGAAGATGGGTCATACTACGTAGTTTCGGCTAATAAAGCCTCATCAGTGACCCTGTAATGATCCGGCAAAGAAAGCCAGAGGAAACATACTGCAATTTTGCGAATTTCGAATAGGCAGTCGATTCAAAGACTGATATAAATCAAAATGGGTCCAAATAATTAAAAACCTGTCTAGAATATTGAGTCTAAACCAATAATTTATTTCTGATTTCTTAGAATATTCACGCTGATCTCAAAGGACCAAAAGTAAAATATAAACTGCACTATGGTTGATGTACGGGGAGACATTTTACGGCCGCCACACGGCACAACACCAGCTGCAGTGAAGGCAAATAAAAATCAAAAATGAGTTCCTTTAAGAGCAATGAAAACATTCATAAGAAAGAAGATGGGTCATACTACGTAGTTTCGGCTAATAAAGCCTCATCAGTGACCCTGTAATGATCCGGCAAAGAAAGCCAGAGGAAACATACTGCAATTTTGCGAATTTCTAATAGGCAGTCGATTCAAAGACTGATATAAATCAAAATGTGTCCAAATAATTAAAAACCTGTCTAGAATATTGAGTCTAAACCAATAATTTATTTCTGATTACTTAGAATATTCACGCTGATCTCAAAGGATCAAAAGTAAAATATAAACTGCATTATGGTTGATGTACGGGGAGACCTTTTACGGCCGCCACACGGCACAACACCAGCTGCAGTGAAGGCAAATAAAAATCAAAAATGAGTTCCTTTAAGAGCAATGAAAACATTCATAAGAAAGAAGATGGGTCATACTACGTAGTTTCGGCTAATAAAGCCTCATCAGTGACCCTGTAATGATCCGGCAAAGAAAGCCAGAGGAAACATACTGCAATTTTGTGAATTTCTAATAGGCAGTCGATTCAAAGACTGATATAAATCAAAATGGGTCCAAATAATTAAAAACCTGTCTAGAATATTGAGTCTAAACCAATAATTTATTTCTGATTTCTTAGAATATTCACGCTGATCTCAAAGGACCAAAAGTAAAATATAAACTGCACTATGGTTGATGTACGGGGAGACGTTTTACGGTCGCCACACGGCACAACACCAGCTGCAGTGAAGGCAAATAAAAATAAAAAGTGAGTTCCTTTAAAAGCAATGAAAACATTCATAAGAAAGAAGATGGGTCATACTACGTAGTTTCGGCTAATAAAGCCTCTTCAGTGACCCTGTAATGATCCGGCAAAGAAAGCCAGAGGAAACATACTGCAATTTTGCGAATTTCGAATAGGCAGTCGATTCAAAGACTGATATAAATCAAAATGGGTCCAAATAATTAAAAACCTGTCTAGAATATTGAGTCTAAACCAATAATTTATTTCTGATTACTTAGAATATTCACGCTGATCTCAAAGAACCGAAAGTAAAATATAAACTGCACTATGGTTGATGTAAGGGGAGACGTTTTACGTTTTAGGTAAGCATTATCTCACATGGGTATGGTACACTAGTGAATGATCATTGCGATCATTATAATAACACACATGCATGTGGTTACATTCTTTCACATTCAGAAAACGGTTACTTTTGTATTGAAATTAGGTAATTTATTTATTTTTTCTTTACACATACATGTAGGTTTTGGGTGCTTGTTCGGTTCTAACGAGTACCCAGTCGTGGATGCTTGTTAGAACCGCCTCATAGGTTTTGGGCAAAGGTTTAAAAACATCATGCATATCCCAAAAAACACAGTTTTCTGTATGTAAAGTAGAAGTGGAGGCAATGATTTGGACTAGAGGGCTGCTCATTACATGAACTTGTTAACATTATGATGATAGCCATGGGCATTCAGATTGGAAACTCACATCAGACGTCAAGCTCAGATCAGGGCCTTTATTGTCAACCCATTAAGATAGCATATCGGCGTGATTTAGTAATTTGTTTTTCCAAATCTCCAAATTGGCAAATCATATCTCAAAAACGGTTATCTCTTATGTCTGAGTGAATCTATTAGAAATTGTTATACCTTGTAAACTATAAAGTGGGGTGTTCATAACACAAACTTGTTAACCTGTTGCGTTTCTGTACAAATTACTGTATCTCTAAATGGGCTTTAATGGGCTTCACATAATGAAAACACGCCTATACAAATACATTGTAAAATTTACCGCTGAAAAAACGAAACATTTAAGATGAACAATTGTGATCTTTTTCTTATTTCTGCTCAAAATATAAATTGTGGGTACTCGTTAGAACCGTCTCAATGAGGAGTTTCTAACGAGTATCTATAATCTATATTATAGAGCAGAAATAAGAAAATAAGGTTTACTCCTGTAAACTCCCGTTTTACTGTATAAAAGTGGGGTTCAAGGGGGTCAAAATTGTAGAGGTGTGTTTGCGTGATAAACGGTCATTTTTGTGATAAAATGTCTGGCAATTTTCTTTTACTTATACTCCAATCATAGGTCGTGATTCTCGTTAACGAGTTCTCACAACCTAAGTCTTGTCGGAGAAAAAAAAAAGAAAATGTAAATCCCTGTAAACCCCCATTTTCTCTAAAGTGGGGTTTAGAGGGGTTTTCAGTAGGTGGACTTGTGAATTTATACCGCAATCAAGCATTCTAGTAACCTTATAAAGGGGATGAATAACTTTACGCTATAATCAGTAGTGACCTATAACACCTTCTACTGACCTTAAATACGTCTAGTGACCGTTTATAGACCGGACCTACTTTTCAGGTCACTAATTTACAAGTATAAACAATAAAATGCAACCTTTTATACATGGGAAAACAACGAAACTGCAAGTTAAAATCTTTGCAATATTTATTTGAAAAGAGTTTCAGAAATTTCAGCTAAATTCTTACCTTCTCGGCCGTTTCTGGATTGAATGGTCCGTTGGAATAACTGCGCTCTGCTACTGCAGTTGCGTCGCAACCACGAAAAAAATTTCTAAAGCTAAAATAAACTATTTATTTGCAGATTTTTATACAGGATGTAAAGCGCTGAGAAACTTTTATTCGAGCGTCCGTGTTGTTTCCAACGCCTTCGTGGCGCGGTGTCGTCAGAAACTTTGCTCTCGTTGACGTCACGTTATACTACGTGTGCGCGCAATGGCACCGAGAGTCGTTTAACATGCCACACTATCTGCTGTCTTTTTTGCTTAAATTTGCTAAATTATTGTAAAACCACTTGATTGTTTTGAATTGCGGTATAAACTATTTTCATGATTAGTGTCTTTAATAATAAAATATAATCGGTTCGCCGTGACAGTTTTGTTGGGGCTTGCTGAAGCTCGCCCCTATAAAATTGTTCTGGCTCCCCGATTATATTTTGTTATTCTAGACACTAACCATGTATATACTTTTTCTTGCATTTCTAAATAATGTCATTTAAAATATTCAACTGACACCCATAAAGTATTAAAGATTTTTTTCTTTATTTTTTTCTAATATATAAAGTGGAATTTATACCGCAACCAGGCATTCTAGTAACCCAATAAAGGGGGTCGAATAACTGCACGCTATAATCGGTAGTGACCTATAATACCTTCTACTGACCTATAATACGTCTAGTGACCGTTTATAGACCGGACCTACTTTTCAGGTCCCTAGTTTGCAAGTGTAAACAATAACATGCAACCTTTTATTCATGGAAAACAACGAAACTGCAAGTTAAAATCTTTGCAATATTTATTGAAACAGATTTTCAGAAATTTCAGCTAAATTCTTACCCTCTCGGCCATTCCTTGTTTGAATGGCCCAATGGAATAATTGCCCACTGCTGCTGCGGTTGCCTCTCAACCTCGAAAATAATTTCTAAAGCTAAAATAAACTATTTATTTGCAGATTTTCATACAGAATGTAAAGCGCTGTGAAACTTTAATTCGAGCGTCCATGTTATTTCTTGCGTCTCTGTGGCGCGGTGACGTCAGAAATTTTGATCTCGTTGACATCACGTAATACTACGTGTGCGCGCCATGGCACTTAATGTCGTTTAACATGCCACACTATTTGCTGTCTTTTTTTTTTTGCTTACATTTGCTAAATTATTGCAAAACCCCTTGTTTTGAATTGCGGTATAAACTAAATACATGATCAGTGTCTTTAATAATAAAATATAATCGGTTCGCCGCGACAATTTTATAGGGGGTCGCTGAAGCTCGCCCCTATAAAACTGTCTAAGGCTCACTGATTATATTTTATTATTAAAGACACTAACCATGTATTTACTATATTTCATTCCAGAACCAAAAAAAAAAAAAAAAAAAGAAAAATGGAACCAATAGTATTTTGTGTTGAGCACAAAAATGGCTCACTTTTAACGGTTTCACAAAAAGTGTAATTTTCTCACTCGTTAAGACTTTAGTAACGACAGGACAGAACATAACTGTATTGGAGATAAACTCAGGCCACACCCAAACAGCCAGTCCGAAATTAAGTAGACATCTATTGACATGAGCGATTCTCGTTCAGTATCCCCCGGATTCATAAAGGCGAAAATGATTTCACACACAGCCGGATTATAAAACAGTTGTGACTACACAAAATGTATTCAGTCAAAGGGAGACAATCCAATATCGACTTTTAGTGAGACTGTCACGGAACGGCTGGCATTTAACTGTAATAGGTTAATGGCGGTAAGGACTGGAGGGTGGCAACATACATGTAGTACCGCCCTTTGTATAGCCTATACGATTTATTCCGTGAATGGTCTGCTATAATGCTTATAAATTTACGGAATTAATCGTATCAGGTAGGTGTAAATTCCAATCAATACAAAGGGGCCGTACTATGTTTCCACCCTACAGTCCTTACCGCCATTAACATATTACGGTTAAATGCCAGCCGTCACGGAACAGGTGAATAGGTAAAATGTCAGATAAAGTTGGCCATGTATACCTACTGTTAACCAGTACCGTGCACATTCTTTCACCAGAAGCTGAAAGCTCTCCATCTGGAATCAGCGGGAGGGAGAGAATGACCGCAGAAAAGATTTCATGATCAATCTCCACGAAAGAATGTTTCCGACCCCGGCAGGTATCGAACCCGCGTCTTCCTGATCACCAGTCAGACGTGCATCCGACTGAGCTACCGATGCCGGCTCTATGTATGTATGTATGCCTCTTCCTACGTCGTTCCGTTCATGATCAGGTGCACGAACTAATGCACATTATCTTACCTGCACGCATGCACGCACACTAAGACGCACACATACATACATACATACATACATACATACATACATACATACATACATACATACATACATACATACATACATACATACATACATACATTTTTTTTTTTTTGATTTGGGTTTTACGGCCCTTTCAAGATTATTTCACTCATATCGAGCCGATCGTTAATCAGAGGTGGGCGAAAACCGGAGTACCCGGAGAAAAACCACCTGACCTTCCGTTGCAGAACTTGGCGTCTCACACGTGGCCCGAGCGAGGCTCACATACATACATACATACATACATACATACATACATACATACATACATACATACATACATACATACATACATACATAAATACATACATACATACATAGTTGCCCCCGCCAATCGGGACTTGAAGAAATAGATAGGCTGCATGATGCTTCCACGCAGAGTTAAAACTGACCCGCACACGAGTACTTGTGAACCGCTTAGATGATCGAAGCCTGCCCTGGCAAAGTGGTGCGAATCGGACCGTCCATGCTTATAAATACTTTTTGTTTTATTGAGATGTCGTTTCATCTCAATGTCGGGTAAAAGTCCCACAAAAATGGAAACACCGTCTCCAAAATGACCTTTACAGTGTTGACGGGGATGTTAAACCTTATACATACATGTACATACATACATAGATACACGTACGTGTGTGCGTGCATATGCACTGAGAAGTTAGAAGTGAGAAGTTAGAAAAATAGAAGTAAATAGAATAAAGAAGTTAGAAATAAGAAAACGTATGTCCGCCCTCTCTCCCCTCTCCGCACGCACGCAATAGCGCACGTGCACATGCAATTTCTCACACACGAGTTGATCCGTATGCCTCTCCCTTTGCCATTACGTTCATGATCTTATGTACGCACTGTCGCTTAGTGTCTTGCCTGCACGTACGCCCACACACAAGCACATACATACATACATTCATACATAACATACATACATACACACAACGTGGGATATGTTCTATAAAGAAACCCTATGGAACGATGGAGAAGTTAGAAGTTAAAAGTTAGTTAAATAGAAGTAAGAGAAGCCTCCGTGGTGCAGTGGTTACGCTACTCGCCTTGTAAACCAGGGATCACAGGATCAATCCCGGGATACTGCAGACTTTCGGATAAGTCTTTAAACCGAGGTCCCGTCTCCGTACGACCTTAGCTGTTGGCGGGACGTAAAACTAAAACCCACTCACTAGTTAGAAGTAAGAAGTTAGAAATCTCCCAAACAGCCTATCGTACGTAAGCCTCTTATACAGTAAGTAAGTAAGTAAGCACCGACGCCAATGTCACACTGCGTTCAAACCAAACTAAAATATCACGCTGGGTTCAAACACAAGCTATAAGTGAAGCTTTATATATTTATAACTTTCTCCTTTAAACATTTTACACAAAGCCTTTTAGACATAGTCGCGTCCTGGTTACATCCTCTTCGGCACCATGTCCACAGGCAGCGCCGGCGCCGATGCCCCATCCCTCGGCCTCCAAACCAAACGCATCAACGGTGAGGCTTTGCAGCAATGACTTCATACTTTAAA
This sequence comes from Lucinisca nassula, assembly GCA_963580285.1. NCBI lineage: Eukaryota > Metazoa > Mollusca > Bivalvia > Lucinida > Lucinidae > Lucinisca > Lucinisca nassula. The sequence goes on along the minus strand of OY757022.1, from coordinate 82,544,675 downwards.
ACATTTGAGACAAAGCCGCGTCCCGGAAACATCGACGACGACCTACGCCTGTACGCACGTCGATGCTATGTTGCCCTGAAACCGAACGAACATATACCAATAAAATTAACTAAAATGACTTCCTCCTTTTAAACATTTTTGACACAGTAGCATCCAGCATAAATCGAACACCGACGCTGATGTCACGCTGCCCCAAAAAAAAAACACAAAAAATGTATTACATCAATATAGAGGGTGTATTCGGGAGCACTTGGCCTGACCGATGTGTGTCATGCAGATGAATCGGGTTCAAATCAATTACATGCATGATATATCACTAATTTACATACTGATACTAGATGAAAAAACGAACATGTGATTAACTCGTTTGTTTGACGCAGGTCAAGCCAATTTACTCGGATTTGACCAATTTCAGCTAGCTGTAATGTGTTATCTAAAGCAGACTGCACGCCTAGCCTTCGACACAATCAACGATGTTTTTGTAAAACAACGGAGAATGAACGGCATGAACTACGCCTTTAATATGCTGGTTTTGAATACCTTCCACAAGACGGCGCTTTGAATATGATACATTACTAGATATAAAGCAAAAGCGTCCATGTATGCATAGTGTTTTAAGCATTTAGGAAACATAGAAACAACACTGATGTATACTATTGACCACGCTATTATATGTGTGTGTAATTGGAAGATAAGAAAATAGGACAACATAGATGTATATTTGCCATACCCATCAACACTCAGTATGAAATCTTGTGTGAGCCATTTCTATCTATGATATAGAGTGTCTTGTTCATTTTAGTGAATACTTTAGAGCATGTTTTGAGTGTGCTTAACGCATGTATAGGAAAGCAAAAGAAATATAACTACTTTTTTTCAGATCAAATACTGGTGAATGGCTGCCTTGCTAATGGAAATACTTATGAACTAACTTTTTCGTTTGTCAACGAAAGTAGTTGTTCTTCTGGAACATTATCCGTTTCTACTAAATCGGCTGTAAGTAAAACAGGACTCTTTAAGATTTCAAATTAACAATATATAAAGCTTTAGTATATCTTTCTCGTCGAACATGCCATTGTTTAAAAACAACGTAAGCCAAAATAGCGTTTCTACTAAATTGAATAGGATTAATTAAATGAAATAACCTTTTTTTTTCTATAGAACCTATTAGAAACCACATCGAGTGAAAAAACAAAACAGCGCACTAAGTCATATGTACACACATTGACTTTAGATGCCAGCAATTTACATCTGTTGGTGTGCGTTTCAAAAGAGTCCTTCAGAAAAAAAGTCGCTGGAGTGATTCGTAGCTTTCAATCATGATTAGAATCAGTGTTAGAATCGAACTAATTCCTTATCGTATTGTATCGTGATTTGCCATGGTAAATTTTGCAATCTAACTTTTGTAAACAGTTTTCAATCACGACAAAGCACAGTACAGGGGACGAACATCGATGCGACAAACAGCACACTTAGTTGCCGATGGGGATAGCCTTCTGAATTTGTTACGGCCCTATCATAAATCTGTTTGAGATGGGTGTGACCAGCTGTCTATGGATTCTCACTTCGCTATATGCTTGTACGGGCTCTTTTTCATATAGCAGTACCTGAGCCCTGTCACAGTATTTGTTTTTTGTTATGTCGAAATTATATAAAATTATCTCACCAAACGATGGACCCGTCTTCTGGTGTTTAAAACGTTCGGTAGGCTCCGCTTCACTCGCATTTATTCTTCTGATGACTGGCAACAAGGCCTATTGGAGCCTGAATCTTATGGTGACTTACGACATACTACATGCATGGCAGTTATATAACGGTTAATAGCTTTGCTTCCCTCTTTAATTGCACGCCGGTGGGTCAGACCTCAGATTCTATGACAGTTTTAGCGTAAAGGCTTACTTAGAATTAAACTTTAATTTTATGTAATGTATGTTGGTACCTGATGCTCTGTCTCTGGTCGGGCCAATCGGAGTCAAACAGTTGTTTTTATTTCCGCTCCAGCATTTCAGTTATTTCTTGCTGTCGAGTCCTCACCATTGTTTCATCTCTGTGGTTGTTTCATTTTTGTGTTTTGGAGATGTTGCACTGATCAGTAAGGATGCCTTCATGCTGAACAAATTATTTGTCTAAATCGAGACAGAAGTAAGGACGAGGATTGCGGTGGCGTAAAACGATTTAATCCCACCCCACCTCACTCCCAAGGAAAAACTTTCACTGACCGTTCCATGGCAGTTCTTCCGTCGCGGTTTATGTTTTTAATAGTTCGATTTTGAATGTGTGTATCGCTTATATCTTTTTGTTTTGGACAGCGACTTGTCCAATTTGTGGGAAAGTAAGTAACTGTCCTTTTGGCTTTCCGCTAGTGATGTTTACTTTAGGGTCTGGTTATTTTATGTTTGTGTTTCGTTCCCTTTGGTGTCCCTGATGGAAGGTGCGGGGGTCAATTGTATCGATTCCTGATCATTGCCTTCACTTGTATTTTAATATATAACTTCAGAAGAATATATATGCTGAGAAGACTGAAGTTGATGACCACATTTGTCATTCAACCACCAAGTTTGCTGTATGTGTTACAGAATGCCAATACAAGTTTCTAATTTATATTGGTTACCTAAACTTCATAAAACGCCATACAAAGCACGGTTTATTGCACATCCAAGCACTTTTTTGACCACTTAACTTTCCAAAATATTAACTTAATGTTGTACTACCATCAAAGAACATGTGATTAAAAATTGCGACAAGTCTTTGAAAGGTCAGGGAGAAATCTATTTTTGGTCTATAAAAATCCTAATGAAGTTTTAAATAAATTGAACCCAGACGTGTTCGTGCTTCAAGTCTGACTACTGATGATTTGTCCATCCTTTACACAACACTTCCTCATAACCTTATCAAATAAAAACGTAATGATTTAATTGAATAAATATTTCATAGGGAAGACTCCCTCTATCTTGCATGTAATGTTTTTTCACATCTAAGAGCACAAAAATTATACTTTTTGGTCATGTCAGAAAGTTTGTGAAGCTCTCACCTTTCTACTTAACCATATTTACATAAGATTTGGTACTAAGTTATTTAGAAAAATTGTGGGTACTCATATGTGTACGAATTGCGCATCCCTTGTGGCTGATCTGTTGTTGTTTTGTTATGAAAGAGACTTCATGATGTCCCTTTCCATTGAATCCATTGAAAACCAAACAGAAATCATTGAAGCCTTTAGATCGACTTCTAGATATTTGGATGATTAATTAAAATTGACAATACCTATTTCGAGGATTTGATCAGTCAACTTTACCCTAGAGCTTCAGTTAAATAAAAACAAATTTTTCTGGATTTATATTTATTTATTGTAGATGGGTTTGTTGTCTGCATAATTTATGATAAATACGATGATATGATTTTGAGATTGTAAATTTTCGTTTCTTGGATGGTGATGTTCCTCGTGCGGCATCCTATAGCGTTTATATTTCGCAGTTTATTCGATTTGTCAGATTGGCTAGTCATTTAACTGATTTCAACACTCGTAATAAATTGTTAATTGCTAAACTTCTTAATAAGGGTTATCGGTATCATAAACTACGCAAAACCTTTTCAAAATTTTATAGACGTCATTCCGATTTAATTTCACAATACAATGTTTGACTGAAATCTCTTCTGCAACAAGGTCTATCGGAACCCGAATTTTATGGTGACTTAGTATATAAATTCAGAAAAATATAATTGCAATGACTTCAGTACGCAATTTCGTAAAATCATTCTTCGATATAAAAAATATTGGGTTCAACATAAATGTTATACGACAGACTGCATGCATGGTAGTTAACCCAATCATGGTTGACAACTTTGCTTCCCTATTTACTTGCACGCCGTTTGGTCAAGCCTCAGGTTCTAGGACGGGTCCAACGTAAAGGCTTACTGAGAATTAGAGAGCAATTAATTTTATGTTAAGTTTGTTGGTGCCCGATGCTCTTTGTCTGGTTGGACCCATCGGAGTCTAACTGTTGGTTATCTTTTGCTCCAGCATTTCAGTGGTTTCTTGCTGTCGAGTCCTCACCGTTGTTTTATCTCTGTGGTTGTTTGATTTTTGTGTTCTCGGAAATGTTGCACTGATGAGTCAGGAGGCCTTCATGTGGACTGAATAAATTATTTGTCTGAATCGCGACGGACGTAGGGGCGAGGATTGCAGCTCCATTAAATCGATCTAACCCCCCCCCCCCCCCGCCACCCACCCGGTGGAATTCGTTTCACTGACCGTTCCAATGCGGTTATTCTGTCGCGGTTTATTTTTGTTATGGTTTGTCTTTGGGTGTGTGTTTCGCTCATATTGTTTTGATTTGGATAGCCAGTTGGCCATTTGGTGGGAAAGAAACTGTCCTTTGGCTTTCTGCTGTTGATGTTTCCATTGGGGTCTAGTTATTTCATGTTTGTGTTTCTTTCCCTTTAGTGTTGCTGCTGGGGGCTGTAGGTTAATTGTATCGATACCTGATCATTATTTTCACTTCTATTTTGCAATGGTTTCAATACTCAATTTCGTAAAGACATTTTTGTGATTGCAATTAAACATTATAACAAAGAAATAAATATGTTATTTAAATGAAATTCTTTGGAAGCAAAGACTTCAACTCTTAACTGGAAACTGTGGTATGTACAAGTTAAATTCTTAAACAGACTTGCTAATTCGGCCAGTTAGGCCTTATCAGGGACGCTCAAATATACTTGTTTCATTTCGCAGTAGAAACAATGATCCCAAATGACAAGAAAATATTATCCCCACTATGGTGACGGACTTGGAGACTTTTTACGGGCAACACACTTAGAGCGTAAACAAGAGAACTGTGTTGGCCCTATATCGCTCACATGCGCTAACAGATTCGAAGTTTCACTCAACAAGAGTGGACCTTCATTCGATGAGTGATCACCTCGGATTAATGGCCATTTTATGCCCCCCGGTATCAAAGATTCGAGGGCATATAGTTTTTGGTCTGTCTGTCTGTACTTGTCTGTTTCTCTGTTTGTCTGTCCGCAATAACCTTAACATTGAGCATATCATTTAAATGTTACTGATAGGGCTTTCATACTCACATGTGCATTCCTTGTCACAAGACTTTTCAAGGACGGACCACAAATTTTGACCTGCGACCTTTACATTTGACCTACGTGTGACCTCCTTTTTAAAAACTTTAACATTGGCCATAACTTTTGAATGGTTAGCGATATACACACGTTATCAATTTATCTATCATTCAAGGTGTTGTTCCGGATGATCTTAAATCAGCAAGAGTTGTTCCCCTTTTTAAAAAGAATGATAAAACAGAGGTTGGCAACTACCGCCCAGTTTCGATCTTGAGTATTATATCTAAGGTTGTAGAGAAGGTCGTGTATGAACAAATTGAAACTTATCTTGATGAGGAAAAGCTGCTGTATAAATTTCAGTCAGGTTTTAGAGGCCGTTTTTCAACAGATACTTGTTTGATTCATTTGACCGATTTCATAAAATTTCAAATGGATAAAGGCAATCTCGTCGGAATGGTTTTACTAGATCTTCAAAAGGCCTTCGACACTGTAGATCACAACATTTTATTGATGAAAATGGAAGCACTTGGTCTGAGTCAAGATGTGATTAGATGGTTTCGTTCTTATTTGTCCGACCGTCGACAGCTCGTCGACGTGTCTGGAGTTTTATCTTCCAGCGTTGAAATTTCTTGTGGGGTACCACAAGGATCGATTCTCGGACCCCTTTTATTTTTAATCTATGTGAATGACATGTCAGGTGCTGTGAACAATAAACTTCTTTTATATGCAGATGATTCTGCCCTTTTGGTTGCCGATAAGTCTGTGTCATCTATTGAAATGATGCTTCAGAAAGAACTGGAGGTTGTGAGTGAGTGGCTTGTTGATAATAAGCTTTCCTTGCACCTAGGCAAAACAGAATCAATTTTGTTTGGCTCAAATTGTAAGTTGAAACCTCAACCAAACTTGCAGATTTCGTGCAAAGGGACTCGTATTGAATCTAAGGAATCGGTAAAATATCTAGGTGTAGTGTTGGAACAGTGTTTGAGCGGTGAAACCATGGTTAATTCAATAATTCAGAAGGCAAATGCTCGGTTAAAGTTTTTATTCAGAAAACAGAGATTTTTAGACTTGCATTCTAAGAAGCTTTTAGTTATGTCTCTTATACAATGTCATTTTGACTATGCGTGTTCTTTTTGGTATCCTGGCCTATCAAAACTCCTGAGAAACAGATTGCAGGTTACCCAAAATAAAATGATTCGCTTTGTTTTGAAACTGGATCCAAGAGCACATGTAGGATCTGATGAATTTAATTCTTTGGGATGGTTGCCTGTCTCAAAAAGGGTAGACCAGATCATTTTGAATCATGTCTTTCGGATCAAATCCGGAACATCGCCTGACTATATGAGAGAGCATTTTATTCCAGCTACATCTGTACATAGATATAGCACTAGATTTAGTGAAAATGGTAGTTTTTGCCTTCCTAAAGTGAAGGGTTTTGGCCGAAAATCTTTTGCCTATACAGGCTGTACCTTATGGAATGGGCTTCCATCAAGCATTAAAAATGTAGACGGGCCTAGGATTTTTAAAACAGCTGTAAAATCGCATTTTTTAAACTCTCTTTGTTTGGACACATGCTGCTTGTATAATTTGGTAATCGCAGATTTTTTTAATTGTAAATTTTTAAGTCATTTCTTAGGTCTTTGAAAGCAATAGTCTTAATTACAATCTATTTATTATAAATTTTTAATTGCTACATTCTAAGCATTCATATTTAAATCGTGGATATTTAATAATTTATTATTTTAATTTATTGTTTGTGCCTCACTATGACTTGCAAATCAGTACAAAAGGACCACAATGGAAATAAGAGAGATCACTCTCTCTTTTTTTTGTGTCATCCTTGGTAGTGATTGGCAAGCCATATGAACATTGCAATGTATTGATTGTTTTATATGTACAAAATGTGTGTATTTAACATTGTATATGCATTGTTTTGTTTTACTTGTATGTTGCTAATCTGTGATACCGAAATAAATCAATCAATAACTTTCATATTTCACATGTCTATGTCATGTAAAAAGACCTTTCCAGTGATACCATATTTTTTCACCTTGTGACCTTGACCTTGACATTTGACCTACTTCTTTTTTTTTAAACTTTTACATTCGCAAAAACTTTAACATCTGGCATAACTTTTGAATGGTAACTGATATGGCTTTCATATTTCACACGTGCATTCCTTGTCACAAGACCTTTCCACTGGTACCATAATTTTTGGCTTCCTGACCTTGTTATTCTCTTAAACCTGACATAGTGACATAGATTTGACCAGACATGACCCATATTTAAACTTGACGTAGATAGCATCAACACGCATATCCTGGTTACGTTTTGTAAAGACTTAAGCAAGGTTGTTGCCTCTTGTGAAAATAAGGTTTCGATTGTGGCCACGTGAAATCGATTAAGCCCTCCAGTAGAATTCGTTGACCGTTCCAAGGCGGTTCTTCTGTCGCGGTTTATTTTTGTTATGGTTTGTCTTTGGGTGTTTGTGGCGCTTATGTTATTTTGTTTTGGATAGCCTATTGGTCATTTTGTGGGAAAGTAACTGTCCTTTTGGCTTTCCGGTGTTGGTGTTTCCATTAGGGTCTGTTGTTTCATGTTTGTGTGTCTTTCCCTTTGGTGTCTCTGATGGGAGCTGTTGGTTGATTGTATCGTTTCGTAGTGATTGTTTGTTTGATTGATTTGATGTCTCACGTCCCCGTCAACAATATTAAGGTCATTTTGGAGACGTTGCTTCCTATTTTGTGGGACTTTTACCCGGCATTGAGATGAAATGACATCTCAAGCCCTGTCGCCAAATGAAACCAATAGGGTTTATAAGCATGGACGGTCCAACTTGCACCGCTTTGCCTGAGCAGGTTTATATCCTCTAAGCGGTTTACCAGTACTCGTTTGCAGTCGGTTTTAGCTCTGCGTGGAAGCATCATGCAGCCCATTTATTTTTTCAAGCACCAATGGGCGGGGGCTGTCCTGATCATTGCCTCAACTTTTATTTTTTGAAAGAAATTGAACTAGTGACCTAGTTTTGGACCAATATAACCAATATTAATCCAGATAAGGGTACTATCAAGAAAAACATTCTTGTAAAGGTTCAAAAAAGATTGAAGAAAAACTATGGTCGCTAAAGGGTGAAAAGACTGTTACAATGAAATTTGACCTAGTGGTCTAATTTGTTACCTGATCTAACCCATATGCATTTGCATTTCAAATCTACCATAAAAGGGTTATCCTTTGGAAGCAAGGAGTACACCACAGAATATGGAGTGTACATGTTTTATGGGCCAGCCTAGATAGTTTCGGCCAATAAGGACTCATCAGTGACCCTCAAATATATTCAAAATTCCATAATGGAATCAATGATCCCAACGGACAAGAAAATATAAACTACACTATGATGTATGGCAGGGAGACTTTTTATGGCCGCCGCATACTCACATACACCAGCTGTAGTGACGTTCAATATGTTCTATAAAGGGTTGTCTTTTGGAAGCAAGGAGTATACTACAGAAATGGGAAATATGGAGTATATATGTTTTCTGGACAACACTAGCTAGTTTCGGCCTTTTAGGCCTCATCAGTGACCCTCGAATATTTTCAAAATTCAAGACATTCTGGTAGAGTCTCATGAAGATTGAAACAAACCTGAAGACTCTAGAAAGGGTAAACAATGTATTAAAGACATTCAATCTGGTGACCTAGTTTTTGACTCGACATAACCAACAACCCTAAATGCACCAAGACTAACATTAGTGAAAAGTTGCATAAATATTGAAACAGAACTGTGGCTTCTAGAGGGTGAACAAATCTTGAAAGAAATTTGTCCTAGTGACCTTGTTTTACAAATGTCATAACACATATTCGAACTAGACCTAGATATCATCGAGACAAACATTCTGATATAGTTTCATGAAGATAACAGAAAAGCACTGGCCCCTAGCAAACAAGAATTTAAAGCAATTTGACCTGTTCACATAATTTCTGATCCGACATGACCCATATTTAAACTTGACCAAGATATCATTCTTAAGACATGAAAGCTGAAGCAAACAAAAGAAGCATAGCTGAAGAAAAATCCCGCCTACGGTTGGATTCGAACCCGGGCCGCTTGGGTGAAAATCCATTGCTCTAACCACTGAGCCAAAGAGTCGACTCACTGACGCAGTTGGCAGAGAGTGGTTATATACTATGCGTATAAATTATCGGGGTAGATAACAGACCTGGGGTAATTGTATTCTGTATTCTTATTCGAATACAATTCAAATTCTTCTTCTGAGTAGTCGTGAAGTATTCTGTATTCGTGAATTTTATAGAATAAAAGTATTTGTATTCAAATCCATTTCAAAAGTCATGTATTCATGAATAGTTTCACGAATACATTATGAATACTTTTGCTCTTTTCAGGAAAAAATGAAATAAAACATATATGTTTTAATGCGCGTGCCTCAAGTCTTGGCTGCCATTTTAGGATCTTCTGAAATTACTATTAGATGGTTTAATACAATACATTACAGAGATCCAAGATATTTGGGCCCCGTCAAGCAATTTTGGTACTTATCGCCTATGCGAGCAGCGAAGGTTCGGGCGAGACTGCGCAGTATCGCCAGAACCTTCGCTGCTCGCTCATACAAGCAGTGAATCAAGAGAAACCTTCAGACAGAAAACTCTATCCCTGGCCCCTCTGAATGGCTGGGCATGCGCAGTTTAAATCCGTCATGACGGAATGCTCGAAGACACAAATTCGCTTGGCGGGGCTCAATTAATTGAGTCATTTGATTGCATTGATGCAAATAAAAGCTTTTAAGATGACAAACATTTCATTATTATGAATTTATTACTTCTAAAGTGACCGACATAATAATTTGTTGACTATGAGGTGTGAAAAACAGAAGAAAATATACATCTGTTCTCAATTAGATTTTTTTTATTCAAATCACAAAAAAAAAAAAAAAATAAAAAATAAAAATCATGGCCCACCACTGTGGCACATGGCTTTTTCTATTATGTTCTTTTAAATGTATCCATTTGTCAATATATGATGTTCAAGGCTGATTGGTGCCGATTGCATAAAATAATTAGGACCCCGCAATTTTTTTTGCAGGTGCCCTATAGTAATCATCTTGTCTGTCTGTCTGTCCGTCCGTGTGTTCGTCTGTCCGTCTGTCAGTCCACATTTTTTATGTTTTTGTTTTTTTTTCTAAATAACTTACAAACCGTCATGGTTATGGCATGTTACGTAACTCTAGCTACTATACTCGCAGAGTTATGACCCTTTGAAAAACTTGAAAATGTCCACATTTTTCATGATTTTTTTTCTAAATAACTTGCAAACCGTCAAACCTATCAACTTCGAACTTTAAATATAAGGTCACATTATCATTATATAATTTCATGGCAAGTTACGTAACTGTAGCTTCAATACTCTCAGAGTTATAGCCCTTGGAAAAACTAAAAAATTCAACTTTTTTCGTCCTTTTTCATCTTTATTTTAAAACCCCTATAGATATTCAAATGGAACTTCCTATAGTTATTGACAGTTGCCCTGTAGAAATGTCCTGTCTGTCCGCCCGTCCTTGTGTCTGTCCATCTGACCGTCTTTCTATCAACATTTTTCATGTTTTTTCTTAATAACTTACAAAATAGAATACAAAAACCTTCAAACGCATCATTTTCATTCTTTAAACGTAAGCTCACAACAACATTACACGATTACATTGCAAGCTACTTAACTCTAGCTACAATACTCTGAGAGTTATTGCCCTTTGAAAAACTAAAAAAAATCAGCATTTCGTCTTTTGTTTTCATCTTTATTTCAAAACCAATATAGATAACCAAATTGAAATGAAGCTGAAGTTATTGACAGTTGCCCTCTAGTAATACCCTTTCATTTTTTATTCATAACTTACAAACCGTCAAACGCATCAAAGTAATACTTAAGATATAGGGGTCACAATATCATTACACAATTACATTGCAAGTAACCCGTGACTCTAGCTACAATATTCTAAGAGTTAAGGCCCTTTGAAAAAATCTAACTTCTCTGATGGCACTGTCGGTGTCCTATTCAGTTTCAATGACAGCTATTGTTTCTGCTACCCATTCATGTCCAATGAACTCTTCGACAGATTCATTTCAGTTTATGAGGTGGCTGTTTACTTTTATAATTTTTGCAAAATTTTACGATCTATAGAAAGTACTTCACCTTTTGATAAGACACTACATTATGTGGCACTATAATCTTAATCTACACTGCCAAGGTCCCTTTTTAAGGGACTGTATGCATTGAAGTGTTTAGCTGTGAAGTTACCACAATTCCTGAATGACACCTTAAAATAGATTGCCTCAGGATAGATAGATAGATAGATAGATAGATAGATAGATAGATAGATAGATAGATAGATAGATAGATAGATAGATAGATAGATAGATAGATAGATAGGGGCAAGACATTATGTTTTTACAATTGAGCCATGTCAAAGCAAAACCTACAAATTACCCACATGTATGTAATTCCAAATACTGGCAAATTGATGAGCTTTGTTTGATAAGAGTATTGTCCCTGTTGCTAACATTCTAAAAACCATACACCAAAAATGTCTAGGTAGTAAAATGGAAGTGAAGGCAATCTGAAAACTAAAATCCCAAAAGTAGAAATAGTAGGCAAAGGGTAAACTGATTATTTTATTATGTGCTTGCCACCTTTGACACTTGTTTCTCACAAAAAAAAAAAAAAAACAGAACACAATAATGACCCTAATTTAGTTCATATTCACCAGTATATGAATTGTTAATATGAAAACATCCCTATACAAATACTTTGTAAATTTTATCCCCGACAAAATGATAATTTAAGATGAAAAATTCTGATATTTTTCTTACTTCTGCTCATAATATAGATTGTGGGTACTCTTTCTAACCTCTTTGTTCTAAAGAGTACCCACAACCTGTATTTTAGATCTGAAATAAGAAAAATTGGGTTTATTCCTGTAAACCCCAGTTTAAATGTATAAAACTATTCCAAGGTCAGAATTATTTAGGTGTGTTTACCTGATGTAATGTAATTCATCAATCATTAGAATTTGATTGATGAATGCTCCAGACACTACAAATGACATGTTTCATATAAGATCTTGCACACCATTGAGTGTGTCTTAAACCGAGAAAACAAAATGATGGGTATCTGTCTCTGACACAAACATTACTACAGTCACCAGGTGGTTTTGTTTTGTAGAAGTCCTCCATTTACTATATATATAGTTCCATTTTGATAGAAATGTATTCAAAAGTATTCTAAAAGTATTTGAATACATTTGCAAAATATATGTATTTCTATTCAAATACATACATAAAAAATGTATTTTTATTTCTATAATGTATTCGCGAAATGCAAAGTATTTGTATTCGAATACTTTTGAAAGTTTTCGACCCCGGGCCTGGTAGATAATTCAAGGGAGGAATTGCGGTTCGTAACACATCCCCTCTTCAAGGAAGCCATCATTCATGGTGACGCGGAGCCAATTTCGGCACAATAGAAGTGGAGGCAATGACTAGGAATCGATACAATCAACCCACAACTCCCATCAGAGACACCAAAGGGAAAGACACACAAACATGAAACAACAGACCCCAATGGAAACACCAACAGCGGAAAGCCAAAAGGACAGTTACTTTCCCACAAAATGGCCAATAGGCTATCCAAAACAAAATAACACAAGCGACACAAACACCCAAACACAAACCATAACAAAAATAAACCGCGACAGAAGAACCGCCTTGGAACGGTCAGCTGGAACGAATTCCACTGGGGGGGGGGGGGGGGCTTAAATCGATTTTACGTGGCCACATCCTTGCCCTTACTTACGCCGCGATTTAGACAAATAATTTGATCAGTCCGCATGGAGGCCACCTAACTCATCAGTGCAACATCTCGGTGAACACAAAAAATTAAACAACCCCAGAGATGAAACAACGGTGAGTACTCGACAGCAAGAACTCACTGAAATGCCCAAGCAAAAGAAAAACAACAGTTAGACTCCGATGGGCCCAACCAGAGACAGAGTATCAGGCATCAACCAACGTTACATTGAATTAAATCGCTCTAATTCTCAGTAAGCCTTAACTCTGGAACAGTCATGGAATTGTAGGCCTGGCCCACCGGCGTGCAATTAAAGAGGGAAGCAAAGTTATCAACCGTGATAGGGTCAACTACCATGCATGAAGTCTGTCGTATAACATCCACGTTGTACCCATATGTTCGAGTATGGCTCATGTCGGATCAAAATATAGGTGGGGGCAATGATCAGGAATCGATACAATTTACTCACAGCTCCCATCAGAGACACCAAAGGGAAAGAAACACAAACATGAAACAACAGACCCTAATGGAAACATCAATAGCGGAAAGCCAAAAGAACAGTTACTTTCCCACGAAATGGCCAATAGGCTATCCAAAATAAAATAATATAAGCGACACAAACACCCAAAGACAAACCATAACAAAAATAAACCGCGACAGAAGAACCGCCTTGAAAGGGTCAGCGAAAACGAATTCCACTGGGAGGCTTAAATCGTGGCCACAATCCTCGCCCTTACTTCCGTCGCGATTTAGACAAATAATTTGTTCAGTCCGCATGAAGGCCTTCTAACTCATCAGTGCAACATCACCGTGAACACAAATAATCAAACAACCACAGAGATCAAACAACGGTGAGGACTCGACAGCAAGAAACCACTGAAATGCTGGAGCAAAAAAAAAAAAAAAAAAAAACAGTAAGACTCCGATGGGCCCGACTAGAGACAGAGCATCAGGCACCAACCAACATTTTCGGCGAAATAAAGTCTGATCCCTGGCCAGCTCCCATCTTACGAAATTAAAGCTGTAACAAAGGAAAGAAGCAAAGCTGAAGAATATCCCGCCTATGGTGGAATTTGAACCCGGGCCACTAGGGTGAAAATCCATTGCTCTATCAACTGAACCAAAGAGTCGACTCTCTGACGCTGAGTAGATAACTGAAGAGAGGAATTGCGATCCGCAACATCATTAAGATATACACTCTGACAAAGAAATATGAAGACTGAGGCAAAACAGTGGCCTCTAGAGCGTGAACAAAGTTTTAAAGCAATTTGATCTAGTAACCCAGTGTTTGATACGACCTGATCCATATTCAAAGTAGAAGTAAAACAAAGATCAGGAATTGATACAATTAACTTACTCCATCCATAAAAGACACCAAAGGGAAAGAAATACAAACATTAAGCGACCAGACCATAATGGAAACCTAAACAAAGGAAGGCCATATGGACAGTTACTTTCCCACAAAATGGCCATATGGCCATCCAAAATTAAAAGACACAAGTGATACACACAGTAAGTAACAAACAACAACATAAATAAATCGCCACAGAAGAGCCGCCTTGGAACGGTCAGTGGAAAATTTCCACTGGGGGGCTTAAATCGATTTTACGTGGCCACAATCCTCGCCCTTACTTCCGTCGCGATTTAGACAAATAATTTGTTCAGTCCGCATGAAGGCCTCCTAACTCATCAGTGTAACATCTCCGTGAACACAGAAATCAAAGAACCACAGAGGTGAGACAACGGTGAGGACTCGACAGCAAGAAACCACTGAAATGCTGGAGCAAAAGAAAACCAACAGTTAGACTCCGATGAGCCCGACCAGAGACAGAGCATCAGGCACCAACCAACATTATCTCTTTAATTTTCAATAAGCCTTTACGTTGGAGCCGTCATAGAATCTGAGGCCTGACCCACCGGCGTGCAATTAAAGAGGGAAGCAAAGTTGCCAACCGTGATTGGGTTAACTACCATGCATGCAGTCTGTCGTATAATATCCATGTTGTACCCAATCTTTTTATATCGAAGAATGATTTTACGAAATTGGGTGCTGAAGTCATTGCGGTTATATATTTTTCTGAATTTATATACTAAGTCACCATAAAATTCGGGTTCCGATAGACCTTGTTGCAGAAGAGATTTAAGTCCAATATTGAATTTTGAAATTAAATCAGAATGGCGTCTATAAAATTTTGAAAAGGCTTTGCGTAGTTTATGGTACCGATAACCCTGATTAAGGAGTTTAGCCGTTAATAATTTATTACGAGTGTTGAAGTCAGTTACATGACTACACACTCTAGCAAATCGAATTAATTGCGAAATATAAACGCCATAGGATGGCGCACGAGGAACATCACCATCCAAAAAAGGAAAATTTACAATCTCAAAATCAAAGTCATCGCGTTTATCATAAATTTTGCACGAAACAAATCCATCTACAATAGATAGATGTAAATCCAAAAACGGGGCCTCGGTATCAGAAGAATTTGCTTTATTTAACTGAAGTTCTAGGGGGTAAATCTGACTGATCAAACCATCAAAATAGGTATTATCAATATTTAATAAATCATCTAAATATCTAGAAGTAGAGCTGAAAGCTTCAATAATTTCAGATTGGTTATCAATGGAAAGCGACAAAATGAAGTCTCTTTCATAATAATACAAGAACAGATCAGCCACAAGAGGTGCGCAATTAGTACCCATCGGAATACCCACAATTTGTCTAAATAACTTAGTACCGAATCTAATATAAATATTGTCAAGTAGAAAGGTGAGGGCATCACACACTTTCTGACATGACCAAAGTGTATAATTCTTATGCTCTTTAGAAGTGAAAAATGCATTTCTGACATTACATGCAAGATAGAGAGAATCTTCTCTGTGAAAAGCCAATTCAATTAAATCATTAAGCTTTTCTTTTATAAGATTATGAGGAAGTGTAGTGTAAAGAGTGGAAAAATCGTAGGTAGACAGACTAGAAGCACGAAACTGTCTAGATTTCAATTTATTTAAAACCTCATTCGAATTTTTTATAGACCAAAACAGATTTCTTCCTGATCTTTCAAAGACTTTATCACAATATTTAATTACATGCGTTTTAATAGCAGTAAGACAGGAAGTTAATAATTTAGAAAGTTCAGTGGTAGTGCAAGAACTAGAATTTGCAATAAACCGTGCTTTGTAAGGTTTTTTATGAAGTTTTGGTAACCAGTATAGCGATGGAAGCTTGTCTTTGCCTTCGTTAACACACACAGCAAACTTGGTGGCTGAAAGACAAACATGTTTATCTACTATAGCTCTCTTTTCAGCCAAAGGCTGAAGTTCATAGGCCTTAGTACCACCAAGCTCCTGCTTAAGCGTGTTAACATAGTGGAGCCGTCACACAACGACGACGTTGTTAGCGGCCTTGTCTGCAGGGGCCAAAACAAACTTCTTATGAAATTCTTGAATACCTAGTTTAAGATGACGTAAAGACGTCTTGGGCTTAGGAGGTAATAAGTTAGTATTTTGAGAATAGAAAGAAATGCGTTTATTCACTAGTCTTAAAATGCTAAGTTTCCAGTCCTTTAGGGCTTTACACTCAACATACTCTCGCTTACACCATCGATTACCGAATTCATTCAAGGAAGCAGCGATTTCATCTCTACATTTACTGAAATCAATTTTAGAAGGAAACCGATATTTCGGTCCTTTAGAAATTATATTCCTTATCCTAGAATCAGGAATAATTTTCAAATTGCCAGTAATTACATGACCAGCAGCAGGATAGCAATACTTTGAGTTTTTACAATCACATGAATCAGGAGTATTAGTATCAATATCAAGATCTGAAACAAGTTTATTGAAATTAAAAATGATAGATCTAACAGGTTTGTTATATTTATAGCAAATTATAGGTGTTTCAGTATTTTGAAAATAAGCAGGAATGGAAGAAAGCACCGATCTCTCACGGAAGATACTGGGCAAATCTATAAAATCCATACCCTTATTAATGAAGGATATTTTGAAGAAATGACGTTTATGATTAATTTCAGAATCAATGTAAGGACGGAGAGTATGCTGAGTATAGCCTCTAGTTAAGAGAGCCGCATCATATAACTGATGAGAACTATCGTAGAATTTATTCGCCTCGGTGTCCAGAAGACGTAAAACAGAAACGGGTAATGAACTTAAAAATGAAAGCATAGAGTGGCGTCCATGATTTAATAATATAATTGACAGTCACTTCAGTCTAGTATTGTTTCGTTTAAACGCACGTGATTTACGTTTAAAGTTACCATTTTTCCTGGTGCCGTGAGATCTAGTTCTGCGTTTTCGACATTCCAGGAGTGAGAAAATATCAAAGTCCGGCATTCTGGAAATATTACCCTCATGATAAATGTTGTCATTAAATCCCAGTGGAAAAGGGGTCTGTAAAAATTTAATCCATTTCAGTTCAGCTTCATGTCTTTTGATTATTTTGAATCTAGATGTAGAATTTGCATCGTAATAAAGTTTTTCCACTGGTTGTATAATAATGTTATTTACAGAATGACCTGTACGTCGAAAGTGACGGTACAAGAAAGTGTCAGTTTTCTTAGGCTTACTCATTCTACGATAATGCTCGTTCAATCTAGTTTTAAGCATGCGGTTAGTTTGACCGACGTACTGCATATTACAGTTTGCAGCACGTCAAGTAATTAGATAAATTAAATCTGTAGACTGTCATGTCAAATCAGACATGTTAACTACAGAGAAGCGTCTACCGTTTACAGATGAAGTAACGGTAGACGCAGTGCTTAAATGCGAACAACATCTGCACCTCTTGGCATTGCACTTAGAAATACTAGGATACATTCCACTTCTTTTCCACGGATTAGTATATTTTCGAAGGATGGGTGATTTGAGAGGAGATAGTCTTATACGAAGACTACTCCCAAAAACATTGGTATTGCCTGCTCCTTTGAGATTAACTGAAGTTACAGAAGACAAATTTAAGGGTCTAACCAATACCGAAGGCAACATAGTATTAAAGTTCTTAATAGAATGGGGAATCCGTACAGAAGAAGCAGAGTGTAACCTAAGGGGTGATATTGATATTTTAAATGTATTTGTAATACTCATTTTGGTTAGTAAGGTTGTGATACCGTCAAAACTAAAGCGATGTTCATACCGGTTATTAAATAAATAAAATTACTGAAGAAGATTCCTTCGAATAGAAGGTCGGTACAACAAAAGCCCACAAAACATCCTAGTCTACTTAAAGTACAGGGATGTCAAACAAGCAGTTGTTATACAACGAGGAACGAACATCGGTTTAATAATGACCTTCAACAGGTATCTAAAGGATGTCAATTGATGGAACAGTGAAAAGCAATTGCATAAGCAAACCTGATCAAGATATCATCAAGACAAACATTTTGGCTTAGTTTCATGAAGATTGAAAAAAAAAAAAAAAAAAAAAAAAAACCTGTGGCCTCTGGAGGTCGAACAAGGTTTTAACGCAATTTGGACTTAGTGACCTTGTTTTCCATCTGAAATGACCCATATTCGAACTTAACCTATATATAGTTATGACAAATATTCTTAAATAGCTTCATGAAGATGGAACCAAAACTGGCCTCTAGAGGGTGAACAAGGTTTTAACGCATTCTGACTATGCAAACTAGTTCTTGTATAGTTTCAGTTGAAGCAAAATGTGACGGCCACGGGATGGACAAGGTTTTAAATCAAATTTGACCTACGGAGCTGGATTTGACCTGACATGACCCATATATAAACTTTACCGATATATCATTAAGACATACATTCAGCTAAAGCTTCAAATAATAATTGAAAAAACAAAACTGCAGTCTATAGAGTATAACAATTTTTTAAAACAATTTGATCTTGTCTTTTAGTCCCCCGCCTATGGTGGCATTTGGACCCGGACCGCTAGGGTGAAAATCCATATCTCTAACCACTGAACAAAAGAGTCGACTCTCTGAACCAGATTTGATAACTGAAGTTAGGAATTGCGGTCCGCAACATCATCAAGATACATTCTGACAAAGAAACATGAAGACTGAGGCAAAACAGTGGGCCCCTACAGCGTGAACAAAGTTTTAAAGCAGTTTGATCTAGTGACCCAGTGTTTGATCCGACTTGATCCATATTCCAACTTGATCAAGATATCATCAAGACAAACATTTTGGCTTAGTTTCATGAAGATTAAAAAACAACTGTGGCCTCTGGAGGTCGAACAAGATTTCAGCGCAATTGGACTTAGTGACCTAGTTTTCCATCTGACATGACCCATATTTGAACTTAACCTATATATAGTTATGACAAATATTCTTAAATAGCTTCATGAAGTTTGAGCCAAAACAGGCCTTTAGAGGGTGAACAAGGCTTTAACGCATTCTGACCATGTAACCTAGTTAGTTGAAAAGACCCATATTAATCTTGTATAGTTTCAGTTGAAGCAAAATTGTGACGGCCTCGGGATGAACAAGGTTTTAAATCAAATGTGGCGTAGTGAGTTGGATTTGACCTGACATGACCCATATATAAACTTTACCGATATATAATTAAGACATACATTCAGCTGCAACTTCAAATAATAATTGAAAAAAAATCTGCAGT
The DNA here is from genome assembly GCA_963580285.1 of Lucinisca nassula. NCBI lineage: Eukaryota > Metazoa > Mollusca > Bivalvia > Lucinida > Lucinidae > Lucinisca > Lucinisca nassula. The sequence continues at coordinate 82,525,147 of OY757022.1, read as the reverse complement.
CTATAGACTGTAAACAATTTTAAAAAACGATTTGATCTAGTCTTTGATTCCACATGTCCCATATTCAAACTTAACCAAAGTCTTGTATCATCGAGACAAAACATTCTGGTAAAGTTTCATAAGATTGGGGCTATTCTGCAGCCTCTAGGGGATGAACAAGACATGTGTTGACGACGGACAAATCGCGACGCACATACGTCTGACACAGGGTGATCATAATAACTCACTTTTGCGCTTTGTTCTCGGTGAGCTAACAATAGCAAGGAAAAATGGTTTGTTCATTAACATTTCACAAGGTCATAAATAGGGATTTTTAACAACCAAGGGGCATAACTCCATGACTAAAAGGCTAACTTTGCGAGTTTTCAAACCGATTCAAACGTTTTTTTTCCCCGCCTACGTATATACATGTACTCAAATTCAATAAAAACGCACCGCTAGTACTATATCTCAAATTTTAATTGATTCACAATATTTCGAGAATTTGATCACGTTTAATGAATTATCACTAACTTAGCCACAGGCTCACTACAGCGTTACATCATTTCATTGGACGCAGAGATACGAAGACTCGAGTAAGTCCACACACACGAAAAATCAAAATCACATATCCTAATACCGGGTATGTCCACCATTAGCATCAAGTGTTGCATGGTATCGACGCATCATACTTCGAATTAAAGGTTGTATCTGGTCTTGTGTAATGTTGCCCCATTTTTCCTGTAGCGCCATGGCAAGCTGCTGGCAGTTGATTGGCGGATTACGTCGGCTGTACACACGTTTTCCGAGCTGGTCCCAAAAGTACTCAATTGAGTTTAATTTCGGCGAAAACGCAGGACAAGGAAGAACATGCACACGATTTTGATTGCAAAGGCCTCGCAGAATGGGCACGTGCATTGTCATGTTGGAAAAGCGTAACGGCATTATTATTGCGTAATAACGTTACCACCTCAGGCTATAAGGTTTCATAGGTGTACCGACGTGCCGCTGAATTGAACTAAATAACGATGATTTGGATTTTAAGGCGCCGCCAGATCCCTCCCCATTACGCTACCACCACCCCCGCGTGACACAACAGCCTTAAAATCACTCCCCACGTCGACGCGATACATTATTCGCCGCCTAACTAACATTTCAACACAAATATCTGATCAAACATAATGTAATGATAAGGTCCGAAATTCCAAACAGAGCTGAAACCGACCCACACAAGAGTACTGGTAAACCGCTTAGAGGATCTAAGGCTGCCCAGGCAAAGAGGTGCGAGTCGGACCGTCCATGCTTATAAACCCTATTGGTATAATTGGGCGCCAGGGCTTGAGAAGTCAATTCGTCTGAATGTCGGGTAATAGAAGCCTCCGTGGTGTAGTGGTAACGCTACTCGCCTTGTAAACCAGGGATCGCAGGATCGATACCGGGCTTCTCCAGACTTTCGGATGAGTCTTTAAATCGAGGTCCCTTCTCCGTATGACCTTAGCTGTTGGTGGGACGTAAAACTCAAACACACACTCACTCAATGTCGGGTAAAAAAACCCAACAAAATTGGAAGCAACGTCTTCAAAATGGCCTATACAGTGTTGACGGGGACGTTAAACCTCTGACCAAACAAACAATCAAACAAGGTCCGACATAGGTTTAGGAAATATACTACATGCATGGTAGTTAACCCAATCACGGTTGACAACTTTGCTTCCATCTTTCCAGCGTAAAGGCTCACAGCTTAAAGGTTCCTCTGCCATGATTTATTTTTGTTATGGATTTTCTTTGAGTGTGTGTATCGCTTAAATCATTTTGCTTTGGATAGACAATTGGCCATTTTGTGGGAAAGTAACTGTTCTTCTTTGGCTTTCCGCTAGTGATGTTTCCATTTGGGTCTAGTTGTTTCGTGTTTGTTCTTCTTTCCCTTGGTATCTCCGACGGGAGCTGTGGGTCAACTGTATCGATTTCTGATCATTGCCTTCACTTCTATATTACTGAGAATTAGAGAGTATCTAATTTTATGTAATGGTGGTTGGTGCCTGATGCTCTGTCTCTGGTCGGGCCCATCGGTCTTCTTTTGCTCCGGCATTTCAGAAGTTTCTTGCTGTCGAGTCCTCGCCGTTGTTTCATTTTTGTGTTCATGGAGATGTTGCACTGATGAGTTAGGAGGCCTACGAATTGTTTGTCTAAATCTCGATGGAAGTAAGGGCGAGGATTGTGGCCACGTAGAATCGATTTAAGCGACCCCATCCCCCAGCCCCAGTGGAATTCGTTTCACTGACTGTTCCAAGGCGGTTCTTCTGTCGGTTTATTATTGTTTTGGTTTGTCTTCGGGTGTGTGTATAGCTTACATTATTTTGTTTTGTCTAGCCAGTTGGCCATTTAGTGGGAAAGTAACTGCCCTTTTGGCTTTCTGCTACTGATGTTTCCACCAGGGTCTAGTTGTTTCATGTTTGTGTTTCTTTCCCTTTGGTGTCTCTGATGGGAGCTGTTGGTTAATTGTATCGATTCCTGATCGTTGCCTCCACTTCTATTTTTATAGCAAAGGAGAAGACGTAACTGTATGAGTAATCTGCCGACATCACAAGTTTTTGAACTCATCCGAGCTTTTATCCCTGACTTTCGTACTTATAGGTAAATTGCAAGAAGACTGAAGAGCTACGGTGATGGCAAGTTAAAAGTTAGGCATTTTCAGCAATTAAGGGGACATAACTCTATGGTTAAAAGGCCGACTATGCCAGTTTTCGAACTCATCCGAGCTTTTATATCCTGCCTAGATATATGTGTTTTTAGAAAGATCCGATCAACACTGAAGGCGCTACTGTGATGAAATCATTGTCCCGTTGTAAGTCTAAGGGACATTGTGGTTTCCATATCAACAAAGTTTTCAATCGATTTCGATAAAAAGCCTGTGTCATCAATCCACCTACAGAGGCAAACTACAGATGTGAAATTATTAAAATTAGCCTGTAGCCTGCATAGGTATAACTGGTCAAATGTGTTGACAGAAGGACGGACGGACGGACGGACGACAGATGACCTACCATACTTATAACTCCAGGTGAACTTTAAAGTTATGTAGAAAAAGCCACTATCAAAACCAAAGAACTCCTCCATCTCAAGTCGCAAAAACAATATAAAATGACATAAAAAAATAGAACTGAATGCAACGGAATCGATACAACTACTAAACACCTTCCATTAGAGACACCAAAGGGAAAAAAACATCAACCTGAAATAACACTAATTGAAACATCGCAAGTGGAAAGCCAATGGATAGTTACTTTCCCACAAAATGGCACATAGTAAACAATATACGGGGCAAAAATAGTTAGGGATATTTTTCTTCTTGAGTGAAATGTATAACGGGTATCAATCCAATCCATAATATTATGGTGTAATAATAACGTTTATTCAATAACAATAAATTGTGTAGAACTGAAATCAGTTCACTCTCTTGTACAGAAAAAAACATGCACAATACAACAGTAGGGCTGGGTGAAAAATGTCACAAATACACAGTGCTCAATTTTCACCGGGGAGAGTTGCACATCACCTGAATTTGAGCGCTAATACTTTCAAAAGTGAACAAATTTCTAGTTAACAAATCTACTGCTTTACTATTGACGACATCTGCTCAACTAGAGTTAAAATGCCACAACGTCGACGTCTGCCAAACGACGGGCGCTTACGCTTTTGGAATGCTCAAAGCTGGCATGAAGTTGCTAGACGTTTGGGCGTTTCACAGAGTGTGATCAGCCGCCTACGAACTCGATTGGCACCGAGGTCTACGTCGCAAGCCCAGGATCGGTTCCTGCGTTCGTCAGCCTTGAGATCACGTTCAGTAAGCGCCGAACAACTGCGCTAAAGAATTAGAAAAAGAGTGTCTGTTCAAACTTTGCGGAACTGGACTTAGAGCTCGGCGACCTTACGTTGTGGTGCCACTTTCCCAGAGACATAGACAAGCCAGGCTAGCATGGACAAGGCAGCATCGTCGATGGATTAACCAAAAATTGGCGACTGTACTCTTTAACGACTAGTCACGGTTTCTGCTGGACAGGCTTCACAGACGACGTCGCGTTTGGCGTCGCAGAGGTGGGAGGTACGCGAACTGCGCCATTGTTGAACATGACCGGTATGGAGGAGGCGGTCTAATTGTATGGCGTGGGTGGCATACCTGTTCGTTCCCGAGCCGCTTGTTCTTAATGGATCTCTGACAGGCCAACGCTACATCAGTGAAGTGCAAAAGCCGGTTGTTCTGCCTTTTGTTCAGCAACAACACGTAGTGCTGCAGGATGACAACGCAAGACCTCATCGGCGAGTAAAGTACAGCAGTTCCCGCAGCAGAACAATGTGGATCATCTCGATTGGCCTGTTCGATCCCCTGACTTGTCGCCAATCCAGCATGTTTGGGACATTATCGGCCAGCGTGCACGACAGAGAGTTCCACGACCACGAACGGTCCAAGCTTTGGGCGCAGCCTTGCAGGAGGAGTGGAGGAGGGTACCCCAGCTACAGATTGCCAGAATCATCAGGCGCGTATGTGTAGTCGATGTGTGGCCTGCATAGATGCAGCAGGTGAACATACGCGATATTGACAGATTTGTGAGGTTTTATTGGTGACACTAGTGATCTTCCATACAAATTTTCTCATTCACATCTAGTGCTACTCCAACGGATGGATTTTCGTCTGTAAATGAAATGATGTAATCAAATATATCAATTTCAGATTTCACGGAGATGTTGCACTGATGAGTTAGGAGGCCTTCACGCGGACTGAACAAATTATTTGTCTAAATCGCGACGGAAGTAAGTGCAAGGATTGTGGCCACGTAAAATCGATTTAGCTCCCCAGTGGAAATCTTTCTACTGACCGTTCCAATGCGGTTCTTCTGTGGCGATTTATTTATGTTGTTGTTTGTTACTTACTGTGTGTATCACTTGTGTCGTTTTATTTTGGATGGCCATATGGCCATTTTGTGGGAAAGTAACTGTCCTTATGGCCTTGCTTTGTTTAGAATTCCATTATGGTCTGTCGCTTTATGTTTGTGTTCCTTTCCCTTTGGTGTCTTTGATGGGTGGAGTAAGTTAATTGTATCGATTCCTGATCTTTGTTTTACTTCTACTTTTCTTAGTTTAAATGTCTTAGTTTCCTTTTATTTCACCGTACATACAAATATTTCTAACTTCTTTTGCCATGTATAGTTATATGTGTTTCAACACACAGTATTTATTATATTATGAAAAGTAGAATGTTAGGCAATTATCTGGAATCGATACAATGGCATAACATATTCTGTCCAATATATGAAAAGGTTGATTTTGGAAGCAAGACTACATATTCGAATGAAAACCAGAAACTCGGTTTTATTGTGTATCTTCATAAACAGCACTATTGACTGCAAGGCTGAATCCCCTCCCCCCCCCCCCCTGCATCGATATCAGCGGTATTCGGTTTTCATTTTACTCGCAATGAACACGATGCATAAATAAATAAATAAAAAACATATAAAATAAAATCAAATAAAGATACAATCTGCACTATGGTGAAGTACGGGGAGACTTGAAAGGGAAAGAAAAAAAAGAAATAAAAAAGAAAGAAAAATGAGGTCATACATTCAATGATAATGACAAAAATGCAAAACAAACGACTGTATTGGTTAACTGCAGAAGGATAAAACTCGGGAGTATGAAGAAAAAAAATCCACTCTTTCCCTTAATTCCAAATGCAGTGCCATATATAATAACAACAACCAATTGATGCTGTGGATGCTGCCTAGCTCAACGTTAAGTCATTAGGTAATAAGCAATTTGACGTCAGGGCAGGGACAAAGCATCAGCTGGATCACGATGGTCGAATTGAAGTGAAAGCAATAATCATAAATCGGTACAATAACCGCACATCTCGAATCTAAGACTCCAAATGGAAAGAAACGGAAACATAAAATAACTTCACCATAATAAAAGCGGCACGGCACAAATGGTAAGCCAAAAGAACAGTTACTTTACCACAAAATGGCCAAACGTCTATCCAGAATAAAAATATATTAGCGATACACACATTCATTGGCAACTCAAAACAAAAATATACAAGCGATACACACATTCAAAGACGAACTATAACAAAAATAAACCGCGACAGGAGAACCGTCTTGAAACGGTCAGTGAAAAGTATGTCATTGGATGCTTAAATCGATCTTATGCGGCCGCAGTCCTCGCCCTTACTTCTGTCATGGTTTAGACAAATAATTTATTCAGACCAAATAAAGGCTTCCTAACTCCTTTCCTAAGTGCAACATCTCCGAGAAAATAAAAACAAACAATTACAGAGATGCGAAAACGGCGAGGACTTGACAGCATGTAATAACTGAAATGCTGGAGCAAAAGAAAACCAGCAGTAGACTCAGATGGGTCCGACTAGAGACAAAGCATCAGGTACCGACCAACATTACCTAAAATAATTTTTAGTAAGCCTTTACGCTGGAACCGTCATCCCAGTAAACACAAAACGTTATCGTAACGTTTTTACAGGTTTCAAAATGGTTACGCAGAACGTGACGTTTTGTAAACGCTTTCCTAACGTTTTTTTTCTGTGTCAAACTGCGATGACTGTTTTAGGCAATCAGATAAAAATACCTCCCCTCTACAAAACCAGGAGCTTATTCCTTAGCCTGTCAAATACTTTCCGAGGAAGTTATAAAAAGGTTACAGAAAAACGAAAATTTTATCAATGTTGTGAAAACGTTCAATAAATGTTGCAGATTTGTTTTATAAACATGATAAATCTGCACCTTCTTTCCGCCAATATTCTTTGAACAAAGAACAAAGAAAATCGGACGCCTCACCGAATTAGAGTTTTTCCCGCTCATTTTGCTCCAGGTAACTTTTGATTTGATGATTTAATTGCATGTGGTTCTTATTTTATTTGCATCGGATAATAATATAATGTAACTGTAATGCGCGATTGTTTTAATTTGGTGGCTGTCACATGTTTTCGCGACTAATGAAGTAAACACACATCTGTTGCATGGCAATATTCGTAAATAGTGACTTGTTTTCGGTCAACTGGTGACGACAAGTTTATTCACTGCATTTGATTGATTTTATGACCGAATTTCTGTTATTAATTCAAAAGTAATTGATCAAAGTGTTTCGTTTGAACCAAACTTTGTGAAAATGTTCTTGAAACATTCAATCTACATCGGTGCGTGCATTTGTTGAACATTTTCATATATATGTCAAAAACAGTATTTTCATGATGAAAATTCGTAGAAGTTTTCTCATCACTGCTTAAAACAAAGGATGTGGGTGTCTGGTTCTAACGAGTACCCACAATCTAAGTCTTCGGACAAAAATAAGAAAAATAATGAATTCTCCAGTAAACCCAGTTTTCTTTATATAAAACGGGGTCTACAGGGCCGTTCATTACTTGGACTTGGTAAAATGATGGACAGGGCTTCAGATAAAAAAATAATATGGATATAATTTTAATTACACACTGTTAAAGCATATATATGCTATGTTGTTTACAGTTGTCAATTTTACAGAACACCCATAACATTTTTACATGAAATAACCACTTCTTCTTGCCTGAGACACACTTATATGATTTTTAACCCCTTGAACCCCACTTAATAAAACGTCTCCCTGCCCTACATCATATTGTAGATTATATTTTCTTGTCCTTTGGGATCATTGATTCCATTGTGGAATTTTGAAAATATCTGAGGGTCACTGATGAGGCCTAATTGGCCGAAACTAGCTACTCTGGCTCAGAAAACATATACACTCCATATTTTTCAGTTCTTTGGTGTTTTCCTTGCTTCCAAAGGATAACCCTTTTATAGAACGTATTTAACTTCACTACAGCTGGTGTGTGGGAATGTTGTGGTGGGGGTAAAATGTCTCCCTGCCCTACATCATAGTGTAGATTATATTTTCTTGTCATTTGGGATCATTGATTCCATTGTGGAATTTTGAAGATATCTGAGGGTCACTGATGAGGCCTAATTGGCCGAAACTAGCTAGTCTGGCCCAGAAAACATATACACTCCATATTTTTCAGTTCTTTCGTGTTTAACTTGCTTCCAAAGGATAACACTTTTATAGAAGGTATTTACAGGGGTATACATTATTTTTCTTATTTTCGCTCAAAAACATAGATTGTGGGTGCTCGTTAGAATCGTCACGCCGAGGCGGTTCTAACGAGTACCCACAGTCTATGTTATGGGCAGAAAAATGAAAAATATCAGAATTTTTCAATTTGTGGTGCCAGGTAAAGTATTCAATATATTTAAATAGGCGTGTTTAAGTAATGTCAGTGATATTGTTTTACTCTGTTTTAACCAGATAATATGATTTGACATATAGTGGAATGTACTTTACTGTTTACAACAACATGTCAAATTCCCGTGTAATCTACACTTAAGAAATGTTAAGCCCCGGCTAAGGCTCGCCTTCTAAATCTGGACTTCAAGAGCAAGTTATTGCAAATAACCACTAGATGACTTCAAAGGAAAAAACAAACAAACATAATTTAGCCATAAGAACGCATATTAATTAAGACAAAGGGTTATTGAATAAATGTCCCTGGTTTATTTATCAGGTTGAATTAAACCTTCCATATGAAAGTTACTTAAATGTTCCCAAAAACTTTTTAAGAACTTCTGTTTTAAACGTTTTTTAAAATGTATATTTACTGCTTAGAATAACATTTTAAACGTTTTTGAACGTTATATGAATGTTTTTCAAACGTTTTTCAAAAACGTCTTTGCGACGTAAAAAAAAACTTTCCCTATAAACGTTATTTAAACGTTCACAAAAAACGTTTTTTAACGTTTTTAAAAACGTTTTTGAAACGTTCTAAAAATATTTCTTTGTTAGCTGGGATAGAGTCTGAGGCCTGATCCGCCGGCGTGCAACTAAAAAGGGAAGCAAAGTAGAAGTAAAACAAAGATCAGGAATCGATACAATTAACTTAATCCAACCATCAAAAACACCAAAGGGAAAGAAACACAAACATTAAGCGACCAGACCATAATGGAAACCTAAACAAAGGAAGGCCATAAGGACAGTTACTTTCCCACAAAATGGCCATATGGCCATCCAAAATAAAACGACACAAGTGATACACACAGTAAGTAACAAACAACATATAAACCATGATTGGGTTAACTACCATGCATGCAGTCTGTCGTATAAAATTTATGTTGCACCCGGTTGTTTTATATCAAAGAATGATTTTACGAAGTTGCGTACCAAAGTCATTGCAAGAATATATTTTTCTGAATTATCATGCCTCGATAGTGCAGTGGATAACGCGACTTATGAATGAGAGGTAGTGCGTTCGAATCCGGCCACCGGAATCGAGGTGTGTCCTTTGGCAAGACACGTAATGACACTGCCCCACTCCACCCAGGTATAAATTGGTTCTAGTGGTGTTAATTGCCCCCCTCTCTCTCTCGCGCGCATCAAAACACCCGGAATGGTGTTCGAGGGCGATTCAATTAGCTTGAAGCTTTCATTGCAATGAGCTAAAATAAATAAGTATAAACTAAACTAATTTATATGCTAAAAAGCACCATAAAATTTGGGTTCGGATATGCCTTGTTGCCAAAGAGATTTTAAGTCCAACATTGAATTTTGAAACTAAATCGGAATGACGTCTGAAAAACTTAGAAAATTCTTTACGTTGTTTATGATACCGATAACTCTAATAAAGAAGTTAGCAGTTAACAATTTATTAGGAGTGTTGAAGTCAGTTACATGTAGGGACTCTCTGGCAAATTGGATATAATTACGAAATATACACCTCGTAGGGTGGAACATTAGCATCTAAGAAAGGAGAAATTACAATCTCTAAAAAATGAAAACCTGCGCGTGTATCATACATTTGGCAGGAATTATACCCACTTCAATAAATAAATGTAAATCGAAAAACGGTGCTTCGGTATCAGAAGAATTTGTTTCATTTAACAGAATGTCACTGATCAAAACATCGAAGTAAGTATTGTCAATAGCTAATAAATCATCCAAATATCTAGAAGTCGAGCATAAATCTTCAATGATTTCAGATTAGTTTTCAACGGAAAGGGACATCATGAAGTCTCTTTCATAACAAAACATGAACAGATCAGACACAAGGGGTGCGCAATTCGTACCTATTGGAATACCCGCATTGTTTTCTAAATAACTTACTACCAATTAAAAATCAAAAATGAGTTCCTTTAAGAGCAATGAAAACATTCATAAGAGAGGAGATGGGTCATACTACGTAGTTTCGGCTAGTAAAGCCTCATCAGTGACCCTGTAATAATCCGACAACGAAAGCCAGAGGAAACATACTGCAATTTTGCGAGTTTCGAATAGGCAGTCGATTCAAAGACTGATATAAATCATAATGGGATCCAAACAATTAAAAAAACCTGCCTAGAATATGAGTCTAAACCAAAAATTTATTTCTGATTTCTCAAAATATTTACGCTGATCTCAAAGGACCAAAAGTAAAATATAAACTGCACTATGGTTGATGTACGGGGAGACGTTTTACGACCGCCACACGGCACAACACCAGCTGCAGTGAAGGCAAATAAAAATCAAAAATGAGTTCCTTTAAGAGCAATGAAAACATTCATAAGAAAGGAGATGGGCCATACTACTATCTTATATAATATTGTCAAGTAGAAAGCTAAAAGCTTCACACACTTTCTGACATGAGCATAATGTATAAATTTATGTAATTCAGAAGTGAAAACAATCTTACATTACATGCAAGATACAGGGAATGTTTACTATGTCCGTTCAATTACATCGTTCAGGTTTTCTTTTATAAGATTATTAGGAAGGGTAGTGTAAAGCCTGGACAAATAATAAGTAGACAGACTAGCACGAAAACGTCTGGATTTCAATTTATTTGAAAAGTAGAAGTAAAACAAAGATCAGGAATCGATACAATTAACTTACTCCACCCATCAAAGACACCAAAGGGAAAAAAACACAAACATTAAGCGACCAGACCATAATGGAAACCTAAACAAAGGAAGGCCATAAGGACAGTTACTTTCCCACAAAATGGCCATATGGCCATCCAAAATAAAAAGACACAAGTGATACACACAGTAAGAAACAAACAACAACATAAATAAACCGCCACAGAAGAACCGCCTTGGAACGGTCAGTGGAAAGATTTCCACTGGGGGGCTTAAATCGATTTTACGTGGCCACAATCCTCGCCCTTACTTCCGTCGCGATTTAGACAAATAATTTGTTCAGTCCGCATGAAGGCCTCCTAACCCACCAGTGCAACATCTCCGTGAACACAAAAAATCAAAGAACCACAGAGGTGAGACAACGGTGAGGACTCGACAGCAAGAAACCACTGAAATGCTGGAGCAAAAGAAAACCACCAGTTAGACTCCGATGGGCCTGACCAGAGATAGAGCATCAGGCACCAACCAACATTACCTTGAATTAGATCTCTCTAATTCTCAATAAGCATTTACGTTGGAGCCGTCATAGAATCTGAGGCCTGACCCATCGGCGTGCAATTAAAGAGGGAAGCAAAGTTGCCAACCGTGATTGGGTTAATTACCATGCATAAAGTCAGTCTTATAACATCCATGTTGTACCCAATCTTTTTATATCGAAGAATGTTTTTACGAAATTGGGTGCTGAAGTCATTGCGGTTATATATTTTTCTGAATTTATATACTATGTCACCATAAAATTCGGGTTCCGATAGACCTTGTTGCAGAAGAGATTTAAGTCCAATATTGAATTTAGAAATTAAATCAGAATGGCGTCTATAATTTGAAAAGGCTTTTCGTAGTTAATGGTACCGATAACCCTGATTAAGGAGTTTAGCGGTTAATAATTTATTACGAGTGTTGAAGTCAGTTACATGTCTACACACTCTAGCAAATCGAATTAATTGCGAAATATAAACGCCATAGGATGGCGCATGAGGAACATAACCATCCAAAAAGGAAAATTTACAATCACAAAATCAAAGTCATCGCGTTTATCATAAATTTTGCACGAAACAAACCCATCTACAATAGATAGATGTAAATCCAAAAACGGGGCCTCGATATCAGAAGAATTTGCTTTATTTAACTGAAGTTCTGGAGGGTAAATATGACTGATCAAACCATCGAAATAGGTATTATCAATATTTAATAAATCATCTAAATATCTAGAAGTGGAGCTAAAAGCTTCAATAATTTCAGATTGGTTATCAATGGAAAGCGACAACATGAATAAAATATTACTTGAGTTCCTTTAAGAGCAATGAAAACATTCATAAGAAAGAAAATGTGTCATACTACGTAGTTTCGGCTAATAAAGCCTCATCAGTGACCCTGTAATGATCGGGCAAAGAAAACCAGAGGAAACATACTGCAATTTTGCAAATTTCGAATAGGCAGTCGATTCAAAGACTGATATAAATCAAAATGGGGTCCAAAGAATTAAAAGCCTGTCTAGAAAAGGAGTCTAAACCAATAATTTTTTTCTGATTTGTCAGAATATTCTCGCTGATCTCAAAGGACCAAAAGTAAAATATAAACTGCACTATAGTTGATGTACGGGGAGACGTTTTACGGCCGCCACAAGTCTCTTTCATAACAATACAAGAACAGATCAGCCACAGGAGGTGCCCAATTCGTACCCATCGGAATACCCACAATTTGTCTAAATAACTTAGTACCGAATCTAAGATAAATATTGTCAAGTAGAAAGGTGAGGGCATCACACACTTTCTGACATGACCAAAGTGTATAATTCTTGTGCTCTTTAGAAGTGAAAAATGCATTTCTGACTCTGGTCTCTGGTCGGGCCCATCGGAGTCCAACTGTTGGTTTTCTTTTGCTCCAGCATTTCAGTGGTTTCTTGCTGTCGAGTCCTCACCGTTGTCTCACCTCTGTGGTTCTTTGATTTTTTGTGTTCACGGAGATGTTGCACTGATGAGTTAGGAGGCCTTCATGCGGACTGAAAAAAGTATTTGTCTAAATCGCGACGGAAGTAAGGGCGAGGATTGTGGCCACGTAAAATCGATTTAAGCCCCCAAGTGGAAATCATTCAACTGACCGTTCCAATGCGGTTCTTCTGTGGCGGTTAAATTCATGGTGTTGTTTGTTTCTTACTGTGTGTATCACTTTTGTCTTTTTATTTTGGATGGCCATATGGCCATTTTGTGGGAAAGTAACTGTCCTTATGGCCTTCCTTTGTTTAAGTTTCCATTATGGTTTGGTCGCTAAATGTTTGTGTTTCTTTCCCTTTGATGTCCTTGATGGGTGGAGTAAGTTAATTGTATCGATTCCTGATCTTTGTTTTACTTCTACATTACATGCAAGATAGAGAGAATCTTCTCTGTGAAAAGCGCATTCAATTAAATCATTAAGCTTTTCTTTTATTAGATTATGAGGGAGTGTAGTGTAAAGAGTGGAAAACTCGTAAGTAGACAGACTTGAAGCACGAAAATGTCTGGATTTCAATTTATTTAAAACCTCATTCGATTTTTTTATAGACCAAAACAGATTTCTTCCTGATCTTTCAAAGACTTTATCACAATATTTAATCACATGCGTTTTAATAGCAGTAAGACAGGAAGTTAATAATTTAGATAGTTCAGTGGTAGTGCAAGAGCTAGAATTTGCGATAAACCGTGCTTTGTAAGGTCTTTTATGAAGTTTTGGTAACCAGTATAGCGTAGGAAGCTTGTCTTGGCCTTCGGTAACACACACAGCAAACTTGGTGGCTGAATGACAAACATGTTTATCTACTATAGCTCCCTTTTCAGCTAAAGGCTGAAGTCCATAGGCCTTAGTATCACCCAGCTCCTGCTTAAGCGTGTTAACATAGTGGAGCCGTCACATAACGACGACTTTGTCAGCGGCCTTGTCTGCAGGGGCCAAAACAAACTTCTTATGAAATTCTTGAATACCTAGTTTAAGATGACGTAAAGACGTCTTGGGCTTAGGAGGTAATAAGTTAGTATTTTGAGAATAGAAAGAAATGCGTTTATTCACTAGTTTAAAAATGCTAAGTTTCCAGTCCTTAAGGGCTTTATGCTCAACATACTCTCGCTTACACCATCGATTACCGAATTCATTCAAGGAAGCAGCGATTTCATCTCTACATTTACTGAAATCAATTTTAGAAGGAAACCGACATTTCGGTCCTTTAGAAATTATATTCCTTATCCTAGAATCAGGAATAATTTTCAAATTGCCAGTAATTACATGACCAGCAGCAGGATAGCAATACACGGAGTTTTTATAATCACATGAATCAGGAGTATTAGTATCAATATCAAGATCTGAAGCAAGTTTATTGAAATTAAAAATGATAGGTCTAACAGGTTTGTTTGAAACCTCATTCGAAATTTTTATGCACCAAAAGAGATTTCGATTCTGATCCCCCCCCCACCCCCAACACACACACCCCATTATGTATATTGCTCCATTTTAGTTAGGTTTTGATACAACACCCGTTTGGGAAAGAGCTGCGAACTCAGTTTGCCTGTTGTGCGTGTTATTTACTGTCGTCGCTCCGTGTTTCGACTTCTTTCCCTCGTGATATTGTGGGAAGAATTTGGGATCTGATAGTATCAGTTCCTGATCGTTTCTCTTTTTAATTTTCTCCCTGTCATTATCGCAATATTTAATCACATCTTTTTGATGGCAGTACGACATGAAGTTAATAATTTGTGAAGATCAGTGGTTGTAAAAGAGCTTGAATTTGCAATAAAACGTGCTTTGTATGGTCTTTTATGAAGTTTAGGTAACAAATATAACGTAGGAAGGTTGGTGTTTGCCTTTTGTAACACATACAGCAAATTTGGTAGCGGCATGAGAATGACAACTGTGGCCATTTACTACATCCCTATCTACAGCCAAAGGCTGTAGTTCAAAGTAGAAGTAAAACAAAGATCAGGAATTGATACAATTAACTTACTCCATCCATAAAAGACACCAAAGGGAAAGAAATACAAACATTAAGCGACCAGACCATAATGGAAATCTAAACAAAGGAAGGCCATATGGACAGTTACTTTCCCACAAAATGGCCATATGGCCATCCAAAATTAAAAGACACAAGTGATACACACAGTAAGTAACAAACAACAACATAAATAAATCGCCACAGAAGAGCCGCCTTGGAACGGTCAGTGGAAGATTTCCATTGGGGGGCTTAAATCGATTTTACGTGGCCACAATCCTCGCCCTTACTTCCGTCGCGATTTAGACAAATAATTTGTTCAGTCCGCATGAAGGCCTCCTAACTCATCAGTGCAACATCTCCGTGAACACAGAAATCAAAGAACCACAGAGGTGAGACTACGGTGAGGACTCGACAGCACGAAACCACTGAAATGCTGGAGCAAAAGAAAACCAACAGTTAGACTCCGATGAGCCCGGCCAGAGACAGAGCATCAGGCACCAGCCAACATTATCTCTTTAATTTTCAATAAGCCTTTACGTTGGAGCCGTCATAGAATCTGAGGCCTGACCCACCGGCGTGCAATTAAAGAGGGCAGCAAAGTTGCCAACCGTGATTGGGTTAACTACCATGCATGCAGTCTGTCGTATAATATCCATGTTGTACCCAATCTTTTTATATCGAAGAATGATTTTACGAAATTGGGTGCTGAAGTCATTGCGGTTATATATTTTTCTGAATTTATATACTAAGTCACCAAAAAATTCGGGTTCCGATAGACCTTGTTGCAGAAGAGATTTAAGTCCAATATTGAATTTTGAAATTAAATCAGAATGGCGTCTATAAAATTTTGAAAAGGCTTTGCGTAGTTTATGGTACCGATAACCCTGATTAAGAAGTTTAGCCGTTAATAATTTATTACGAGTGTTGAAGTCAGTTACATGACTACACACTCTAGCAAATCGAATTAATTGCGAAATATAAACGCCATAGGATGGCGCACGAGGAACATCACCATCCAAAACAGGAAAATTTACAATCTCAAAATCAAAGTCATCGCGTTTATCATAAATTTTGCACGAAACAAATCCATCTACAATAGATAGATGTAAATCCAAAAACGGGGCCTCGGTATCAGAAGAATTTGCTTTATTTAACTGAAGTTCTAGGGGGTAAATCTGACTGATCAAACCATCAAAATAGGTATTATCAATATTTAATAAATCATCTAAATATCTAGATGTAGAGCTAAAAGCTTCAATAATTTCAGATTGGTTATCAATGGAAAGCGACAAAATGAAGTCTCTTTCATAACAATACAAGAACAGATCAGCCACAAGAGGTGCGCAATTAGTACCCATCGGAATACCCACAATTTGTCTAAATAACTTAGTACCGAATATAATATAAATATTGTCAAGTAGAAAGGTGAGGGAATCACACACTTTCTGACATGACCAAAGTGTATAATTCTTATGCTCTTTAGAAGTGAAAAATGCATTTCTGACATTACATGCAAGATAGAGAGAATCTTCTCTGTGAAAAGCCCATTCAATTAAATCATTAAGCTTTTCTTTTATACGATTATGAGGAAGTGTAGTGTAAAGAGTGGAAAAATCGTAGGTAGACAGACTAGAAGCACGAAACTGTCTAGATTTCAATTTATTTAAAACCTCATTCGAATTTTTTATAGACCAAAACAGATTTCTTCCTGATCTTTCAAAGACTTTATCACAATATTTAATTACATGCGTTTTAATAGCAGTAAGACAGGAAGTTAATAATTTAGAAAGTTCAGTGGTAGTGCAAGAACTAGAATTTGCAATAAACCGTGCTTTGTAAGGTTTTTTATGAAGTTTTGGTAACCAGTATAGCGTAGGAAGCTTGTCTTGGCCTCCGTTAACACACACAGCAAACTTGGTGGCTGAAAGACAAACATGTTTATCTACTATAGCTCTCTCTTCAGCCAAAGGCTGAAGTTCATAGGCCTTAGTACCACCAAGCTCCTGCTTAAAGGACTACGGAAACAATTTTACTTTTAATCAAATATTGTTCAGTCATAAGAATCCTGCGCATCCCCGCAGAGCTTAGTCTGTTAAACCTTACAGCTACCTGTGTAAACCGCTTAGAGATAAAAATACCTCCAATATGCATGTATTCCGCCACTCTACGCTGCTTATCGGTGAGTGACGTCACAGTTCCCATTCCATTGAAGAACGTGTAAAGATTAATATTTATTTCTTTGCATTACGCTTTTATTTTCTGGAAACAAATACATTAATATGGCGTATTTTGTAGCATTTGGGTGCACAAGTAAACATTCAAAAGGATGTGGGATTCATTTCTTTGCATTCCCAAGTGATCCTAAACTACGACAACAATGGGTGTTTTATTGTAAAAGAAGCACGACTTTCAAGTGATTTGATTTGATTTGAGGTTTAACTTCCCTGTCAACACTGTAAAGGTCATTTGGAGACGTTGCTTCCAATTTTGTTGGACTTTTACCCGACATTGAGATGAAATGACATCTCAAGCCCTGTCGCCCAATGAAACCAATAGGGTTTATAAGCATGGGCGGTCCGACTCGTGCGCACCGCTTTGCCTGGGCAGGCTTAGATCCTCTAAGCGGGTTACCAGTACTCGTGTGCGGGTCGGATTCAGCTCTGTGTGGAAGCATCATGCAGCCCATATATTTCTTCAAGCCCCGGTGGGCGTGGGGCCGTAATTTTCAAGTGAATGTAACGAAAGAGACCCACAGAAAATGGCTGAATTTGGATACCCAAATGCAAGGCCGATGTTTTAAGTGTGTGTGTGTAGGTTTCTGACCGTAGAAGAGGTCCCACTTTGCCTCAGGCTACTCGCACGCCAAGTTAGCGATGTAGACCCGGATAGTCTCACCCCGAGTGTTTTTTCTGCACGTTTCTTTGTTTTCGGATATGCTTAGAAGATTAGCCGACAACTGAATACTTTCAATGTAGCGCAGAATATTCACTTATTTTATGGCCGTGGCATCTGATATGGGCCTACACTGTTTGCCAGTTACCCGTGTTTGGTTTTCTGGAACAAAATGGGTTAATGATCATGTGTCCGCTGAGGTGTTCCGTGATGTTTTAATCTGAATTCTATCATTCTTTTTAGCACAACTCACTGAAGCTCCCGTGGTGTAGCGGCTGTGCTTCTCGCCTCAGAAACCAAGGGTCGCGGGTTCGATCCCTGGCTTCTGTAGAGTTCGGAATTTTAAAACCGAAGTCCTGTCCCCGGATGTCCTTAGCTGATGGTTGGACGTTGAACACGAACACACACACACACACACACACACACACACACACACACACACACACACACACACACACACACACACACACACACACACACAAACATCATAACTCACTAATTTGTAGTTATTATTGTTATTATTATAGCTCATGTGCGGCCCCCGCCCATAGGGGCTTGAAGAAATATATGGGCGACATGATGCTTCCACGCAGAGCTAAATCCGGCCCGCACACTAGTACTGGTAAACCGCTTAGAGGATCTACGTAAGCCTGTCCAGGAACCGCGGTGCGAGGCGGACCGTCCATGCTAATAAACCCTATTGGTTTTATTGGGCGACAGGGCTTGAGATGTCATTTCATCTCAATGTCGAGTAAAAGTCCCACAAAATTGGAAGCAACGTCTCCAAAATGACCTTTACAGTGTTGACGGGTACGTTAAACCTCAAATCAAACAAACAAATTATAGCTCATGTGTTGGTATCTTCGGTTGTTGGTACACTGCTTGCTGAAGTACAGCCTGAAGTGGAAAGGCGGCATAATGACAGTCTTTGTTTGTTTGTTTTGGAGTTTAACGGCCCAGTCAACACTATTTTTGGTCATTTTTGAGCCGGTCAGTTTACCTAACACACTTCCTGGGCAGGCTTATACGTAAGCGGTTAACGAGTACAGTGCGCATTCTTTCGCCAGAAACTGACAACTGCCCTTCTCGAATCATCGTAAGGGACAGAATGACCGTAGAAAAGATTTCATGATCAATCTCCACGAAAGAATGTTGCCGACCCGGGCAGGTATCGAACCCGCGCCTTCCTGATTAACGCGCATCCGACTGAGCTACCGAGATCGGCACATAATGACAGTCAGCATCTTATAAATGGCACTGATAACACTTTATCTACGTCAGTTATTTGAGCTCGTGATGCTAGTTTTCAAATCAATTGGAGACCAAAAATGTTTATAATAAGACAAATGCCAAAAACAAAACAAAAACAAAAAAACAAAAACAAAAAAAAAAAAAAAACGGCGCCTACAGTGGGCGCTTTGCAGAGGAAACTTCCAAGCGGGTATATATATTTGAAATGACTTCGTGTCAACGTTGATGCGACAACGTGACAAAATATCCGTGTAATATTATTTTGTTTTATATATCGATGTTGGATGAATGTAAAAAATACTGAATAGAACATATGTCCTAACATGCCGTTCGAAAATATTTTTTCAATACGCTGCATTAATCAAATCGACAATTCTGTACAAAGAAGGCAGTGCCATACTGACCAATTTGTATTTTGCGTCCTCTGTGTTCCACTAAGGCCGTCAAGAGGAGTCTTCGGCTTCGTCCTGCTGCAACTCAGCGGGCTCAAACCAGACCCGTGCGCTGGGAGGGGTTGCGAGGGTGCAAAGCATCCACCGTACTTATTTGGAAATTATCACACATTCTATAGATTTTTTATCTATGTGCGCTTAAGGGGCCTGCTTGCATTTTGTTATGTATTTATTTTTTAAATCTTTGTTTTCTGGCCGAATTTATGTACATCTCCGTTGGTTTACTATAGCAAAGTGGGAATATTGACGTCACTACACCACGTGATTCGGCAGCTGATTAATTATCGGAATTTTCTCACGCACACTCCACTAGCAGACAAATGCACATGTTTACCTGGCTACTATTTATTTATTACGCTGTGTATAAATCTCGGAATTTCAGCATCATGGAGTGTTTACTGGCGATTTTAATATGTTATTTATTTGAGAATGATTTCCCGTGTCCTTTAAGCGTGTTAACATAGTGGAGCCGTCACACAACGACGACGTTGTTAGCGGCCTTGTCTGCAGGGGCCAAAACAAACTTCTTATGAAATTCTTGAATACCTAGTTTAAGATGACGTAAAGACGTCTTGGGCTTAGGAGGTAATAAGTTAGTATTTAGAGAATAGAAAGAAATGCGTTTATTCACTAGTCTTAAAATGTTAAGTTTCCAGTCCTTTAGGGCTTTATACTCAACATACTCTCGCTTACACCATCGATTACCGAATTCATTCAAGGAAGCAGTGATTTCATCTCTACATTTACTGAAATCAATTTTAGAAGGAAACCGATATTTCGGTCCTTTAGAAATTCTATTCCTTATCCTAGAATCAGGAATAATTTTCCAATTGCCAGTAATTACATGACCAGCAGCAGGATAGCAATACTTTGAGTTTTTACAATCACATGAATCAGGAGTATTAGTATCAATATCAAGATCTGAAACAAGTTTATTGAAATTAAAAATGATAGATCTAACAGGTTTGTTATATTTATAGCAAATTATAGGTGTTTCAGTATTTTGAAAATAAGCAGGAATGGAAGAAAGCACCGATCTCTCACGGAAGATACTGGGCAAATCTATAAAATCCATACCCTTATTAATGAAGGATATTTTGAAGAAATGACGTTTATGATTAATTTCAGAATCAATGTAAGGACGGAGAGTATGCTGAGTATAGCCTCTAGTTAAGAGAGCCGCATCATATAACTGATGAGAACTATCGTAGAATTTATTCGCCTCGGTGTCCAGAAGACGTAAAACAGAAACGGGTAATGAACTTAAAAATGAAAGCATAGAGTGGTGTCCATGATTTAATAATATAATTGACAGTCACTTCAGTCTAGTATTGTTTCGTTTAAACGCACGTGATTTACGTTTAAAGTTACCATTTTTCCTGGTGCCGTGAGATCTAGTTCTGCGTTTTCGACATTCCAGGAGTGAGAAAATATCAAAGTCCGGCATTCTGGAAATATTACCCTCATGATAAATGTTGTCATTAAATCCCAGTGGAAAAGGGGTCTGTAAAAATTTAATCCATTTCAGTTCAGCTTCATGTCTTTTGATTATTTTGAATCTAGATGTAGAATTTGCATCGTAATAAAGTTTTTCCACTGGTTGTATAATAATGTTATTTACAGAATGACCTGTACGTCGAAAGTGACCTTAACACCACCAAGCTCTCGCTCTAATATTTATGTTGTGGCCAATCTTTTTATATCGAAGAATGATTTTACAAAGATGGGTACTGAATTGATACAATTAACCCACAGCTCATCAAAGACACCAAAGGGAAAGAAACACATGCATGAAACAACTCGACCCTTATGGATTGCGGAAAGCCTAAAGAACAGTTCAGTTACTTTCCCACAAATGGCCAATTGGCTATCCAAAAGAAAAAACAAAACAAAACAAGAGGTCCATGATGGACCTAATTCGCTTCACCATAGAAGCTTCTAACACTAATTTTCTGATAACATGAAATTGTGTTAGTTTGCACTGGAGTTTTTGTATTTGAATGTAAACGACGTTAAGTTTTGTTTTTTTGGAAATAATGAAATTAGATTTTCGAGCATAAACACATAAGTTCGTTATGAAGTCAGTTTTATTTTGGGAAACAATAGCATATTTCAAAGCACTGACAGCACTGGTGGGCCAATTGTGTCGGAATGTAGGCTAGGAAAATGATCCTGAATTGCGGTATAGACTGTTTACATTTTGTTTACATTTTGTTTATTACTTGAACATTTCTGTACTGTAAGCAAAATGTGTAAATTCCGATTGGACACCAATTCTGCAGCATCTGACTCAAAATTTCCTGTACTGTAAGTAACAAAGTAGACTTTGATCAGACAGAGGCCATATTCTGTGGCATCTGTTCTAGGTCTACACTGTTTTGTCAACCTCAATCCCTAATATGGAAAATGGCAGAACCTTTTACAAACAATGTAGGCCCAGGTCCGAGGTCAAGTTCTGCAGCATCTGATCTGGGCCTTCACTGTTTGCCAATCCCGGGTTGCCAGTATCCCATTCTAAGTTTTCGGCACAAACTGGGTTAAAATTTATTCCTATAAATTCACAAACTGAATGTAAGTGTAAATCTTGATCAGATGGCTTCTTTAGAAGCCAAGAAGCCATCTGATCAGAATCTACATTGTTTGAAAGATAAGGCATATCCAGGCTCAGCAGGGCAAGGGTTAATTTGTTTGTTTGTGTTGAGCTTTACATCCATGTCAACACTATTTAGGCATGCCAATACTATGTGCCAGCTTGATTCTTTTCTGTGCCTTGGCTCAGAATTCATTTATTAATACTGTAATTAAATCTCTTTAAGTGTATCTTGCATCACTGTTGTGTCCAACTGATATTGGCTCACAGTTGGACAAGGCCTACTGTCCTTGCTGCAAGTATAAGTAGAGGGGGAATGTTATTTCTTCTGTTTCTATATACACTTCCTTCCATTCATTTGCCTCTTCTCCTCTGTCCCTCACTTTCATATCCTCTACTATCTCTCCTACCTCTTTTCTCCGTTTATCTGAGAGGACACAAAATGACCCACAAGGGTTGAGGTGTCATTAAACCCAAAACAATCAATCAGTTAAATTTTTAGTTCATAGAGCTGTAGATATGGTTGGTATTTAGTGGTACATTAGCTAAAGTCTCCCTTATTTTTCGATAAAAATGTATTGTGTGTATATATTCATTAAAAGCAAGTTGGTTCTAATAAATACCCACAACATATGTTTTATTGCTAAGGAAAATTATCCTTTAACTATCAACATATACCCACCTTATCTACATCACTCCATCAAAAATAAACAGTTTTTGGTGCTGATTCTGTATACTGCAGCGCAGATCCTTAAGCCACCTATATTATTTTCAAGAGCCTAGTAGTTATCTAGCCCATGTTTGCAGCACTGTTTATAACTAGGTCAAACACCTGGGTCCTAACATCTAAGTGACTTCTATTATACAATGAGAGCCAGAGTCACTGCACAATTTAATATGTATACCTTCTGGCGTAACAATATTAGTCACTTCACAGTTTGTTTTGAGTCCTACTGATTCATACCATATTATGCAAGCAGTGACAGAGCTATGTATAATAATCTTATCTTCAACTGCCTGTTGTTATTTGACAGGTCTAAAACCTTGTTTTTATATGTACAATTTCAAAGAGTGATTAAGATGTTTCTGTTTAACCCTTCAGCATGATCTTCTACTTTGTGTTGGCTGGTTACTTTTAAGTCATTATTGCAAACAGTTTGGATCCAGATCAGACTGGTCCTCGTATGCCCTTTTTGTTTAAATTGAGATTTAAAATCCCAGTCAACACTATTTAGGTCATTTTGAAGATGTTGTATCCAATTTTGTTGGAATTTGACCCAACACTGAGAAGACATGCGAAGCCCTGCCACCAAAAGAAACCAATATAGTTCATGTGCATAGATGGCTCAAATTGCACCACCTTGCCTGGGCAGGCTAGACCTAAAATAATAATATCCAACAGCCATTGTGTTCAGCAAGGGAAACCATTTTAGCAGCTTTGGTAAAAGGTCACCCAAGGAACATTTCAGTGAAATTATTTCGAAATCAAGCCACTGGCCTAGGAGAAGCTGTCATCTAAAGGTCTTTTCTATGTTTAACTCATGTGGCCATTTTGTTCATTGGGATAAAACCATTTTCGCAAGTTTGGATGAGGGTCACCCTAGGAACATTTCTGCAAAAGTATGGCAGCCATTTTGTTCAAAGCAGAACCTTTTTAGCAATTTTGGTAAGAGTCACGCGAGGAACATTTCTGTAAAATGATTTTGAAATCAGGCCATTGGCTTAGGAGCAGATATCGTTTAAAGGTTCTTCTATTTTTATATCTGGTGACCATTTTGTTCAGCAGAGCAAAAACATTTTCGCAATTTTGGTAAAGGGTCAACCAAGGAACATTTCTGTGAAATTATTTTGAAATCGGGACATTGGTCTAGGAGGAGATGTCGTTTAAAAGTTTTTCTATTTTTAGCTCTGGTGGCCATTTTGTTCAACAAAACGAAACCGTTTTAGCAATTTTGGTAGAGGGTTAGACAAGAATCCTCTCTTTGAAATTATTTTGAAATCGGGCCGTTGGCCTAGGAGATGTGATTTAAAGGTTTTTCTATTTTAAGCTCAGGCGGGCATTGTGTTCAGCCATGCAGAACCATTTTAGCAATTGTGGTAGAGGGTCACCCGAGGAACATTTCTGTGAAATGATTTTGAAATCCGGCCATTGGCTTAGGAGGAGATATCGTTTTAAGGTTTTTTCTATTTTTAGATGTGGCGGCCATTTTGTTCAGCAGAGTGGAACCATTTTAGCAATTTCGGTAGAGGGTCACCCAAGGAACATTTCTGTGAAATTATTTTGAAATCGGGCATTGGCCTAGGAGATGTCGTTTAAAGGTTTTTCTATTTTTAGATCTGGCAGCCATTTTGTTCCGCGGAGCAGAACCATTTTAGCAATTTTGGTAGAGGGTCACCAGAGGAACATTTCTGTGAAATAATTTTGAAATCCGGCCATTTGCCCAGGAGGAGATGTCGTTTTAAGGTTTTTCTATTTCTAGATGTGGCGGCCATTTTGTTCAGCAGAGCGGAACCATTTTAGCAATTTTGGTAGAGGGTCACCCAAGGAACATTTCTGTGAAATTATTTTGAAATCGAGACATTGGTCTAGGAGGAGATGTCGTTAAAAGTTTTTCTATTTTTAGCTCTGGTGGCCTTTTTGTTCAACAAAACGAAACCGTTTTAGCAATTTCTTGGTAGAGGGTTAGACAAGAATCCTCTCTTTGAAATTATTTTGAAATAGGGACATTGGCCTAGGAGGAGATGTCTTTTAAAGGTTTTTTTTTCTATTTTTAGCTCTGGCAGCGGAGCAGAAAGATTTTAGCAATTTTGGTAGAGGGTTACCAGAGGAACATTTCTGTGAAATAATTTTGAAATCCGGCCATTTGTCTAGGAGGACATGTCGTTTTAAGGTTTTATTTATTTTTAGATGTGGCGGCCATTTTGTACAGCAAAGCGGAACCATTTTAGCAAGTTTGGTGGAGGGTCACCCAAGGAACATTTCTGTGAAATTATTTTGAAATCGGGACATTGGCCTAAAAGGAGATGTTGTTTAAAGGTTTTTCTATTTTTAGCTCTGGCAGCCATTTTGTTCAGCGGAGCAGAACCATTTTAGCAATTTTCGTAGAGGGTCACCTGAGGAACATTTCTGTGTAATGATTTTGAAATCCAGCCATTTGCCTAGGAGGAGATGTCATTTAAAGAAATTGTTGACGGACAGACGGACGAATGAACAGACGCACGGACGGACGCACGACGGACAAAAAGCGATCACAATAGCTGACCTTGAGCACTTCGTGCTCAGATGAGCTGACAAAAAAAAAAAAAAAAAAAAAAAAACAAGCGATACACACACTCAAAGACAAACCATAACGAAAATAAACTGCGGCAGGAGAACTGCCAAGGAACGGTCCACTGGAGTGGGGAGGGACTAAATTGCCCTTAAAATTGCGACTGCAGTCCTCGCCCTTACTTCCGTCGCGATTTAGACAAAAAATTTGTTCAGTCCGCATGAAGGTTTCCTAACTCATCAGTGCAACATCTCCGAAAGGTTAGAGCTTCACACACTTTCTGCCATGACTATAATGTAATGCTTATGCTCTTCGGAATTGAAAAAGCTTTACATGCAAGATAGAGGGAAACTTCTCTATAGAATGTCCAATCATTTAAATCATTAAGTTTTTAGCTCACCTGGGCCGAAGGCTCAAGGGGAGCTTATTTTATAGTGGATCGTCCGTCGTCCGTCCGTCCGGCCACACTTTTGACCAGTTATATATCTGCGACCCGCAGTCTGATCTCAACCATTTCCCATCTGTAGCAAACCTCTGGTGGGGCTTTGATGGCATTAGCTTTTTTTTGTAAATCGAACGAAAACTCTGGTTGCTATGGCAACCACAAGGGCCCGTAGACTTTCAAACGGAAAATGCATGTCATCACTGTAGTGCTTTCATTTCAGATCGGATCTTTCTGAAGCTTATATGTAAGGTAGCATGGGATAAAATACTCAATTGAGTTCGAAAACCGGCCAAGTCTGCCAAATCATATAGTAACGTCCCCTTGATTGCTGAAAATGCCTATTTTTGACCTTGTCATCACCGTAGCTCCTTTAGTTTTGATAGCATCTTCCTGAGCCTTACAAGTAAATCAGGGATAAAAGCTCGAATAATTTCGAAAACTAGCGATGTCGGTTTTACTTGCGGAGGTGTGTCTCCTACTTTGCAGAAAATGCTTATTTTTGACCTTGTCATCACCGTAGCCCCTTCAGCTGTGATCGGCTCTTCTTGAAACTTATAAACAAGTAAGTCAGGGATAAAAGCTTGGATGAGTTCGCAAACGGACGCGGTTGGCCTATCTACCATAGAATTACGTCCCCTTGATTATTGACAATGCCTATTTTTAACCTTGTCATCACTGTAGCCCCTTCAGTTTCCATCAGATCTTCTTGAGACTTGCTTGTAAGTAAGTAACGGATAAAACTTCGGCAGAGTTTAAACATCGGTGAGGTCGGCCCATTTTTCAGAGAGTTATGGCCCCTTGATTTCAGAAAATGCATATTTTTGACCTTGTCCTCACCGTACCACCATAGTTTTCATCTGATCTTCTAGATACGTACATATAAGTAAGTCAGGGATAAAAGCTTGGATGAATTCGAAAAATTATGAGGTCAGCCTATTCATCATAGAGTTACGTCCCTTTGATCGCAGAAAATGCTTATTTTTGACCTTGTCATCGCCGTAACTCCTACAGTTTTTATCATGTCTTCTTGAAAATTACAAACAAGTAAGTTAGGGATAAAGGCTCAGATGAGTTCGAAAACTAGCCATTGCGGTCGATTACTCACGGAGTTATGTCCCCTATTTTGCTTAAAATGCTTATTTTTGACCTTGTCATCACCTTAGCCCCTTCAGTTTTGATCGGATCATCTTGAAACTTACATATAAGCAAGTGTGGGATAAAAGATCGAACGTGTGAGCTCGGCTAATTCATCATAGAGTTACGTCACTCTGGTTGCAGAAAATGCCTGTTTTGAGCTTGCCATTATTGTAGCCACTTCAGTCTTGATTGAATCTTCTTAAAACGTACATGTAAGTATGTCAGGGATAAAAAATAAAAGAAAGACCAAGGGAGCGCCACAGTCACAAGAAGCAGGCCACTCTCGACACCAAGAGTGAGACGAAACACACACAAAACAAGAGAGATTACGAATGTTTATGAAATAAAACAATCATCCTTCTCTTCCCCGCTCTAATGAGTAAACACTAGCGAGGTCGGCCTATTTATCATACAGTTATGTCCCTTTGATTGATGAAAGTGCCCATTTTTGACATTGCATCATCATAAGTCGCTAAGATTTGAACAAACCTTACTAAAACTTGCCTACAAGTAAGTTAAAGGTAACAGCTTGAATGTTTTGGCAAACTAACATTGTTGGCACTTTACTCATAGAGTTATATCCCATTCTTTGCTGAAATTGTTTATTTTGTACCTGTCATCACAATAAATCCTTTAGTTTTTTATCGAATCTTCCTGAAACTAGCATATAAGTAGTTGGGGTGAGTTTGAAAACTGGTGATGTCTGCCTATCTCTAATAGACTTAAGTCCACTTGATTGCTGAAAATACCTGATTTTGGCCTTGTCATCAGCATAAATCTTTGGGTAAATATTGGAACTTCCTTAAATTTTGAATCTGTTAACTCAGGTGAGCGATATAGGACCACCCTGGTTATCTTGTTGCTTTTATAAGATTATGATGGGGTGTAGGGTAAAGCATGTTTGATGGCAGTAAGACATGAAGTTAATAATTCTGAATGTTCAGTACTGGTACAAGAACTTGAATACAATAAACCGGGCTTTTTGTACACTCCATGGTTTTCAGTTCTGTGTTCTTTCCACTGACCGTTCCAAGGCGGTTCTTCTGTGGCGATTTATTTATGTTGTTGTTTGTTACTTACTGTGTGTATCACTCGTGTCTTTTAATTTTGGATGGCCATCTGGCCATTTTGTGGGAAAGTAACTGTCCTTTTGGCCTTCCTTTGTTTAGGTTTCCATTATGGTCTGGTCGCTTAATGTTTGTATTTCTTTCCCTTTGGTGTCTTTAGTGGGTGGATTAAGTTAATTGTATCGATTCCTGATCTTTGTTTTACTTCTACTTTTCAGATCTGTGTTGTAGTCGTTGCTTCCAGATTATTACCTTTTTTCAGAACATTTAACTTCACGACAGCTGGTGTTAAGGGAATGTGTGGTGGCCGTAAAATGTCTCCCTGCCTTTCATCATAGCGTAGTTTTTATTTTCTAGTCCCTTGGGATCATTGATTTCAACTGCGGAATTTAGAAACTATTTTAGGGTCACTAATGAGGCGTAACTGGCCTTAACTAGCTAGTCTGGCCAAGAAAAGTCTTATGTTCTCCACAGTTTTCCGTTCTGTGTTGTAGTCCTTGCCTCCAAAGGATTACCTTATTTTCATAACATTTGTATAACATTTTGTAAAGTTTAAGTAACCAGTATAGGAAGCCTTTCGTCGCCTACTTTAACGCGTACAACAAAATAGAAGTGGAGGCAATGATCAGGAATCGATACAATCAACCAACGGCTCCTATCAGAGACACCAACGGGAAAGACACATAAACATGAAACAACAGACCGTAATGGAAACACCAGCAGCGGATTGTCAAAGGGACAGTTACTTTCCCGCAAAATGGCCAATAGGCTATCCAAAATAAAATAACATAAGCGACACAAACACCCAAAGACAAACCATAACAAAAATAAACCGCGACAGAAGAACCGCCTTGGAACGGCCAGCGGAAAAGAATTCCACTGGGGGGGGGGGGGGGGGGTTAAATCGATTTCACGTGGCCACAATCCTCGCCCTTACTTCCGTCGCGATTTAGACAAATAATTTGTTCACTCCGCATGAAGGCCTCCTTACTCATCAGTGCAACATCTCCGTGAACACAAATAATCAAACAACCACAGAGATGAAACAACGGTGAGGACTCGACGGCAAGAAACCGATAAAATGCTGGAGCAAAAGAAAACCAACAGTTAGACTCCGATGGGCCCGATCAGAGACAGAGCATTAGGCACCAACCAACATTACCTTGAATTAGATCTCTCTAATTCTCAATAAGCCTGTACGTCGGAACCGTCATAGAATCTGAGGCCTGACCCACCGGCGTGCAATTAGAGGGGAATCAAAGTTGCCAACCGTGATTGGGTTAACTACAATGCATGCAGTCTGTCGTATAACATTTATGTTGTACCCGATTTTTTATATCGAAGAATGATTTTACGAAATTGGGTGCTGAAGTCATTGCGGTTATATATTTTTTCTGAATTTATATACTAAGTCACCATAAAATTCGGGTTCCGATAGACCTTGTTACAGAAGAGATTTAAGTCCAATATTGAATTTTGAAATTAAATCAGAATGACGTCTATTAAATTTTGAAAACGCTTTGCGTAGTTTATGGTACCGATAACCCTGATTAAGAAGTTTAGCCGTTAACAATTTATAACGAGTGTTGAAGTCAGTTACATGACTACACACTATT
Source organism: Lucinisca nassula (assembly GCA_963580285.1). NCBI lineage: Eukaryota > Metazoa > Mollusca > Bivalvia > Lucinida > Lucinidae > Lucinisca > Lucinisca nassula. The sequence goes on along the minus strand of OY757022.1, from coordinate 82,495,506 downwards.
GTAAATCGAATTAATTGCGAAATATAAACGCCATAGGATGGCGCACGAGGAACATCGCCATCCAAAAAAGGAAAATTTACAATCCCAAAATTAAAATCATCGCGTTTATCATAAATTTTGCACGAAACAAACCCATCAACAATAAATAGATGTAAATCCAAAAACGGGGCCTCGGTATCAGAAGAATGTGCTTTATTTAACTAAAGTTCTGGGGGGGGGGGTAAATCTGCACAAAACTGGTGGAATATGTTCTATAAAAGCCTATCTTGGCCTTTTTAACATGTTTACAGCAAACCTGGATAGTTAAATGTCGCTTCTAATATGATGATGCCAAAGTCCAAATGTATTTAAACCGTACTTTTCTTTATCTGTGTTTGTTCACATTCATATCTTTTGTCGCAATATATATTCATAAGTACATTGTTTCATGTATGTGCCTGTATTACAAATATGTTTTTTTTTAAATATATATTTCAGACACCAATGTTCAATGTTGAGAACACTGAACTGTTTACGGCAATTGACATGTCAGTATTTGAGTTGTTTACTTACGCCTTCACTTTGAAAGTATCTAATGACGTCTCTTTTGGTGGATGCGGGACATTTGGATGCACAGCAAGCTGTTTAAGTAATAAAACGCTGCTGATTTTGTATAATGAAGGTGAGATATATTTGTTGTCATTAAGCTTTTTATGGACATAAGGCAACACTGCATGATGTTGGCTTTTTCATAAATCTTATTAGTTCTAGTATCTACATTCGGGATTATAGATCTTCGGAGAAATTTCAATGAAATATAGTTTTCGATTTCAAAACCATGTCAAATGGTGTTTCCAAAACACATACTGCGGTTCCGTACAATATCATTAAACTACAGTTATAAACTTGAATTACTGATATGAAGATTAAGGCATATAAAAATAGAAGTGAAGGCAATGATCAGGAATCGATACAATTAACCCACAGCTCCCATCAGTGACACCAAAGGGAAAGAAACACAAACATGAAACAACTAGACCCGAATGGAAACATCAAGTGTGGAAAGCCAAAAGACAGTTACTTTCCCACGAAATGGCCAGTTGGCAATCCAAAACAAACAATATAAGCAATTTACACACTCAAAAGACAAACCATAACAAAATTAACTGCGACAGAAGAACCCTCGCAAGATGTAAATTATGTGTATGGTATTGCTATAGGGCAGCTGCCAATAACTTCAGGAAGTTTCAGTTGGATATGTACGAGGGATGTTAGAAAAGAATTGCTTATTTCTATCTGGAGACCTTAAATTTCAAGTGAGCCCAAAAATGCTCATTTCATGCCCTCGAAGTACTCCTTGTGGCTAGAAATGCAAAGTTTCACCCGATGTACCCACTTCTTCAAGGCGTCACGGTACACTGATTTGGGCACTGGTATTTCCGCCCAGCAAAGAATGATTTTAATTTCGGAAACCAAACGAAATCACATGGTGCAAGGTCTGGAGAATACGGGGTGTGTGGCAAAAAAGTTACTTTTTCTTTCTTCAAAAACGCCGCAACTGTTGTGGAGGTATGAGCGGTCGCATTGTCATGTAGAAGACAGACATGTTTAAAACCAGTAGCAGGGCGTCGTTGCTGATAAAACTGTCTCAGTTTCTTCAGTACTACTTTGTGGTACTTTTCGGTGATGCTTCTCCCTTTTTTCACCGGCACTTTTATTGCGACTCCTTCACCAGAGAAGAAGATTGCATACAAAATCTTCTTTGACTAAAAGAACGTTTGGCAAATTATTGGGTGTTTGGTGTGTTAAGTGGCCCAGATCTTATTGCTAACCTTTCTGACGGGCTCAAAATAATGGACCTAGGTTTCATCACCATGACGACATTGGCAAACTGTTTTTTGTCATATTTTGGAAACATTTGAAGCAGCCTTTAGGCCACTTTAACCCTTGCCTCTATTGCTCGTCAGTCAACATATGTGGCACCCATCTAGCAGAAATCTTTGTGATGTTCAAATGCTTCTTCGAAATAAGGTGAACCATTGATAGTGATATGCTTACCTTTCGTGCAATATCACGAACTGTAATTCTGGCATCTGCTTCAATGATTTCCTTTATTTTGGAAACGATTTCTTTACGAGATGCAGGTTTTGGCCTACCTGATTTCTGTGCATTTTTGATGGACTGTACACCAGACTCACATTTCGTTTTCCGCCACGGAACGGTGTCATAAGACACACAAGAAAGTCCAAAAGCAGTAGAAATTTCAGTCGTCAGTTTTGAGCAAGCTTTGATGTAAGCCCGTATTTCATCTTTTTAGTCGACGCTTCTACCAACCATTTTTCCTGCAGTGGTCAATGACTGCGTGTATTCAAATGGCAAATTTTATGTCTTACACTAAGTCTAACATGTACATTCATACACCGTTGTGTAGATATTGAATAACCCTATACAAATATGTATTGGTTTTGATCATGCCCCATGTGGATATCGAGCTAGAGGACAATAAGCAATTCTTTTCGAACATCCCTCGTAAACTGGTTTTGAAATTAAGATGAAAACAAAAGACGGGAAAAGCTGATTTTTTTGTTTTTCAAAGGGCCATAACTCTCAAACTATTGCAGCTAGAGTTACGTAACTTGCCATGAAATTGTGTAATGGTGCTGTTACCTTACGTTTAAAGATTGAAATTGATGCGTATGAAGGTTTGTAAGATATTAAAACAAGAGGACCATGAGAGCCACCATTAAAACAAGAGGACCATGAGACCCTGGTGGCTCCCCTGAGCCCTGTGCAAATGTGGTAGTGCTCAATCACCTGATGCTACATACCAAGTTTCAAGACAGTCAGTCAAGTGATTCTGGAGATGACGATTTTTTAAGGTTTTGGCCATAATAGGGCATGGTGGCAAGCTTGGTCACATGACCTGGACTATTTAACTAAACTGGCATAACCCCATGTCCATTATATATAATTCAAATGAAATTGGTCCAGTGGATTCAGAAATAAAATGCATTTTGAAATGTCAATGGATCTGCAATCAAAGTGACGTTGTGCCAAGGTCATCAAATGGCCTTGACCTTATAGCATTCATTTTTTATCTATTCTCACGTCAATGACCCCAATATTTTTCGAAAAATGCATTGTTCCACTTTTCACCATTTAAAAGCCATATCAACCAATTTGACCTTGATGCAAAATAGGTCGCGATCAACCTAGTGTCATCATTGTTACAAACTTGCCAGTACTCTGTCATCTAATGCTACATACCAAGTTTCAGGACAATCGGTCGTTAATTCTGGAGAAGAAGCTTTTTAAGTTTTTACCATATTGAGGCATGGGGGCCAGCTTGGTCATGTGACCCGGAACATTTGAATAAATTTTTGTTCGCATACGATCATTAGCCTGCATGTAAAATTTAAATGAAAAAGGCCCCGTGGTTTAAGAGAAAACGTATTTTAATATGGCAATGGACATGCAATACAAGTGACCTTGGTCTAAGGTCACCGAATGACCTTGACCTTAAGCATTCATAGACATTCAATTTTTAACTATTCTCATATCATAGATCATTATACTTTTCGAAAAATGCATTGATTTACCTATTGCCCATTGAAAAGCCAATGGAGCCAAATTTGACATTGGTGTAAAATAGGTCAAGATCAAACTAGGGTCATCATTTTTGCAAACTTGGTAGTACTCAGTCGCCCGATGCTACATACCAAGTTTCAAACATCTTGATCATGTGGCCTTGACCATCCGAATAAATTTGTGTTCTTTAAGTGTTCTAAGGATGCATATAAAATTCAAATGAAATTGGCCAAGTGGGGTTAGAGAGAAAATGCATTCCACTGTGTAAATGGACCTGCAATGCAAGTGACCTTGGGCTAAGGTCACAAAATGACCTTGACAGTAAGCATTCATAAACATTCATTTGCAACCTATTCTCATATCACAGAGCACAATATTTTTAGAAAATGCATTGATATTTTCCATTGAAAAGCATAAGGAGCCAAGGGGGGGGGTGATTGGGGGTATTCTGGCCTTGTACCGAATCTTTTTATTTTTTGCAGGTAAACAGCATAACATGTGTACTTTATTATGGCATACCTCTGGTCGCGCGCAAGGTTGTTTTTTTTTTTCGAGCTACAGGCCTTTAAAAGTGGGTGGGGTAACTTAGCATGACACTGTAGGGTATTTTGAAAATTAAGTTTGGTTATTATCTGTGTGCTCTTTCACTGCAATTTGTTCTTAGGTAGACTGAAGGATGTCTGAAGTGATGTTTAGAAACATTTTTCGAAACAATATTGCAACTTAGGAAGATAAAATGCTTTTTCCAAACGCTAAGATATTTTTACTTATTTTTTAAACCTTAATCATTAAAATTTTTGAAGTTTTTGGGGTAATATAGGAGGAAACCAATAATGATTCTTGGATAACAGTATTATTTTCAATCCCAAGTCGTGACGCGGAGCGGAGATTATAGGAATGCCCTTCGGCTGTCCGTTTGTGTGTCCATCCGGGCCAGTCCGTCCGTCTGTCTGTAACACTTTCTTGTCCGCTCCATATCTCCTGAACCCTTTGATAGATTTACATTAAACTTTGGTCAATTATTCGTCTCAGTAAGTTGATGTGGAGAACCCAAAAATGAACCATGCCAACTCAAGGTCAAGGTCACAGTTGAAGGTCATGAGTTTGAAACTTTGAATTTTGTGTCAGTTCCATATTTCCGTTATCATTGGAAGGATTTTCATTAAAATTGGGCAAATATTGTTCTCAGTAAGCTGATGTGCAGAACCCATAAATGAATCATGCCGACACAAGATCAAGGTCACATTTGAAGTTCAAGAGTTTGATACTTTTAATTTTGTGTCCACTCCATATTTCCTTTACCCCTGCAAGGATTCTTGTTAAACTTTTGTCAAACATCCCCCTCAGTGAGCTGATGTGCAGAACCCATTAATGATTATGCCAACTCAAGGTCAAGGTCACATTTGAAGGTCACGAGTTTAAAACTTTGATTTTTGTGTCAGTTCCATATCTCCTTTACCCCTCAAAGGATTTTTATTAAACTTCGGTCAATTATTCCCCTCAGTGAGCTCATGTGCAGAGCCCATAAATGAATCATGCCGACACCAGGTCAAGGTCTCATTGGAAGGTCACGAGTTTGAAACTTTGAATTTTGTGTCGGTCCCAAATCTAGGACCCTAGGTTGACATTGACCTGTTTTGTTCCAAGTCCAAATTTTGCTCCTTAGGCTCTTCAATGGGAAATAGGTAAATCAATGCATTTTTCGAAAAATATTGTGGTCTGTGATAAAAGAATGGGTAAAGAATGAATGCATGTGAATGCTAAGGTTCAAGGTCATTCATTGACCTTGGCCCGAGGTCACATTTATTGCAGGTCTATTGACATATTAGAATATATTTTCGCTAACACCACAAGGCCAATTTAATTTAAAGTTTATATGCAGCGTTAGGACACTTAGTGAACAAAAATACATTCGGATGGTCCGGGTCACATGACCAAGATGGCCGCCATGCCCAAATATGGTAAAAACATTTACAAATTTTCTTCTCCAGAACCACTAGCCGATTGTCTTGAAACTTGGTATGTAGCATCGGATGTCCAACCAAGTTTGCAAAAATGATGACCCTAGGTTGACCTTGACCTATTTTAGGCCAAGGTCAAAGGGGGATGCCCATTTGGGGGTATTCTGGCCTTGTACCAAATTTTTTTAGTTCTTTTGCAGGTAAACAGCATAACATGTGTACTTTATTATGGCATACCTCTGGTCACGCGCAAGGTTGTTTTTTTTCGAGCTACAGTCATTTAAAAGTGGGTGGGGTAACTTAGCATGACACTGTAGGGTATTTTGAAAACTCGGCAGGCAGTGCTCAGTCAACGCATGCTACATATCAAGCTTCAAGACAATCGAGCCAGTGGTTATGAAGAAGAAAAACTTAAGGTTTTTACCATATTTGGGCATGGCGGCCATCTCGGTCATGTGGCATAGACCATCCAAATTAATTTTTGTTTTCTAAGTATCCTGAGGCTGCATATAAAATTTAAATGAAATTGTCCCAATGGCGTTAGAGCAAATGTATTCTAATATGACAATAGACCTGCAATAGAAGTGACCTCTTGCCAAGGTCAATGAATGCCCTTGACTCTTAGCATTCACAGGCATTCGTGTTTTACCCATTCTCATATCACAGGCGACAATTATATTTTTCGAAAAATGCATTGGTTTACCTATTTCCCATTGAAAAACCTAAGGAGCCAAATTTGACCTTGGCGTAAAATAGGTCAAGGTCAACCTAGGGTCATCATTACTGCAAAATTGCTAGCACTCAGTCACCTCATGCTACAGACCAAGTTTCAAGACAATCGACCGAGTGGTTGTGAAGAAGAATATTTTTTTATTGTTTTACCATATTTGGGCATTGCGGCCATCTTGGTCATGGGACCTGGACAATTCGAACAATTTTTCCTTATCTCAGTGTCCTAAGGCTGCATATAAAATGTAATTGAAATTGGCCGAGTGTTTTCAGAGAAAATGTATTTTGAAATGTCAATGAACCTATAATTCAATTGACCTAAAACCAAGGTCACTGAATAGTCTTGACCACACGCATTCATAGACATTCAATTTCTCATGATATAGAGCACAAAATTTTCCAAAAAAATGCATTGCTTTACCCTTTTCCCATTGAAAAGCTTAAGGAACCAAATTTGACCTTAGCAGAAAATAGGTCAAGGTCAACATAGGGTCATCATGTTTGCAAACTTGGTAGTACTCAATCACCTAATGCTACATACTAAGGTTCAAGACAATCAGCCAACTAGTTCTGGAGAAGAAGTTTTTTTAGTTTTTTACCATATTTAGACATGGCGGCCATCTTGATCAAGTGACCTGGACCATTCGAACAAATTGTCGTCTCCCCACTGTCCTAAGGCTGCATATAAGAATTAATTGAAATTGGCCCAGTGGTTTCAGAGAAAATGTATTTGGGAATGTCAATGGACCTACAATTCGAGTGACCTTGCGCCAAGGTCAGTGAATGACCTAGCCAAGGTCAGTGAATGACCTTGACCCTTAAGCATTCATGGGCATTCATATTTTACCAGACCACAATATTTTTCGAAAAATGCATTATTTTGCCCTTTTCCCATTGAAAAGCATAAGGAACTAAATTTTACCATGGCAGAAAATAGGTCAAGGTCAACCTTGGGTCATCAATCATATTTGAAGGCATTTGGAAATGGTGGACGGACGGACACACGGACGGACGTGCACACGAATAGGCACTAGTTGGGTTGGACGCTTTTGGGTAATTGCCATTTATACCGTTAGTGTCCAAAAAGTAGCCAACAAGATTTATTGCTTTGTTGGGTAGTTTAGGGGTATTTTTGTGCCTTAACATTGAAGTACCCAAAAAAGTGTCCATCTGTAAGGACGGACCGAAGGACAGATAGGGCATTGCTATAGGGCAACTGTCAATAACTATATGAAGTTTCATTTGAATATCTATAGCATTTTTGAAATAAAGACCAAAAACAAGAGGGTCATGATGCTGATTGCACAACTGAAATGATGGGGGGTGAGGTGATCCTTTTGACATCGTGGATCAGGTCCTAGCGCACCAGAAGAAGAAGAGGCTCAGTTTAACCATCAATGACTCATGGAGTTGTGTGTGTGTGTGGGGGGGGGGGGTAACAAGAGGTTTTGTGTGGATGTGTGAACTGGATGAGTCTAACTATCAATGACTCATGGTGACAATGGGGTTTGGGGGAGGGGGCAACAGGTTGTGTGTGAACAGGCTCAGTCTCATTATCAATGAATCATGGTGACAAGGAGTTGGGCGTTGGGGGGGGGGGGGAGGTGGGAGGCTGTGACAAGGTGTTTTGCTCGGGGAGGCAGGCTGTCTATCATAGTATGTGAGTTTTAATACATGCATGCTTATTGGTAGGGTAAGCAGAGTGAAACTCTTCATCAAGAGTTGCCAGAAGGCAACATAGCTCGTCTGTAGGGACCTAAGTTGAACAGGTTATGTGTGAGTGCATGCACACATGAGTGCGTGTGTGCATGTATGTATGTGTGTGAGCATGCATGCATACCTGAGTGTGTGCATGCATACATGCATGTGTGAGTGTGTGCATGCATGTGTGCCTGCATGCGTGCCTGTATGTTAGTGTGTGTGTGTGTGTGTGTGTGTGCACCATGTGTGGACATCCATGCTTGCATGAGTGTGTGCATGCACGTATGTGTATATGTATGCACATGTACATCCATGCATTCATGCAAGAGTGTGCATACATGCATGAGCGTGTGTGTGTATGCATACATGCAGGTGAGTATGTGCTCATGCGAGTGTGTGTGTGCATGCATGCATGAGTGTGTGCATGCACGCATGCATGTGTGTGTGTATGCATGCATGCCTGAGTGCATGCTGAGTGCATGCATGCATGCATACATGCGTGTGTTTGCTTGAATGCACATTTGGCTGCATGCCTGAGTATGTTCGTGCATGCAACATGTGTGCATGTGCAAGCATGCATGCATGAGTATGTAAATGCATGCATGCCTGAGAGTGTGAATGCATGTATGTGCTGATGCATGCATGTGTTTGCATGTATGGATGTAGCATGAGTGTGTGCATGCATGCATGAGTGTGTGAATGCATGTATGTTTGCATGTATGGATGTGTGTCCGCATGCCTGCAGGAGTGTATGGCCTCTAGTCTGTTCACAAGGTTTTTCTATGATTCGATCTACTGACCTAGTATTTGATCCGACATGACCCGTATTCGAACCTGACCGAGATATTATCAAGCTGATCATTCTGAGCAAGTTTGATGATGATCGGACCAGGACTGTGGCCTATAGGTTGTTCACATGATTTGACCTACTGACCTAGTTTTGACTCGACAGGCTACATATTCAAACTTGACCGACATATTGTCATGATGATCATTCTGACCAAGTTTGATGATGATAAGCCCAAAGAGTATTGGCAATGAAAAGTTTACGCACGCACGACGAACGACGACGCCGAACATCTCAGAGTCACAATAGCTCACCATGACCTTCGGGTCAGGTGAGATAAAAAGACGAAAAAAGCTGGTTTTTTTAGTTTTTCAAAGGGCCATAACTCTGAGGGTACTGAAGCTAGAGTTATGTAACTTGCCATGAAATTGTATAATGCTACTGTAACCTTATAATTAAAGTTTGAAGTTGATGGAATTGACGGTTTGTCAGTTATCAACAAAAAAAAACATGAAAAATGTGGACACCTTAAGTTTTTCAAAGGGCCATAACTCTGAGAGTATTGTAGCCAGAGTTACGTTACTTGCCATAAAATTGTGTAATGATACTGTAACCTTATATTTAAATAAATTTGCGGGGGCATCCGCAAATAAATTTGCGGGGCCCTAATTATTTCTGATTCTAGGATACGAAATAAAATTTCTAAAGGACCAACATATCCATTTCCTTATAAATTGAGTTCAATAAGTGTAGTGAAAAAATCCCTGCTGTCTTGAATGAAGTTGGTAATCGATGGTTTAAACGAGTGTTTGTTGAGCATAAAGCTCTTAAAATGAAAACGTAGCAATCTCAAACTACTGAACAAACGCATTTCTTCAAAATACTAACGTATTACCTCTTAAACCTAAGACGTCTTTTCGTCACCTTAAACTATGTATTCATAAATTTCATTAGAAAAGTAGAAGTAAAACAAAGATCAGGAATTGATACAATTAACTTACTCCATCCATAAAAGACACCAAAGGGAAAGAAATACAAACATTAAGCGACCAGACCATAATGGAAACCTAAACAAAGGAAGGCCATATGGACAGTTACTTTCCCACAAAATGGCCATATGGCCATCCAAAATTAAAAGACACAAGTGATACACACAGTAAGTAACTAACAACAACATAAATAAATCGCCACAGAAGAGCTGCCTTGGAACGGTCAGTGGAAGATTTCCACTGGGGGGCTTAAATCGATTTTACGTGGCCACAATCCTCGCCCTTACTTCCGTCGCGATTTAGACAAATAATTTGTTCAGTCCGCATGAAGGCCTCCTAACTCATCAGTGCAACATCTCCGTGAACACAGAAATCAAAGAACCACAGAGGTGAGACAACGGTGAGGACTCGACAGCAAGAAACCACTGAAATGCTGGAGCAAAAGAAAACCAACAGTTAGACTCCGATGAGACTGTTTTGGCTCCAGCAGACAAAGCCGCTGACAATGTTATCTTTGTTTGACGGCTCCACTATATTACAACTCTTCAGGAAGAGTTGGTGGTACATAGGGCTGTATATAGGGCTATATTTGATGGCCACATTTGTCATTTAGCCAACAAGTTTTCTGAATGTGTTACGAAAGGCAAAGACAAGCTTCTACGTTATATTGATTACCTAAACTTCATAAAAGACCATATAAAACGCGGTTTATTATAAATTCAAGCTCTTGCTCGTGCTCTGAACTTTCTAAATTATTAACTTCATGTTTTACTGCTGTCAGAAACATGTGCTTAAATATTGCAACAAACAACGTATTTATCTCCACTGCTGCTGTTGTTGTGCCACGTGGCGGCCGTACAAAGTAGAAGTAAAACAAAGATCATGAATTGATACAATTAACTTACTCCACCCATAAAAGACATGCAAAGTCTCTTCGTACATTATCATAATGCAGATTATATTTTATGGTCCATTTGGATCATTCAGTTCATTTAGAATCATTTTGGTTCTGCTTAAGCCAGTGTTAGGGGGTGTGGCCCGTGTTGCACAATCCCGTACTGATCATGAACAGACTCAATAAAACCGAGTCTGCCATTTTCGTTTTTTTTTCTGGAGTATTCTTTGCTTCCAAAGGATTTAACTATTTAGAACTTATTTGAAAGATCAGGGAGATGTTTTGGTTGGGTCTTTAAAAAATCTAATGAGGTTTTAAATAAATTGAAATCCGGACGCCTTCGTGCTTCAAAATGGAAGTTAATATAAAGAACAGGAATCGATACAATTAACCCACACGTCCCATCAGAGACACCAAAGGGACGGAAACACAAACACAGAACAACTTGACCCTAATGGAACCATCAATAGTTAAAAGCCGTACGGACAATTACTTTCCCACAAAATGGCCAATTAGCTATCCAAAACAAAAATATTAAAGCGATATAGTCTTTCAAAACGCAGTGAGACTTGACTGCACTTTTAATTTTGGACTAGTCCGTGTTGTAGGTAAGTCGCCTTCAGTTAGGATTTTACACTGGAAGATATAGTTTTACTGAGATTCGTACTGCATCATACTAACCACTTGACAACGACTTCTACAAAATGACATTATCAAAAAAAAACTTATTTATAATTTTAAAATCCTTTGAAAAACGAAATCCGTCACCTGATTCCCCTAAAATATGGAATAATCTTGCCACGCTTGAACGTTGAACTCTTAGAGGTCGTTGATAAACTATACACACACTCAAAGATAAACCATAACAAAAAGACAAAACAAACAAATAGAAACAACAACTACAAATGGTGTTTGTAAAACACAATGCCCCAAACCATACGCGGGCCACTTAATGTCCGATTTTCGAAGGGCCATAAGCAAAAACATGTGTGCATGCATGCGTGTGTTTGTTCATGAATGCATGCATGCATGTGTGAGTGCATGCATGTGTACATTCATGCATGAATGTGTGTGTGTCTGCATGCATGCATGTATGCATGCATGTGTGAGTGCATGCATGCCTTCATGCATGAGTGTGTGTGTGCATGCATGTATGCATGTGTGTACATGCATGCATGAGTGTATGTGTGCATCCATGTGTGCTTGCACGCATGCATGCGTGAGAGTGTGCATTTATGCATTACTGTGTCTGCATGCATGCATGAGTGCATGCACATGCATGAATGTGAGTGTAGATGCATGCACGAGTGCATGCCTGCATGAATGCATGCAAGCGTGTGTGCATACAAGCACGTGTGTGCATGCATGTGTACATGTATACATAAGTGTGCATGTATGAATGCATGTATGTGTGAGTACATGCATGTATGTGTGAGTACATGCTTGTATGTGTGCATGCATGTCTGCATGAGTGTGCGTGTGAGTGTGTATGGGTGCATACATGCACGCATTTGTTTGTGCATGCATGCGTGAGTACATGTGTGCATGCATGTGTGCTTGCATACGGGTGAGCATGTGTGAGTGTGCATTTATGCCGAAGTGTGCGTGCATGAATGCATAAGGGCATGCATATGGACGTGAATGCATGCATGCCTGTGTGCATACAAGCATATGTGGGCATGCATGTGTACATGCATATCTTAATGTGCTTGTGCATGCATTCATGTTTGCATGTATGCATGTGTGCATGCATGCATGTGTATGTGCATGCTTGCATGAGTGTGTATGCCTGTTTGAATGCATAACTGTATGTGTGCATGTATGTGTGAGTGTGTGCATTTTTGCATAAGTGTGTGTGTGTACATGCATGCATCAGTGCTAGCATATACATGCATGAATGTATGCTTGTGTGAGTGCATGCGTGCATGTATGTGTACATGCATGCCTGTATAAGTGTGTACGTGCATGCATATATCTGTGTGCATGCATGGGTGTATGTGTGCCTGCATTTGTGCTTGCACGCATGCATGCATGTATGCATGCATTAGTATGTGCATTTATGCATAGTGTTTTTGCATTCATGCATGAGTGCATGCAGATGCATGTGCTTGCATGTATGTGAGCGTGAACGCATGCATGCGTGTGTGCATGTAAGTGTGTGTGCATGCATCTTCACACGCATGTATGAATGTGCGTGTTGCGTGCATGTATGTCTGAGTACATGCATGCCTGCTTGAGTGTGTGGTCGTGCATGCATGCATGAGTATGTGCATTTATGCAAAAGTATGTGCGCATGCATGCATGCATGAGTGCATGCAGATGCATGTGCATGCATGTATATGAGTGTGAATGCATGCATGCATGTGTGCGTGCAAGTGTACCTGCATGTATGAATGTACATGTATGCACTCATGCATCTCTGAGTGCATGCATGTTTGTGTGCATGCATGCCTGTGTGAATGCAAGCGTGTGTGTACATATATTTGTACATGCATGTTTGCGTGTTCGTGTGCATGCATCCATCTGAGCATACATGTATGAGTGCGTCCCTGCATGCCTGCATGAATGTCTGCGTGAATGCATGCATGCGTGAGTGCATGCAAGCATGTGTGCATGCGTGTGTACCTGCATGTACGAGTGTGGGCGTACATGCATGCGTGTGTGCATGTATGCACGGATGCAATGTGCAAGTATATGTTTGTACATTTATGCAATAGTGAGTGCATGCAAGCATGTGTGCATGCATTTATGCAAAAGTGTGTGTGCATGCATGCATGAGTGCATGCAGATGCATGTGCATGTATGTATATGGGTGTGAATGCATGCTTGCGTGTGTGCGTGCAAGAGTGTGTGTGCATGCATATGTACATGCATGTATGAATGTGCATGTATGCACTCATGCATGTCTGAGTGCAAGCATGTATGTGTACATGCATGCCTGCATGAGTGTGTGCATGCATGCAATAGTGTGTGCATTTATGCAATTGTGTGTGTGAATGCATGCATGAGTACATGCAGATACATGCGCATGCATGTATGTGAGTGTAATACCTGCATGGGTGTGTGTATTCACGTGTGTTCATGTATGTGTATATGCATTTATGAATGTGCATGCATGTCTGTGTGCATGCATGTATGTGTGTATTGATTCCTGCATGAGTGTATGTGTGCATGTATGCATTTGTGGGTGTGCATGCATGATTGTATTCGTGCATTCATGTGTGTTTGGATGCATGCATACATGTTTGAGTGTGTGCATTTATGCATATGTGTATGTGCACGCATCATGGTTAAATGCATGCTTGTGTGAATGCAAGCGTGTGTGTGCATGTATTTGTACATGCACGTTTGCGTGTTCGTGCGCATGCATGGCTGTGTGCATACATGTATGAGTGCATGCGTGCATGTATGTGTCCATGCAAGCCTGCATGAATGCCTGCGTGAGTACATGCATGCGTGAGTGCATGCAAGCATGTGTGCATGCGTGTAGGTGTATGTACGAGTGTGGGCGTACATGCATGCGTGTGTGCATGTTTGAAAAGATGCAAAGTGCAAGTACATGCATGTATGTGTGCATGCCTGCATACATGACTGTGTATGTGTGTATGCATGGATGCATAAGTATGTGTGTGCATGCATGCTTGCATGAGTGTATATGCATGCATGCATGCATGAGTGTGTACATTTATGCAATAGTGTGTGCGCATGCATGCATGGGTACATGCAGATGATTGTGCATGCATGTATGTGGGTGTGAATAAATGAATGCGTGTGTGTATGAACGTGTATGCATGCATGTGTACATACATTTATGAATGTGCATGTATTCGTGCATGCATGTCTGAGTGCAAGCATGCATGTGTGTATGCATTCCTGCATGAGTGTATGTGTGAATGCATGTATGCATGAGTGTGCATTTATGCAATAGTGTGTGTGCATACGTGAATGAGTGCATGCAGATGCATGTGCATGCATGTATATGAGTGTGAATGGATACATGCGTGTGTGCGTGCAAGACTGTGTGTGCATGCATGTGAACATGCATGTATGAATGTGCATGTATGCACTCATGCATGTCTGAGCGCATGCATGTATGTGCGCATTTATGCAATAGTGTATGTGCATGCATGCAATTAGTGAAGTGTTTGCATGCATGCATGTGTACATGCAGATACATGTGCATGCATGTATGTGGTTGTGAACACATGCATGCGTGTGTGTATGAACGTGTGTGCAAGCATGTGTACATACATTTATGAATGTGCATATATTCGTGCATGCATGTCTGAGTGCAAGCATGTATGTGTGTATGCATTCCTGCATCAGTGTATGTGTGCATGTATGCATTTGTGGGTGTGCATGCATGGGTGTATGTGTGCATTCGTGTGTAATTGGATGCATGCATACATGTTTTAGTGTGTGCATTTATGCATAAGTGTATGTTCACGCATGCATTAGTGAATGCATGCATATGTGAATGTAAGCGTGTGTGTGCATGTATTTGTACATGCATGTTTGCGTGTTCGTGTGCATGCATGCATGGGTGCATACACGTATGAGTGCATGCGTGCATATATGTGTACATGCATGCCTGCGTGAGTGCATGCAAGCATGTTTGCATGCGTGTGTACCTTCATGTACGAGTGTTGGCGTACATGCATGCGTGTGTGCATGTATGCATAGATGCAATGTGCAAGTACATGCATGTATATGTGCATGCATGCATACATGACTGTGTATGTGTGTTTGCATGCATACATGACTGTGTATGTGTGTTTGCATGCATGCATTAGTGTGTGTGCATGCAAATATGATTGTATGTGAGCACGCATGTGTGCTTGCACGCATGTATGCACGCATATTGAGTTTGTGCATTTATGCATCAGTGTGTGTGCATGCATGCATTAGTGCATGCACATGCATGTTCATGCATGGAAGTGTGTATGACTACATGTATGCGTGTGTGCATGAAAGCGTTTGTGTGCATGCAAGTGTGTATGTGCATGCATTCATGAGTGTGACTGTACATGCTTGTATGCATTCGTCCATGTAAACATGCGTAAATATTTTGCTTTTCTGTCGCGTTTTATTTTTGTTAATGGTTTGTCTTCGAGTGTGAGAAACGCTTATAGTTTTTTCTTGGTTTGGGATAGCCAATTGGCCATTTTGTGGGAAAGTAACTGCCAAAGCTTTAATTCAGTTCTTGTAAACAAAATGAAGATTCTGGCCTTAATAACTAATGAGACATCTTGACGAAGAAAATAATTACATAAATACAAAATAAGTTTATAGAACATCATATAAATAAAAATAGCGGAAGCAAATACATACTGTTGAGAGTGAATAGTTGGCCATAATGCATCATCTTATATTGAAACAAAATAATCCATAATTCTTATTTAAAGTAGCTCTCATCGAAAATGAAAATAAACAAGAAACCCAGACGTTTCCATTCTCACAATACACATAGTCATTAATTTCTAGCACATCAAGATGACTGCTCATTGTGTCAATAGTTGGCGAGTAAAACTCAATAAGTTTAATTGGAGAAAAAACGAAAATGTAACGAAGTCATGGCCATGAATTATACATCACTTTATATCCAACCAGATATATACCAGATTTCATGTTTTTTATGAAAGTAAAATAGAAGTGAAGGCATTGATCAGGAATCGATGCAATCAATCCACAGCTCCCATCAGAGACACCAAAGGGAAAGAAACATAAATATGAAACTAATAGACTCTAATGGAAACATCAATAGCGGGAAGCTAAAAGGAGAGTCACTTTAAAAAAACAAGAGGGCCCAATGG
Source organism: Lucinisca nassula (assembly GCA_963580285.1). NCBI lineage: Eukaryota > Metazoa > Mollusca > Bivalvia > Lucinida > Lucinidae > Lucinisca > Lucinisca nassula. Next base: position 82,479,064 of record OY757022.1, on the reverse strand, counting down.
CCCTATATCGCTCACCTGTGTACCAAAAAAACATTAGTGTAGGAGACCACTTGACGTTGCTACATACTAAATATCTGAGCTCTGAGCCTTATGGCTTCGGAGAAGAAGATTTGTGATGTTTTTTCCAGTTTAAGTCTATAGGAGCTAATGACCCCCGGGGCATGGCCAATTTTGACCTAAAGGGCATAGTTGGCAGGACTTATGTAGGCGACCATTTCATGTTGCTTTAAACTAAATATCTAAGGTTTGTACTTCATGGTTTCAGAGAAGAAGATTTTTGAAGCTTTTTTTTACATTATAAGTTTATTGGCGTTAAGGGGCCACAGGATCTGGCCAATTTGGACCCAAGGGCCATGATTGGCAGGATTTATGTAGGTGACCACTTGCCGTTGCTACATGCTAAATTTCTTAGCTTTGGGCCCTGTGGTTTCAGAGAAGATTTTTTGGAGATTTTCCCATTATGAGTCTACGGGAGCTAAGGGACCCCAAGGGCCGTTGCCAATTTGGACCCTAAGGACATGGTTGGCAGGATTTATGCAGGTGACCACTTACCGTTGCTACATGCTAAATATCTAAGCTCTGGGCCCTGTGGTTTCAGAGAGATTTATGAAGCTTTTTTTCCATTATGAGTCTATGGGGGCTACATGTAAGAGGTCCCGGGGTGTTGTCCATTTGGACCCCAGGGGCATGATTGGCAGGAATTATGTAGGTGACCACTTGCCGTTGATATGTGCTAAATATCTTAGCTCTGGGCCCTGTGGTTTTAGAGAAGAAGATTTTTGAAGCTTTTTTTCCATTATGTGTCTATGGGAGCTAAGGGGCCCCGAGGCGTGGCCCATTTGGACCCCAGGGGCATGACTGGCAGGATTTATGTAGGTGACCACTTGCCATTGCTACATGCTAAATATCTAAGCTCTGGGCCCTGTGGTTTAGAGAAGAAGATTTTTGAAGCTTTTTTTCCACTATGTGTCTATGGGAACTAAGGGGCCCCGGGGCGGGCCCCATTTGGACCCCACGGCCATGATTGGCAGGATTTATGTAGGAGACCACTTGCCGTTGATACATACTAAATATCTAATCTCTGGTCCTTATGGTTTCAGAGAAGAAGATTTTTTAAGTTTTTTTCCATTATAAGTCTACAGGAGCTGAGGGGCCCCAGGGTGTGGCCCATTTGGATCCCAGGGGGAGAGTTAGCAGGATTTATGTAGGTGACTATTTAATTTTGCTAGATACTAAATATCTAAGCTCTGTGCTTTATAATATCCGAGAGAAGAATATTTAAGCTTTTCTCCATTATGAGTCTCTGGGAGCAAAGGGGCCCGGGGGCCTGGCCCATTTGGACCCCAGGGGCAGAGTTAGCAGGATTTATGTAGGTGACCACTTGCTGTTGCTGCATGCTAAATATCTAAGCTCTGAGCCCAGTGATTTCAGAGAGGAAGATTTTTAAAGCTTTTTTCCATTATGAGTCTATGGGAGCTAAGGGGCCCCAGGGCGTAGCCCATTTGGACCCCAGGGGCATGATTGGCAGGATTTATGTTGGTGACCACTTGCCGTTGCTACATGCTAAATATCTAAGCTTTGGGCCCTGTGGTTTCAGAGAAGAAGCTTTTTGAAGTTTTTTTTTCCAATATGAGTCTATGGGAGCTAAGGGGCCCCAAGGCGTGGTCCATTTGGACCCCAGGGGCATGATTGGCAGGATTTATGTAGGTGACCACTTGCCATTGCTACATGCTAAATAGCTAAGCTCTGGGCCCTGTGGTTTCGGAGAAGAAGATTTTTGAATCTTTTTTTTTCCATTATGAGTCTATGGGAGCTAAGGGGCCCCGGGGCGTGGTCCATTTGGACCCCAGGGGCATGATTGGCAGGAATTATGTAGGTGACCACTTGTCGTTACTACATGTTAAATATTTAAGCTCTGGGCCCTGTGGTTTCAGAGAAGAAGATTTTTGAAGCTTTTTTCCATTATGAGTCTATGGGAGCTAAGGGGCCCCGGGGCGTGGCCCATTTGGTCCCCAGGGGCATGATTGGCAGGAATTATGTAGGTGACCACTTGCCGTTGCTACATGCTAAATATCTAGGCTCTGGGCCCTGTGGTTTTAGAGAAGAAGATTTTTGAAGCTTTTTATCCCAATATAAGTCTATGGGAGCTAAGGGGCCCTGGGGTGTGGCCAATTTGGACCCCAGGGCCATGATTGGCAGGATTTATGTAGGTGACCACTTGACGTTGTTACAAACTAATTATCTAAGCTCTGGGCCCTGAGGTTTCAGAGAAGAAGATTTTTTAAATTTTTCCCATTGTGAGTCTATGGGAGCTATATGTTGCCATGGCAAACAGAATTCCAATCTGATCAGCCCAAAAACCTTATGGAGCCTTTCCCCCTACCTGATGATGCTTCTCATGAAACTTGATCAAGATTGACAATGGGGTATTAGAGATATACTTATTTGAAATTGCTTACGGATGCACGCACGACGGACAAAATGTGATCACAAAAGCTCACCTTGTCACTTCGTGACAGGTGAGCTAAAAACGAAAAATAGGCCTGCACCCCTTATATGACAAATGGACTTGTCCAAAATATAGCAATGAAAGAGTCCACTGGCACACAATGGGTTAATGAAACTACAGGAAAATTCCTATATTAAGACCACCTTTGTTACTGTTCAAAAGTGGTCTTTAAGACCTCTTTTGAACCATTCCATAGGTGGTCCCTGACAAGAGGACATTGTGTGCAGGAAATTCGAAGAAAGCATAACTGCACCTTTCTAAATAAGCTTTTTAAAGCAGCATTAGTCTTAATTTTAGGTGGTCTTAATAGCAGAATTTTACTGTATTTGAAACTTCTTAACTAAGTCATAATGATAAGGGATGGGTAGTTTATGATAGTCTGAGATATTTTTTTTTTTTATTCGTCTTTATTTTTCTTCATGAAAACATATCATGGGTACTCACTACAATTGTTATAAGGGTCAATTATACTGGGTATCAACAAGATATGATTAATCCCAAACGATATGTTTACACCGAAAATGGACAAAATTAACATAACTGACTGACTGTTTTGGGGTTTAACGATGCGTCAACCTTTGCGTGTCATTTTGTGTCATCTCCCAGAGAAAGGCGGAAAAGAGATAGTAGAGGAGATAAAATTGGGGAGCGCGATAGCTCAGTGGTTAGTGCACTTGTCTCTGTTTCGGTGTCCGAATATGCTCCATTGGCATCATTTCCAGGGATGAATGCCAAAAAGTGCACCTCCCTTCAGACTGGGACGTTAACTGGAGGCCTCCTGTGCAGGAAGAGTTATCTCCTGTGCAGGTTAAAGACCCCTACCGTAATTACATGATTACTGTGTAGGCCTGCAACTTGGATTGTATGTAATGAAAACCTGCGAGTAGTGGTCAAATGTGACCGATCGCAGTATAAGTAGAAAGAAAGAGGGACAGAGGAGAGAGACAAATAAATGGACGTGCAGAAACAGAAAAAAACAGCATTCCCCTATACCTTACCTGCTACAAGGACAACAGACCTTGTCCAACTGTAAGCCAATATCAGCTGGACGCATCAGTGATGCAAGATACACATCACCTTTGCCTCATCCAACCCCCCCCCCCCCCCGGACAAAATTAACAACAAGAGGACCAAGCTAGCTTGGTCCTGTATCGCTCACCTGAGCAAACAGATTGAAAGTTTAAGGAAGTGCCAACCTTTACTGAAGGCTTTATAGGAGGACATGGTGATGACAGGGTAAGCATTTTCTGAAAATCAAGTAGAATGTAACTCTATGATAAACAGGCTGAACTCACTGGTTTTCAAACTCATTCAAGCTTTATTCCTGACTTGCTAAGAAGATCCGATCTAAACTGAAGTGGCTATGGTGATGACAAGTTCAAAAACAAGTTTTCAAACTCCTCCAAGCTTTCTGCCTGACTTCCTTGTTTGTAGGTTTCATCAAGATCCGTTCAAAACTAAAGGGGCAGCAGTGATGACAATGTCGAAAATAGGCATTTTCAGCAATCAAAGGCGCGTCACTCTATGATAAATGTGCCGACTTGGCCGGTATTCGAACTCACCTGAGGTTTTATTCCCAGCCACCTTACATGTAAGTTTCAGAAAGATCCGATCAGACTTGGTCAGTATTCAAACTCATCCAAGATTTTATTCCCAGCCACCTCACATATAAGTTTCAGAAAAATCCAATCAAAACTGAAGGGGCTACGGTGATGACAAGGTCAAAATTTGGCATTTTTAGCAATCAAAGGGATGTTACTCTAAAATAAATGATCCGACCTGGCCAGTTTTCGAACTCATCCGAGGTTTCATCCCCAGCCACCTTACATATAAGTTTCAGAAAAATCTGATCAAAACTGAAGGGGCTACGGTAATGACAAGGTCAAAAATCAACATTTTCAGCCATCAAAGGGACATAACTCTACGATAAATGGGCCAACTTGGCCGGTATTCCAACTCATCCTAGGTTTTATCTCCATTCACCTTACATATAGGTTTCAGAAAGATTAGATCAAAACTGCAGGGGCTACGGTGATGACAAGGTAAAAAATTGACATTTTCAGCCATCAAAGGGACATAACTATATAGTAAATGGGGCAACTTGGCCGGTTTTCGAACTCATCCGAGGTTTTATCCCCAGCCACCTTACATATAAGTTTCAGAAAGATCCGATCAAAACTGAAGGGGCTACAGTGATGACAAGGTCAAAAATCAACATTTTCAGCTATCAAAGGGACCTTACTCTATGATAAATAGGCCACCTTTGCTGGTATGGGAACTCATCCGAGGTTTTATCCCCAGCCATCTTGCATATAAGTTTCAGAAAGATCCGATCAAAACTGAAAGGTCTACGGTGATGACAAGGTCAAAAATCGGCATTTTCAGCAATCAAAGGGACGTTACTCTGTGATAAATGGACCAACTTTGCTGGTTTTCGAACTCATCCGAGATTTTATCCTCAGCCACTTTACATATAAGTTTCAGAAAGATTCGATCAAAACTGAAAGGGCTACAGTGATGACAAGGTCAAAAATCAGCATTTTCAGCAATCAAAGGGACGTTACTCTACGATTAATGGGCCGACTTGGTCAGTTTTCGAACTTATCCGAGATTTTATGCCCAGCCACCTTACATATAAGTTTAGAAAGATCCGATCAAAACTGAAGGGGCTACGGTGATGATAAGGTCGAAAATCGGCATTTTCAGCAATCAAAGGGACGTAACTCTATGATAATTGGGCGGACTTGGCCGGTTTTCGAGCTCATCCGAGTTTTTATCCCCAGTCACCTTACATATAAGTTTCAGAAAGATCCGATCAAAACTGAAGGCGCTACGGTGATGACAAGCATTTTCCCATAGTAAGTCTATGGGACCTTGTGGTTACCATAGGAACCAAAGTTTTAGAGCGATTTCGAAAAAAAGTTTATGTCATCAATGCCCCACCAGAGGCATGCTACCGATGAGAAATGATTGAGATCAGCCTGCAGGATACAGAGATATAGCTGCTCAAAAGTGTGGACGGACGACGGACGACGGAGGACCCACTATACTATAAGCTCTCCTGGAGCCTTCGGCCCAGGTGAGCTAAAAATGGCCACAACCTTCGCCCTTACTCCGCCGCGATGTGGACAAATAATTTGTTCAGTCCGCATGAATGCCTCCGAACTCATCAGTGCAATATCAGGGTTCGCACTAGCGGTCGCCAAAGTCGCCAAATGCGAAAACAAAATAAATCTGGCGCAAATCTGTGTCAATTGGCGAAAACTAGTGGCGAAAAAAAAATTATAAAGATGAAAGTCCCATCCCGGTTATTGCCGACTTAAGCCGTCTACTGACACGTGTATTTCACACCTTTTCTTCCACTCACTCAACAATTAACACCTTTGACTATTGATCAGATTAGCAAAATACCCGGTGTTAGACACCCGATAGACTTTGCGGTCAAGGTTGATCAATAAAGAAATGGGCGACAAAGACGGATGATGTAAAATGTAGAAGTTGATCAGGGCTTCCGTAAGGCGGACGTATGGCGTATATTACGTCCTGAAATCGCTTCCGGACGCCAAAATTAAACATCAAAGGCGTTCCGCGGACTCCCGATAATTTCACTGCACGGCCGGAAATCATTACCGAGACGTATAAACCCGCCCACTTTTAGCCGTTTGTAAAAAGTTTGCTACCTATCTATCTATCTACTGATACTGCGTCGGTCACATTTGACCATTACCGCAGGTGTACATTACCTACACTCCGCCTTCTTAGCTGAAACCGCTTTCTGTGTTTATTGAGTACTAAGGACGTCCCATTTTCTGCCTGCGCGGTATTATATTGACAGTCAGAATCACGTGCGTCGGCACACCTTTGATCGTCATCGGTGTGTGAAAAACGTGTCGAGGTGATTGCTCGGTGTTTGCATATAAATAAACGGATTAGTAGTCGAGGATAAACTAATTATCTCATTGACTATAAGTGTTTTTTTAACTCTGTAAACTTGTTACTGTTTAAATTAAAGCGGATCGTAATTTAGGTGTTTGGAAGTGAGATTAGCATTAGCGATGCAAAGTGTGACAATAGTTTCAAAGATAGATACACATTTTTTTTTCTTGAGTAAATAGCAGGTGTTCACTAGGTGAAATGACAAAATAATTTATAAAATCCGAAAATGTCGCCACGTTTTGTATTTAACGGCCCAGTCAACACTATTCCAGTCATTTTTGAGTCAGTTTACCTATCCACACTTTACTAGCCAACTAAAAGAATATACAGGTTATTAAAAATGCAATCAAGAGATTCATAGATTTGAAGTGTGAACGAGTTGGTTTGATCGAAAACCTGGGGTCTTTATGCGCATCTACTCTTGGATAATGGACCATTACACACATCCATAAAGGCCACAAAAGGACAGTATGTGCATTTAAGGCTTAACCCTTTAAGTGCCAAGGAAAATTGTAGAGCAGATGACAATCTTTTTTATCCATGTTCTGCATTTTACGAAGAAGTTTCTACAACTGGCTCAGGTTTTAAGATTTTGGCACAAAAAAAATTAGATTGGCGAAAGTGATGGCGAAAGAAAAATAAATCCTAGCGCGAACCCTGAATATCTCCTGATGCTCTTTCTCTGGTTGGGTCCTTCAGAGTCTAACTGTTGGTTTTCTTTTGCTCACGCATTTCAGTGGTTTCTTGCTGTCGAGTCATCACCGTTAGTTCATTTATTGTGTTCTTGGAGATGTTGCACTGATGGGTAAGGAGGCTTTTATGCGAACTGAACAAATTGTTTGTCTAAATCGGGACAGAAGTAAAGGTGGGGATTGCGGCCGCGTAAAATCGATATAAGCCACCCCCGGTGAAAATTGCTTCACTGACCGTTCCAAGGCGGTTCTTTGTTATGGTTTGCCTTTGGGTGTGAGTATCACTTGTATTTTTGTTTTGGATAGCTTGTCGGCCATTTTGTGGGAAAGTTACTGCCCGTTTCGCTTTCCGCTATTGACGTCTCCATTAGGGTCTAGTTATTTCATGTTTGTGTTTCGTTCCCTTTGGTGTTTCTGATGGGAGCTGTGATTGCCAGTGTGTCTATTCATGTAACTGACTTCAACACTCGTAATACATTGTTAACTGCTAAACTTCTTAATCAATGGTATAGGTATCATAACCTACACCAAGCCTTTTCAAAATTTTATAGGCGTCATTCCGATTTAATTTCAACATTCAATGATGGACTTTAATCTCTTCTGCAATAAGGTCTATCGGAACCCGAATGTTATGGTGACTTATTATATAAGTTCAGAAAAATATATACTTGCAATGACTTCAGCACCCGATTTCGAAAAATCATTCTTCGATATAAAAAGATTAGGTACGGCATGAATGTTATACGACATATTGCATGCCTGGTAGTAAACCCAGTCACGGTTGACAAATTTGCTTCTCTCTTAAATCGCACGCTGGTGGATCAGGCTTCAGATTCTTTGGCGGTTCCAGCGTAAGAGATTCCTGAGAATTAGAGAGAATTTATTTTTATGTAATGTTGGTTGGTGCCTGATGCTCTGTCTCTGGTTGGACCCATCGAAGTACTAGTCTAACTGTTGGTTTTCTTTTGCTCCAGCATTTCAGTGGTTTCTTGCTGTCGAGTCCCCACCGTTTTTGTTATGATTTGTCTTTGAGTGTATGTATCGCTTGTATTTTTGTTGGATAGCCAGTTCGCTGGAAAGTAACTGTCCTTTTGGCTTTCCGCTATTGATGTTTCAATAAGAGTCTAGATATTTAATGTTTGTGTTTCTTTCCCTTTGTGACTCTGTTGGAAGCTTTGGGTTGAGTGTATCGATTCATTGCCTTCGCTTCTGTTTTTAAATAACGGAACTAAAGAAGCAAGGGAAATGCAACTTGTCCACTTGACAATTTTCAGTTCAGTGTTGTCGTCCATGCTTCCAAAGGATTACCTTTCTATATTGAGAATACCAGGTGAGTGTCTTTTGATATCAAGTTTATCAGGCAAGGCTTCGAGAACGATTGTAGAATTGCGAGGCTTGCCGAGCGATTCTAGATGCGTTCTAGAAGCCGAGCCTAATAAACTTGATATCAAATGATACGAATCTGGTATTGCTCGACCCGCAGAAAAAGCGACCGACTGAAGTCGGTTGATTTTCTAAGAGTGTCTAAAATCACCGTGTCATTCTGTCATTCTGTCAGTCTATCTGTCCGTCCGTAACCTGTTTGTGAAAATTGGTGATAGTGACTTAACTGCTTGGAATATTTAAACAATTTTTGGCATACTGATAGATATCAATGAGATCTAACCAATGAACTTGCGAAATATTACATTCCATGTAGTATAGCCTCGCCGAGGCGAAAAATGTGAAAATTTTCGAACTGCTTCTCCTCGAAAACCGTAGGGCCGATTGAAGTCAAATTTCATATGGAGCCTCTATGGGATAGGGGAAACCAAAATTTGCTCATTGGTCCAGGTCACATGACCAAAATGGCCGCCGAGCCATATATGGTCTGCCTGTCTGTCCGTCTGTAGCCCGTTTGTGAAAATTGGTAATAGTGACTTAACCGCTTGGAATATTTAAACAATTTTTGGCATACTGATAGATATCAATGAGAGCTGACCAATGAACTTGCGAAATATTACATTCCATTTAGTATAGCCTCGCCGAGGCGAAAAATGTGAAAATTTTCAACTGCTTCTCCTCGGAAACCGTTGGGCCGATTGAAGTCAAATTTCATATGGAGCCTCTATGGGATGGAGGAAACCAAAATTTGCTCATGGGGTCCAGGTCACATGACCAAAATGGCCGCCAAGCCATATATGGTAAAAACCCTTCAAAAATAGTCTTCTCCAGAACCACTGGGCAGATTTCCACGAAACTTGATAAATAGCATCTGGGACGTAGGCCCATCATAAATTGCTAAAATGGTGACCCTTGGTTGACCTTGACCTTCTTTGTGCCTAGGTCAAACTTTGACACATATGCTTTTGTATTGGAAAAGTGAGAATGCATTTTATCCTGCAAACGATTCAGAATACAGTACTAAAGTATAAGATATATTTTTGCTCCTCACGATAAGGCGCATTTATTGGGGGGACCGTTTTAGGTCCAGGTCACATAACCAAAATGGCCGCCATACCCATATATGGTAACACTCATAAAGCTAAAAGCATCCGGCGGGTCGTGCACTTCAGCTGAAGCACTGGTTCTATTTATCAGTTTATCCCCTTGTACACATTTAAATTAGCAATTTACGATCAGTTATTGATGGTCCTCAGTGCGTCCCAGCATTCTGGCCGTCGATATATTTAGTATCAGCTGACCATATTTTTCCTATGATATTTTTTTCATGTAATGTTTCCATTTGTCTCAGTAGCAATAACATGTTTGTCATTTTTTCAGTGGTCCGGTTCATTCATAAAAGTGCAATGCCATGTTGACGTGATAAAGCTCACTTTACCTGAGATAGCATATCTTCATCAGGTCAATGCGTTGCAATGCAATATATATAGGGGGTAACTGATAAAATGCGTTTTTATAAAACACAATGAAAAGGTATGCATTTCATATAGACGTAAGAACAAAGAACAGACCGAAGCAAATCGAAAGGGCCTTTCTTTTTTTCAAAACAGGATATAATAAAGTCAGCAGAAAAAAGTGCACCCAGGATAACCACAGTTACTGAAAACAGCCATCTGAATAATAAAAAATAGCGACCTGAAGGTACACAAAAATATCACAAACAAGAGGTTTACCAACTCACTAATCTAATAAACACATAACACACTGCAAAGGAACGGCCGTCTTAGGCGGTCAGCAGCAACATTACTATGGTTCTAACTCCAGAGTTACAGAAAAACAACCCTTATCCGCAATTCTAATGAAGATTTGTGACAATAGCAAACTGGCTAACATTGAGGATTTTGAATATTTGTATGCGACAGACGGCATGCTTAGTTTTCAACAAAGTCATGGTTGATGACTATGCTTTTCTTTTGCATTGCACGAGGTGGGGTCATGTCTCTGCCTTGATGGCGGCCCGAACTTAAAGCTTAAACCTTTTTATTTAATTAGTGGTTAGTGCCTGATCAGTTGTCTTTGGCTTGACTCTTCGTGCTCCAGCTTGTGGAACCAGCTACAGGCTCTCATGTTTAATTCATCACAGTTATTCAATTTGATTGGTATTTCAGTTTGCTCTAATTCGTTTGTTATTCTGTCATGGTCTATTGATTGAACCAAGTATTTTGTGTATTGTACATACTAGTAAAACCTAGAATGAAGGTTGGTCCCGTAGACTCGGTTTAAACTTCACAGTGGTTCTCCCTACTGACCGTCCTAAGGCGGTGGTTCTTATGTTTTTTATTTTAAATGTAGCTTTTCGGATTTTCTGACGGGAATCTTTATCTTTTATTTGCTTATGGTTGTGTATTATTAATAATATTTATTTAAGTTTCATTAATTTTGCCTGTTGCACATTGATCTTTCCTGTCGGGAAGAGGGAGCTGTTTGCTGTACTGTTTGTGATATTCGTTTTTTTTTTCTTTTCTTTTTTTGGTTTTTCCTCACTGTTAGATAGGAATCTTCCTCTTGGTGCCATTAATCAGCTGTAATCTTTGATTATGGCTTTTCCTGGACATCTGTTTCTTTTGTTTCCATGAAGAGATACAAGTACCTATGAAAAATATAAGTGAAGGCAATGATCAGGAATCGATACAATTAACCCACAGCTACCATCAGAGACACCAAAGTGAAAGAAACACAAACATGAAACAACTGGACCCTAATGGAAACATCAATAGGCAAAAGGACAGTTAGACTTATTGCTTAAATGGTTAACATAAATTTTCCTGTAACAGCGTGAATTCGAAAGAACTAACTATTGGTAGCATGTTTAAATGCCTTGATTGGAAATTTGAATTGATAACAGTATTTAACCTGGTCCAAACATTTCATTAGAAAGGGTTTACAACTAACATTTTCTAAAAGAATTTTTCTTTAATATTTGTTCAATGATAGATTATGCGTGCTACTATAAACCACCTCATTGCAGTGTTTTAATTCAAGTACAAACAATATCGATGTTTCTGAGCAGTAAAAAGGAAGGTAAAGTTTACCAATGTAAACCCAGCTTTTCTCTGGATACTTGCAGCGAAAGGACTAGTCTCCATAAGGGGGTTTTCCTGGTACCTAAATTTCTCAATAATATTTTAGGAAAATATAGCCACACAGAGGGGACATTCATCCCTGGTAAGTTTGAATCAAACAGAACTCTAGTTTTGTGATAAGGGTTTATCAAAAGTGGGTGGGGTAATTCCATATCAGTTCTACCAAGGACAATTAATCAGCAATTGACTATATTAAAATAGCGCACTGACAAAACTTTTTGCCGTGTCATGCATAGACTGTGGGTACATATTAATGTGAAATAGGGTGATTGTATATTTTATTGAACTTTGCTAAAATATAATAATTTATTTGCACTTTGCGGATTTTCATTAATTTTTCATCTACCAACTTTGCCAAAAAGTTGAACATTTCTCTATTAAGCAACACATTCTTACCTCTTTTCTAGAAAATACTTATCAATGCTTGGCCATTGCAGAATTTTAAGGATTTTTTTATAAATAGTCTTTGACATGAGTTATGTGCCCTTGAAAAGAGAAAATTGCAGTAAAATGCGATGAAATTATCAAAACTTTGTTTTGCCTTTTTGCTATAAGTTTACTGGCGAGAAATGCTTAGAGGAGTTAAATTCTAATGTATTTATCGTGTAAAAGGGTTTAACTATTGTAGCAGAGACTGAATTGGTATCAGTAAGGGTCAAAATTACTTTTAGAGGTTTTAAGAGTTGGATATAATTGACACACATTTGCTCATCTCATTTAGTATCACTTTCTTGTGAGGAGTCGCTGTTGGTATCCCAAACTTCAGCTGCAGCATCTGTTAGAAAATCCATGTATTTATTATGTATCTTAGGCCCTTTTGTTTCTGGCTGGTGTCGCTCAAATCCAAATACCATAAGACTGATGCAATATGGGCACAGCAGCCCACTACTCTAGCCCCTGATTTGCATGTGCAAAACCAACCGACGATAGGTTATAAGCATGTGCTGTATTCAATCCATAAATTATAGGTCTTGCTACTGGTATGCCTTGAACGTATTAGGGACTTGAGGACACCTTCTTGCTCTTTGTTTATAAGGATTTCATATTTGGCGTCATCTGTTTGGTGTTCTTTCTTGTAGGATTTGGCCTGGCGAATCTGATACCCTCCCATTGTCAGGTCTCTTAATTCTGCTTCGTTCAGTTCGGGGAAATCGGGCATTTCAGAAGCATCCATACTTTTCCAAATTGTGCACCGTTTGTCCCACTTATTGTCAGTCACCTTTTGTTGAAGTTTATTCGGTGCCTTTGCTAAGGCCATCATTCGTTTGGCCATGACAACATCTGATTCCAAACTAGTCACCAAGGGTGGCCTGAAAGCGTTGCAAATGGAGCACACAATTCGCACATAATTGCCAGCGAACGGGATTTGAGAGTTGGGAAGCACATTACTTAAAGCTTTCCATTGCTTTATACGCCCATATGCTGACTCAACAACCCATCTCACTTTGGTAACAAATAAAAATCAAAAATGAGTTCCTTTAAGAGCAATGAAAACATTCATAAGAAAGAAGATGGGTCATACTACGTAGTTTCGGCTAAAAAAGCCTCATCAGTGACCCTGTAATGGTCCGGCAAAGAAAGCCAGAGGAAACATACTGCAATTTTACGAATTTCGAATAGGCAGTCGAGTCAAAGACTGATATAAATCAAAATGGGGTCCAAATAATTAAAACCTGTCTAGAATATGAGTCTAAACCAATAATTTATTTCCGATTTCTCAGAATATTCACGCTGATCTCAAAGGACCAAAAGTAAAATATAAACTGCACTATGGTTGATGTACGGGGAGACGTTTTACGGCCGCCACACGGCACAACACCAGCTGCAGTGAAGGCAATTAAAAATAAAAAATGAGTTCCTTTAAGAGCAATGAAAACATTCATAAGAAAGAAGATGGGTCATACTACGTAGTTTCGGCTAATAAAGCCTCATCAGTGACCCTGTAATGGTCCGGCAAAGAAAGCCAGAGGAAACATACTGCAATTTTGCGAAGTCTGGATTCATTTGCTTCCTCAGTGCTATGCTGTTTCTCTTTTTTCTTCAAGAAATGAGGCATTTCAGTATTGATCCCACAATCATTAATTAAGTCTGTTACATCCCTAAACCCCCTATCAACAATGAGAACAACCCCTTCATTGAACCGATTTCTTATATCTCACTGTTGCTCTTCAGCATGTGCTCTGTTATTTTGGCATCTGAGTTTTTATCATCAGCCAGGTAAGGTCCAAGCACTGTAAGTATGTAGCCGTCAGTTGCTACAAGCATCATCGGTTTAAGCAATGGGCGACCTTTATGGACAGAATAAGAACGCCTTTGGAATGAAAAGTCACCGCTTTTCTCTATGTACACATAGGTACCATCAGCAACAGCAATAGCAACATATTTCTGTGAATAAGCAAACAGCACCCTTGCAAATTCTGTAGTGTGATTTTCAATTACTTTATTTCGTTCTATATGTGGCAGGCCAAGATATTTTGGAACGAAATTGGACATTAGACTTGCTCTGGCTGAATGGATTGCCTTACTGCAAGTAGTTTTCTTCACCCCAAACAATGTTGAAAGAACAGCCAAGGACAGACCAGTCTGTCAGTTTTACAAGCAACATGGCAAGGGCTGTACGAGTGCTCCTTGTTGACGTAGAACGCAACGAGGAGAGCGATTCATGTACATCATTGAACTGATCCTTTGTTATGCCTGTCAGTCCTAAGTTTTACAAGCAACATGGCAAGGGCTGTACGTGTGCTCCTTGTTGATGTAGAACGCAACGAGGAGAGCGATTCATGTACATCATTGAACTGATCCTTTGTTATGACTGTCAGTCTGACATAGTCTTCACCTTTCATTTCATCAGCGTTGTCAAAATTCAGTGCATTAGATTTCCTGTTTGCCGTTTCGAAATAACATAATTGAAGATCACACTACAGAATTTGCAAGGGTGCTGTTTGCTAATTCACAGAAAGATGTTGCTATTGCTGTTGCTGATGGTGAAGCGGTGACTTTTCATTCCAAGGGCGTTCTTATTCTGTCCATAAAGGTCGCCCATAGCTTAAACCGATGATGCTTGTAGCAAATGGCGGCTACATACTTACAGTGCTTGGACCTTACCTGGCTGATGGTAAAAACTCAGATGTCAAGATAACAGAGCATATGCTGAAGAGCAACAGTGAGGATAATAGAAATTGGTTCAATGAAGGGGTTGTTTTCATTGTTGATAGGGGGTTTAGGGATGTAACAGACTTAATGATTGTTTTTGTTTGTTTGTTTGATTTGAGGTTTAACGTCCCCGTCAACACTGTAAATGTTATTTTAAGGACGTTGCTTCCAATTTTGTGGGACTTTCACCCGACATTGAGATGAAATGACATCTCAAGCCCTGTCGCCCAATGAAACCAATAGGGTTTATGAGCATGGACGGTCCGCCTCGCACCGCGGTTCCAGGACAGGCGTAGATTCTCTAAGCGGTTTACCAGTACTAGTGTGCGGGCCGGATTCAGCTCTGCATGGAAGTATCGTGCAGCCCATATATTTCTTCAAGCCCCTCTGGGCGGGGGCGGAATTAATGATTGTGGGATCAATACTGAAATGCCTCATTTCTTGAAGAAAAAAGAGAAACAGCATAGCACTGAGGAAGCTTGTTACCAAAGTGAGATGGGTTGTTGAGTCAGCATATGGGCGTATAAAGCAATGGAAAGCTTTAAGTAATATGCTTCCCAACTCTCAAATCCCGTTTGCTGGCGATTATGTGCGAATTGTTTGCTCCCTTTGCAATGCTTTCAGGCCACCCTTGGTGACTAGTTTGGAATCAGATGGTGTCATGGCCAAACGAATGATGGCCTTAGCAAAGTCACCCAATAAACTTCAACAAAATGTGACTGACAATAAGTGGGACAAACCTCGCACTTTTGGGAAAAGTATGGATGCATCTGAAATGCCAGATTTCTCCGAACTGAACGAAGCAGAATTAAGAGACCTGACAATGACAATGGGAGGTTATTAGATTCGCCAGGCCAAATCCTACAAGAAAGAACACCAAACAGATGACGCCAAATATGAAATCCTTATAAACAAAGAGCAAGAAGGTGTCCTCAAGTCCCTATTACGTTCAAGGCATACCAGTAGTAAGACCTATAATTTATGGATTGAATACAGCACAGGCTTATCACCTATCGTCGGTTGGTTTTGCACATGCAAATCAGGGGCTAGAGTAGTGGGCTGTTGTGCCCATATTGCATCAGTCTTATGGTATTTGGAGTTTGAGCGACACCAGCCAGCAACAAAAGGGCCTGAGATACATAATAAATACATGGATTTTCTTACAGATACTGCAGCTGAAGTTTGGAATACCAACAGCGACTCCTCAGAAGAAAGTGATACGAATGAGATGAGCAAATGTGTGTCAATTATATCCAGTTCTTAAAAGCCCTAAAAGTAATTTTGACCCTAACTGATACCAATTTAGTCTCTGCTACAATAGTTAAACGCTTTTACACGATAAATACATTAGAATTTAACTCCTGTAAGCATATCTCGCCAGTAAACTAATAGCAAAAAGGCAAAACAAAGTTTTGAAAATTTCATCGCATTTTACTACAATTTTCTCTTTTCAAGGGCACATAACTCATGTCACAGACCATTTATAAAAAAATCCTTATAATTCTGCAATGGCCAAGCATTGATAAGTATTTTCTAGAAAAGAGGTAAGAATGTGTTGCTTAATAGAGAAATGTTCAACTTTTTGGCAAAGTTGGTAGATGAAAAATTAATGAAAATCCGCAAAGTGCAAATAAATTATAATATTTTAGCAAAGTTCAATAAAATATACAATCACCCTATTTCACATTAATATGTACCCACAGTCTATGCATTGCATGGCAAAAAGTTTTGTCAGTGTGCTATTTTAATATAGTCAATTGCTGATTAATTGTCCTTGGTAGAACTGATATGGAATTACCCCACCCACTTTTGATAAACCCTTATCACAAAACTAGAGTTCTGTTTGATTCAAACTTACCAAAGATGAATGTCCCCTCTGTGTGGCTATATTTTCCCAAAATATTATTGAAAAATTCAGGTACCAGGAAAACCCCCTTATGGAGACTTGTCCTTTACATTGTGGTATTCATTGCTTGGTTCACAAATATATATATCTAAACCAATGTCACATTTTAGCTATGAACAAAGATATAATAACCTTTTTTCCTGCTGAACATACTGGGAACGTTGGTCCAATATTGTGCCAACATCATACACAAATTTAAATAAAAAGTGTTATTTTTGCATGTTTGGCAAATGTTGGGCCAACATCATAAACATCATCACGTAAACAAGTCCGTGAAATGAACACTCCCCTTAATCCCGCTTCATATAGGGAAAACTTGGGATTATGGGGGTATGCAATAGTTTTCTTATTTATGCTCCAAGACATAGGTTGTGGGCACTCGTTAGAACCGCCTCAATGAGGCGGTCTAACGAGCACCTACAACCTATGTTTGAAGTTAAAATAAGAAAAAATATCACGGATTTTCAATGGAAAAGTAGCCATTTTGAAGCTTTAAAGGATGTACTATGCCGCATGGGTGTGTTATCGTAATGCCCTAGATACCACAGTTTTGGTCCAATCGTCATCAAATCTTTTCAGAATAATCATCTTGACAATATCTCGCTGAATTTCGAATATGGGTCATATTTGGTCAAAAAGTATATCAGTAGGTCAAGTTATAGAACAAGAGGTCCATGGGCCACATTGCTCACAAGAGCTCATGGGGGGGGGGGGGGGGGGGTGGCACTTCCCACTTGCAGCTGTGTATTTTTATAAACCATGGGAGCCTATCAGCCTAGTGGCTTCAGAGGACTTATGACGGTTGAATGTGCTGTTGCAAATTGACAACTGCGCATCTGTAGCAACCAATAGCCCTAAAATGTTATGGCAGACAGATAGAGCATTGTTTAAGGAATATTTCTATAAAAGTTTGACAAAGTATCTTGACCGGCGTAAATGTCATTTTCCATTTTTCAATATAAAAGGTCTATGGAAATGCTTTACTTGCCATAGTACCCAAACTAAAGAGCCAAATTTCATTAAAAACATAAAACCTGTAAAGGCAAATATGGTGATTATTTACAAAAAATTCTCAGCCACATAGAACATATGGCTTATGAGGATATAATGTTTTAGTTACAATATTTGTTTTAATTTATGTTTGGAAATCAATAAAATTGAGCATAATATAATTATAATTCTATAGAAACTAAAGAACGGAATTTCATAAAAAAAAATACACAGTACCTGTTCAGGCAAATATGTTGAATATTTCCATTAAGTCTCAGCCTCATACAGTATACTGTTTCTGAGGAGATGTTTTTAAGTGTTTTTTTTTTTTTTTTTTTTTTTTTTTTTGGGGTGTGTGTGTGTGGGGGGGGGTGAGGGTGCATTTTGAATTACATGTTGAACCAGTAAAAGTAAGCAGGTAGCCTACAATCATACGGCAGATAGATGACAGCTTAAAGAATATTATTATGAACGTTTTGTTAAAATATCTGCAAAGGCTTTGAGGTAAATGACATTTTCCAATTTTCCCCATTATACCTCAATGAAAACTCTACGTTGCCATAGCAACCAAACTAACGCGCCAAATTTCAATTAAAAAACCTGCTGGTTTAGGGGTGGGGATCTGTAAGGTTTTCGAGATATTGGGCCTTTTATGAAGTGGAGGGGTGTGAAATGGCGTCAGTGTATCCCGGGGGCCACCAAGTTGTTGTCCCTGAATGCGTCTTATCGTAAGGAACAAGAATATATATGGTTAAGGTGTGTGGATCTTAATGGTTTCTGAGATATATTGCCTTTTGTGAAGTGATAAGGTGAGAAATGGTTATGTCGCATGCCGGCAGACCCCAAAGTTGGTGTCACTGAATGTGTCTTATCATAAGTAACAAAAGTGTATATGGTTAAGGGGTGGAGATCTGTAAGGTTTCCAAGATATTAGGCTTTATTATGAAGTGAAGGGGTGCGGCAATGCCCCGGAGCATCCCGTGGGCCCCCAGGTTGGTGTCACTGAATGCGTCTTATCATAAGGGACAAAAATATATATGGTTTAGCGGTGGGGATCTGAATGGTTTCTGAGATATATGGCCTTTAATGAAGTGGAGGGGTATGGGCAGGCCCCGGCCTATCCCAGAGGCATCCCTGGTTGGTGTCACTGAATGTGTCGTATCATAAGGAACAATACTAGACAATCAAGTGAGCATATGCTCACTAATACCCCCGGCTACAGCCATCAGTAAAACATGAGTCAAAGAAATTACTATGTTCAAAGGGAAATAATTTATAATGTATGCAAACAAGAGTTATGGTTTTTGTGTTCTGCCTATCCTATAATCTTGATTTACATGTGTTTGAAGTTTTAATGAAATTATCTCAATAATGGTAAAAATGGCCATTTTCAATATTCAAAGGGCAATAACTCTGAAAGAAGGAAAGCAAGAGTTATGGTTCATGTGTTCTGCACGTCGTCTCATGGTGTTCAACATTCATGTGGAGTTTCATGAAAATATGTCAAGCCGTTTAAAAGTAATGGAGAAGACACCAAGATGTTAACAGACACATAATTTGTAACGGGACAACCTCGTCGAGTCAACAGGCCTTCGCCTAGGATATTACAGCAATGTCAGGATGTACGAGGTGCCGTTACAATGTATTGTGAGTCCGACCTGGGCTGACGTCAATGATAGGGAATTGATAAAAGACTTGAGCCAAGGTTTCAATTATTGAAACGTAACTGGTTTATTGATAACGAAAGTCTCAATAAGGCTTATCTATATCTAGTAATAAATCGACGTGCTGGCTAGAGTTATATAAAATTACATATTCTAAACATAGAGAGGTTATACCGTAACTATGTCTTAAACCTACTTTTTATCTTGATTGTGATGATGAGGGGTCCCAGATCCAGGAGCTCCTCTAGGCGGTAAAATTATCCTCTTTGCCTTAGACTATATGTGCAATTAAACAATGATGAGGGGCCAATAATATGTGACACTGGTCATTGGTGGTAGAGACACTAGGGAGGGTGAAAATCACCAATGGAAATGTTAGGTGAGGGTAAAAAGTTATTTGGGGTGAAACTCACCAATGAGAATCTTTAATGGAGTTTAGTGTTCATTGGTGGCGAGTAACAAATGGGTAAGTGTTTAGGTGAAAAGGGGCGGTGGGGGTGAAACTCACCAATGGAAATGTAAGTTGGGGGTAAAAAGTTATTAGGGGTGAAACTCACCAATGGGAATCTTTTATGGAGTTAAGTGTTCATTGGTGGAGAGTCACCAATGGGTAAGTGTTTTGGTGAAAAGAGGGTAGTGGGGGTGAAACTCACCAATGGAAATGTTAGTTGGGGGTAAAAATGTATTTGGGGTGAAACTGGTTGGGGGTGAAACTCACCATTGGCGCTCTGTGTGTGATGTTAAATATTCATTGGTGGAAAGTCACCAATGATAACATGCATTGGTGGTAAGGGGCTAATGAAGGTTGAAACTCACCAATGGTAATGTTAGATGGGGTAAAACTGGTTAGGGGTGAAACTCACCAATGGCGCTCTGTGTGTGGGGTTAAATATTCATTGGTGGTAAGTCACCAATGATAAAATGCATTGGTGATAAGGTGTGTTGAAGGGTGAAACTCACCAATGGTAATGTTAGTTGGGGGCAAAAACTAGTTGGGGGTGAAACTCACCAATGGCGCTCTGTATATGGGGTTAAATATTCATTGGTGGTAAGTCACCAATGATAAAATGCATTGGTGATAAGGTGTGTTGAAGGGTGAAACTCACCAATGGTAATGTTAGTTGGGGGCAAAAACTAGTTGGGGGTGAAACTCACCAATGGCGCTCTGTATATGGGGTTAAATATTCATTGGTGGTAAGTCACCAATGATAAAATGCATTGGTGATAAGGGGTGTTGAAGGGTGAAACTCACCAATGGTAATGTTAGTTGGGGGCAAAAACTAGTTGGGGGTGAAACTCACCAATGGCGCTCTGTATATGGGGTTAAATATTCATTGGTGGTAAGTCACCAATGATAAAATGCATTGGTGATAAGGGGTGTTGAAGGGTGAAACTCACCAATGGTAATGTTAGTTGGGGGCAAAAACTAGTTGGGGGTGAAACTCACCAATGGCGCTCTGTATATGGGGTTAAATATTCATTGGTGGTAAGTCACCAATGATAAAATGCATTGGTGATAAGGGGTGTTGAAGGGTGAAACTCACCAATCGTAATGTGATTTGGGGGCAAAAACTGGTTGGGGGTGAAACTCACCAATGGCGCTCTGTATATGATGTTAAATATTCATTGGTGGAAAGTCACCAATGATAAAATGCATTGGTGATGAGGGGTTAATGAAGGGTGAAACTCACCAATGGTAATGTGATTTGGGGGGTAGTCTATATGCTATAAAACATCCGCAATGGTGGGAGCACCCTTAGATCTGGTCCACTCAATCTGCATCTGAACCCGTCCGTGTGCCAACAACAAGCAAAAATGTAAACAAACAAAATAACCACCATTGGTGGTCTAAACAACAAGGTTTCTAACAAGCTTATGCGTTTAAAACCTCAGTGGGTACTGTAGTGGGCTTTCTCCCAGGCATATCTGTGATAATAGCAGGGCGTCAAGTGATATTAGGAGGCAAAAATATAGGTAAGGTCCAGAAAAATAGGTATCTATCGGCCAGAAATATAGGATATTATAGGTTGCCTACACTGAAGAAAACAAGCCAGATTTGTATTTTTTTCCACCACCACCACCTACCATCTCTCTCTTTTATTAATGATACAACATATAGAAATAGATAAGGTGGATAGCTGGTTATAATTAAGGAAAAAATCTTTAATCTTCTGACAAGAAGATTTTTAAAGGTCCCTATATAAGCCTTTAAAAAATATGTGGGCCCTGGGGCTGGGCCATTCTTGGCCCGAGGGCTATTATTTGGACAAGCTTTGTAGAGGTCCATTCGATGAAGCATCATACTAGATATCCAAGTCCTTGGCCTTCAGTTTCAGTCATGAAGATTCTAAAAGGTTTTCCCTATATGAGGCTATGTAAAATCAGTGGCTCTGGCACGGAGGCATTTTTGGCCCCAGAGCTATAATTTGAACAATCTTGGTAGATGTCCACTAGATGCATGAAGCTTCATACCAAAGACCTGGGCCTTCTGGTTTCAGACAAGAAGACTTTTTAAAGGTTTTCCCTATATTGATAGCCTAAGTAAAACCAGAAGGCCCTGGTGAGGGGGCATCATTGGTCCCAGGGCAATAATTTGAACAATCTTGGTAGAGGTCCACTAGATGAAGCTTCGTAAAAATATCAAAGACCTGGGCCTTCTGGTTTCAGGCAAGAAGATTTTTTAAAGGTTTTCCCTGTATAAGCCTATGTAAAACCAGTAGGCCCTGGTGTGGGGGGCATTTTTGGCCCCAGGGCTATAATTTGAAAAATTTTGGTTAAGAGTTCCACTAGATGAAGCTTAATACCAAATATCAAAGACCTGGGCCTTCTGGTTTCAGACAAGAAGATTTTAAGGGTTTTCCTACATAAGCCAATGTAAAACCAGTAGGCCCTGGTGTGGGGGCATTATTCTAGCCCCAGGGCTAAAATGTGAGCAATTTTATTAGAGGTCCACTAGATGAAGCTTCATACAAAACAGGGCTCAAGCTAGAGGGCGACTCGGGCGAAGAAGTCGCCTTTTTGGGGCTCACTTCGCCGACTTTGGCGATGAAAGCGGAAAAACTTCGCCCTGAAATTACACCCGTTTTTTTGTGTGTCTTCCTTGTGAACAGTAACGGTAAACTGACAAGGTGACGATAATCCTTCGATCTACTAGTGTCAGAAATCTCAGTAATTACACTGAACAAAGCTAACTGTTTATTCTGCACTTCGTCCCAGTTGCAGTTTGGTACTGTTATGTAATTTAATTCTAACCGTTAGCTCATGCAGCTCGAGCCACTTGCAACACGCTTAGTAGTCTTGTACTGTCATAAATCTTTCTCGGTTGATTGCACACAGTTTTTATTGCATTAAGAGCCAATTAACATTACACAAGATTATGTAACTTAAACAGGTATATTTGTACCGTTAGCTCGTGCCAAAGTCCGGGTACGGACGTAATTTGTTAAGTACTGTTGTATACAGTAATAAGATTAGTCTGACCGGTGACATTGACACTGCATTAGTATTTAATAAATTTTAAATATAAATGGTTTATTTGCCATTGATTTGTTTGTACATTACTTTTGCATCCATCAATCGTTTTCATTTTTTTTATGAACAGCAACAAAAGTAGGTAGCAATTTTTTATTTTGTAAGTGAAAATAATTTTTACTTGCCCGTAAATATCCAGTTACTCAGTAATTATCCAAATTCATAAAAAATAACAACTGATTTTCATCTAGCGAGGTTGTTCCCCCTTGTTTCAAATACAATTGTGACAAGTACTTAGAGAACTGATCTAACTATTACACAGACTGTCAGAAACCTCTTTACTTTATAACACGTTTCATTATAACATGGTTGGATATAAGAAAAGTTACAGCTTGCCCAAATACAGTAAAATTACTATATTAAGACCACCTTTGGGACAGTTCAAAAGTGGTCTTTAAGACCACTTTTGAACAGTCCCAAAAGTGGTCTCTGATCAGGGGTCACTGTATGCAGAAAACAGAAAGAATAACTGCAGCCAACCAAATAAGCTTTTTAAAGCAGAATTAGTCTTCATTTCAGGTGGTTCAATAGTGGAATTGATTGATACCCCTATAAAACAAACTTTTCTCCAAATAGGGGTTTACAGGAGAACTAATTACATTGTTGTTGTTCGGCGTTAAGCCGCACCCCCTTCTCCCTAGACCCAGCAAACTTCTCCCTATTTTCCCAGGAGGGAGAAGTCACTTCTCCCAAATTTTTTGGGCTAGCTTGGGCCCTGCAAAATATCAAAGACCTGGGCCTTCTGGTTTCAAACAAGAAATATTTTAAAGGTTTTCTCTATATTAGCCTATTTAAAACCATTAAGCCCTGGTGCAGGGGCATTTTTGGCCCCAGGGATATAATTTGAACAATCTTGGTAGAGGTCCACTAGATGAAGCTTCATACCTGGGGCTTCTGGTTTCAGGCAAGAAGATTTTTAAAGGTTTCCCATAGATATAAGCCAATGTAAAACCAGTAGGCCCTGGTGTTGGGGCATTATTCTGGCCCCAGGGCTATAATTTGAGCAATCTTGCTAGAGGTTCACTAGATGAAGCTTCATACCAAATATCAAAGACCCACGCCTTCTGGTTTCACATAAGAAATTTTTTAAAGGTTTTCCTAGATATGCCTATGTAAAACCAGTGGGCCCTGGGGTGTGTGTGTGGGGGGGGGGGGGAGGGGCGGGGGCAATTTTGGCCCCAGGGCTATAATTTGAACAATCTTGTTAGCGGTCAACTAGATGAAGTTTCATGCCAAATATCAAAGGCCTGGGCCTTCTGGTTTCCTACAAGATGTTTTGATGATTTTCTCTTATTTTCCCTTTTTTGTTGCCATGGCAACCAGAGTTCTGCATGGCATTAAATTCTGAGAGGACCACCCAAGGATTATTTCTGCCAAGTTTTGTTAAAATCTGTTTTATAGTGGTTTAGGAGTAGATGTTGTTTAAAGAAATTGTGAACAGATGGACAGATGGACGGACAACGACGGATGGTGAAAGATCACAATAACTCACTCTGAGCCTTTGGCTCAGGCAGCTAAAGATAGCAGAACTTCCACCAGCTAAAGCTTTCCAAAAGCTGGGCTGGACTGGGTCACTACACCTGAAAGGAATACAAATTCGTAAAAGAAAAAAGCTTATTAAGCTCAAATGCTATAGAAGACATCTACTGTCAAATATTTTTTACAAACTTTGTATTCCTTGCTTACCCAAAATTCCAAATTATAGGTATTTATAGGTATTTTGGTAAAATATAGGATTTTATAGGTTATTATAGGTAATGGTCTGAAATATAGGAAAATATAGGTAAATATAGGTAACTTGACACCCTGTAATAGGTGGTCTGGGGTTCTAAAACGTCTCAAAATGTCAGAAAGATCAGGAACCAAGTGTCCAGTTGATTGCTCGACATCAGCAATGCCAGTATTCAAGCGCGCACCCGCTTTTATAGTTTCATTCACGTGATGGTCGAAACGTCACGCGAACACCACAGTTTCGCGGAAAAAAATGGTGCGAATCGTACCCGACGCGACGGAAATTCCCGCACCTATGCGGAAATACCCGAGTCATTGGTGAATCTACGGGACGATGCAACTGACAAATAAACGAAAAATACAGCCCTATGAAGGACTGTAAAGTTATGAGAAGGACTTGGAAACAAATTTCACAGATAAATCCTCCCACAGGTAACCGGGGATAGCTAGACATTATGCTTGAGCGGGTGAAATTAATGATTGAAGTTGGCACACCGTCTGATTTGTGTAAACAATCGATACGTTCCAATACTCGGCAACGTAAATAAACACATGAAAGTAGCCAGCAGCAGCCCAGTTCCGCAACATAGCCCCCCATCCACAGGACATGGACCCCATGTGGAGCGAATGGGTAAGTATATAGATGGAGAGGGTAATTTAACCAAAAGTATTGGTGTTAAATTTGAAAATAAAGGCACGAGGCTGCAACTGCTACTTTCAGCTCCTCAGAATAGTTAGATTGATATCCACATATCAATTAATGAACTTGACAATATTTACACTTATACAATTGGTTAGCATGCCCAACATAGAAAATAGGCAGTTATTTTCAATATACAATCATTAAAGAGAATTTATCCTTTTCGAAAGTAATTTTAAGAAAATATGTGATTTCTATTGTATGAAAATGTGCAAATCCTTAATCCTGCATGTAATGGACAGACACCAGTTGTAACGGGACAACCTCGTCGAGTCAACAGGCCTTCGCCTAGGATATTACAGCAATGTCAGGATGTACGAGGTGCCGTTACAATGTATTGTGAGTCCGACCTGGGCTGACATCAATGATAGGGAATTGATAAAAGACTTGAGCCGAGGTTTCAATTATTGAAACGTTACTGGTTTATTGATAACGAAAGTCTCAATAAGGCTTATCTATATCTAGTAATAAATCGACGTGCTGGCTAGAGATATATAAAATTACATATTCTAAACATAGAGAGGTTATACCGTAACTATGGCTTAAACCTACTTTTTATATTGATTGTGATGATGAGGGGTCACAGATCCAAGAGCTCCTCCAGAGGTGGTAAAATTATGCTCTTTGCCTTAGACTCTATGTGCAATTAACAATGATGAGTAGAATTGGGGTTAGGAGGTCAATTAAGAGGTCAATAGATAATGATACTAACCAATGAAGCTTTTCATTGGTGTTGGGCCAATAATATGTGATACTAGTCAATGACACTGGTCAGTGGCGGTAGAGACACTAGGGAGGGTGAAAATCACCAATGGAAATGTTAGGTGAGGGTAAAAAGTTATTTGGGGTGAAACTCACCAATGGGAATCTTTAAGTGAGTTAAGTGTTCATTGGTGGCGAGTCACCAATGGGTAAGTGTATTGGTGAAAAGGGGGGAAGCGGGGGTGAAACTCACCAATGGAAATGTTAGTTGGGGGTAAAAAGTTATTGGGGGTGAAACTCACCAATGGGAAACTTTAATGGAGTTAAGTGTTCATTGGTGGTGAGTCACCAATGGGTCAGTGTATTGGTGAAAAGGGGGTAGTGGGGGTGAAACTCACCAATCGAAATGTTAGTTGGGGGTAAAAAGTTATTAGGGGTGAAACTCACCAATGGCGCTCTGTGTTTGATGTTAAATATTCATTGGTGGAAAGTCACCAATGATATCATGCATTGGTGGTAAGGGGGTAATTAAAGGTGAAACTCACCAATGGTAATGTTAGTTTGGGGGTTAGTTTATATGCTATAAAACATCCGCAATGGTGGGAGCCCCCTTAGATCTGGTCCACTCAATCTGCATCTGAACCCGTCCGTGTGCCAACAACAAGCAAAAATGTAAACAAACAAAATAACCACCATTGGTGGTCTAAACAACAAGGTTTCCAACAAGCTTATGCGTTTAAAACCTCAGTGGGTACTGTAGTGGGCTTTCTCCCAGGCATATCTGTGATAATAGGTGGTCTGGGGTTCTAAAACGTCTCAAAATGTCAGAAAGATCAGGAACCAAGTGTCCAGTTGATTGCTCGACATCAGCAATGCCAGTATTCAAGCGCGCACCCGCTTTTATAGTTTCATTCACGTGATGGTCGAAACGTCACGCGAACACCACAGTTTCGCGGAAAAAAATGGTCCGAATCGTACCCGACGCGACGGAAATTCCCGCACCTATGCGGAAATACCCGAGTCATTGGTGAATCTACGGGATTCACCAATGACAAAATAAACGAAAAATACAGCCTTATGAAGGACTGTAAAGTCATGAGAAGGACTTGGAAACAAATTTCACAGATAAATCCTCCCACAGGTAACCGGGGATAGCTAGACATTATGCTTGAGCGGGTGAAATTAATGATTGAAGTTGGCACATGGTCCGATTTGTGTGAACAATCGATACGTTCCAATACTCGGCAACGTAAATAAACACATGAAAGTAGCCAGCAGCAGCCCAGTTCCGCAACATAGCCCCCCATCCACAGGACATGGACCCCATGTGGAGCGAATGGGTAAGTATATAGATGGAGAGGGTAATTTAACCAAAAGTATTGGTGTTAAATTTGAAAATAAAGGCACGAGGCTGCAACTGCTACTTTCAACTCCTCAGAATAGTTAGATTGATATCCACATATCAATTAATGAACTTGACAATATTTACACTTATACAATTGGTTAGCATGCCCGAAATAGAAAATATGCAGTTATTTTCCATATACAATCATTAAAGAGAATTTATCCTTTTCGAAAGTAATTTTAAGAAAATATGTGATTTCTATTGTATGAAAATTTGCAAATCCTTAATCCTGCATGTAATGGACAGAAGCGGATGACTAATTATTTATATTGATCATCCGCTTTAGATGTCCCGCTTCAACGTGGCTCTTCCAAACTCTCTAAACTAGGACATCTAGGAATCAAGAGTTATCTTTCAAAGACTAGCACCCTGTAATCACTAGACCTCCTGAAACCAAACAGGGTAGCCCAAGAACCATCTAAGTTAACAAATAAAACTTCCTTATCAAGAAGTGTATCATGCAGGTAAGTATAGTGAGCTTGGAAGATCCATTACAATCGAATCAAAAATTCAAAGGGTGAAATGGCTACAAAGTGCAAGTAACATTTGGATGTACATAACATATAACTGAATTAAATTTGAAAGTTGCTTGATTGTACAACTTCATAATATTAAGATTAACTTATAAGATTCGATTTGATACGAACTTCTTAAGACATTTCAAGTCACTAGTGCATATCATACATGAATGAATACAGTCAATATCAATTGTGCATGTTGGCTCTTATGGCAAATCGGTCAGGGTAACATAGACAAGGCATCTAATGCCATAGCTTCCCAGCCAAGAATGAATCCCAATTCTATACGAGGAAAATGCATATAGTCTAAAAAGATCTGAGCTGTATGGTGTCGTTATCAAAGCTTCCATATTCAACTATAAACATGCAAGTAGAATAACAACAACCATTACAATTATCCAACAGATTGGATCCATTAAAAGCCAATGAAAGCCATGAAGAGGACTGACTCTTCTCCAAAATGAATTCCTAAATAGAGATAATACCTATGCACGCATACTAACCCAGTATGCAGGAATAATATTATCTGGCAAGACAATTTTGAAAATCAGTCATGAATAATTACACGTCAGACAATCTATCTAACCAGCACATCAATACTGTAAAATATGTTCTACATTTTAAACCAAACATGACATGTTTGAGCATCATCAACTATACATGTAATGTTTCAACATCATCATATGAATAATATCATTGGATACAACTTATATGCCCAAGAACTGTACTAAAAAGTTAAACAGGCACATATACCTTTCAATTAAAATGCAAATATTTTGACATTCATAGGAATCTCACCTTTACACCTAAATGTGATGGGGGGCGCATATGAGGGCAACCGTTTCATGATGGTACAACAGATCTGACTCTCTGATGATGCATCGTCAAGAAATGAACCAGAGATTCGGATCAGGTAACATTAATTATATAGTAAAAAAAATGGCGACAAATTCACACGAGAACAAAAGACTACAGTTGCCTTCATTTACCCACCATGGTACTTGCTTATTATTGCAATGTGATTTCATTAAATTCAATATGGCACAAAAATATGCAAACGGTGACCGTTTCCTAGGATGTAAAGGGAA
Organism: Lucinisca nassula; assembly: GCA_963580285.1. Classification (NCBI taxonomy): domain Eukaryota; kingdom Metazoa; phylum Mollusca; class Bivalvia; order Lucinida; family Lucinidae; genus Lucinisca; species Lucinisca nassula. Next base: position 82,450,013 of record OY757022.1, on the reverse strand, counting down.
CATGCTGGTACATTTTCGCCCATAACAAATTGAGTTCAACAGACAAGTAAATATGGCCATTAAATTCTTTTGATAGAAAAACTGGTTCTGAACAATGTTCATAATAAGGAACAGTTATTTGTGATTCTGACTTTTCAAATAGTTTGGTTGCAACATAGACGCAAAGTCAGACATAATACATTGCTGTGCCAAAAAATTAAAATAAAAAAAATTTAGTTGGCACATTTCATTAAACAACAATAATGAACATTTACAAGAAATGTGAATATACATGGGTTGCCTATAAGTAATACATTTATACGATATAAAGTCTTAAGTCACACTTTTAAATGTTACTTTCCACAGTGTTGTCCCTCTTCATACCATAAACTTCCTCAAGATTTGGACTTTGATAAGATTCAACAAAACTGGACATCACTGTCAAGATGTGAAAATAATGTGCAAACAGTAAAGGCACCGGGCAGACCATTCAAACATGAGTGATCTGATCGGGACCTGTACTGCTCAACTTGAACAAACCGTCCATGAACTTCGGTCATTACAAAGTAACATATGTAAAAAATGAAAAATAACAATACCTCACCTGTTTCTTGTTTGTATTGAGGTTTAACAGCCCAGTCAACGTTATTTAGGTCATTTTTTTTATTTATTTTTTTTTTTGGAGCTAGTCAGTTTACCTATCCACCCTTTGCCGTGACAGGCTTGTCTGTAACCAGTTAACTTGTACAATGCACATTCTTTTGCCAGAAACCGACAACTGCCCTACTTGAGTCCGAGTAAGAGAGAGAATGACCACAGAAAGGATTCCACGACCAATCCCAACAGAAGAATGCTGCGGACCTTGGCAGACACCGAGTTGGCTTCTTTCTGATCTACAAGTAGACAAGCATCCAACCGAGCTACCGATGTCGGCAATTAGTGTGTCACCAAAATACACAGGTGGGTAATTCATGGTATTCCGCATATTTTATGAAATTTGAATATTAAGAATAATTAAGAGTAATATGCTCACGGAGACATTCTCAGGACACTTTGATGAACAAACATTTACAACATCTGTTGTTTATACATACATCATTAATATATATAGAAAAACGATGAGTGAGATGACTTTAAATTTCTTATACTGGATTACTGGGTATTCTGATGTGATGATTTTTTTTTTTTTTAAATGATGACTGAACTTTAAAACTTTTTATTACATTTGTGATTGTAGGTTGACATTACAAACAGCTACCCGATGGTGAAACTCTCTGATGGAAAAAAAAAACACCAAACTATACAGGTAAGATACTAGTTCAGATGAATAGCTGTTATAACTTCTGAGTTGTACTGAAAAATTATGTCAAGAAATGCATATTAAAGAAAAGCTAGCATTTTTGTTTCCTAGGCTTGAGACCAAAATGGTTCCTTAATTAAACAAAAATTTAATCCAAACTTCTCACTTCAAAAGTGTTAAATACTAACTCACTAAACTAATCTAATCTTAACTAAATTCCAGGATCTTCTTTTGGCTGATAGTAGTCTTCTTGTTGAATAATGTTTATATTTCCGATGTCATTGATTTGATAGTCTTTCTACTACCTTACGTTGATGGATGTATTAGTTTATATTAATTTACAAATTTAATTAACGCGGGGAAATTTCACACGCGATATCTGTACTGTAGCTTCGGTTGATATCCTCTTGAGTAAGCACGGGTAGGGTATATCTGTGTGAGGTTCGTCTTGACTTCCATAGCTCGGTTTAATAGGCCAGCCCTAAACTCCGGTACAGTGCCAACCGGTCTTCACACAATTTCCTCAAACCAGTGAGATTGTAGAATGTACATTCATTTATCAATTCAATGAGGTACTTATTTTCTCTAGGTAGCACATCTAGCGTAGCGGTACAATCCTGGCGTAAATAATTAATTATAAGTCGAAAATGTGCCCCGTCTCGGTCAATGAAATAGTGGGTTTTTCCTTCCTTGAGTAGAATACTGAAGATAGCATCTTTATCTTTTAGAAGTGTTTTCCGACTAGTGGCGAAATGTCGACCACCTATATCTAGAGTGATTCGGCCCTCCTCCTGTTCTTCCAGCTCTCTCTCTATTCTTTCACGATCTGCTAATTTCTTATCGACACTAGTAATGCAGGGAAGATTTTCATTTATTCTATCTAGACCCTCATTGTCTGTCATGTATTCCACATCACTCCCATCAAGGTTTGTTTCTACTTCCATCACATCGTTTATCATTTTGTCCTTACTTTTCTCTGCCTCTCTTTCAGTACTCCTGTCACTTTCCTGTATTAAATCATTTCTCACGTCTGTTTTCGATTTTTTCACAGTTTCATTTTCACTTGCGAATTGTTCTTCTAATTCCTTCAATCTCTTCCTCTCTTCCTTCTTTTTCAATCTCTTTTCTTTTCTCTGTTGCTTTTCTGTTCCAGTCTCTGTTTTCTCTTTATTATTATTATTCTCTGCCTCCTCTGAAATCTTATCTATTTTCCCTTCAGCGTCTGCCACTTCCATTTCCTTCCTCCTTTTTCTCTCTTCTCTCCTCCGCTGTCTTCTTTCAAGTTTCAGCCTCTTTCTATCTGCTTCATTCTCATCTTCAGCTGTCTCTTCCCCAAGTCGTTGCTCCTGGCACCCTTCCTCATTGTTCTCCTGCTCTTTTAATCCATCCTGTCTCCCTTCCTCATATATATTTTTCATCATAGCCTGCCTCCCTTCCTGCCTCATTCCTTTCCATTCTCCTCCTATTTCGACCTGACTCCCTTCCTCGTCTATTGCCTCATTAGCCTGTCTCCCTTCCTGTCTCATTTCTTCTTCATCTATTATAACCTGACTCCCTGCCTCTTCTGTCTCTATATCTGCCTGTCTCCCTTCCTGTCTCATTTCTTCTTTGTCTCTTTTTTCAACCTGACTCCCTGCCTCTTCTATCTCTACATCAGCCTGTCTCCCTTCCTGTCTCATTTCTTCTTCGTCACCTTTTTCCACCTGACTCCCTGCCTCTTCTATCTGTATATCAGCCTGCCTCCCTTCCTGTCTCATTTCTTCCTCATCTATTATAACCTGACTCCCTGCCTCCACTATCTCTACATCAGCCTGTCGCCCTTCCTGTCTCATTTCTTCCTCATCTATTATATCCTGACTCCCTGCCTCTACTATCTCTATATCAGCCTGTCGCCCTTCCTGTCTCATTTCTTCCTCATCTATTATATCCTGTCGCCCTGCCTCTTCTATCTGTATATCATCCTGTCGCCCTTCCTGTCTCATTTCTTCCTCATCTATTATAACCTGACTCCCTGCCTCTACTATCTCTATATCAGCCTGTCGCCCTTCCTGTCTCATTTCCTCCTCATCTATTAGATCCTGACTCCCTGCCTCTTCTATATGTTTATTAGCCTGTCTCCCTTCCTTCACAATAACTTTCCTTGAGTCTTCTTTTCCTGTCTCTCCGGTAGTATAATGCTCCACAGCGTGGCCTTCGGGCTCAGGACTGTGGAGCTTGGTCATGTTCTTCAGGATTGTTTTCAAAATCTCAGTTGATCGCAGGGTCTCCGCATCACTGGCACCACTGGAGACTGGTCTGGCCCGGACAATGAGATCTTGAAGAGACTCTATGAAATTGGGATCACCTCTTGGTATCTCGGACGGTGGCTGGAAAGTTGGGTCAAGAACCTCAACATCAGGACCATCCCCCAAGGGGATAGGTGAGTCCTCTCTGGATTTGGGTACCATTTTGGGTTTTGGGGTCACATTCTGTCTTTTTCTGGGGGTTATTTTTATTCTGGGCCCTGTGGATTTCTGCTGTCTTTCCCTCTTTGTGTTAGGCCGGGGTTGTCTACCGATCTCCGACACCACAGACTTCACCCTGACCTCTGGAGAACTGCATTGAGATGTTGAGGTACTGGAAGAACGTGACTCCCCGGATGAGCTCTTAGGGCCTTTTCCTCTTTGTGGCTCAACATCGTAGGGCACGAACTGATACTTTGTCTCAATTTCATGCTTGAGATATGTACCTAACCTATCCTCGGCCGCTTCCCCTTTGTCCCCGCTCTGAACGTGCATCAGAAGAAAGTCTCTCTTTGTAGCCTTACAGCCATGGGGAATTGTGTCCCTTTGATAGATCTGGTTACATATCTGGCACTGGAACATCAGCCCCGAATGTCTCTCACGTAAGTGCCGCCGCACGGACCAGCTGTCAGCAAAGTAGAGCTTGCCACATGGTATACACTGCCATCGTCTGTCCTGAAAAATACAACCAAGCACTATTGTCACTGCAAAGTCGGTGGTGTGATGCCCTCATGACTAAATTGCAGACTTTGTAGTTTATATTTTCTTGTCCGTTTGGATCCTTGATGTATGTTTCCAGGTGTATGAATGTCATTTCACGTGTCACCAGTAACAATAACAATTCTGTTTGATTCCATGGTGGAATTTTGAAAATATTCAGGGTCGCTGGGAGGGCCAAACTGACCGAGGCTAGCTAGACGGGCCCAGAAAACACGTGCACCCCACATGTTTTCCAGTCCCGTGGTGCATTTCTCAATGCCCATGGTTAACGCTTTCATAGAAAATATTTGGTATTTGTCTATTTTACACTATTGCAGTCATACCACGGATGACAGACCCAAGCCAGTGGCAGTCAAGGTGGGGAAATTACTGATGATTAGCAGAGTTCAACTTCAACAAGGTGTGTAGCCTTCAGGTATTATGAACATTTTACATGCATGTCAAACAGTACTATGTTCTTAGTATAAACAATCAGTTTTAATGTCTAAATGGTGCTCAGAATGTTGCCAAGAATCGGCTCTTGCTTCTTTTATATCCAATATCAAAGTGAACAGGCTGCTTCACTATATCCAGGCAATCGAGCTATAAGCTATTCCATCTCTTCTTTTATTGATACCAAGTCATACAGTTTGGTACCACATTCCATAAACGTTTGTCATCAATTGTTGCAAATAGTATACCTTTTGCATGTGCTAATTATGTGACCTAGAATTTCATATAATTATGCCATGATGTTTTTTATATTTCAGAGAAAAGACCAGGCAGCTTGCATAAGCGTCATTTAAATGTCATCAAAATCAGTCAGGTAGGTAATATGCTAGAGCATAACTGATGCCTTCTTTATCGTCTCACAGTACTTCTCTGGTGGAAAGTGTGGTTAATCTATATCTTTGAAAACTTCACTTACCCCAACAATGGTACAGGCAAACAACTTCTCAATCAACAACTTCAATCAACCATAGAATAGACTAACAATAACAACAACAAGTTAACAAATAGATAATACAAATTGAACAAGGTTAGATTGGCACAATACTCAAACGGGTTCATTCTGCGATTATATTCTTAGTTTTTACAATATAAGGCGATGCAGCCTATATTTATTCAATGACTTCTGCTCTAAATTAGTTTGTACTCTTGGTAAACCAAGTTGGTTTATCATCGCAAAGATATGGACGAATTGCATCGTGATGTACGATGTCGGACTTATTTTTCGGACCAGCTTGTATACGATACAAGACCTCATTTACACGCTGAGTGACAACATACGGTCCCTTCCAGTTTATTTGGATTTTAGGGTTAAACCCCTTTTTTCGACATGGTTTGAAGTACCAAACTGGGTCACCTACGCTATAAGTGACATGATTTGCTTTTACATCATACCGACGTTTCATGCTATCGCTTGCTATTTTAAGATTTTTCCTTGCGTATTCATGAATGTTGAGCAACCTTTGTTCCAAGTCATACGCATAATCTGTTACGCACTGCCTCTCTTCCCGGACAGGTCTACCTATCGCTAGGTCTACCGGGAGTGTGAGATCTCTACCGAAAATCATACGTGCTGGGGAGACCCCCAATGTTTCATGAACTGATGATCGATACGCAAGTAGAAGTAAGGGTATGTGTTCATCCCAGTTGTTTTGCTTGTCGGAAATATACGACGCAATCATGTTTTGTATCGTTCGGTTTGCGCGTTCGACCATACCATCGCTTTGAGGTCTTCTTATGGTGGTTCGGGTTTTGTCAATGCCAAGGAGTTTACATACTTCTTGGAAAACCTTTGCTTCAAAATTACTTCCCCTATCCGCATGTATCTGCAGGGGTACTCCATGGACTGATATAAACTTGTTAACTAGCGCTTCAGCAATGGTGGTAGTTTCCTGATTTTTCAGTGGTATCGCTTCAAGCCATTTACTAAAATAACAGGAAATCACCAATAGGTACTTGTTGCCATTTTTGGATACAGGGTAAGGACCACTCAAGTCCAGTGCTATTCTTTCCATTGGGCAGCCAACATTGTATTGTTGTAGCGGAGCTTTTGCTCGCCGAGGTGGCTGTTTCCTTGAGCCACACGTAGGGCATATCCTGCACCAATAGGAAATATCACGGTGCATATTGCACCAATAGAAACGTTGCCTCATTTTCTCATATGTTTTACTACGACCTAGATGTCCGGCAGTTATATAGGTATGCAAATGTTGGAAAAGTTCTTTCCTCAGACAAGGCGGAATAATGGACAGATAGTCAGTCCCTATACCATCTTCTCTAATGTGTTTCTTGCATAGAATTTCATCTCTAATTTCAATGACCTCCCATTGATACCAGTAGACCTTGAGTTCTTTATCATAGGGAGCCACGGTTTTCCAGTCAGGCTTTTCACCTGTACGTTTCCACTGTAGCATGAGCTTGAGAGTTGGGTCTTTCTCTTGCTCAATACGTATGTTCTCTTTTGAAATTTCTACAGTGTTTTTACTAATGTCCTCCGATATCGTGCTCTCACTTGAACAACCCTGTGTTTGATCTATACCTGTTTCTATACTACAGGTGAGGTGACAGCTGTCGTTATCACAACATGGACCCGTTTGAAGATTTCCTGAGGGGTGACCGTTTGGAAAACTACTTTCGCAGGGTAGATCAATCTCATGAGGGGTACGCGTAATGACCTCATGAGTTGCTCCCCTTGTTGGATTCATGCCCGCATGACCAACATTCTTACTGACACTAGTTTCAAGCTCAGTTGAAGTACTTAGGTGCTGTAAATTAGACTGATCAGACCAGGCAATTTGAGCTTGGTCTGTGGTGTCCGATGTTGTGCAACCTTTAGTACCTTCAAACCTTTCATTTCCAAACAGACAGCCAAACAAAGGTTCCTCCTCAAAGCGGTCGAGCCAGTCATATTCATACTGCACCATTTTGCAGCAACATACACATGGACGACAATTTAAATAAGGATTACCGTGAGTTCTCTCATCCACCATATCGTGCGAAACAGCGATAGGTGAGGGACCACGTCCAGTGACATCCCTAGGTGTTATCTCATTCGAGACCCCCGATGAAACTCGTTGGCTAGAAAGACTGGTAGGGCATGCTTCTGTACCAGTCAAAGTGTCGTCAGTAAATAAGGGCCCAAAAGACGGATCATTATCCGTGCTAATATATTGTTCCTGGCTCTCTTCAACTCTTGTCTCCATCGAGACATTTTCATATAAAGGACCAGCTTGTATGCTGGTCAAATTTCCATTGACAGCAAAGTCACCCACTGTTACTGCATCCGTTGTACAGGGGTTGCAATTGTGTTCACAAGAAATGTTCTTATCAGAGTTAGTGTCGGTACTTACGCCAACTGCTTTTGCAACCGTTTGGCAGTCAGAGTTTATGATTAATGGGGGCTCAGATAGGTGAAGCTTTTCATAGCGCTCACAGTACTTGCAATTATTCGAGTGACAAGGTCGTCTACTGAGTGCGTCGGCATTCATATGAACCCTACCTGCGCGAAATTCTAATTTGAAAGAGTAAGCAGACAACCGTTCTAAGAATCGAGCTAGTTGTCCTTCACCTGTGTTTCGAAAGTTCATCAACCAGCGCAGGCTACTGTGATCGGTTCTTATAACTACTGATTCTTGCCCGTAAATATAGTGGTGAAAATGTTCTACTGCTTTAACCACAGCTAAAAGCTCTTTTCTGGTTGTACAGTACTTTCTCTCAGTTCTTGACAAACACTTACTAAAGTACCCAATAACTTTTTCTTCTCCATTTTGCAACTGATGAAGAACCGCGCCTATCCCTACATTTGAAGCATCACAGTCAAGAACCCAACCGTTTCCAGTCGGACTGGGGTAACTGAGTACCGGAGCTGATGTGAGCAAGTTCTTGAGAGTGTCAAATGCAGTTTGGGCTTCATCGTTCCATACAAATGGTTGGTTCTTCTCCGTAAGTTTGTGCAAAGGTTTGCAAACGGAAGCAAAAGAGGGGCAAAATTTTCGATAGTAACTTGCCAAACCAACAAACGATCTCACTTCTTTGACGTTTGTTGGTTTGGACCAGTCACGGATACTTTGCACCTTTTCGGGGTCAGTTGATATACCATCAGATGAAACCCTGTGACCCAGAAAGGTCACTTCCTTACAGAAAAATCTAGACTTTTCTGGACTAAGCTTAAGGTTAGCTGCCTTCAGCCGCTCAAACACTTCTCTCAGATCATTCAAGTGAGTCTCAAACGTCTTGGAAAAAATAATGATGTCATCCAGGTAGATGAGAAGGGACTTGTAAGTTATACCTGCAAAAACCTTCTCCATAAGCCTCTCAAAGACACTAGGTGCATTGATTAAGCCAAACGGCAGAACCCTGAATTGCCATAGGCCACTACCAGGAATAGCAAATGCAGTAATGGGCCGGTCAGAAGCCTGTATCTCGATCTGGTGGTAACCGGATCGCATATCGCATGTACTGAACCATACCCCTCCTCCAAGTGCGGACAGTGTATCATCAGTCCGGGGAAGGGGATGACAGTCTGGTATGCTGGCGTCATTGATTCGACGAAAGTCAATGCAAAATCTGTATGTTCCATTCTTTTTGGGAACTAAAACGGCAGGCGAGCAAAACGCTGAAGTGGAGGGTTCAATGAGCTTCTTCTCCGCCATGAGTTTTATCTCTTGTTGTGCGATCTCTTGCTTCGCCAAAGGGATTCTATAGGGCCTTTGTTTAATAGGCTTAGTACCTGGCTTCAAACGTATGGTGTGTTGCTCGAGGCTACATGATCCAAGGTCATGTGAAGAGCTTGAAAACTGATCACCATACTCATGTATTAATGACTCCATACGTTTCGTTTGAGACTCATTTAGATTCACTGAACTTTCAGATATCATCTGCGTAAGATGTGCAAAAGAATTAACAGAACTGTTTCTTCTACCACCAAGAGAAGCAGTACAATCAGATTTAGAGGTTTCAAGGGAGCTAACCATCTCAAACTTGTCTGACTCAAGAGAGCAATCAGGTATGGAGGACTCCTTGGAAAGGTTATTTACCGGTTCAGACCCTGGTAGGTCCGTGGAGCAGATTGTCTCAGTTTCTGTTGTATCAAGAGAGCTAACTGTCTCTACCCTTTCTTCCTCGACTGGCTCATAAACAGCAGCAACAGTGCTCTTACGTAGAAAACATGGTTTGTCTAAAACATTCATTACGCGTAGCGGTACTGTTCCCATTCTGGGGCTTACAAGTGCTCTAGCGACCAGCAAACCATAGCGTGAAGCAAAAGCATCCGAAGCCTCCAAAATGCCAACACTATCTTTGTTAAACTTGTCAAGGGGTCTGCCTTTAATAATCATTTCACAGCCAGGTGGTATCTGTACATTTTCTGCCAATGCAATACGACAGCAGCCAGGTTGAGCTTCATTGGTGCTGTGAAAGCAAGGAATCTTTTCACCATTTAAGACTAAGTGGTCTTTACTTAAAAGTACATCACACCGGTTGGAGCACAAGAAGTCTATGCCAAGTATACCATCATTCTTTGTGTTAGCAAACAAAAATTCATGACATAAATTTTGATTTCCCAAAGAAAAAGATATTTTCGCTTTTCCATGAAAGGGAGAGCATTCACCTGTAGCTGTGATCAATTGTAGGTTTACAGGAGTCAAGTTTGGGAAGTACTCCTGAGGCCAGACATTTAACAGATCTTTGCGTAAAATGGTGACATTCGAGCCGGTATCGACAAGAAAGGTTAGAGGCCTATTGGCAACAGTTGCTGAAACAAAATACCCTTCCTCCATACTTCTGAGAGCAATCTTGGGCCCATCTACTGTCGTCTGCTTGTGGCCCCCCAAACAGACTGAGTCAAGTTTCCCTGAGTCGCATTTCCGAGCTGGGAATGCTCAAATACTGCATTATCGCTGCGGTCCTTGTTGGTGCTATTCTGTTGCGCCAAACCTTGGATTTCATTTCGCGCTGCTTTCCGAGTTGTTTCCCCATGGTTACGGTTCGGGTTTCGCTCATTAGAGTTGTTTCCCCTATTTAGATTGCCATACCTTGAATACCCATTGTTAAGGTTCCGGTTGTTCTGGTTTGAGCTGTTAAACCTCGGATATCGGTTGTAATTTCGGTTATTGCCCTGATTTCTCTGATTATTATGATTATCCCAATTTGTGTTTTTATTATTCTTCTGGCTGATATTTTTTACTTCAGAAGTTAGGGTAGAAATGGCTTCAGAAAGCATCGCAAATTGATTTGGCGTGTTACTGGACACTTCTTTCTTCGGTTCGATCTCAGAGTCTAAACGACCAACCAAACGCGACCTTTGTTTATCCGCGATTTTGTAAGCTTCAAGACGTACACAAATTTTTTCGGCTTCCTCAAGAGATTTCGGGCTTAGTTCTCGCACTCTCATACGAATGTCAGAATCGGTAATTGCATCGATAAAATTATCAAGTGACAGCGTTTCAACAACATCTTTAGTAACCCCAGGATAAGCTTGACGGACCAACTTTTTTATTGCTTGAGCCAGTTCTGGTATGGTTTCCCCCTTATTTCTGGTTCTAGACTTGAGTTGAGTTCTGAAGATTTCAGATCTGTTAACGGAACCAAATCTGTTTCTAAGTTTATCAACCAATGTATTGTAGTCCCTTCTACCATCCGGGTCAAGCTCGTTTAACAAAGATCTTGCATCCCCAGATAAACAATTTGCCAAATACAAAGATTTTTCCTTATATTCCCATGTGTTGATCTCACAATTTATTTCAAACTGACACAAAAATTCGTCAAAGTCTGATTTGCCATCAAAAGTTTGGGGCTTCATTTTAAAGAGGTGGTTGCCTCTCTTATTTTCTGTGCATCTTCCCACACTGGAGTTAGAACAACTCTGGCACATTTGCTCATTAGTACCTGACATGTTGCTTCCCCTGTTAGAGGACTCAGTGGTTCTTGTGAGACCACAGCCTGTAGTAACATCATTCAGGTTATGTGTATTCCCTGAAGACAAATTATGTCCCAAGTTGGATGAAGGATATCCCTGACTAGAATGTGTAATGATAGGTGGTTGGTTGTCTCCCCTGTTTTGTGAACTTGTCAAACTAAATGGGTTTAAATTGTCCCTGTTAGGATTACTCGTATATGCCTGTCCAAATAATGAGGAACTTCTGTTTGAGTTTATGTTTCTGAGGATGGTTCTGTCCGCCTCGAATCTGTTAACCCTCTCATCTATATCTGAGAATTTTTTGTTAACTTGCTCTGTCAAGCTAGTAATAGAATTTTGAAGGGTGGAGACAGTGTCTTTTACCATACTAGACAATTTCGCAATATCCTTTTCTAACCTATTCTCAAGTATGGACATTTCCAAACCGCTAGCCGAACTGGGATCTGACTGGGTGTCTAAAATATCATCAACAGCATTGCTTTGTATTGCGCTGTTATTTTGTGTCGTATGGTCACGTGGTATATTGGTGGGGCTATTTTCAGCCATGTTTGGTTTTCAAAAGAATGCCAAGATTAAGTTTATGTCAAATCTTTTATTTTTTTCAATATCAATGGTCAAGCTCCAGGATTTTACTTAAAATTCTGACAGTATTCTCTGTATCGTTTCAGGTTGGCAACATCTACAGACCATCAAAGATTGACATCTAGACTGTGTTTTACAGTCGTCTCACACAGTGTGTTATTCTACCGGACTCTTTTTTTTTTTTTTTTTTTTTAATAAAAAGAATTCTTTATCAAAAAGGTGTTGTTCACTGCTTTTTGTCTGCCAACATCACAAGCGTCACTGTCAAAACTTCTCAAAAAGATCCCCGCCTGACACCAGTTGTAACGGGACAACCTCGTCGAGTCAACAGGCCTTCGCCTAGGATATTACAGCAATGTCAGGATGTACGAGGTGCCGTTACAATGTATTGTGAGTCCGACCTGGGCTGACGTCAATGATAGGGAATTGATAAAAGACTTGAGCCAAGGTTTCAATTATTGAAACGTAACTGGTTTATTGATAACGAAAGTCTCAATAAGGCTTATCTATATCTAGTAATAAATCGACGTGCTGGCTAGAGTTATATAAAATTACATATTCTAAACATAGAGAGGTTATACCGTAACTATGTCTTAAACCTACTTTTTATCTTGATTGTGATGATGAGGGGTCCCAGATCCAGGAGCTCCTCTAGGCGGTAAAATTATCCTCTTTGCCTTAGACTATATGTGCAATTAAACAATGATGAGGGGCCAATAATATGTGACACTGGTCATTGGTGGTAGAGACACTAGGGAGGGTGAAAATCACCAATGGAAATGTTAGGTGAGGGTAAAAAGTTATTTGGGGTGAAACTCACCAATGAGAATCTTTAATGGAGTTTAGTGTTCATTGGTGGCGAGTAACAAATGGGTAAGTGTTTAGGTGAAAAGGGGCGGTGGGGGTGAAACTCACCAATGGAAATGTAAGTTGGGGGTAAAAAGTTATTAGGGGTGAAACTCACCAATGGGAATCTTTTATGGAGTTAAGTGTTCATTGGTGGAGAGTCACCAATGGGTAAGTGTTTTGGTGAAAAGAGGGTAGTGGGGGTGAAACTCACCAATGGAAATGTTAGTTGGGGGTAAAAATGTATTTGGGGTGAAACTGGTTGGGGGTGAAACTCACCAATGGCGCTCTGTGTGTGATGTTAAATATTCATTGGTGGAAAGTCACCAATGATAACATGCATTGGTGGTAAGGGGCTAATGAAGGTTGAAACTCACCAATGGTAATGTTAGATGGGGTAAAACTGGTTAGGGGTGAAACTCACCAATGGCGCTCTGTGTGTGGGGTTAAATATTCATTGGTGGTAAGTCACCAATGATAAAATGCATTGGTGATAAGGTGTGTTGAAGGGTGAAACTCACCAATGGTAATGTTAGTTGGGGGCAAAAACTAGTTGGGGGTGAAACTCACCAATGGCGCTCTGTATATGGGGTTAAATATTCATTGGTGGTAAGTCACCAATGATAAAATGCATTGGTGATAAGGTGTGTTGAAGGGTGAAACTCACCAATGGTAATGTTAGTTGGGGGCAAAAACTAGTTGGGGGTGAAACTCACCAATGGCGCTCTGTATATGGGGTTAAATATTCATTGGTGGTAAGTCACCAATGATAAAATGCATTGGTGATAAGGGGTGTTGAAGGGTGAAACTCACCAATGGTAATGTTAGTTGGGGGCAAAAACTAGTTGGGGGTGAAACTCACCAATGGCGCTCTGTATATGGGGTTAAATATTCATTGGTGGTAAGTCACCAATGATAAAATGCATTGGTGATAAGGGGTGTTGAAGGGTGAAACTCACCAATGGTAATGTTAGTTGGGGGCAAAAACTAGTTGGGGGTGAAACTCACCAATGGCGCTCTGTATATGGGGTTAAATATTCATTGGTGGTAAGTCACCAATGATAAAATGCATTGGTGATAAGGGGTGTTGAAGGGTGAAACTCACCAATCGTAATGTGATTTGGGGGCAAAAACTGGTTGGGGGTGAAACTCACCAATGGCGCTCTGTATATGATGTTAAATATTCATTGGTGGAAAGTCACCAATGATAAAATGCATTGGTGATGAGGGGTTAATGAAGGGTGAAACTCACCAATGGTAATGTGATTTGGGGGGTAGTCTATATGCTATAAAACATCCGCAATGGTGGGAGCACCCTTAGATCTGGTCCACTCAATCTGCATCTGAACCCGTCCGTGTGCCAACAACAAGCAAAAATGTAAACAAACAAAATAACCACCATTGGTGGTCTAAACAACAAGGTTTCTAACAAGCTTATGCGTTTAAAACCTCAGTGGGTACTGTAGTGGGCTTTCTCCCAGGCATATCTGTGATAATAGGTGGTCTGGGGTTCTAAAACGTCTCAAAATGTCAGAACGATCAGGAACCAAGTGTCCAGTTGATTGCTCGACATCAGCAATGCCAGTATTCAAGCGCGCACCCGCTTTTATAGTTTCATTCACGTGATGGTCGAAACGTCACGCGAACACCACAGTTTCGCGGAAAAAAATGGTGCGAATCGTACCCGACGCGACGGAAATTCCCGCACCTATGCGGAAATACCCGAGTCATTGGTGAATCTACGGGACGATGCAACTGACAAATAAACGAAAAATACAGCCCTATGAAGGACTGTAAAGTTATGAGAAGGACTTGGAAACAAATTTCACAGATAAATCCTCCCACAGGTAACCGGGGATAGCTAGACATTATGCTTGAGCGGGTGAAATTAATGATTGAAGTTGGCACACCGTCTGATTTGTGTAAACAATCGATACGTTCCAATACTCGGCAACGTAAATAAACACATGAAAGTAGCCAGCAGCAGCCCAGTTCCGCAACAAATTAACTATCTTCAAAGGGGAATAATTTATAATGTATGCAAACAAGAGTTATGATTCTTGTGTTCTTCCCATCCTATTATCTTGCTTTATATTTGTTTGAAGTTTCATGAAATTATCTCAAACGGTTTTAAAGTTACAGAGCGGACTTAAGTGTATGGAAAAATTGCAAGTTATAATATTCAAAGGGCAATAACTCTGAAAGTAGAAAAGCAAGAATTATGGTTCATATGTTCTGCATGTCGTCTAATGGTGTTTAACATTTGTGTGAAGTTTCCTGAAAATATGTCAAGCCGTTCAAAAGTAATGGAGCGGACACGAAGATGTTAACAGACACATAATTTACTGTGTTCAAAGAGAAATACTTCAAGTATGTTCAAAGAGAAATAATTCATAAAGCATGCAAACCATATTTATGGTTCTTGTGTTCTGCCCATCCTATTATTGTGCTTTACATTTGTTTGAAGTTTCGTGAAATTATCACAAACGGTTTGAAAGTTACAGAGCGGACACAAGTGAATGGTAAAAATGGCCATTTTCAATATTCAAAGGGCAATAACTCTGAAAGTAGGAAAGCAAGAGTTCATGTGTTCTGCAAGTCGTCTCATGGTGTTTAATATTTATTTGAAGTTTCATGAAAATATGTCAAGCAGTTTAAAAGTTATGGAGCGGACACGAAAACACACACACACACGCACGCACGCACGCACGCACACAAACACACACACACACACGACCACACACGCCCGCAAATTTGAGACGCAAAGTTCTGTAACGTGAATCCAGAAGGCTTTTCTCCGGGTACTTCGGCTTTCGCTTACCCCTGATTAACGATCGGCTCGATATTAGTATAACTAGAGCTGTCAGTGAAACTGACTAGGGCCCCGGCAGCGCTATCAGAAATTTGTGGACGGACAGACGGACAGACATACAGACAGACGGACGGACAGAGTGATTACTATAGGGCACCCACACTTTCAGTGCGGGGCCCTAATAATCTTGAAAGGGTCGTAAAATCTACTACCTCCAAAAAATATAAAAAACAACAACATACAACGTGGAAGTTAGAAGTTAGAAGAAGTTCGAAGTTCGAAGTAAGAAGTTAGAAGTTATAAAAAATAAAAATAAGAAATGTCCCCCACATAAATACACACATAGACGTACATATATACATGTCTACATCCCCACCCACCCACACACACCACACGCGCACGCCAATGTGAGACACTAAGTTCTGCAACAGAAGTCCAGATGATTTTCTCCGGGTACTTCGGCGTTCGCTGATCTCTGATTAACGATCGGCTGGATATGAATGTAATAATCTTGAAAGGGCTATTAAATCAACCACCTCCCCCTTAGAATTATAACATTAGCAAATAAATCATACAACACGGACGTTAGAAGTTAGAAGTAAGAAGTGAGAAGTAAGAAGTTAGAAGTAAGACGTAAGAGGTTGATGTGTTAAAAGTAAGTAGTTAGAAATAAAACATGACCCTACCCGGCGTTTCAAACAAGAAGATTTTCAAAGTATTCTCTACATAAGTCCATGAAAAACATGGGCCAAACGAGAAGATTTAAAAAAATTCACTACATAAATGTATGTAAAATAAATGAGTCCATGGGCGGGGCCATTGTTTTGCTCAAGGGATACAATTTGAACAATCTTGGTAGAGGTCCACTAGATTAAGCTACATACCAAATATGAAAGAACATGGCATTCTGGTTTTACACAAGATGATGTTTTACCTCTTGCAAACTATTCAAACATATTTTTGCATTCATGCAAATAGTGTGGACCCTGATCAGACTGTTCCAAGAGGAGTCGTCTGATCTGGGTTTATATTATTTGCAACATTGACTTTCAAAATAACTGACAACAATTGTTGTGACTGGCATATTAAAGACTAAAAGGGTTTCCCTATAGAAGTCCATGTAAAATATGGGGGCCACCGGGCTAGGCCATTTTTGGCACCAGGGCTATAATTTGATCAATCTTGGCAGAATCGAAGCTGAGCACCAAATACCAAAAGCCTGGACTTCTTGTTTCAAACAAGAAGCTTATTAACGGATTTTCCCAAAAACAAATTGTCCCCTGGGCAGAGCCAATTTTGGCCACAGTCCTAAAAATTTGAATAATCTTAGTAGCGGTCCACCAAGTGAAGCTACATATCAAATATCAAAGATCTCGGCCTTCTGGTTTCCGGTAATTAAATTTCTAAAGGTTTTTCCTATGTTAGACTATGTAAAACGTGGGCACCTGGGTGGGGTCATTTTTGGCCCCAGGGCTATAATTTGAACAGTCATGTTCGAGATCCCCTAGATGAAGCTTTATACCAAATTTAATATTAAAAACCCGGGCCTTTCAGTGAAGAAGATTTTAACGTGTTTCCCTGTATAAGTCCATTTAATCCAGTAGCCCCCGGTCGGGGCCATTTATGGTCCCAGGGCTATAGTTTGAACAATCTTGATCCGCTAGACGATGCTTCATACAAAACTATCGAAGACATGTGGCATGCGGTTTCAGGGAAGTAGATTTTAAAGGATTTCCCTATAAACGTCCATGCAAATCGTAGGTCCCGGAGCGGGGTTATGTTTGGCCCCCAGGGCTATAATTTGAAAAATCTTGGCAGAGGTTTGCTAGATGAAGCACCATACCAAATATCAAAGGCCTAGGCCTTCTGGTTTCAGCTTTTAAAGGTTTTTCCTATATACGTCTATGTAAAACTGGTGCGTCTCTTGGATTGGCCATTTTTGGCACCAGAGCTATAATTTGAACAATCTTGGTAGAAGTCCCCTAGATGAAGCTCCATACGAAACATCAGAGATCAGGGGTTTCTTTTTTCTGACAAGAAGATTTTAATGGGTTTCCTTACATGTATATAAGACCAAGTAAAACCGGTGGGCCCCGAGATGGGGCCATTTTTGGCCCCAGGGCTATAATTTGAACAACCTTGGTAGAGGCCACCTACATGAAGCTTCATACTAAACAACAAGTACCTGGGCCTTCTGGTTTCAGACGAGAAAATTTTTAAAGGTTTTACCTTTATAAAATAGAAGTGACGGCAATGACCAGGAATCGATACAATCAACACACAGCTCGAAGAATGATTTTACGAAATTTGGTGCTGAAGTCATTGCGTTTATAGATTTTTCTGAATTTATATACTAAGTCACCATAAAATTCGGGTTCCGATAGACCTTAATGCAGAAGAGATTTAAGTCCAATATTGGATTTTGAAATTACATCAGAATGACGTCTATAAAATTTTGAAAAGGCTTAGCGTTGTTTATGGTAACGATAACCCTGATTAAGAAGTTTAGCAGTTAAAATTTATTACAAACGCTGCAGTCTATTTAAAAGCGGTGGACCCGGGGCGCGACCATTCTTGCCCCAGGGCTATAATTTGAACAAGCTTGGTAGAGGTCCCCTTGATGAAGCTTCATACCAAATATCAAAGACCTGGACGATGAGCTTTCAGAGAAGAACATTTTAAAAGGATTTCTCCTATGTAAAGTAGAAGTAAAACAAAGATCAGGAATCGATACAATTCACTTACTCCACCCATCAAAGACACTAAAGGGAAAGAAACACAAACATGAGGCGACCAGACCATAATGGAAACCTAAACAAAGGATGACCATTAGGACAGTTACTTTCCCGCAAAATGGCCGAATGGCCATCCGAAATAAAAAGACACAAGTGATACAAACAGTGAGTAGTAACAAACAACAGCATAAATAAACCGCCACAGAAGAACAACCTTGGAACGGTCAGTGGAAAGAATTCCACTGGGGGGCTTAAACCGATTTTACGTGGCCATAATCCTCGCCCTTACTTCCGTCGCGATTAAGACAAATAATTTGTTCAGTCCGAATGGAGGCCTCCTTACTCATCAGTGTAACATCTCCGTGAACACAAATAATCAAAGAACCACAGAGGTGAGACAACGGTGAGGACTCGACAGCAAAAAAAAAAAAACACTGAAATGCTGGAGCAAAAGAAAACCAACAGTTAGACTCCGATGAGCAAAGTAAGTCTAAGTAAAATTGGTGGGTCTCTGGGCGCGGTCATATTTAACCCCAGTGCTATAATTTGAGCAGTCATGGTAGAGGTCTCCTAGATGAAGCTTCATACCAAATATCAAACACCTGGACAAAGTGGTTTCAGAGAGTTGTTTTTAAAGCAGTTCCCTATATAAGTTTATGTAAAACCAGTGGGCCCAAGGGTAGAACCATTTTTGGCCTAGTGCTATAATTTGAACAATCTTAGTAGAGGTCCTCTATATAAAGCTTCATACCAAATATCAGAGACCTGGACCGAGCACTTTCAGAGAAGGATATTTTCAAAGGCTTTCCCTTTTATAGAACATATTTAACTTCACTACAGCTGATGTGTGGGAAATGTGTGGCGGCGGTAAAACGTCTCCCTGCCCTACATCATAGTGTAGATTATATTTTCTTGTCCTTTGGGATCATTGATTCCATTGTGGAATTTTGAAAATATCTGAGGGTCACTGATGAGGCCTAATTGGCCGAAACTAGCTAGTCTGGCCCAGAAAACATGTACACTCCATATTTTTTCAGTTCTGTGGTGTATTCCTTGCTTCCAAAGGATAACCCTTTTATAGAACATATTTCTCTAAATAAATCTATAAAATTTCAGAATCAATGAAAAGGACGAAGAGCATGCTGATTATAAACTCTAATTAAAAGAGCAACATCATATAACTGATTAGAATTATCGTAGAATGTATTCGCCTGCGTGTCCAGAATACGTAATACCCAAATTGGTAATGAACTTAGAAATGTAAATCCCCAAAACGGAACTTCGGTATCAAAGAAATTTGCTTCATTCGACATAAATTTCACTGATCAAACCATCGAAGTAGATATTGTCAATGTTTAATAAATCGTCCCAATATTTAGACTCCGAGAGACTGCTAATCAACAGAAAGGGACATCATGAAGTCTCTTTCACAACAGGACAAGAACAAATCAGCCAAAAGGGGTGCATAATTCGTATAAAACTTGTCTAAATAGCTTAGTACCAGATCTTACATATTGTCGCACTTTCTGACATGGCCGTAATGTTCAATTTGTATGCTCTTCAGAAGTGAAAAAATCAACATTTCTTTCATTACACGCAAGGTAGAGGGAATCTTCTCTATGGAATGTCAATTCAGTTAAATCATTTAGTTTTTCTTTTATAAGACTATGGGGCAATCTAATGTTAAGCATGGAAAATTTTACTTAGATAGCCTAAAACATGAACACGTCTGGATTTAAGTTTATGTAAAACGTCATTTGAATGTTTGATAGACCGAAACAGATTTCTTCCCACCGATCATAGTCTTTGTCGCGATACTTAATAACATTTTTTTTGGGTGGCAGTAAGACATGAAGTTAATAATTTAGAAAGTTGAGTAGAGTTACAATAGCATGAATTAGCAATGCACTGTGCTTTGGGTGGAATTATATGACGTTTGGGTAAACAATATAGCGTAGGAATTAGAAGTGAAGCCCATCTTTGCCTTTTTAAACACATAGAGCAAACATAGTGTCTGAACGATAAATATGATCATTAACCAAAGACCTCTCTTCGGCCAAAGTCTGTATTCATAGTCTTTAATTCCACCAAGTTCTTGCTGAAGAGTGTTAACATAGTGGAAAATAATACTGATGGCAATGATCAGGACTTTGTTTGCGGCCTTATCTGCCGGAGACAAAACATACGTCAAATGAAATGCTTGAATACCTAGTTTAAGGTGACGTTAAGACGTCTTTGGTTTAGGAATTAATAAAGGAGTGTTTTGAGAATAGAAATAAATGCATACATGCGTTTGTTTACTAGTTTCAACATTCCAAATTTCCATTCTTAAAGTGCATTATGCAAAACATACAAAAAAAAAAACCTGCATAATTGAACTTTCATTTTTGATAACTAGCCCTCGTCCAATTTTGGCCCTTATAGGCGAGCTATACTGTCTTCTGACAACTCTTGTTACATATGCAGCTTGTAGCTTTACCGGCTCCAAAACTGTACTGAGTAAAAATAAGTCAATAATGCCGTTGGGCATTTTTCTTGTATGTACAATAACTGTTTCAGACTTCTGAGATTGTAAATATTCCTTTTTTGGATGGTGATGTTCCTCGTGCGCCATCCTGTGGCGTTTATATTTCGTATTTGCAAAGTGTGTAGTCATGTAACTGACTTCAACACTCGTTATTAATTTCTAACTGCTAAACTGCTTCATCAGGGTTATCGGTAACATAAACTACGCAAAGCCTTTTCAAAATTTTTAGACGTCATTCTGATTTAATTTCAAAATTCAATATTGGACTTAAATATGTTCTATAAAAGGGTTATCCTTTGGAAGCAAAGAATACACCACAGAACCGGAAAATATGAAGTGATCATGTTTTTGGGCCAAACTAGCTAATTTCGGTCAATTAGGCCTCATCAGTGGCCCTCAAATATTTTCAAAATTCCACAATGGAAGCAATGATCCCAATGGACAAGATAATATAAACTACACTATGATGAATTAGGGCAGGGAGACTTTTTACGGGCGCCACACATTCCCAGACACCAGCTGTTGTGACGTTAAATATGTTTTATAAAAGGGTTAGCCTTTGAAAGCAAAGAATACACCACAGAACCGGGAAATATGAAGTGTTCATGTTTTCTGGGCCAGACTAGCTAGTTTCGGCCAATTAGCCCTCATCAGTGACCCTCAATTATTTTCAAAATTCCACAATGGAAGCAATGATCCCAAAGGACAAGAAAATATAAACTACACTATGATGTAAATCTCTTCTGCAACAAGGTCTATCGGATCCCGAATTTTATGTAGACTTTATATATAAATTCAGTAAAATATATAACCGCAATGACTTCAGCACCCAATTTCGTAAAATCATTCTTCGATATAAAAAGATTTGGGACAACATAAATGTTATACGACAGACTGCATGCATGGTGGATAACCTAATCATGGTTGACAACTTTGCTGCCCTCTTTAATTGCACGCCGGTATGTCAGACCTGAGATTCCGTGACGGTTCCAGCGTAAAGGCTCACTGAGAATTAGAGAAAATTTAATTCTATGTAATGTTGGTTGGTGCCTGATGCTCTGTCTCTGGTCGGGGCCATCGGAATCTAACTGTTGGTTTTCTTTTGCTCCAGCATTTCAGTGGTTTCTTGTTGTCGAGTCCTCACCGTTGTTTCATCTCTGTGGTTGTTTGATTTTTGTGTTCACGGAGATGTTGCACTGATGGATTAGGAGGTCTTTATGCGGACTGAACAAGTTATTTGTCTAAATCGCGACGGAAGTAAGGGCCAGGATTGTGGCCACGTAAAATCGATTTAACCCCCCCCCCCCCCCCCCCCCGTAGAGCGTTCCAAGAAGGTTCGTCTGTCTTTGTGGCGCTTATATTATTTTGTTTTGGATAGTCAATTGACCATTTTGTGGGAAAGTAACTGTCCTTTTGGCTTTCTGCTGTTGATGTCTCCTGGAGGGTCTGTTGTTTCATGTTTGTGTTTCTTTCCCTTGGCCATTTTGTGGGAAAGTAACTGCCATTTTGGTTTTCCGATTGCGACGTTTTCATTTAAGTGAAGTTGCTTTTTGTATGCTTTTCTTTCTGTTTCCGTTGTTTCCTTGGGTGTGAGGTAATTGCATCGATTCATGACCATGCTTTCATCTCTATTTTGATATACTAATAAATAGAGGATCTTACACGAGTGGTCGTTTCATATGAAATTGATGAAACGAGCCTTAGGTGAGTTTCATAAATGTAATATGAAATGACCACGAGTGTAAGATTCTGTCATATGACCACAATAAATTGAATTTTATTCCCGTTAAATTGGACAATTTTTCCACATAAATGCAAGGTTGACATGGACGTCGTCATGACGTTACTTAATCCCGCCAAATTTTTATTACACAAGTGGTCATACGGTTTTTATAACACGACGTTATCATTGTTTATCATCGACGTCATATGATAAAGTTCAAATTAAACATTCATTCTTTGCTCAGTAATCCAAACACGTGTTTTCACATTTTTCCGAAGTTGATTAAGCCTTATTGTACAGAAACGTTTTTTTTTTTCAAATACAACGCGCCTGTATTGGGGTTTGAAATAAGCGGTTTTTTAATCTTTAATCTTCAATAAACCACTGAGCGGAAGAGCGTGACGAGTGATGTTATAAAAAGCGTCACTCGTAGATTCTTTATCGTAAGACAGTTAAATGCAAAAAAAAAACAACATTACAATAGGACATAAATGTGTATGTTGCAGTAAACAATACTGGCGGAATTTCTTCTATCAATGACGAAAGGTTACGGGAATCGGAGGGAAAAAACAAAAAACAAAATTAAAATCGGGTTTTTAAAATGCTAGAATAGAAATAGATCATCTCTAGTGTGTGATTCGTGTTTAATCATATCAGTTAGTAGACAAATGCTTCACGCTATGCGCTTGTGATTGATCTATTTAATTTACTGACCTCTTTCTGAACAAATCACAGCGAGAGCTGACCTATTTCTTAAGCAGAAATTCAGGTCTTTAGTTTAAGTGACTGCTCAAATTGAGTATTCTTTCAACTACAACATTCTCAAATTTCATTTCAGACGACCACTACTTTGAGGCAAGAAAACCAGATATAATCTTTGGATATGTCTACAACGTCCTTGCCGAATGTAAGGACAGTACTGATCTGAGTTTCGCTACAAACAGCCACGGTATCATCCTTAATATAACGTTTGGACCTTTGACAACAACTACTACAGAGCGATCAACAACTGTTCAGCTAACTACGGGGACATTTGCGGCTTCAAAACTCACCGCGACATTGATATCATTATCTTCTGACCAAAACCCTTTTAACAATGAAACGTCCTCGAGGCCAACATCAAAAAGCAACAACACCTACGTAGTTCCAGCATCAACAGTCAATGAAATGTCTACTTCCGAAACCCCGATAAACAGCGACACGTCAAGGATAACCATCATCTCATCGTCGG
Source organism: Lucinisca nassula (assembly GCA_963580285.1). Lineage (NCBI taxonomy): Eukaryota > Metazoa > Mollusca > Bivalvia > Lucinida > Lucinidae > Lucinisca > Lucinisca nassula. The sequence goes on along the minus strand of OY757022.1, from coordinate 82,426,372 downwards.
TTTCAGAACATGATACATCAACAATAGCTATTCATAGCAGCTTAGTATCAATTGGATTGTCATTACAACGCAACAGTTCACCAGTTGCAGTATCAACAACCAAACAACCTGTGAAACCACTTCAAACAAGTATGCCTAATTCCGGTTCAACTGCTGTACTTTATTCTCAGAAAAACAATATTTTCTTTGACAACCCAAGGAATATAATCTCAGTCGCGATACCAGTTGTAATTGTGGCCGGTACGATAATGACAGGGCTAAGTTACTTTGTTTATAGGAAAACGAAAATGACACCGGGCATCCGACCTGTACTTACTGTGTAATTTGCAATGCGTATGCTTTCTCTTTCACAAAGTCGAAAAAGCCCTCCATCCGTAGGTCCATTAATAGATACATTAGAAATCAGAGAACCAAAAGGATTGAGAACCAAGGGCGAGGATTCGGGCCATGTAAAATCGACGTAAGCAACCCTCAAATAGAGAGAAACAGGTTACCCGGAAAAGCCAAAATCAAAGATTATGGCCTACTAATAGCACCAATCGGAAAGACCGACAAAATAGAAGTGAAGGCAATGATCAGGAATCGATACAATTGACCCCCAGCTCACACCATGGGACCCCATAGGGAAAGAAACACATTTTGAAACAACAGACCGTAATGAAAACATCAACAGCGGAACGCCAAAAGGACAGTTACTTTCCTACAAAATGGCCCACTGGTTATGCAAATCAAAATAATATAAGCGATACAAACACTCAAAGACAAACCATAACAAAAATAAACCGCGACCGAAGAACCGCCTTTGAACGGTCAGTGAAACGAATTCCACTTGAAGGCTTGAATCGAGTTTACGTGGCCACAATCCGCCCTTACTTCCGTCTCGATCAAAAACTACATTTAAAATAAACAACAGTAGAACAACCACCTTAGTACGGTCAGTAGAGAGAACCACTAGGGAGTTGAAATCGATCCTATAGGCCCAATCTTTACTCTTAATATTATTTCCTGCACACAAAATAAATGGTTCACCTGAAGGTAACCAACTCACACAATAGACAATCACATAATACAATACAAATTAGAGCAAACTTGAATACAAATCAAATTGTATAACTGTGATGAGTTAAAGATGAGGGTTCGTACCTTGTTCCACAGCTAAAGAACACAACCAGTTAGACCACGAAGAGTCAAGCACAAGACAAACCACCAGGCTCCGACCACTAATAAAATAAAAATTTTAAAGATTTAAGTTTGTGCTGTATCTAGTTAGAGACAGGACCCCCGTCGTGCAATGAAAGAGGGAATAATAATTACTAACCACGACTGTGTTTTGAAAAACTAGGCTTGCTGTCTGTGGCATATCACCTATGTTGTGCACCATTCTTTTATGGCGATTAATTATCTTTTTAATTTGATTCTGAAAAACAGATTTCTTCATTATGTTTCGAAGTTTATGAACTAAATTTCCATAAAACTCTGGTTCTGATATGCCCTGTTGCAGAAGGGTCTTCAAATTAATCTTGTATTTTTCAGTCAGTTCAGAAAGCCGTCGATAAAATTTAAAAAATTCTTTTCTCAGATTATGAATTCGAAAGCCTTGTTAAGAAGCTAAGAAGTAAGAAGTTTATCCCGATTACAAAAATCGTCAAAATGAGATACAACTCGAACGAAACGAATAAATTGAGGAATATATACTCCATAAGGAGGAGAACTGGGGACATCAACTCTAAGAGCGGGAAATTTACAATATCAACGTCAAATTCATCCCGTTTGTCGTATATCTTAAATGAGATTATACCATTTGAAGCCGACAGATCCAAATATACAAAGGGTGCTGCCGTATCCAAGGAATCAGTCATATTTATTTGTTGTTCAGTGGGGATTAATCTTGTCAACTGTTTGCTTAAGATATAAACTGTTAATATTAAGAAATCATTCAGATATCTAGACGTTGATTTAAACTTATCAACTGCATTAGCCTGAGGTTTATCAGAGAGAGAGAGAGAGAGAGGGGGATAGAGAGAGAGAGAGCATGGAAATTAAAGAAATAGAAATAGCTTATATCGTAAGGCCAACTCCACAAATGACCCTGAAGCATTGGCTAAATATCGCCGTTATCGCACCAAAACTTTCTCGTAAGTTCGACGCTCAAAACAGGCTCATACCGATAAACTAGCCAGCCTCGTAGCTCAGTCGGATGCGCTTCTGACTGGTGATCAGGAGGACGCGGATTCGATACCTGCCGGGGTCGGCAATATTCTTTCGCGGGGATTGATCATGAAATCTTTTCTTCTGTCATTCTCTCCCTTCCGCTGATTCAAGAAGAGCAGCTGTCAGTTTCTAGCGAAAGAATGTGCACTGTACTGGTTAACCGCTTACGTATAAAAATAGAAGTGAAGCCAATGATCAGAAATCGATATGAATAAACCCACAGCTCCTATCAGAGACACCAAAGGGAAAGAGGCACAAACATGAAACAATCAGATCTTAATGGAAAATCAATAGCGGAAAGCCAAAAGGACGGTTACTTTCCCACAAAATAGCCCATTGGCTATCCAAAACAAAATAATATAAGCAATACTTACACTCAAAGACAAACCATGACAAAAATAAACCGCGACGGATGAACCGCCTTGGAACGGTCAGTAAAGCAAATTCCAATAAGCCTGCCCAGGAAAAGTGTGAATAGGTAAACTGGCCGGCTCAAAATACCTAAATAGTTTTGACTGGGCCGTTAAAATCCAATACAAACAAAACCGACAAACTAGCCGATAAACTTAAGTCCGATAACTTAACATACAGAAATTGGTGGGTAACTCTTAAATATGTTATCAATCCAGTTAAATCAACAGGCATTCCCCCACTAAACTCCGCCGTTAATCTAGTTACAGATCCCACGGAGAAGGTTATTTTATTGAACCAATACATAAGAGACCAAACTATTATCAATGATAGTAATGTTGAACTTCCTTGTATGCCAATGTACAATGTGGAGTCTGATCACAACTCAATAATCTTGACACCTGCCGAGGTCCAACTAGTCTTAAATCGCTACCAATCGGCAAAGCTGTAGAACCAGACGGTGTTAGTAACAGGTTCTAGATAGGACTAGCTGAATAAATTGCAGTTCCATTAACATCATTTTTATCAGTCACTGGCATGTAGTAAAGTCTCTGATGATTGGAAGAAGGCAAACGTTTCCCCAATTCATAAGAATGACGATCCCTCATTACTTACTAACTATAGGCCGATTTCCCTTTTTGAAGTATTGGAAAAATTTATCTTCAAACACATTCGCAATCATTTACGAGATAATAATGGAATTTTTTTTTAACTGAAAGCAGTTTGTATCATAGGACTCTTCTTGACTGGTTCGACGACTACATTAAACAAAGAACACAGCGTGTCGTTTCTCCTGGTGCGACGTCCGACTGGAAATTCATCATAGCCGGGGTCCCACAAGGCTCAATATTAAGTCTTTTGCTTTTTTTAGTATCTATCAATGATATACTTACACATATTCAGACAAACTTAAGACCATTTGCCGATGATACATCTTTGTATATCGTTGTTGAAGACTCAGTTTCTGTTGTGTTACTTCTCAAAGTAGAAGTAAAACAAAGATCAGGAATCGATACAATTAACTTACTCCACCCATCAAAGTCACAAAAGGGAAAGAAACACAAACTTGAAGCGACCAGACCATAATGGAAACCTAAACAAAGGAAGGCCATAAGGACAGTTACTTTCCCACAAAATGGCCAAATGGCCATCCAAAATAAAAAGACACAAGTGATACACACAGTAAGTAACAAAACAACAACATAAATAAACCGCCACAGAAGAACCGCCTTTGAACGTTCAGTGGAAAGAATTCCACTGGGGGGGGGGGGGCTTAAATCGATTTTACATGGCCATTATCCTCGCCCTTACCTCTGTCGCGGTAAACACTAATTTTGATTAGTCCGCATGAAGGCTTCCTTACTCATCAGTGTAACATCTCCGAGAACATACAAATAAAAAACTACAGAGATGAAACAAGGTTGAGGACTCGACAGCATACTACAACAGAATTGCTGGAGCAAAAGAAAACCAACAGTTAGACTCCGAGGGGCCCAACCAACGACGGAGCATCAGGCGCCAACCAACATAAAGAATACTAAAATAAAATTCCATTTATGTTTTTACGCTGGAACCGTCAAAATCTTAGGCCCGACCCAACGGTGTGCAATCAAAGAGGGAAGCAAAGTTGCCAACCTGGATTGGGTTAACCGACACCCATCCAGTCTGTTTTATAACACTTATGATGTACCCAATCTTTATATATCGACGATCGATTTTACGAAATTGGGTACTAAAGTCATTACAGGCATGTAGTATTCTAAATTTATATACAAAGTCACCATAGAATTCGGGTTCCGATAGGCCTTGTTGCAGAAGTGTTTTAAGTCCGACATTGATTTTTGAAACCAAATCAGAATGACGTCTAAAAAACTTAGAAAAGGCTTTACGTAGTTTATGATACCGAAACCCCTGATTAAGAAATGTTGCAGAAGTGTTTTAAGTCCAACATTGATTTTTGAAACCAAATCAGAATGACGTCTATAAAACTTAGAAAAGGCTTTACGTAGTTTATGATACCGAAACACCTGATTAAGAAATTTAGCGGTTAATAATTTATTACGAGTGTTGAAGTCTGATACATGACTAGACACTCAAGCGAAACGAATTAACTGCGAAATATAAATCCATAAAAGGAACATTCACAATCTCGAAATCAAAATCATCACGTTTATCATAAATTTTGCAAGAAACAAATCCATCTACAATAGATAAATGTAAATCCAAAAAGGGGGCCTCGGTATCAGAGGTATTTGCCTTGTTTAACTGAAGTTCTAGTGGATAAATCTGACTGATCAAACCATCAAAGTAAGTATTGTCAATATTTAATAAATCATCTAAATATCTAGAAGTAGAGCTAAAAGTTTCAATAATTTCAGATTGGTTATCAATCGAAAGCGACAACATGAAGTCTCTTTCATAACAATACAAGAACAGATCAGCCACAATAGGTGCGCAATTCGTATCCATCAATTCTAACCTCCAAACTATATCTGACTGAGCCCAAAAGTGGCTAGTCACCTTCAATCCCTCTTAAACAAACCTTTGCACCCTCCCGTCCCTGTGGAAGGCAACCAAATTAAAGAAGTTCAGCCACATAAATACCTTGTTATCTACTTCTCGGAAACTGGCACATGGCTCACACATATTGAAAACATCAAAGGGAAAGCTTAACATATGTTGAATGTAACCAGCCATAAGTTCATTTTATTCTTCAAGATGCAACACGATTTAGTTCAAACTTATTTATCAAATCTTGTTCCTCCCTAAGTGAGTGAAACTACAATGTATGGTCACCGAAATGTCAATGATTTTACAACTCTTTAGTGTAACACACATAACTATTATATGTCTTTCTTACTTTCGGTATTTAACCCCATCAGGATAAGAAAACAACTCCACCGGCGTCTTTTTAAACAGTCATATCTGGAAAGAGGGTCCATGTACCAAAATTTTATTATCAGATAATATAAAAATGGCAAGTCATGCATGCCCGCTTGATAATTAATTATGGTATTTTAAAAAGTGGTGTTTTTTTTTTTTTAAATGACTGACTCTCCGTCTTGTATTTGCGGGATCGTCGAAAACGTTTACCATTTTTTCTTTCGATGTGCATATTACAAAAATCAACGCAACCAACTTCTCCGAGATCTATACTTTATACCCAATATCAATCTGAAAGCACTCTTATATTGTGATGAATCAAGAAGTGTTGATGACAACGAACAACTTTTCCGTCACGTACTGACATTTATAGAAATTACTAAAAAGTTTTAACATAAAGAAAATTCTATGTTGTTTCAGAAAACATTCTCCCCACCAATTCCGCACATAAATGCAGCAAGGGCCGGTTGTTTGCAAATCGCTTGAGTTAACCATCTTTGCCTGACTTCATTTTCATACGTTGTGATTTGTCTCATCATCTTTTCTCATTACTTCCTGTTTGTTTGTCCTTTTTCTCTATTGTGTTTGCTGTTTTCTTCGCTCATTCATTGCCTCGGTTAGTACCACTATATATAGCTTATCTTTTTTCGTCATCTACGCATACTTGTATTCAAGTGAACCCAACAATTCATGTACAAACGCGTCCATTTTCATTTATCAGGATATAAACATGATACGCTACATGTAAACCTTTAACATATTGCAAAATTATCATTTATCAATTATCTTGTCATGTATTGCTTAAACAAATAAATATGTTTTAACCAGAATTAAAGAGAAACGATCAGGAACTGATACAATCAGATCCCATATACTTCCCACAATATCACTAGGGAAAGAAGTCGAAACATGGTGTGACGACAGTAAACAAAACCGACCACAGGTAAACCGAGTCAACAGCTCTTTCCCAAACAGGCGGTGACTCAGAATATCCAAATCTAACTAAAATAAGCAATATACATAACGGGGGAAAGAATCAGAATCTATCTATCTATCTATCTATCTATCTATCTATCTATCTATCTATCTATCTATCTATCTATCTATCTATCTATCTATCTATCGATACTGCGTCGGTCACATTTGACCATTACCGCAGGTGTACGGTACATACACTCCAGGTTTGTAGGATGACAGCCTACACAGTAATCATGTAATTACGGTAGGGATCTATAACCTGCACAGGGGATGGTTATCCCTGCACAGGGGGAGGGGGGGGGGGGCTCCAGTTAACGCCCCGATCCGAAGGACGTTGCTCTTTATGACATTCATCCCTGAAAATGATGCCAATGGAGCGTGTGCGGACACCGAAATTTTTTCGCCGCTGCCGGGGATCGAACCCGGGACCTCTAGCATCAGAGGCAAGTGCACTAACCACTGAGCTATCAAGCTCCACTATCAATCACCAACATGACAAACATCAAACTTGAAGGACAAACGTAACAAAAAATGAACAACTTAAAAGTGGAAGAATCAGAATCATCAACGTTATAACATATATATTAGGGAAGGAATCAGATCACCAACACAAAACAAGAATGAACCACAGTAAACGCATCGACTTTGAACGGTCAGTTAAAGTACTGACCGTTCAAAGTTAACTTTACGGGATCCCAACTCTCACCCTCACTTTCCCTGTGGTTCAAACAAGTATTAGTTTGGACCGCATGGAATCTCTCTCGTAACAAGATAGTAACAGATCTGCACCAAGAGGGGCACAGTTATTTGCAATCGGAATTTTAACGAGAACCCTATTAACCATTTATTGGTATTTTCTGCACGTTTCGCATAATACCGCCAAATTCAGAATCAATTCAATATTAATTAATACACTATTAAAATTTTTCGACAAAACTGTGTCAAAATGGACATTCAAAATTTAATTATTGATAACATTAACTTTCATTAATTTTCGTTTAGTATAGATAATTAAAATGGCTGTTCGATCAAGACACGACAACATATTTTCGCAACTCAGTCAGTAACAAGTCCGTGCATACTGGGTCCGAGGTTAAAACCTAACCGGAGGTTTTGATCGACCAAAACCATTCTTACCATTTCTTTCATACACTTTTTTTGCAATATGGTATTGCATGATTTTTCGCAGCAGTAAGACAGGAAGTTAATAATTTTGACAATTCAGTTGTCGTTCATGAACTAGAATTAGCTTTGAAACTAGCTTTTTACGGTATTTTGTGAAGTTTTGGTAACAAGTAGAACGTAGAAAGTGTGTTCCGTTTTTTTTTTCAATGCAAACCGCGAAATTAGCCGTTATATATTTATATTATCAACAATAGACTTTTCATTGGTAAAGGTATGTTCATATATTTCGCGCTACAACGTTCCTGTTTTAATATACGAATATAATGTAGTCCTTAGAGAATAACAACATTGTTTAGGAGAAAAGAAGATCAAAATTCTTGGAATGAAAGGCCATTCTTTTATCAAGTATATTAAAATATTAAGCTTCCACTCATTTAAAGCATTAGACACCACATGTTCTCGTACAAATATACTGTCACTTCTCGACATCTGTCAAAATGGATGTATGACGGGATCCTATATTTCGGTCAGTTCGTTTTAATAAATCGTATTCTATAAGCAGAAATAATTTTAGATCACCACATATGACATGCCCGCTGGTACATAAGAGTACTTGGACTCCTTTAATTTCTAAAGGACCGAAATATCGATTTGCTTCTAGAATTGATTTTAATAAGTGTAGAGATGAAGTCGCTGCTACATTGAATCAATTTAGTAATTGATAGTGTAAACGACAGTATGTTGAGCATAAATGTTCTATAATAGGGTTATCATTTGGAAGCAAGGAATACACCACAGAAGTGAAAAATATGGAATGTACATGTTTTCTGGGACAGACTAGCTAGTTTCGGCAAATTAGGCCTCATTAGTGACCCTCGGATATTTCCAAAATTCCACAATGGAATCAATGATCCCAAAGGACAAGAAAATATAATCTACACTATGATGTAAAGCCCTAAAAGAATGGAAACCATTGAAGTCTTTAGCCAGACATGATTTATTAAATATTGACCATTACGAAAACACGCCTATACAAATAGATTGCAAATTTTACCACCGAAAAATGAAAATTTGTAGATGAAAAATTTCGATATTTTCTTATTTCAGCTCAAAACATAGATTGTGGATACTCGTTAGAACCGCCTCGTTCAGGCGGTTCTAACAGGTACCCACAACCAACATAGATTGAGGAAACTCGTTAGAACCGCCTCATTGAGGGGGTCAAATTTATATAGGCATGTTTTCGTGATGAATACCTATTTCGATGGGTTGATAAGTCAAACTTAACCCCCAGAACTTCAGTAAAATAAAGCAAATTCTTATGATACCGAGACTCCGTTTTTTTTGTATTTACATCTGTATATTGTATATAGGTTTTTTCTTGCAAAATTTTTGATAAACGCGATGATTTTGATTTTGAGACTATAAACTTTCATTTATTGGATGGTGATGTTCCTCGTGCGGCATCCTATGACGTTTATATTTCGCAAGTCAAGTTACCTTGAATGATCATGGTAACTTTACTGGCCAGCGTTACGTAGACCAAATTCCAAGACAACGCACGCCCACATCGGGCCCGTGTTGTCGTCGAGTTTCTGAGACAACAAGGTGTTAGGACACTGCCGTGGCCAGCCAAATTCCCCGATATGTCGCCGATTGAGCACATTTTGGGATGTCTTGGGTCGCCGCGTGCGCAACAGACCGCAGCGTTGTAACAATCTGCTACAGCTTGGCCGAGCATTGCAAGAAGAATGGCGACGGATACCAAGGGAGATAATCCGTCGCAATCACTAGCATGCCCAGAGGATGTAGTGAATGCATCAATGCTCGCGGTGCGTGGACCAGATACTGATCCCTTTGCATATAAACCTTCCCTGTGACATTGAAGTTTCGCTTCTTCCTATTTATGTCTCCCCCGAAAAACATTTTGACAAAATCCGAAAAAAGGCCCCTTTTTTCCTTTGACCTCTAAGAATGATCTTGACCTTTGAGGTACGAACCTGGATCATGCACGCAACACATTGTCTTATATTGGTTAACATTTCTGCCAAGTGATTTCAAAATCCATCTCAAAATAAGAAAGTTATTGACCAAACACGAAAAAAGGCCCCTTTTTGACCTTTGACCTCTAAGTATGGCCTTGACCTTTGAGGTAATGACCTGCCTCATGCGCACCACACATCGTCTCATGTTTCCCCCGGGCGTCTGTCTGTCCGTCTGTCCGTCTGTCACACATTCGTGTCCGCTCTATAACTTGAAAACCGTTCAAGCTATCGTCACGAAACTTCATATAAATATTAATCAGCATTAGACGACGTGCAGTACGCAAGAACTATAACTCTCGCATTTATACTTTTTGAATTATCTCCCTTGGAAATTTGTCGGTATGTATATCTGTATGGGAAAATCGTGTCCGCTCAATAACTTTCTTATTTTCAGATGGATTTTAAAATTACTCGGCACAAATATTAACAACCATGAGACGATGTGTGGTGCGCATGAGGCAGGTCAGTACCTCAAAGGTCAAGGTCATACTTAGAGGTCAATGGTCAAAAAGGGGCGTTTTTTCGTGTTTGGTCAATAACTTTTTTTTTTTTGAGATGGATTTTAAAATTACTTGGCAGAAATATCAACAACCATGAGACGATGTGTGGTGCGCATGAGGCAGGTCATTACCTCAAAGGTCAAGGCCATACTTAGAGGTCAAAGGTCAAAAAGGGGCCTTTTTTCGTGTTTGGTCAATAACTTTCTTATTTTGAGATGGATTTTGAAATCACTTGGCAGAAATGTTAACCAATATAAGACAATGTGTTGCGTGCATGATCCAGGTTCGTACCTCAAAGGGCAAGATCATTCTTAGAGGTCAAAGGTAAAAAAGGGGCCTTTTTTCGGATTTTGTCAAAAACTTGCTTATTTTTAGATAGAATTTGAAGTTACTTGACAAAAATGTTAACCATCATGAGACAATGTGTTGCATGCATGATTCCGTTTGGTACCTTATATGTCAAGGTCATACATAGAGGTCAAAGGTGAAAAAAGGGGACTTTTTTAGTGTTTGGTCAATAACTTTCTTATTTTTAGATAGATTTTGAAATTGCTTGGCAGAAATGTTAACCACCATGAGATGATTTCTTGTCCGCATGACACAGTTTGGTACCTGAAAGGTCAAGGTCATACATAGAGGTTAAAGGTAAAAAAGGGGCATGTTTTGTGTTCTGTCAGTAACTTTCTTATTTTAGATGGATTTTGACATTACTTGGCAGAAATGTTAACCACCATGCGACGATGTGTTGCATGCATGACCCAAGCTTGTATCTCAAATGTCAAGGTCGTACTTAGAGGTCAAAGGACAAAAAGGGGCCCTTTTTAGTGTTCAGTCAATAACTTTCTTATTCCAGGATAGATTGTGAAATTACTTGGCAGAAATGTTAACCATCATGAGACGATGTGATGCACACTAGACCCAGGTCGGTACCTCCAAGATCAAGGTCATACTAAGAGGTCAGAGGTAAAAAAAAGTTTTTTTTTTTGTGTGTGTCCAGTCAATAACTATTTTAATTTTATGGATGGACTTTATAAAGTAACCATGCAGAAATGTTCACCGTCATTAGACCATGAGTCATGTGAAAGACCAAGGTCAATACCTCCAATGTCAGTGTTATACCTAGAGGTCAAAGGTAAAAAAAAAGGGACAGTCAATAACTACTTTATTCTTCGATGGATTATGAAATTACTTGCAGAAATGTTAACCATCATGAGATGATGTGTTGTACCTCAAAGGTCAAGGCCATACTTAGAGTTCAAAGGTAAAAAAGGGCTTTTTGTTTACGGCCAATAACTTTTTTTTATTTCTCTGTGAACATTTTTAAAGTTACTTTGCAGAAATGTTCATCTTCATTATATGATGTGTTGCACACAAGACCCAGCTCAATACCTCCAATGTCAAGGTCATACTTAGAGGTCAAAACGGGGGAGACATCTGTGTTTTTGTAGAAAAACAAATTCTAGTTGAATATGGGGTCCCTTATTTTTGTCCCTAGTATAAATGCACTGACTCAATTTCGTTAAATCATTCTTCGATATAAAAAGATAGGAGGCCTTCGTGCGGACTGAACAAATTATATGTCTAAATCGCGACGGAAATAAGGATTGTGGAGCCCCCCACACCCCCCACCCCAGTAGAATTCGTTTCACTGACAGTTCCAAGGCGGTTCTTCTGCCGCAGTTTATTTTTGTTATAGATTGTCTTTTGAGTGTGTGTATCGCTTATATTATTTTGTTTTGGATAGTTAATTGGCCATTTTGTGGAAAAGTCACTGTTCTTAAGCTTTTGGCTTTCTGCTATTGATGTTTCCATTATGGTCTAGTTATTTCATGTCTGTGTTTCTTTCCCCTTGGTGCAAATGATGGTAGCTGCGGGTTATGTCTAAACTCTTCGAATATTCCGATACGTTTTGGCATACGGATTTATATGAATGTCCTCGCCGAGGTAAGAAAAATAAATGATTATGGAGTATAACTTCTAACCCGCTTGGAATTATTTTGATCATTTTCGGCATACATGTTGATATTGATAATACCTAACTCACAAAATTGTTTATGTCGGATTACTTCTCAAATTGCCTCGCCGAAAAAATATTTCGGAGTGTAACTTCTAATCTGCTTGGAATATTCTGTCAACTTTTGGCATGCAGATAGATAATAAAACAATATGACCAATGAGATTCTTTAATGCCCAATTTCTTTATAGATAGCCGCGGCAAGGCAAACTTTTCACCAACTTATACGGGCATATAACTGATAATTTTGGCATGCAGATTATATTGAATTAAATGAAATGAAAAACCGATTACGGAGGTATTACTTGTAAACGGCTAAGAAAATTTTGATAATGTTTCGCATTAAGATAACTATCATCAAGACGTAACCAGGGAGAAAGTCAATTGCAAGATAAATAACCTCCCCAAGGCAATTTTTTCACAAACTGATTACAGAGAATAACTTTAAAGCCGCAAAATATTGCACATGCAGTTATTGCACGACCCATAGCTCAGCGGAATTTCTTCAAGTAAACTGTTGAGTGACAGAGAGATTTCCGGTTTGATGGAGGACAATGTCTGTGACATCACTTCTGTTCAGACACATTTGCTGGGCGGGGAGCTAGCAAAGAAAAATATTTCGAAAAAAATTTATTCACTTAATATTAAATTTGTATTTTCTTCTCTAATTATATAAAAAGTCACATTAAATATAAATTGTTATAAATATAAATCCACAACGAATAAAATTTTCGTAATTATGAAGAAGTTGTTACGGTAAGACATATTCTTGGATGGGTGTTTCATATCCCTTTATAAAAGAGGAAAATCGCTAATAAATTCACCAATCGCACCAAAGAAATTCTGAATATGCGCAAATAAAATTTAAAATAGTCCAGGCGTTCCACTACAGTACAAAAAAAAAATTAATACCGCTCCGTATGATTGAACTGAGGACTTAAAAAGAAAGCGGGACCAGGTTTGTTTCGGATCGGGATCGGGGAGGTGCTTCATACCCTACCAACAGACAACAGGGCCATTTTCTTTCAATGGGGTGACCATAAAAATTGGCAGTCATATTTTTGTGCATGCAGATGTACATGCAATTGCAGAACAGCTGTTGTTTCTTACACTGAAATAAATTTAACCTGTATGACCAATAGAATGCGGAGCTAGTATTTGATCCCAAAGTGCTAGAGCCTAGCTATGGGCGTAGACTATCTGAAAAGTAGAAGTAAAACAAAGATCAGGAATCGATACAATTAACTTACTCCACCCATCAAAGACATCAAAGGGAAAGAAACACAAACATGAAGCGACCAGACCATAATGGAAACCTAAACAAAGGAAGGCCATAACGACAGTTACTTTCCCACAAAATGGCCAAATGGCCATCCAAAATAAAAGACACAAGTGATACACACAGTAAGTAACAAACAACAACATAAATAAACCGCCACAGAAGAACCGCCTTGGAACGGTCAATGGAAAGAATTCCACTGGGGGGGGGGCTTAAATCGATTTTACATGGCCATAATCCTCGCCCTTACCTCTGTCGCGGTATACACGCATTTTGTTCAGTCCGCATGAAGGCTTCCTTACTCATCAGTGTAACATCTCCGAGAACATACAAATAAAAAACTACAGAGAGGTAACAAGGTTGAGGACTCGACAGCATACAACAACATAATTGCTGGAGCAAAAGAAAACCAACAGTTAGACTCCGAGGGGCCCGATCAAAATAAATTTTGCTACAAAAGCATTACACAAAAGTTTATGACTGGTGTGTTTCACATTTTAAGACACGAATTTACATTCTCGATTACCACATGACTCCCCAACTCGTTTTATACCACAACATCGCCTTGCGAAGAGTACATGCAGTGAAACAGCGTTTAGTGACAGTAGGGCGTAATCTATGATCATTCCTAAGATTCTATTTGCAGTCTGCCTCCACCATATGGGACTAACCAAAATGAAAAATGGAAGAAAAATATCCTAACATCCAGTGTATTTGAACCTTTTGTATAGTGGTATGATTTATTCACAGTTTGAAAAATGAAAATTAGGAGTATTAGTTTCAATATCAAGATCAGTAGTAATAGTATTACAATTGGTTTATTTTACTTATAACAGATGAAGGGAGGCTCGGAATTATTAAGGTATGAAGGAAAAGGAGGATGAAGAACATATTGAGTAAACAATCTAGTGAGAAGAGCTGCTTCATAAAGCCTGTGACCAAGAACGTAGAATGTATTAGGCACTTCGTCCAACTTGCGGATAGAAGAAACTGAAAGTGAAAACAATCAGGAAAGCATCCGATAGCACCCGGACTGTTTTTTTTTTTTTTTTTTTTTTGATGCAGACTGAACACATTATTTGTTTAAACCACGACGGAATAAAGGGCGAAGATTATGGCCATTTAAGCTCCCAGTAAAATACCTTTTACTGACCGTTCAAAAGCGGTTCTTCTGTTGTAGTTTATTATTGTTATAGTTTCTCTTTGCATATATGATATGCGTTTGACTTGTTAATATTTTGGATAGACGTTGGTCTATTTAACTATCAATTTGGCTTTCCGCTTGTGACGTTTTCATTATTAATACGTTCTTAAATGGTGGTGTTTGTTTCCCTTTTGTGTCTTGGATCGGATGTATGAGGTAATTGTATTGATCCCTGATCATTGCCTTCACTTCTATTTTGTGGCCGTGTTCAGCATAAAAAGACGTCTATTGCAACGACAGTTGCAAACAAGCTCTTAAGCAGCATTAGTCCCCGTAGGCGAATTACGGGCCGCTATAACCTCATTTCAAAAACACGCCTATACAAATACATTGTAAACTTTACCTCCGAAAAAAACTGAAATTTTAATATGAAAAATTGTGATATTTATCTTATTTCTGCTCAAAATATAGATTGTGGGCACTCGTTCGAACCGCCTCATCGAGGCGGTTCTAACGAGTACCCATAATCTATACATTACGCAAACACGCCTATACAAATACATTGCCACCTTTATCGCCGAAAAAATGAAAATTTTATCATGAAAAATTGTGATATTTTTATCAATTCTGCTCAAAATATAGATTAAGGGCACTCGTTAGAACCGCCTCATCGAGGCGGTTCTAACGAGTACCCACAGTCTATATTTTAGAGCAGAAATATGAAAAATAAGGTATACCCCCGGAAAACCCAGTTTTACTATATAAAAGTAGGGTTCAAGGGGGTAAAAATTATATAGGCGTGTTTTCGTGATGTTTCAGAGCAGAAATAAGAAAAATAAGGTTTACTTCTGTAAACCCCAGTTTTACTATTTAAAATGGGGTTCAAGGGGTTCAAAATTATATATGCGTGTTTCCGTGATAATTTAAAAAGTCATGTCGAAGCAGCACAGGTATTTAATTGTTTGAACGTGGTTTTAATGTTTTCGTTCAGGTGGTCAATCGATTCACAAACAATGTACTTTAGTCACAAACGTTTGATTCCATGGTTCTAACTGTAATGGTCAAATGTTGGAAAAGCAAGATTTTAAAGAGACTCGCTCGTTGAACATATGCATTCAAGGACGAGTGTGTGTATGCCTGAAATTTACATTCCACTAACAACTAATGTCACATAGAGAAGGGATCCCGGTCGGTCTAAATCGGATTATCTAGAGAAGCCCGAAATCGAACCCACGACTTTTTGTTTATGAAGCGAGTAGGCTAAACACTTCACCATGGAGGTTAGCATTAATGGATGAAAAAACAACAACAACAACAAAACATTGATGTATTTAGTAAATCGTATTTTCTTTACTTGTTGTTAATGAAAATATCTATTTGTGTAATTTGCCACATTTCTAAGACCATTAAATATAGCATGTGATGACTGAGATCAAGTGGCAATGTGTCTTATGGCATGTGAGTCAAGCGAAGATTCAGAACACTCTATAAAACTGCTAAGAGTACATTTTGCGTTTTCATGATGCCTTATGACCTAACGCTTTTCAAGAACGGCTCTTTCTGTCTAAGTAGGTGCACAGACTAACTTGAACCTTCACTGAGCGAGTTTGTCTGAAGACTTTTTCACTTGACGCAGGTCATATGTATTATTACTGTTACATAAATGCGTAAAGATATGGAAGGCCAAATTTAATTACTTGCATAAATTTGTTTAGTAGCAACAGTAAATGCACGCTGGTCTAACGGTAAAAATGAACTGCATTGTGGTACATACAGAACGAAAAGCCAAAGACAACATGTGATGACAATTATAACAACCTATAACAGAAACACCCTATGGAACAATAAGTAAAATTATTACTGGTACTGTGTGTTTGTATAGGGGGTGGGGAGGGCTTAAAATGATTTTACGTGGCCACAGTCTTCGCCCTTATTTCAGTCCTGACACAGTACCCAAACAAATGATGAAACAAATTAATGACTCGACAGCATATAATAGCTGGAATACTGAAGCAAAAAAAAAAAAAAAAATAAAAACAAAGGTGCTCCCGACCAAAGACATAGCATCAGGTGTCAACAAACTTACTTTAAAGTCTTTAGACCGAAGTTGTCTTAGAGTCTGAGCCCCCACCAACAGGCTCGCAATTAAAAATATAATCAAAGTTATAAACCGTGAACCGGTATACTTCCGTGTCGTATTACATTTAAATTGCACCCAATCTTTCAATTTACAAAAAATGAGTACTGAAATCATTGCATTCAAACCGAGTCACCATAATTGTCCGGTTCCGATAGGCTGTAGAAGAGTTTTTGTCTATCATTGAATGTTGAAACTAAATCGAAATGGCATCTATAAAATTTAGGAAAAGCTTTGCGGAGATAATGATACAGATACATTTTTCATCTCTGTGGTTGTTTGATTTTTGTGTTCACGGTGATGTTGCACTGATGAGTTAGGAGGCCTTCATGCAGACTGAACAAATTATTTGTCTAAATCGCGACGGAAGTAAGTGGGGAGGATTGTGGCCATGCAAAATCGATTTAAGCCACCCAGTGGAATTCGTTTCTCTGACCGTTCCATAAAATCAATTTAAGCCAGCAAGTGGAATTCGTTTCTCTGACCGTTCCAAGGCGGTTCTTGTGTCGCGTTTTATTTTCCTATGGTTTGTCTTTGAGTGGGTGTATCGTTTATATTATTTTGTGTTGGAAAGCCAATTGGCCATTTTCTGGGAAAGTAACTATCCTTTTGGCTTTCCGCTATTGGTGTTTCCATTCGGGTCTAGTTGTTGCATGTTTGTCATTCGTTCCTTTTAGTGTTTCTAATGGAAGCTGTGCGTCAATTGTATCGATTCCTGGTCATGGCTTTCACTTCTATTTTAATATTAGCTGTTTATAACTTAAGACTATTCTTGAACTCAGTTGCATTACTAGCCACTCTAGCGAACCAAATTAGTAATGTTTAATAAACCCAATAGGATGCTGCACGAGGAACATCTCCATCCAAGAAAGAAAAGTATACAATCTAAAATCAAAATAATCACGTTATCGTAAAAAAACGCACGAAATTAAACCATCTTAAATAACCAAATGTAAATCTAAACAATGAGGATAAGAAAGTAGAAAAAATGCTCTACGTAATTGAATTTCTGAAGGTTAATTTTGATTGATAAAGCCATCGAAGTAGGTATTGTCAACATTTAATCGATCTTAAAAATATTAAGATGTCCACTGAAAGATTCAATAGCTCCATATAGCGTTTATAAGAACATTATGAGGTCTCTTTTATAACAGAAAAAAAGAATAAATTAACCTAAAGCGGAGCGCAATTCATACCCAATCTGAATCCCCAAAATCTGTCTAAACCCTTGGTCTAAATAGTGCCAACCCTTATGCAAATATTATCAAGTAGATAAGAGGCAGATTCACACACTTCCTGACATGACCATTATATGTAATTTCTATGCTCTTCGGAAGAGAATGAAAACAATTCTTCGTTACATGTAACAAAGAGGTGAAAGCAATAATCAGGAATCATACAATTATCTTACACCTCCCATCCAAGTCGCCCTTTCATGTACGTATTCCTAATAGCTTTGGCTCACTAGAGCCGAAGGTTCCGCGGGAGCTTAAAGTATAGGCAGTGGTCCGTCGTCCATCGTCGTCGTCTGCGTCAACATTTTCAACCCGCATCTCCTCTAAACTACTCGGCCAATTGCAACCAAATTACATGTGGAGCCTCTGAAAACGGGGAACAATAATTTGTTCGTGAGGACTGGGTCACATAACCAATGTGGCCGCCATATATGGTAAAATCTTAAAAAATCTTCTTCTCAGTAACCGAATGGCCGATGACCTTGAAACTTGGTATGCGGCATCGGGTACTCGGGCCCTTCCCAATTTGTTCAAATGATTACTCTTGATTGACCTTGACCTGTTTTTCGGCAAGTTCAAAGTTTGTCACTTAGACATTTGCATGTAATAAGGACAAAACAGTGCCATTTTAATTGCATATTAGCATGTGGCATTAGTAAAGATATTTGTAATCAGCCGGATGGCAGATTTTCAATTCCAAAGGTCATGGTAATTTACTGTCCGTTGTCCAGGATAGCTCAGATCCAGTACTTTTATCTTCTCCTTCACTTAAAATTGATTGAAACCAAATTACATGGAGTGCCTAGTGTGTTCGAAAGGACTGGGTCACATTACCAATATGGTCGCCTGCCAATAAATGGTAAAACTTTTAAAAATCTTCTTCTCAAGAACAAAATATCCGATGACTTTGAAACTTGGTATCTAGCATCGGGACGCTGGCCCTACCAGGTTTGTTCAAAAGATGACATTTGTTTGGCATTGCTTTTTTATGTGAAGGTCAAATTTGGTACTTTAGACATTTAGATGGAAAAATGGCAAAACTGTGGATATCTCTGATTGCCTGGTTGCCTGTGGCATCAAAAATGATATTTGCAGTAAGCTAAATGAAAGTTTAATAATTCCAAATATCAAGGTCGCTCATAGGGGCTTGAAGAAATATATGGGTTGCACGATGCTTCCACGCAGAGCTGAATCCGGCCCGCACACTAGGACTGGTAAACCGCTTAGATGATCTAAGCCTGTCCAGGAACCGCGGTGCGAGGCGGACCGTCCATGCTTATAAACCCTATTGGTTTCATTGGGCGACAGGGCTTGAGATGTCATTTCATCTCAATATCGGGTAAAAGTCCAACAAAATTGGAAGCAACGTCTCCACAAGGACCTTTACAGTGTTGACGGGGACGTTAAACCTCAAATCAAATAAACAAAATAATCCCTTGCTTCAAGTGCCAAAAGGACAGTTTGGGTTTAGGAGGAAGAAAATCAAGATTAGTAGAATGAAAAATAAATCTGTTACCGTATATCAATTGTATTAAAATATTAAGCTCTCACTCATTTAAAGCATTAGACTCAACATTTTCGCGTTTACACAAGCGTACACAAAATCCTGCAAAACTTATGCAATGAATTCTCGACATTTGTCGAAATTGATGTATGGCGGAAACCTATATTTCGGTCCTTTCGTTATTATAGATACACGCATTCAAAGTACAATTATAATAGATTGATACGCTCAAAGACAAACCATAACAAAAATCAAGCGCGACAGAAGAACCGCCTTGGAACGTCAGTGTAATGAATTCCACTTGGGGGGGGGGGGGGCTTATATAGATTTTACGCGGCCGCAATCCTCGTCCCCAGCTCCCGGCCCGACTCAGACTAACAACACGCCAAGTCCGCACGAAGCCTCCCCCCTCCCAACAGACAAGCGCAACATCCCCGAGAACAAAAAAAATAAAAAACACAAAGACGGAACAACTTCGACGACCCGACAGCAAGAAACCACTGAAACGCTGGAGCAATAAAAACCAACAGCTAGACTCCGATGGGCCCGACCAGAGACAGAGCACCAGGCACCAACCAACATTACATTAACTTAAATTCTATTCTAATTCTCAGTAAGCCCCCCATGCCGGAACCCCCACAGAACCCGAGGCCCGAGCCAACGGCGTGCAACCAAAGAGGGAAGCAAAGCTGTCAACAGCGACCCAACTACCATGCATGCAGTCTTTCATATAACACTTATGCTGCACCCAATATTTCCATATCGAAGAATGATTTCACGAAATTGGGAGCCGAAGTCACTGCAAGCATATATTTTTCTGAATTTATACACTAAGTCACCATAAAACTCGGGCTCCGACAGACCCTGCCGCAGATGATATATAAGTTCAATTGAATTTTGAAATTAAACCGGAATGAGGTTAATAAAATTTTGAAAAGGCTCTGCGTAGTTTATGATACCGATAACCCTGATTAATAAGTTTAGCAGATATCAATTTAAGTCAGTCACTTGACTCAACACTCCGACAAATAGAATCATTTGCGAAACACAAACGCCACATGATGCCGCACGAGGAACATCACCATCCAAGAAAGGAAAACTACCGCGCCTATGTCATTTCATTGGCAAAAACATTCGAAATAAATCTGGAAAGTGCCACATTGTAGGCATTTACCAGATCATAATGTCTTCCATAGAGCGTTTAAGTGTTACTGCCAATGTAAAAGTTTTCATCAAAGATTTATCAGGAACTGTAAAAGGTACCAGCTTAAAACTTGGTATACTTTGTTATGATGATAACTTACAGGGACAAAGTATAGAGACAGTTGGCTTTCCACTGTTAATTGTTCGTCTGCTTTTACATTCTAATTGTTCTCGATATCTACGCTGAATTTTAATTTTTCGACGAAGATTTCTAAGAAACTGTTTTAACTGGATATTATATGATATGTATGGTTGTATTTCTAAAGTAAATGTCCTAAGGTGTAGATGTTGTTTACATTATGCACTGCGTCTGCAGTTTTTATAGCTGTAAACGGTAGACGATTTTCAGTTGGAGACTGGAAGTCAACAGATTTGATATACGTAAAAACCTGACATGCAGTATATTGCCGAATGCAATATGCTCTCTAGTCCTTTGTGATCATTGATTTCACTGCGGAATACAGAAAATATTTGAGGGTCACTGATGGCTCTTGGAGTGATATATTACAATATATTCTCTTATTTCTGCATCAAACACAGATTGTTGGGGCATATTAGAACCGCCTCATTGAAGTGGTTCTAATTAGTACCAACAATTTGTTTTGCTTAGTAATAAGAAAAAAAATATAAACTTGATTTCCCCACTTTTCTCTATGTTAATTATTGGGGGTTACGGATATGTTGCACTGATGAGTTAGGAGGCCTTCATGCGGACTGATCAAATTATTCGTCTTAATTGGGACGGAAGTACGGGCGAGGATTGTGGCCACGTAAAATCGATTTAACACACCCCCCCCCCCCCCCCACTCCCGTGGAATTCTTTTCCACTGACCGATCCAAGGCGGTTCTTAGTTTATAATATTTTATTTTAGTTCGACTGCGATGGAAGCTTCAAGCTTATTTAATCGCTCTCGAACACACATTCCGGATGTTTTCAAGCGTGCGAGAGAGAGACAGTGGCTATTACACCACTGCTACCCATTTAAACCTAGGTGGAGTGAGGCAGTGTCATTACGTGTCATGCCCAAGGGCACACCGCGATACCGGGTGCCTGGACATGACACACCGCGCTGCCGGCTGCCGGATTCGACCGCACAACCTCTCGATCATGAGTCGAACGCGTTAACAACTTCGCTATCGAGGCTGGCGCGGTTCCTCTGTCGCGGTTTATTTTTGTTATAGTTTGTCTTAGGGTGTTTGTGTCGCTTATATTATTTTATTTTGGATAGTCTATTGGCCATTTTGTGGGAAAGTAACTGTCCTTTTGGCTTTCCGCTATTGATGTTTTCATTAGGGTCTGTTGTTTGTGATTCTTTCTCTTTGGTGTCTCTGATGGGAGCTGTGGGTTAATTGTATCGATTCCTGATCATTGCCTCCACTTCTACTGGAAGAGAATGGCCATAGAAAATTATCCAGACCAGTCGCCATGAATACATTTTGATGGGTCCCGGGATCGAACCCGCGACGACGAGCAGGTAAACCTCTTTTATAAAGTTTTTTCAATTCTCTATTTTTTTTTTACAAATTTCCCCTAAATATAACAATTACCTATACTTTTACGAGGGCAAGCTAACAATTTGTGCGACAAGTCTCATACCGCCAGAATTTTATTTCGTTAATCAGAAATGTAATTCTATATCTAAGCATGATCAATAGGTCTTATCACATGGTACTTTTTTATATTTTACCCAAGTGTTGATAATGGGTATAATATGAAAAAATTACATATCATAATCTATTAATCATGTTTTTCACAGCGTTTATTTTTTAAAATGCGTTGAGTTATGGTTTAATGGAGAACAAAATAAAGATTGAGGTGAAAAACAAAGCAATAATTAACTGGGTGTGTAAATACTTTCTTTACTTAATAATGTTTAATTTTCCTTTTTAAACAGCGTTTGATATGGGAAGCAGGCACTGGTCAGATGCTGTAGACTGTGACATCTATTCAGAGCCTTCACCCTTTACAAAACATCATTGTGGTATGATACTTAGGTAAACAGCCGGGTGCTCCGAAATTGTTACGTTGGAGGTTTGATATGCTTTGAGCGGTGTGTGATTTTTTGTTTGTTTGTATTGGAGTTTAACGGCCCACTCACCACTATTTTAGGTCATTTTTGAGCCGACCAGTTTACCTATCCACATTTTCCTAGGCAGACTTATACGTAAGCGGTTAACCAGTACAGCGCACATTCTTTCGCCAGAAACTGACAACTGCCCTTCTTGAATAAGCGGAAGGGAGAGAATGACCGTAGAAAAGACTTCATGATCAATCTCCACGAAAGAATGTTGTCGACCCCGGTAGGTATCGAACCCGTGTCCTCCCGATCACCAGCCAGACGCGCATCCGAATGAGCTACCGAGGCCGGCTAAGTGGGTGTGATATGCATTTATGGGCGTGATATTTACTAGGTGAAATGGAAGAACGTATAACGCCTCAGCTATTGTAATACGCGCACTCATTCCAAGTTCGTATCATATATTCAAGATTAATTTTTACAGCAAATATATGATAATCATATCCATCAGATGGCGCAGTCCTGTCCGAGTTTGTAGTAGACGGCATTGCTATGACTTGTTAAAATGGTACGCTATGCGCACGATGGCAGCGAATAAGTTTAAATAACTTGTCGCAAATGACAGTCCTAATTGCCACCTTTACTCCCTATTGTTACGCAAACCCTGACCCTTATACATGCTCAACCTCTCTGGATAATTTCTTGAACCAAATAAAACTTCCACATATAAAGGGAACTTCGTGCTCAATATCTCTTGGAAATTTGAACCAAATCCAGCTTTGACCATTTCGAGGAAAGTACAGCAAATTTCAAGTATGGGCATGCAATAAAGTAAACCTAGAAACTTTCATCGTCAAACGAAAGCTAGGTGGTCAGTCCCTACATCAAGCTACTCCGATTCTAGACACCACTGTTGCTAATGTAAACATTAACAAAACAAAATGATCACATAACGCTATTTGTCGGTCCCAAGAAGACTAGATGCAGCAGTGTTTTTTTGTGTTTTTATAACACAGCTTAGGTTCTTCAGTAGGCCCTTTACCAGTATTTCAAAAGTTCGTTTTCAAAAATATGATTTCTCTTTCGCTTAAAACAGGTCTGCACTTAAAGGGCAAAAATGCTTCTAAAGAGCAATTCTTTGATTATAGCGTATTATCAGAGAAAAACCAGTTGACAAGAACGCATACTGGAAGACACAAAAGTTGCCTCTCTTGTCAAAATGGCGCAATAGTTGATTGGCATGTATACACCCCCACTCCCATCCCCCGCCCCACTTCCCAAAAAAAAAAACAAAAAAAAAAACAAGAGGGCCCATAGGGCCCTGAATCGCTCACCTGAGAATTAGTGTCTCCAGTATATTCTAGGCCCGAGGGCTATAATTTGAAAAAACTTGGAAATGGTCCACTAGATGAAGCTTCATACCAAATATCAAAGACCTGGACCTTCTGGTTTCAGGCAAGAAGATTTTTAAAGGTTTTCCCTATATAAGCCTATGAAAAACCAAAGGGTCCCGGGATGGGGGCATTTTTGGCCCCAGGGCTATAATTTGAACAATCTTGAAAGAGGTCCACTAGATGAAGCTTCACACCAAATACCAAAGATCTGGGCCTTGCAGTTTCAGAGAAGAAGACTTTTAAAGATTTTCCCTGTATGCCTATGTAAAACCAAAGGCCCCCGGGGCGGGGGCATGTTTGGCCCCAAGGCTATAATTTGAACAAACTTAGTAAAGGTCCACCAGGTAAAGCTTCACACCAAATATTAAAGACCTGGGCCTTGTGGTTTCAGAGAAGAAGATTTTTTTTAATGATTTTCCCTATATAAGCCTATGTAAAACCAAAGGCCCCCGGGGCGGGGGCATTTTGGCCCCCAGGGCTATAATTTGAACAATCCTGTTAGAGGTCCACTAGATGAAGCTTCAAACCAAATATCAAAGATCTGGTCCTTGCGGTTTCAGAGAAGAAGATTTTTAAAGATTTTCCCTGTATAAGCCTATGTAAAACCATAGGCCCCCCGAGGCGGGGACATTTTTGGCCCTAAGGCTTTAATTTGAACAATCTTAGTAGAGGTCCACCAGGTAAAGCTTCACACAAAATATTAAAGACGTGGGCCTTGTGGTTTCAGAGAAGAAGATTTTTTAAGGATTTTCCCTATATAAGCCTATGTAAAACCATAGGCCCCCGGGGCGGGGGCATTTTGGCCCCACATGCTATAATTTGAACAATCTTGGTAGAGGTCCACTAGATGAAGCTTCACACAAAATATCAAAGATCTGGGCCTTGCAGTTTCAGAGATGAAGATTTTTTAAGATTTTCCCTGTACAAGCCAATGTAAAACCAAAGGCCCCCAGGGCGGGGGCATTTTTGGCCCAAAGGCTATAATTTGCACAATATTAGTAGAGGTCCACCAGGTAAAGCTTCACACCAAATATTAAAGACCTGGGCCTTGTGGTTTCAGAGAAAAAGATTTTTTTAATGATTTTCCCTATATAAGCCTATGTAAAACCATAGGCCCCGGGGCTATAATTTGAACAATCTTGAAAGAGGTCCACTAGATGAAGCTTCAGACCAAATATCAAAGATCTGGGCCTTGTGGTTTCAGAGAAGAAGATTTTTAAAGATTTTCCCAGTATAAGCGTATGCTTATACGGGGCGGGGGCTTTTTTGGCCCCAAGGCTATAATTTGAACAATCTTAGTAGAGATCCACCAGGTAAAGCTTCACACCAAATATTAAAGACCTGGGCCTTGTGGTTTCAGAGAAGATTTTTTAATGATTTTCCCTATATAAGCCTATGTAAAACCAAAGGCGCCCGGGGCGGGGGCATTTTGGCCCCCAGGGCTATAATTTGAACAATCTTGTTTGAGGACCACTAGATGAAGCCTCATACCAAATATCGAAGACCTGAACCTTGCGGTTTCAGAGAAGAAGATTTTTAAAGTTTTCGTTTAAAAAATCTATTTTTAGCTCCTGTGACCTAGATGTGCAATGGACCGGAACCATTTGAACAACTTTGAAAGGGGACCACCTAAGGATCATTCCTGTGAAGTTTGGTCAAAATCCGATCAGTGGTTTAGAAGGAGATGTCATTTGAGTAAAAACCAAAAATGCAAGAGTTGTCTTCCTTGTTCATGGCACATCGTCTCAGTGTGATGAATGCACCTGTGAAGTTTCATGAATATATTCCATACGGTTAAGGGGTTATGGCCCGGACACGGTTTACTATATGGTACTTAGTCAAGGGCAGATAATTCAAAAACCAAAAATGCAAGAGTTGTCTTCCTTGCTCATGACACATCGTCTAAGTGTGATGAATGCACCTGTGAAGTTTCATGAATATATTCCATACGGTTTAGGAGTTATGGCCCGGACACGACATACCATTTGACTATATATTGATGTAAATCAAGGGCAGATAATTCAAAAACTAAACAAGCAGGAGTTGTCTTCCTTATTCATGACACATCGTCTCAGTGTGATGAATGCACCTGTGAAGTTTCATGAATATATTCCATACGTTTTAGGAGTTATGGCCCGGACACGGTTTACTATATGGTACTAAGTCAAGGGCAGATAATTCAAAAACAAAAAAAGCAAGAGTTGTCTTCCTTGTTCATGACACATCGGCTCAGTGTGATGAATGCAACTGTGAAGTTTTATGAATATATTCCATACGGTTTAGGAGTTATGGCCCGGACACCGGACGAACGAACGAACACACGGACGAACGGA
The DNA here is from genome assembly GCA_963580285.1 of Lucinisca nassula. NCBI lineage: Eukaryota > Metazoa > Mollusca > Bivalvia > Lucinida > Lucinidae > Lucinisca > Lucinisca nassula. The sequence goes on along the minus strand of OY757022.1, from coordinate 82,399,958 downwards.
CAGGGGTAAAACTTAATGCCCTTCTGGTATTCACTGAATACGTGGGGGCATAAAAAACACAAAAACAATTCCAGTTTTGCATGTTTTGCCAAAACAAAAAGCCATTTTCTTATGTAAAAGAGCTAAACAGACTGCAGCAAAAATGTACAGCTTGTAATGAGCCCTGGACCCTGAAAGTCCAACTCGCTAGAGATATCATCATACCCAAAATGTGTGTGAAGTTAGGTTAAAATCCATCAATAAAAGCAGGGTCTAGAGCAATGACAAAGTTTTTCCAAAAACTTGCCACATTGACCTTGACCTTCAACCCCAGAGACTGAAAGTCAAACTTTCTCGAGATATCAACATACCCAACATTTGTGTGACGTTATATTAAAATCAATCAATAAATGTAGGCACTAGAGCCATGACAAAGTGTTTCTAAAATTAGCCACAGTGACAATGACCTTGAGCGCTGGACCCTGAAACATGTGTGAAGTTATATCAAAATCCATCAATAAATGCAGGAGCTAGAAAGTCGAACTTGCTCGAGATATCATCATACCCACCATTTGTGTGAAGTTACATTAAAATCCATCAACAAATGTAGGCACTAGAGCCATGGCAAAGTTTTTTCTAAAAATAGCAACACCTTGAGCCTAGGACCCTAAAAGTTGAACTTGCTTGAGATGTCAATATACCCAACCTTCGAGTGATTAAAATCCAGCAATACATGTAAACGCTAGAGCGATGACAAGATTTTCTTGACCATGACCTTGAGCCCTGAACCCTGAAAGTCAAAGTCGCTTGAGATATCATCATACCCAACATTTGTGTGAAGTTATATTAAAATCCATCAATAAATGAAGGCACCAGAGCGATGACAGTTTGTCTAAAAGGAAGTGGATAGAGTGCCGGGTCCGTCACTCTAGAGGTCTTCTATTCCCTGGATCACTCCAGAGATAAGAAGGAAAATTCGCAGAAGGAATAAGATTCATGCAAAGGCAAAAAAGACGGGAATTGGTAAACTTCGGACAAAATTTGAAAACTTGAGACGTAAAATCAAGACTGATATAAAAAATCAGCATGATTTGTATGTGAATAACTTGGTAGGTGATGTAAAGGCAAATCCCAGAGACTTCTACAGATATATTAATAGCCAGAAGAAAGTCAGGCAAGGTATCCCGCCCCTTAATAAAAGAGGAGGGGACGGGGTTGCTGAATCAGACTCTGAAAGGGCAGAGGAACTAGTTGGTCAATTCAATGATGCGTTTAATAAAACTGAGTTCACGGAGGTTCCATTGACTGGAAGATCGGCCCCATTCATGAATAATATTGTTGTGACACCTGCAGGAGTGATCAAATTACTTCAAGGCTTAAACCCCAGTAAAAGGCCTTAGGACCTGACGAGCTTCATCCTAGAGTCCTTAAGGAACTAGCAAATGAGTTGGGTCCAGTTTTTGCACACTTGTTTCAACAGTCTCTTGATACGGGTGAAATCCCCAAAGAATGGCTCTAAGCAAACATCTGTCCACTCTTCAAAAAAGGAGATAGGGCTCTTGCCCGTAATTATCGCCCTGTGTCTCTGACTTGTGTTCTGTGTAAATTGCTGGAACATATAGCCTGCTCGAACATCATGGCCCACTTGGACGAACATAAACTTTTGTCAGACAGACAACATGCATTTAGGAAAAGGCACAGTTGTGAAACTCAGCTAAGCACAGTTATTAATGACTGGGCAAAAATCTTGGACAAAGGGGGGCAGGTGGACACATTTATTCTGGACTTCGAGAAGGCTTTTGACACCCCTCCTCATAAACTACTTAAATCTAAGTTATTTGGTTATGGAATTGGGGGAAAGACCCTCAAATGGATAGATTCCTTTCTTTGCTACAGAAAACAGCGGGTTGTTGTTAATGGTGAATCTTCGGAGTGGGCTCCAGTTTTGTCTGGAGTCCCGCAAGGGACCGTTCTTGGTCCACTTTTGTTCTCCCGGTACATCAATGATATTTCCACTGACATTGACTCAGAAATATGACTGTTCGCAGATGACTGTGTTTGTTACCGGGAAATTAGAGATACAGATGACTCATTGAAACTTCAGGCTGACATAGATAGATTAGGATGTTGGGCATGTAAATTGGGCATGAGATTTCAGCCAGTTAAATGCAATATTATGCAGATAACTAGGAAGAGATCTAATAAATTTGAGGCTTCTTACACCTTAGAGGGAACGGTTCTCGAGAATGTGGACTCCATTAAATACCTTGGAGTGACAATCTCACACAACTTGAGATGGAATACTCATATCAGCAACATGTGTACTAAGGCAAACAGAACGCTTGGTTTCCTGAGGCGAAATCTTCATCAGTGCGCTCAATCTTGGAATATGGTAGTTGTATCTGGGACCCCAGTGGAGTGGTCCTTAACGATGAAATTGAGAAAGTTCAGAATAGAGCTGCTAGATTTGTAACAGGCAAATACTGCTTTGAAACTGGGAGCATGACTGGAATACTTGGAAAATTAAAATGGGAGTCTCTCAAGAAAAGGAGAAAAGACAGTAGGCTAATCCTTTTATACAAAGGTCTAAAGGGTGCTGCCAGCATTCCATCAGATGACCTTGTTCCCCCAGCTAGACACTGTAGAAATCACCATTCGTTGACGTTTCAGACCCTTAGCGCTAGAACTGACATTTATAAAGTGTCGTTCTTCCCCAGAACCATTAGAGATTGGAATGCCCTTCCCGATTCGATTATTTCGGCAGCTGAAGGTGCTGATGATTGTGTAGCTAAATTTACCTCTTTGGTTAGAGCTAGGGACTAACTTCCCACATCACAGGTCCTGGTGTATGAATGTCATTTGACGTGGCACCAGTAACAATTCTGATTCTGATTCTAGACTCTGAGGCTAGAGTGCCGGGTCCGTCAGTCTAGCCTCAGTGGCTAAAGTGACGGTCCAGGCATTCTAGCCATTCCTATGTGGCGAGGCTAGAATCTGGTAATACCCGGTAATACAATACTTGATAACTTTTTAAGGCCAGCATTTAGTAGTTTTAAATAATTGGTTTGTTTGTTTTGAGGAGAAAACTGAAGTGTATGATATGTTGGCGGTGATAATATAAGACAATAGGATCTTTAAACTTTAAGATGCCTTTGAGGTCATTCGACCACTCAGTCAGGTAACAGGTTGTTTGTAGCACAACATAATTAATTTTACAACCGCGACAAAGAATCCGGGACGTTTCGGTACTAAGTCGTTTCGGCCGGGTCGTTTCGGCCTGGGTCGTTTGGGCCCAATTTGGACCTGGGTCGTTTCGGCCTACTTCGGTGGGTCGTTTCGGCCCTGGGTCGATTCGGCCTGGGTCGTTTCGGTCCGATTTTATTAGATAGAATTTTTTTCTGTATAAAACATATTGGATAGTAATTATTATTTAAATTTGGAATATTATTTCAACGACCTGTCACGTTAGCCATGGTTATCATAGCCCAAATAAAGTGTTTTAAAAGTTCTATCTATAGCTATGCTTCCAGTTAGCACCAACGAGATGTGACTAGGACTTCATTATTGTCTGAGAATGATCAGTATTTACAGTAAGATTCTGCTATTAAAGGTGCATTATTGAGCTATCTGGAAAAAATGCTTCCAAAAATAAAATACATATAGCCGGTATTTTTCTTTAAAACAATACAAATGAATGCATTTTATGCAAAAATGCGAACAGTTATGATGACAGGTAAACGAGTTTGAGAGGGATTCCCTAACTAGGTTTCGAACACTAGTTAGATCTATTTTTAGTTCGTGACAAAAATAGAATCCCAATATATGACGTTATGCGACGTTCATTGTTGGCCTTGTTTGCTTAGGCCATGCATGAATCGGAAAAACATATGATGCTGAATAGCAAGCCATGAGTAACGACACTCAGAGACGATACTGTCTCCATGTATGTGTAAAGCAACAGATTTATTTTTAGAACAGAAATTCCGAACACATGTTCAGAGCGAAGGGTAAACACGAATGAAAACGACAATTTTCACAAAGTTCTGAAGCTGTATTTGGCTCCAAACTGTACACATGACAAAGGAGTATGCACTGAAGATAAAAACCAGAAAAAAATTGAGACCCTGTAGCTCAATAATGCACCTTTAAGATCACTTTCTAGACTTCTAAAAAGTGGTCTTATTAGCGGGGTGGTCCCTTATAATGGAATTGGTGAAAAAAAAATAGTGCTGGCAAGACGGATTTAAATATTTTTTTATGTACACTGTGCCTATTTTATTGCTTTTTAGAAAATCTTGCTGTCTTTACCTTTACTGTTCTTTTCCTCATTATATGTAATTATAGGCAATATTACACCAATAAAAATCACATTAATGATATTAATTATTCCACAATAATCTTCTTTCTGAAGAACACAGAGCTGCACATTACCAAATTTATTAAAACTATTTATTCACCTAGCATAAAAAAGGGCAGGTGTAATACTTGGACTAAATCAGTTGGATTATTGGATATTGGAAAAATCCAACTGAATCCAAGTTGGAAAAATAGGGGTGTATTCCTTGGACTGTTCACCTGTTGGACTACGGTATATTTTGAAGATAAATTTAATTAATTTTATCATGTAATAATATGAATCAAGTTTTTCAATTTTGGAAATTAATAATTTTCAAAATTACTCTGTTTTCAGATAAAATGCATATTTACTGAAAAGTCTCTTTTTCATTTATTTTTTTTTTTTGTTTGTTTGTTTTGCTTTTGTTTTGAAACTGATAGCCATAGCCTGAAAGCTTATTGTAAATGAATGTTGTAAATGCACCCAAAATGAGAGAAAAAAAAAGGAATGATTGGAATGTTAAAGGACTTTATAGTAAAGAAATATGAAAATACACATCCCCAAAATGAGAGGAAGGAGAATAATGACTGAACCATACAAAATTTAAACCATAACAATGCTTGATTGCTTAACTCAATTGATTTAAGCCAGATATCAGCCCGGGATATCAGTTTCTACTTATCAATTGATAACATTTGCATCAAAGAGATCTTTTTCAGGCAAATATATTTCATTTAATCAAGGACCACTCAAAAAGATAATCCAGTGAAATCAAATTTGAATAAAGGTGGGCTATTCCTTGGACTATTTACTTGTTGGACAATAAATATATTTTGGGGGTAAAAATCATAAAAAATGTGACAACATTAAATGCATGAACATTACGGTAACACACCCATGCAAAATAGGGCAATTTTTTATGGCTCTAAATACGAAAAATTGCGATATTTTCCTTATTTCTGCTCTAAACTTAGATTGTGGGTATTCGTTAGAACCACCTTATTGAGGCGTTTCTAATGAGTATCCACAATCTTTGTTTTGAAGCAGAAATAAGAAATAATGTATACCCTTGTAAACCCCACTTTTCTCTATATAAAGTGGGGTTTACCAGAGTATTGATTTCATGGACTTGTTAACATAATGACAAATAGTTAAGACCTGATCAGACTGCTCTGATCAAGGTCTACACTATTTTCCCTTCTGTCCAAGTCTTTTGAACGCTTTATTAGCTGGTACATTCAACTTGTTCATTTTTCAGGATAGTTACAGCACATGCTCAAGGTGTCCCAATTTTTAGGATTATTACGGTAACTGAATTCAGATGCCATATAAATGATAGTTTTGGCTTAGGCTATAGAATTTTTTATTTTCTGGTTCTCACGTCAGCCTCCCTAAACTTTTAAAAAATGAAAGTGACTGAAGGAAATTTTAGTTTTATTATTTCCTCCAACTGCTCAATTTTGGGGGAAGGTATAATTTTGAGGACTTTTACTGGAGGACCAGAGGACTGAGGACCAAGTCCTCTAGAGGACCAGGGGTATAATTTGAGGACCAAATCCAGGAGGACCAGTGCTTTAATCAGCCATATAATGCCTATGATAATTGAAGATAATTACTGTTTATTGAAAATGACACCTACTGCTATGGTATATCACCTCATGGACATATATACTGAAAAAGGGGAAAAAATAAAATAAATAAAAAGAAAAACATGTCATTATGCTCAGGAAATTTTTCACCATATAATTTTATGTAATATATTTTTGGCATCTTGTTTCTCTGATAAAAATATTCAGTTGAAATTAGAATTTCCCTACTTTCTATATACTTGATATAACCTATCTGTTTTTTTTTTTTGTTTGTTTTTTTTTTTTTAATTCACCAACTGCATGATGAACAGTGAAGATCATGATCAGATGGCATCTTGTTACTCTTTTAAAAATGTTCACTTAAAATTAGAATTCCTCTACTTTCCATATACTTGTACTTAATATAAGCTATCAGTTAAATTCGCAAACTGCATGATGAACAGTGAAGATCCTGATCAGAGTGCACCTTGTTACTCTTTTCACTTAAATTAGAATTTCTCTATGTTCCATATACATGTATTTAATATAAGCTATCTTTTAAATTCACAAACTGCATGATGAACAGTGAAGATCCTGATCAGATGGCTTATCTGGAGCTAAACTGTTGATATGCTCAGAAATTTTTCACCTTAGAATAATATGAAATATCATAATGATAACATTTCCGTATGACATAGAGCATTCTTACATGTTATCATAATAATCTACCTGTAAAATTCACAAACTGCAAGATGAACAGTGAAGATCCTGATCAGATGGCTTATCTGGAGCTACACTGTTTTATGCTCAAAAATTTTTCACAGAAATAAATCGGAAATAAAATTTTGACATCTTGTTTCTCTTATTAAAATTGTTTAGTTGAAATTAGAATTGTTCTATTTTCTACGTACTTAATGATATACTATTTTATTTGTTTGATTTGAGGTTTAACGTCCCCGTCAACACTCGCAAGTTCATTTTGGAGATGCTGCTTCCAATTTTGTGGGACATCTACCCAACATCGAGATGAAATGACTTCTCAAGCCCTGTCGCCAAATGAAACCAGTAGGGTTTATAAGCATGGGCGGACCGACTCGCACTACTTTGTCTGGGCAGGCTTAGATCCTCTAAGCAGTTTACCAGTACTCGTCTGTCTGTCTACTGATACTGCGCCGGTCACATTTCACCATTACCGCAGGTGTACATTACATACACTCCAGGTTTGCAGGATGAAAGCCTACACAGTAATCATGTAAATACAGTAGGGATCTTTAACCTGCACAGGGAATGGTTCTCCCTGCACAGGTGGCCTCCAGTTAAGGTCCCGATCCGAAGGACGGTGCACTTTATGACATTCATCCCTGCAAATGATGCCAATGGAGCGTGTTCGGACACCAAAATTTTATCCCCGCTGCCGGGGATCAAACCCGGGACCTCTAGCATCAGAGGCAAGTGCACTAACCACTGAGCTATCACGCTCCACTCGTGTGCGGGTCGGTTTCAGCTCTGCATCGAAGCATCATACAACCCATATATTTTTTCAAGCCCCTATGGGCGGGGGCCGCCTTAATGATATATCTATCTGTTAAATTAACAAACTGCAAGATGACTTTTCTGCTACATAAATTGTGTATTATTGTTAGGACCACTTCACTGAGGGACTCTCAACATATTTCCTTAAACTTACAAACTGTCATAATAATTGGCTTATTTTTTATAAACCCACTCACTGGTACTTCACTGAAGTGAGTTTAAATAATAAAACTTTCCATTGCATTGACATGGTACCACATTGATGCTGATTTCAACAAAAGCAGCTCCTGCTAAACTAAAAGGTTCGTGGGGGAGGGGGGTGGGGGTATGGCTTTTCAATATTATTTCACTCATTTATCGAGCTGATCGTTAATCAGAGGTGTACTAAAGTCTTCAGAGAAGTTTTGTTGCAAAAATATGTTCGTATCAATTAATTTAATTACCATGATTGTTGTTAATTATAATGTTCAGCTACACTGACTTTTGAAGTTCTATAGTCTGATGTTTTATCAAATGCTAAGTTTTATAAAGTTATCATGCTATAATGGCCTGCCACACACTGTTGAGGAATATATCAAAAATCCCAAAACAGGTTATTAGCAAACAGTGTAGGCCCAGATCAGATTCCACGTTCTGCAGCATCCGATCAGAGCCTACACTGTTGGCAAAAAGTTCAACCGTTTTCCAAATAAATTTTGAAGAACCCCTTAATTTTGAAACGGACTCGTGCTATATATAAAGTGGAAGAATTCATTCAGTACAAAATGGGTTAAAACATGAATATATTGAAGACAATAGTTGTCCGGTTTGTTACCCTTTTACCTACTAGGATGTAATGAACACCCGAATAAACCCCACCTATTCCGTGATTTGGGTACTCCTGAGATACACTTGTTAGAATCACCTTGGTCTAATGAGCACACACGTTCTATGCTTGCAGACGAAATGAGAAGAATGTCACCAATAAAACGGAAAATGTCAGTTTTAAGTTTGTGGAAGAAACATTACAATAACACACACATGCGACATAGTGTATTTTTTACCTCTCCAAAATGACTACTTTTTGAAGAAAATCTTTGATATTTTTATTATTTATACTGCAAACATAGGTTGCTGCCTCATTGAGGTGGTTCTAACTAGTACCCACGACCTACCTCTTGGAGCAGTAATAAGAAAGATAATGTATTCCCCTGTAAACCCTAGTTTTCTCTATAAGGTGTTTTTAGGTGTGTGTGTGTGTGGGGGGGGGGGGGGGGGGGGGGTTATGAACATGTTCACCTGATGACACCTTGTCACTTGGGTGACTCAGATCTTTTTCACCCAGTTTCATTTTTCCTTGATTATTACTCCTAATAAATAAATAAATAAATAAATAAATAAATAAATAAATAAATAAATAAATATCATTACGATAACACTCCCATGCAACACAGTGCATGTTTCGCATCTCCAAAATGGCTACTTTTCTGAGGAAAATTCCGTGATAATTTTCTAATTTATACTGCAAATATAGATTGTGGGTGCTCGTTAGAGCAGTCTTATTGAGGCGGTTCTAACGAGTACCCACAACGTATGTCTTGGAGCAGAAATAAGAAAAATAATGTCTACCCACGTAAACCCCAGATTTCTCTACATAAACTTGGGTTTAGGTGGGTGTTCATTTCACGGACTTGATCACGTGATGTACATATAAATAAACAATAAAATAAATACATAAATAATAAAAAAAAATATTAAATAAATGCTTATTTATGGGTCCAGTGTGAGTACTGCAATGAAAGGTCATTTTTTTTTTTCAATTTTCATATCAACTTAAGAAAATTAATAATAAATTAGGCCCTAATTAACAATCAAACTAATTAGAAAAAAAATGCTTCTGAAAGATCAAACAACACATTTCAAAAATGAAGACTTTCAATTATTTGCAAAATTTCAACCTAATCATAGGCTTACAGCCATTGGTTGTAATATGTAACTTTGCCCCATCTACAATAGGATAAGCCCCACCTACAAATAACCATTAAACTGCCAATCACAACAATTATAATATCAAGCCTTTTTTAGCTCACCTGAGCCGAAGGCTCATGTGAGGTATTAGTATACCACGAGCCGGCGTCCGTCGTCCGTCGTCCGTCGTCGTCGTCCGTCGTCCACACTTTCAAAGAAGTATATCTCCGGAACCAGTGGGCCAATCTTGATCAAATTTCATGTGAAGCATTATCAGATAGGGGGAAAGGCTGCATACTGTTTTCGGGCAGATCGGATTGGAACTCTGGTTGCCATGGCAACAAATAGCTCCCATAGACTTAACATAGGAAAAAGTTTGTCATCACTCTAGCTCCGTCAATTTTTTTCTGATTGTCTTCATTCTTGCAGATAACGAGGACAGGCATGAAATCTCGATCAAGTTCGATTTCGGGCTGAATCGGATTATTCACTCAGGAGTTACGTGCCCTTGAGCGTTAGGAAAAAGCTTGTCATCACTCTAGCTCCGTCAATTTTATTCTGATCGACTTCATTCTTGCAGATAACGAGGACAGGCATGAAATCTCGATCAAGTTCGATTTTGGGCTGAATCGGATTATTCACTCAGGAGTTACGTGCCCTTGAGCGTTGAAAATATTGCCTATTGACTTAACATGGGGAGAATGTTGTCATCACCGTAGCTGCTTCAATTATTATCAGATTGGCTTTATTCTTGCAGATAACCAGCACAGCCATGAAATCTCGGTCAAGTTCGATAACTGGCAGAATCGGATCATTCACTTAGGAGTTACCTGCCCTTGTGTGTTTTTGCATTAGGGTTAATGGGAATTTCAAAAATGTATATCTTAAAGACTACTTGGCCAACTTTGATCAAATTTCATGTGTCGCATTATTGGGCAAGTGGAAAGGCTTCATTAGGTTTTCAGGCAGATCTGAGTGGAACTCTGGTTGCCATGGCAACATCTAGCTCCCATAGACTTCACATAGGAAAAAGCTTGTCATCACTCTAGCTCCGTCAATTTTTTTCTGATTGACTTCATTCTTGCAGATAACCAGTACAGGCATAAAATCTCGGTCAAGTTCGATTTTGGGCCGAATCAGATAATTCACTCAAGAGTTACGTCCCCTTGAGCGCCCGAAAAATTGCCTATCGACTTAACATGGGGAAAATGTTGTCATCGTTGTAGGTAGTAACGAGGACAGGCATAAAATCTCGGTTAAGTTCGATTCTGGGCAGAATCGGAATATTGACCTCGGAGTTACGTGACCTTAAGCGACAAAAAATTTGCCCATAGACTTAACATAGGGAAAATGTTGTGACTACGATAGCGACCTGAATTTTTTTCAGATCAGCTTCAAACTTGCAGGTAACGAGGACAGACATAAAATCACGGTTAAGTTCGATTTTGGGCCGAATTGGATTATTTGCCTTGGAGTTACCTGCCCTTGAGCATGAAAAAATACGTTGTGACCACGATAGCAACTTTATTTTTATTCAGATCAGCTTCAAACTTGCAGGTAACGAAGACAGGCATAAAATCCCGGTTAAGTTTGATTTTGGGCCGAATCGGAATATTGACCTCGGAGTTACGTGACCTTGAGCGACAAAAAATTTGCCCATAGACTTAACATAGGGAAAATGTTGTGACTACGATAGCGACTTGAATTTTTTTCAGATCAGCTTCAAACTTGCAGGTAACGAGGACAGACATAAAATCTCGGTTAAGTTAGATTTTGGGCCGAATCGGATTATTTGCCTTGGAGTTACCTGCCCTTGAGCATAAAAAATACGCTGTGACCACGATAGCAACTTTATTTTTATTCAGATCAGCTTCAAACTTGCAGGTAACGTGGACAGGCATAAAATCTCAGTTAAGTTCGAATCGGAATATAGACCTCGGAGTTACATGACCTTGAGCGACAAAAAATTTGCCCATAGACTTTACATAGGGAAAATGTTGTGACTACGATAGCGACTTGAATTTTTTTCAGATCAGCTTCAAACTTGCAGGTAACGAGGACAGACATAAAATCTCGTTTAAGTTCGATTTTGGGCCGAATCGGATTATTTGCCTTGGAGTTACCTGTCCTTGAGCATAAAAAATACGTTGTGACCACGATAGCAACTTTATTTTTATTCATATCAGCTTCAAACTTGCAGGTAACGAGGACAGGCATAAAATCTCGGTTAAGTTCAATTTTGGGCTGAATTGGAATATTGACCTCGGAGTTACGTGACCTTGAGCGACAAAAAATTTGCCCATAGACTTAATTAGGGAAAATGTTGCGACTACCATAGCGACTTGATTTTTTTTTCAGATCAGCTTCAAACTTGCAAGTAACGAGGACAGACTTAAAATATCGGTTAAGTTCGATTTTGGGCCGAATCGGAATATTTGCCTTGGAGTTACCTGCCCTTGAGCATAAAAAAATACGATGTGACCACGATAGCAACTTTATTTTTATTCATATCAGCTTCAAACTTGCAGGTAACGAGGTCAGGCATAAAATCTCGGTTAAGTTCGATTTTGGGCCGAATCGGAATATTGACCTCGGAGTTACGTGACCTTGAGAGACAAAAAAATTTGCCCATAGACTTAACGTAGGGAAAATGTTGTGACAGAAATAGCGACTTGAATTTTTAGCTCACCTGAGCCAAAGGCTCCAGTGAGCCGATAGTATACCAAGGCTCCGGAGTCCGTCGTCTGTCGTCCGTCCATCCGTCGTCCACACTTTCAATGAAGCATATCTCAGAAGGCAATCAACCAATCTTGTTTAACTTTTATGTGTAGCACCATTGGGCAAAGGGAAAGGCTGCATTAGGTTTTGGAGCTAGTCTGGTTCATTTGTTCCTTCATTCTTCTTTCTCTCCATATAGAGATAATAGACCAATGTTAAATTTTTAATCAAAGATTTCTCAGGAACTATAAAAGCTAGAAGCATCAAATTTGGTATTCAATAGAATAATGATGACTTATTTTGTGTAAGAGACATTGGGCTTTCTCAGCTTATTTGTTCATCTGTTCTTTCATTCTTCTTTCTCTCCATTTTGACCAATGTTAAATTTTCGTCAAAGATTTCTCAGGAACTATAGAAGCTAGAAGTCTCAAACTTGGAATGCAATGCAATAATCATGACTAATATCCTGTAAGGGTCAATGGGCTGGATTCTATTAGCAGATTTAGTAGTCAAGTCTGTGAATTGTTAAAACTTAAGTTCCTCAGGTGAGCGGTTTAGGCTCATTGAGCCTCTTGTCTTTACTTCTCAAAGAAAATCTTGTTTAGCATTTTTCATATATGAGTCCTATGGAAATGTTGTTCTCTGAAAACAAACAAAAGAAAAATTTTTGAATGCCATCTGCTATGAGGTAATATAGCTCTGAATGTAGTACTTGGACGTCTTAAAAAAATAATAATGCCATTACCAGTAAGTAATAAAATGACTGATTGAATAGGAATGGATAAAACCACTAGGAAAAAATAAATTGGCCAAATGGTCATACAAAAATAATAATAATAATAATAATAAGATAAATAAATAACTGTTTTTTTTTTTTTTTTTTTTTTTTTTTTTTTGTTTTTGTTTCCTGGTAGGGAACTTTCCATTAGAACTGAACATACATTTTTTAAAAGATTAACACAATGCCTAAAATATATATTTCATTTATTTATATGGTGAAGAATTTCTTTATTGCATGTTTTTCTTTAATTTATTTATTTTTTTCCACTTATCCCGCTGAACAAGACAATCCCTACATTTGCAAACAGTTTTGCTCCAGATAAGCCATCTGATCAGGATCTTCACTGTTCATCATGCAGTTTATGAATTTAACAGATAGATTATATCAAGCATATAGAAAGTACTTACTGTAGATAAATTCTAATTTCAAGTGAACATTTTTAAAAGAGTAACAAGATGTCGTCTGATCAGGATCTTCACTGTTCATCATGCAGTTTGTGAATTTAACCGATTGGTTATAATAAGTACATGTATATTGAAAGCAGAGAAATTCTAATTTTAAGTGAACATTTTTAAAAGAGTAACAAGATACCATCTGATCAGGATCTTCACTGTTCATCATGCAGTTTGCGAATGTAAAAGATAGCTTATATTAAGTGACATGTATATTGAAAGTAAAGAAGTTCTAATTTTAAGTGAAGATTTTGAAAAGAGTAACAAGATGCGGTCTGATCAAGATCTTCACTGTTCATCATGCGTTGGTGAATTAAAAAAAAAAAAAAATAAAATTATGGATTATATCAAGTATATAGAAAGTAGGGAAATTCTAATTTCAACTAAATTTTTTTTTTTATCAGAGTAACAAGATGCCAAAAATATATTTCATAAAATTCTATGGTGAAAAATTTTCTGAGCATAATAACACGTTTTTCATTTTATTTAATTTTCTTTTTTTTTTTTTTTTTCTTTTTTTTTCTGTATATATGCCCATGTGGTGATATACCATACCATTAGGTGCCATTTTCAATAAACAGCAATTATCTTCAATTACCATAGGCATTATATGGCTGATTAAAGCACTGGTCCTCCTGTAATTGGTCCTTCAATTATACCCCTGGTCCTCTAGAGGACTTGGTCCTCAGTCCTCTGGTCCTCCAGTAAAAGTTCTCAAATTATACCTTCCCCAAAAACTGAGCAGTTGGAGGAAATGATAAAACTAAAATTTCCTTCAGTCACTTTCATTTTTATTTTTGAAAAGTTTATGGAGGCTGACGTGAGAACCAGAAAATAAAACAAGAGGACCAAGCTAGCTTGGTCCTGTATCGCTCCCCTGAGCTAACAGATTCAAAGTTTAAGGAAGTGCCTGACTTCCTTGTTTGTAAGTTTCATGAAGATCCATTCAAAACTAAAGGGGCAGCAGTGATGGCAATGTCGAAAATAGGCATTTTCAGCAATCAAAGGCACGTCACTCTATGATAAATGTGCCGACTTGGCCGGTATTCGAACTCACATGAGGTTTTCTTCCCAGCCACCTTACATGTAAGTTTCAAAAAGATCCGATCAGACTTGGCCAGTATTCAAACTCATCCAAGATTTTATTCTCAGCCACCTCACATATAAGTTTCAGAAAGATCCGATCAAAACTGAAGGGGCTACGGTGATGACAAGGTCAAAATTTGGCATTTTTAGCAATCAAAGGGATGTTACTCTATAATAAATGAGCCGACTTGGCCAGTTTTCGAACTCATCCGAGGTGTCATCCCCAGCCACCTTACATATAAGTTTCAGAAAAATCCGATGGAAACTGAAGGGGCTACGGTAATGACAAGGTAAAAAATCAACATTTTCAGCCATGAAAGGGACATAACTCTACGATAAATGGGCTGACTTGGCCTGTTTTCGAATTCATCCAAGATTTTATCCCCAGCCACCTTACATATAAGTTTCAGAAAGATCCGATCAAAACTGAAGGGGCTATGGTGATGACAAGGTCAAAAATCGGCATTTTCAGCAATCAAAGGGACGTAAATCAATGATAAATGGGCCAACTTGGCCGGTATTCAAACCCATCCTAGGTTTTATCTCCAGTCACCTTACATATAGGTTTCAGAAAGATTCGATCAAAACTGAAGGGGCTACGGTGATGACAAGGTAAACAATTGACATTTTCAGCCACCAAAGGGACATAACTATATAGCTAATGGGGCAACTTGGCCGGTTTTCGAACTCATCCGAGGTTTTATCCCCAGCCACCTTACATATAAGTTTCAGAAAGATCCGATCAAAACTGAAGGGGCTACAGTGTTGACAAGGTCAAAAATCACCATTTGCAGCAATCAAAGGGACCTAACTCTATGATAAATAGGCCACCTTTGCCCGTATGTGAACTCATCTGAGGCTTTATCCCCAGCCACCTTGCATATAAAATTCAGAAAGATCTGATCAAAACTGAAAGGGCTACGGTGATGACAAGTTCAAAAATCGGCTTTTCAGCAATCAAAGGGACGTTACTCTGTGATAAATGAACCAACTTGGCTGGTTTTCGAACTCATCCGAGATTTTATCCCCAGCCACTTTACGTATAAGTTTCAGAAAGATTCGATCAAAACTGAAAGGACTACAGTGATGACAAAGTCAAAAATCAGCATTTTCAGCAATCAAAGGGACGTAACTCTATGATAAATGGGCCGACTTGGCCGGTTTTCAAACTCATCCGAGTTTTTATCCCCAGTCACCTTACATATAAGTTTCAGAAAGATCCGATCACAACTGAAGGCGCTACGGTGATGACAAGCATTTTCCCATAGTAAGTCTATGGGACCTTGTGGTTGCCATAGGAACCAAAGTTTTACAGCGATTTCAAAAAAAAGTTTATGTCATCAATGCCCCACCAGAGGCATGCTACAGATGAGAAATGATTGAGATCAGCCTGCAGGATACAGAGATATAGCTGCTCAAAAGTGTGCACGGACGACGGACGGACGGACGGACGACGGACGACGGAGGACCCACTATACTATAAGCTCCCCTGGAGCCTTCGGCCCAGGTGAGCTAAAAACCTTAGAAAAAAAAACTTAGATCACTCCACAAGCGGGCAGCCAGAAGGAGAGTTGCCTTCCAACAAAATGGCAAAACGGTTTCTTTCTGAGATGGTTATGTTCCTCATGTGACACCCTATGCCGTTTATATATCACAATTCGATTTGCCAGAGTCTCTTGTCATGTAAATGAGTTCAACACTGGTAATAAATTTTTAACTACTTAACTTTTTAATCAAAGTTATTGGTATCATTAACTACGCAAAGCCTTTTCTAAATTTCGTGGGCGTCATTCCGATTTAACTTCAAAATTCAATGTTGAACTTAAACCTTTTCTGATCCCTAGTTTTTTGGTGACTTAATATATAAATTCAGAAAAATTCATAATTGTTATATGACAGACTACGTGCATTGTAGTTAACCCAAGTACAGTTGACAACTTTGCTTCCTTCTTTAATTGCACGTCGATGGATTAGGCCTCAGATTATATGACGGTTCCAGCGTAAAAGGCTTACTGAGAATTAGAAGTCGGTTGGTGCCTGATGCTCTGTCTCTGGTCGGGTCCATCGGAGTCTAGCTGTTGGTTTTCTTTTGCTACAGCATTTCAGTGGTTTCTTGCTGTCGAGTCCTCATCGTTGTTTTATCTCTGTGGTTGTTTGATTTTGTGTTCTCGGAGATGTTGCACTGATGAGGTAGGAGGCCTTCACGCGGACTGAGGAAATTATTTGTCTAAATCGCGACGGAAGTAAGGGCGAGGACTGCGGCCGCGTAAAATTGATTGGAAATAGAAGTGTAGGCAATGATCAGGAATCGATATTATTAACCCACAGCTCCCATCAGAGACACGAAAGTGTCTCTAATGTTCGTGGACGCGAAACGTGTCTCCGCGTCCGCGTGAAGCCTCCAGTGTAATTCGTTTCACTGACCGTTCTGTCGCGGTTTTGTTTTGTTATTGATTGTCTTTTAGTGTGTGAATCGCTAATATTTGTTGTTGTTGTTGTTTTGGATAGCCGATTGGCCATTTTGTGGGAAAGTAACTGTCCCGTTGGCTTTTCGCTATGAAGTTTCTATTAGGGTCCTGTTATTTCATGTTTATGTTTCTTTCCTTTGGTGTCTCTGGTGGGAGCTGTGGGTTTATTGTATCGATTCCTGATCATAACTTTCACTTCTGTTTTGAAACTGTCATTGAAAAATGTTTACTGGGGTTGTGGGCAGCTGAACTCAATTTTAACTGCCCACAATGCTCGCCCTTGGTTCTGTCGTAGATTAGACAAATAATTTGAGCCCCGCCAAGCAAATTTGTGTCTTCGAGCATTCCGTCATGACAAGTTTTAACTGCGCATGCCCAGCCATTCAGAAGGGCCAGGGATATGGCTTTCTGTCTGAAGATTCCTCTTGAGTCACAGCTTGTATGAGCGAGCAGCGAAGGTTCTATCGCCCCCGCCCATAGGGGCTTGAAGAAATATATGGGCTGCATGATGCTTCCACGCAGGCCCGCACACTAGTACTGGTAAACCGCTTAGAGGATCTAAGCCTGTCCAGGAACTGCGGTGCGAGGCGGACCGTCCATGCAAATAAACCCTATTGGTTTCATTGGGCGACAGGGCTTGAGAAGTCATTTCATCTCAATGTTGGGTAAAAGTCCCACAAAATTGGAAGCAACGTCTCCAAAATGACCTTTACAGTGTTGACGGGGACGTTAAACCTCAAATCAAACAAACAAACAAAGCGAAGGTTCTGGCGAGACTGCGCGGATGCGCAGGCTCGCCTGAACCTTCGCTGCTCGCATAGGCGATAAGTACCAAAATCGCTTGACGGGGCCCATTTATTAAGTCCGCGTCCGCGTGAAGAATGTCTTACTGCTCAGCGAAACGTCTCCGAGAGCATAAAATCAAACGAATATTGAGAGGACATGAGACAATTTTCATGAGATGTCAAATCCTGTTTCCTGGGAAATTTAGAAAAATATTTAAAAATGTCGTCTGCTGCGAAAAAATACCCAGCATGCAGAACGTTAATTTACCTTTGAACACAATTTTATTTCATTACCCGCGCAATGCTGCCCTTTATTAGACAATTTACAATATGTTATGGCGCCTTATTCACAAAGTTACTACCAAACTTCAAACAAAGGGAAAGTATTTAAAGAAGACATTTGAATGAAAATTTCTTAAATTTCTTAAAAGATACTCGTACTTTGTCCTCCGTCGTGTTGAATTAAATAGTCGGACCAGCATTAGGTAAGTGGCCTTTTTGTTTGCAAGGTTATATAATGTGACAAAAGTTCTCTATCTGTGAGCTTCTACAAGAGCTCATCTTGAAAAAACCTATAGTTTGCGACGAGGCAAGACATAATTCGACCTGCTCACTGTACACAGACAAGCAAGGGTTGTAGAAATTTTCGGATATATCCAGTCAGCGAATACTAAGAGATTGGTAAATCTATGAATCTGTACAGTCTGAGCTGCGTCTTTGTTGTATGCAAAGCCTTAATGAAAAAGTATGGTATTGCCCATATAAAAGGTATTCTGTAAAGCTTTGAAGAGACACTTGATTCCGTTTATTTTATTGCAGACACAGAAATATAATCTTTTGAACTTCGTAGTTCTAACGATTTCGAGAACCTCCTGTCTTGTGTTGCAATGTTTGTCTATACTCATTGCAAAGACCAAAAATTCATTTATAACCATCGTTCAGAGAAGGTTGTCGGATTTTCTAATGTGAACAGCAGCAATATAGTGATATTGTTATGGCTTTCATAAATTTATTTTTCTGTTTTTCTTTTTGCTGAGTTTGGAAAATACTGAAGCTTGTAACTGTATGTATGAATTTTTTAATATGTAATTCAACCTCAGTCTGGTGTAGTGACACATTTTGATGACAAACTTATTGCCGTGATCAGTTGAGAGAGAGAGAGAGAGAGAGAGAGAGAGAGAGAGAGAGAGAGAGAGAGAGAGAGAGAGAGAGAGAGAGAGAGAGAGAGAGAGAGAGAGAGAGAGAGAGAGAGAGATTCAAACGCAAACTCTGGGTAAAACGTCTACTAAATTAGGATTTCACCGTTGTCTGCTGAAATTATACTGTAAAATAAAACGTTAGCTGGCCAAGATGTATTTACTTCAAAGGACTATCAAGTATCCATAAATTGAACCACACATTAATTCAAATGATCACGTCATTATGTAGCGACACGGCGACCAATCTTCTAAGCTTTAACGTCATTTTTCACAAGCCCTAAACAAGAGGACCAAGCTGGTCCTGTATCGCTCACCTGAGCTAACAGATTCAAAGTTTCAGGAAGTGCCAACCTTTACTGAAGGATTAGTGAAAGGACATGGTGATGACAGGGTAAGCAAATTCTGCAAATCAAGTAGAATGTAACTCTATGATAAATAGGCTGGCCTCACCAGTTTCAAACTCTTTCAAGCTTTTATTCTTGACTTGCTAAGAAGATCCGATATAAACTGATGGGGCTATGGTGATGACAAGTTCAAAAATAAGCAATTAACTGCTGCAATCAAAGGGATGTTACTCTATGACAAATAGGAAAACCTCACGAGTTTTCAAACTCCTCCGAGCTTTTCTGCCTGACTTATTTGTTTGTAAGTTTCATGAAGATCCGATCAAAACTGAAGGGGCAGCAGTGCTAACGAGGTCGATCGGATCGGGACGTTAACTGGAGGCCCCCTGTGCATGGAGATCCATCCCCTGTGCAGGTTAAAGATCCCTACCGTAATTACATGATTACTGTGTAGGCTTTCATCCTGCAAAACCTGGAGTGTATGTAATATACACCTGCGGTAATGGTCAAATGTGACCGACGCAGTATCAGAAGATAGATAGATAGAAAATAGACATTTTTAAGCAATCAAAGGCACGTAACTCTATGATAAACGTGCCGACTTGGCCAGTATTAAAACTCATCCAAGGTTTTAGTCCCAGCCACTTTACATATAAGTTTCAGAAAGATCCGATCAAAACTAAAGGGGCTACGGTGATGACAAGGTCAAAATGTGGCATTTTTAGCAATCAAAGGGCTGTTACTCTAAGATAAAAGGGCCGACCTGGCCAGTTTTCGAACTCATCCGAGGATTTATCCCCAGCCACCTTACATATAAGTTTCAGAAAAATCCGATCAAAACTGAAGGGGCTACGGTGATGACAAGGTCAAAAATCGACATTTTCAGCCATCAAAGGGACATAACTCTACGATAAATGGGCTGACTTGGCCAGTTTTCGAACTCATCCGAGATTTTATCCCCAGCCACCTTACATATAATATTCAGAAAGATCCGATTTTCAGCAATCCGATTTTCAGCAATCAAAGGGACGTAAATCTATGATAAATGGGCCAACTTGGCGGTATTCGAACTCATCCTAGGTTTTATCCCCAGTCACCTTACATGTAAGTTTCAGAAAGATCCGATCAGAACTGAAGGGGCTACGGTGATGACAAGGTCAAAAATCAGCATTTTCAGCAATCAAAGTGACGTTACTCTACGATTTAGGTATTAGTATACCACGAGCCGGCGTCCGTCGTCCGTCGTCCGTCGTCGTCGTCCGTCGTCCACACTTTCAAAGAAGTATATCTCCGGAACCAGTGGGCCAATCTTGATCAAATTTCATGTGAAGCATTATCAGGTAGGGGGAAAGGCTGCATACTGTTTTCGGGCAGATCGGATTGGAACTCTGGTTGCCATGGCAACAAATAGCTCCCATAGACTTAACATAGGAAAAAGTTTGTCATCACTCTAGCTCCGTCAATTTTTTTCTGATTGTCTTCATTCTTGCAGATAACGAGGACAGGCATGAAATCTCGATCAAGTTCGATTTCGGGCTGAATCGGATTATTCACTCAGGAGTTACGTGCCCTTGAGCGTTAGGAAAAAGCTTGTCATCACTCTAGCTCCGTCAATTTTATTCTGATCGACTTCATTCTTGCAGATAACGAGGACAGGCATGAAATCTCGATCAAGTTCGATTTTGGGCTGAATCGGATTATTCACTCAGGAGTTACGTGCCCTTGAGCGTTGAAAATATTGCCTATTGACTTAACATGGGGAGAATGTTGTCATCACCGTAGCTGCTTTAATTATTATCAGATTGGCTTTATTCTTGCAGATAACCAGCACAGCCATGAAATCTCGGTCAAGTTCGATAACTGGCAGAATCGGATCATTCACTTAGGAGTTACCTGCCCTTGTGTGTTTTTGCATTAGGGTTAATGGGAATTTCAAAAATGTATATCTTAAAGACTACTTGGCCAACTTTGATCAAATTTCATGTGTCGCATTATTGGGCAAGTGGAAAGGCTTCATTAGGTTTTCAGGCAGATCTGAGTGGAACTCTGGTTGCCATGGCAACATCTAGCTCCCATAGACTTCACATAGGAAAAAGCTTGTCATCACTCTAGCTCCGTCAATTTTTTTCTGATTGACTTCATTCTTGCAGATAACCAGTACAGGCATAAAATCTCGGTCAAGTTCGATTTTGGGCCGAATCAGATAATTCACTCAAGAGTTACGTCCCCTTGAGCGCCCGAAAAATTGCCTATCGACTTAACATGGGGAAAATGTTGTCATCGTTGTAGCTAGTAACGAGGACAGGCATAAAATCTCGGTTAAGTTCGATTCTGGGCAGAATCGGAATATTGACCTCGGAGTTACGTGACCTTAAGCGACAAAAAATTTGCCCATAGACTTAACATAGGGAAAATGTTGTGACTACAATAGCGACCTGAATTTTTTTCAGATCAGCTTCAAACTTGCAGGTAACGAGGACAGACATAAAATCACGGTTAAGTTCGATTTTAGGCCGAATTGGATTATTTGCCTTGGAGTTACCTGCCCTTGAGCATGAAAAAATACGTTGTGACCACGATAGCAACTTTATTTTTATTCAGATCAGCTTCAAACTTGCAGGTAACGAGGACAGGCATAAAATCCCGGTTAAGTTTGATTTTGGGCCGAATCGGAATATTGACCTCGGAGTTACGTGACCTTGAGCGACAAAAAATTTGCCCATAGACTTAACATAGGGAAAATGTTGTGACTACGATAGCGACTTGAATTTTTTTCAGATCAGCTTCAAACTTGCAGGTAACGAGGACAGACATAAAATCTCGGTTAAGTTAGATTTTGGGCCGAATCGGATTATTTGCCTTGGAGTTACCTGCCCTTGAGCATAAAAAATACGTTGTGACCACGATAGCAACTTTATTTTTATTCAGATCAGCTTCAAACTTGCAGGTAACGTGGACAGGCATAAAATCTCAGTTAAGTTCGAATCGGAATATTGACCTCGGAGTTACATGACCTTGAGCGACAAAAAATTTGCCCATAGACTTTACATAGGGAAAATGTTGTGACTACGATAGCGACTTGAATTTTTTTCAGATCAGCTTCAAACTTGCAGGTAACGAGGACAGACATAAAATCTCGTTTAAGTTCGATTTTGGGCCGAATCGGATTATTTGCCTTGGAGTTACCTGTCCTTGAGCATAAAAAATACGTTGTGACCACGATAGCAACTTTATTTTTATTCATATCAGCTTCAAACTTGCAGGTAACGAGGACAGGCATAAAATCTCGGTTAAGTTCGATTTTGGGCCGAATCGGAATATTGACCTCGGAGTTACGTGACCTTGAGAGACAAAAAAATATGCCCATAGACTTAACGTAGGGAAAATGTTGTGACAGAAATAGCGACTTGAATTTTTAGCTCACCTGAGCCAAAGGCTCCAGTGAGCCGATAGTATACCAAGGCTCCGGAGTCCGTCGTCTGTCGTCCGTCCATCCGTCGTCCACACTTTCAATGAAGCATATCTCAGAAGGCAATCAACCAATCTTGTTTAACTTTTATGTGTAGCACCATTGGGCAAAGGGAAAGGCTGCATTAGGTTTTGGAGCTAGTCTGGTTCATTTGTTCCTTCATTCTTCTTTCTCTCCATATAGAGATAATAGACCAATGTTAAATTTTTAATCAAAGATTTCTCAGGAACTATAAAAGCTAGAAGCATCAAATTTGGTATTCAATAGAATAATGATGACTTATTTTGTGTAAGAGACATTAGGCTTTCTCAGCTTATTTGTTCATCTGTTCTTTCATTCTTCTTTCTCTCCATTTTGACCAATGTTAAATTTTCGTCAAAGATTTCTCAGGAACTATAGAAGCTAGAAGTCTCAAACTTGGATTGCAATGCAATAATCATGACTTATATCCTGTAAGGGTCAATGGGCTGGATTCTATTAGCAGATTTAGTAGTCAAGTCTGTGAATTGTTAAAACTTAAGTTCCTCAGGTGAGCGGTTTAGGCTCATTGAGCCTCTTGTCTTTACTTCTCAAAGAAAATCTTGTTTAGCATTTTTCATATATGAGTCCTATGGAAATGTTGTTCTCTGAAAACAAACAAAAGAAAAATTTTTGAATGCCATCTGCTATGAGGTAATATAGCTCTGAATGTAGTACTTGGACGTCTTAAAAAAATAATAATGCCATTACCAGTAAGTAATAAAATGACTGATTGAATAGGAATGGATAAAACCACTAGGAAAAAATAAATTGGCCAAATGGTCATACAAAAATAATAATAATAATAATAAGATAAATAAATAACTGTTTTTTTTTTTTGTTTTTTTTTGTTTCCTGGTAGGGAACTTTCCATTAGAACTGAACATACATTTTTTAAAAGATTAACACATTGCCTAAAATATATATTTCATTTATTTATATGGTGAAGAATTTCTTTATTGCATGTTTTTCTTTAATTTATTTATTTTTTTTCCACTTATCCCGCTGAACAAGACAATCCCTACATTTGCAAACAGTTTTGCTCCAGATAAGCCATCTGATCAGGATCTTCACTGTTCATCATGCAGTTTATGAATTTAACAGATAGATTATATCAAGCATATAGAAAGTACTTACTGTAGATAAATTCTAATTTCAAGTGAACATTTTTAAAAGAGTAACAAGATGTCGTCTGATCAGGATCTTCACTGTTCATCATGCAGTTTGTGAATTTAACCGATTGGTTATAAAAAGTACATGTATATTGAAAGCAGAGAAATTCTAATTTTAAGTGAACATTTTTAAAAGAGTAACAAGATACCATCTGATCAGGATCTTCACTGTTCATCATGCAGTTTGCGAATGTAAAAGATAGCTTATATTAAGTGACATGTATATTGAAAGTAAAGAAGTTCTAATTTTAAGTGAAGATTTTGAAAAGAGTAACAAGATGCGGTCTGATCAAGATCTTCACTGTTCATCATGCGTTGGTGAATTAAAAAAAAAAATAAAATTATGGATTATATCAAGTATATAGAAAGTAGGGAAATTCTAATTTCAACTAAATTTTTTTTTTTTATCAGAGTAACAAGATGCCAAAAATATATTTCATAAAATTCTATGGTGAAAAATTTTCTGAGCATAATAACACGTTTTTCATTTTATTTAATTTTCTTTTTTTTTTTTTTTTTTTTTCTTTTTTTTTTCTGTATATATGCCCATGTGGTGATATACCATACCATTAGGTGCCATTTTCAATAAACAGCAATTATCTTCAATTACCATAGGCATTATATGGCTGATTAAAGCACTGGTCCTCCTGTAATTGGTCCTTCAATTATACCCCTGGTCCTCTAGAGGACTTGGTCCTCAGTCCTCTGGTCCTCCAGTAAAAGTTCTCAAATTATACCTTCCCCAAAAACTGAGCAGTTGGAGGAAATGATAAAACTAAAATTTCCTTCAGTCACTTTCATTTTTATTTTTGAAAAGTTTATGGAGGCTGACGTGAGAACCAGAAAATAAAACAAGAGGACCAAGCTAGCTTGGTCCTGTATCGCTCCCCTGAGCTAACAGATTCAAAGTTTAAGGAAGTGCCTGACTTCCTTGTTTGTAAGTTTCATGAAGATCCATTCAAAACTAAAGGGGCAGCAGTGATGGCAATGTCGAAAATAGGCATTTTCAGCAATCAAAGGCACGTCACTCTATGATAAATGTGCCGACTTGGCCGGTATTCGAACTCACATGAGGTTTTCTTCCCAGCCACCTTACATGTAAGTTTCAAAAAGATCCGATCAGACTTGGCCAGTATTCAAACTCATCCAAGATTTTATTCTCAGCCACCTCACATATAAGTTTCAGAAAGATCCGATCAAAACTGAAGGGGCTACGGTGATGACAAGGTCAAAATTTGGCATTTTTAGCAATCAAAGGGATGTTACTCTATAATAAATGAGCCGACTTGGCCAGTTTTCGAACTCATCCGAGGTGTCATCCCCAGCCACCTTACATATAAGTTTCAGAAAAATCCGATGGAAACTGAAGGGGCTACGGTAATGACAAGGTAAAAAATCAACATTTTCAGCCATGAAAGGGACATAACTCTACGATAAATGGGCTGACTTGGCCTGTTTTCGAATCTATCCAAGATTTTATCCCCAGCCACCTTACATATAAGTTTCAGAAAGATCCGATCAAAACTGAAGGGGCTATGGTGATGACAAGGTCAAAAATCGGCATTTTCAGCAATCAAAGGGACGTAAATCAGTGATAAATGGGCCAACTTGGCCGGTATTCAAACCCATCCTAGGTTTTATCTCCAGTCACCTTACATATAGGTTTCAGAAAGATTCGATCAAAACTGAAGGGGCTACGGTGATGACAAGGTAAACAATTGACATTTTCAGCCACCAAAGGGACATAACTATATAGCTAATGGGGCAACTTGGCCGGTTTTCGAACTCATCCGAGGTTTTATCCCCAGCCACCTTACATATAAGTTTCAGAAAGATCCGATCAAAACTGAAGGGGCTACAGTGTTGACAAGGTCAAAAATCACCATTTGCAGCAATCAAAGGGACCTAACTCTATGATAAATAGGCCACCTTTGCCCGTATGTGAACTCATCTGAGGCTTTATCCCCAGCCACCTTGCATATAAAATTCAGAAAGATCTGATCAAAACTGAAAGGGCTACGGTGATGACAAGTTCAAAAATCGGCTTTTCAGCAATCAAAGGGACGTTACTCTGTGATAAATGAACCAACTTGGCTGGTTTTCGAACTCATCCGAGATTTTATCCCCAGCCACTTTACGTATAAGTTTCAGAAAGATTCGATCAAAACTGAAAGGACTACAGTGATGACAAGGTCAAAAATCAGCATTTTCAGCAATCAAAGGGACGTAACTCTATGATAAATGGGCCGACTTGGCCGGTTTTCGAACTCATCCGAGTTTTTATCCCCAGTCACCTTACATATAAGTTTCAGAAAGATCCGATCACAACTGAAGGCGCTACGGTGATGACAAGCATTTTCCCATAGTAAGTCTATGGGACCTTGTGGTTGCCATAGGAACCAAAGTTTTACAGCGATTTCAAAAAAAAGTTTATGTCATCAATGCCCCACCAGAGGCATGCTACAGATGAGAAATGATTGAGATCAGCCTGCAGGATACAGAGATATAGCTGCTCAAAAGTGTGCACGGACGACGGACGGACGGACGGACGACGGACGACGGAGGACCCACTATACTATAAGCTCCCCTGGAGCCTTCGGCCCAGGTGAGCTAAAAACCTTAGAAAAAAAAACTTAGATCACTCCACAAGCGGGCAGCCAGAAGGAGAGTTGCCTTCCAACAAAATGGCAAAACGGTTTCTTTCTGAGATGGTTATGTTCCTCATGTGACACCCTATGCCGTTTATATATCACAATTCGATTTGCCAGAGTCTCTTGTCATGTAAATGAGTTCAACACTGGTAATAAATTTTTAACTACTTAACTTTTTAATCAAAGTTATTGGTATCATTAACTACGCAAAGCCTTTTCTAAATTTCGTGGGCGTCATTCCGATTTAACTTCAAAATTCAATGTTGAACTTAAACCTTTTCTGATCCCTAGTTTTTTGGTGACTTAATATATAAATTCAGAAAAATTCATAATTGTTATATGACAGACTACGTGCATTGTAGTTAACCCAAGTACAGTTGACAACTTTGCTTCCTTCTTTAATTGCACGTCGATGGATTAGGCCTCAGATTATATGACGGTTCCAGCGTAAAAGGCTTACTGAGAATTAGAAGTCGGTTGGTGCCTGATGCTCTGTCTCTGGTCGGGTCCATCGGAGTCTAGCTGTTGGTTTTCTTTTGCTACAGCATTTCAGTGGTTTCTTGCTGTCGAGTCCTCATCGTTGTTTTATCTCTGTGGTTGTTTGATTTTGTGTTCTCGGAGATGTTGCACTGATGAGGTAGGAGGCCTTCACGCGGACTGAGGAAATTATTTGTCTAAATCGCGACGGAAGTAAGGGCGAGGACTGCGGCCGCGTAAAATTGATTGGAAATAGAAGTGTAGGCAATGATCAGGAATCGATATTATTAACCCACAGCTCCCATCAGAGACACGAAAGTGTCTCTAATGTTCGTGGACGCGAAACGTGTCTCCGCGTCCGCGTGAAGCCTCCAGTGTAATTCGTTTCACTGACCGTTCTGTCGCGGTTTTGTTTTGTTATTGATTGTCTTTTAGTGTGTGAATCGCTTATATTTTTTGTTGTTGTTGTTTTGGATAGCCGATTGGCCATTTTGTGGGAAAGTAACTGTCCCGTTGGCTTTTCGCTATGAAGTTTCTATTAGGGTCCTGTTATTTCATGTTTATGTTTCTTTCCTTTGGTGTCTCTGGTGGGAGCTGTGGGTTTATTGTATCGATTCCTGATCATAACTTTCACTTCTGTTTTGAAACTGTCATTGAAAAATGTTTACTGGGGTTGTGGGCAGCTGAACTCAATTTTAACTGCCCACAATGCTCGCCCTTGGTTCTGTCGTAGATTAGACAAATAATTTAAGCCCCGCCAAGCAAATTTGTGTCTTCGAGCATTCCGTCATGACAAGTTTTAACTGCGCATGCCCAGCCATTCAGAAGGGCCAGGGATATGGCTTTCTGTCTGAAGATTCCTCTTGAGTCACAGCTTGTATGAGCGAGCAGCGAAGGTTCTATCGCCCCCGCCCATAGGGGCTTGAAGAAATATATGGGCTGCATGATGCTTCCACGCAGGCCCGCACACTAGTACTGGTAAACCGCTTAGAGGATCTAAGCCTGTCCAGGAACTGCGGTGCGAGGCGGACCGTCCATGCAAATAAACCCTATTGGTTTCATTGGGCGACAGGGCTTGAGAAGTCATTTCATCTCAATGTTGGGTAAAAGTCCCACAAAATTGGAAGCAACGTCTCCAAAATGACCTTTACAGTGTTGACGGGGACGTTAAACCTCAAATCAAACAAACAAACAAAGCGAAGGTTCTGGCGAGACTGCGCGGATGCGCAGGCTCGCCTGAACCTTCGCTGCTCGCATAGGCGATAAGTACCAAAATCGCTTGACGGGGCCCATTTATTAAGTCCGCGTCCGCGTGAAGAATGTCTTACTCCTCAGCGAAACGTCTCCGAGAGCATAAAATCAAACGAATATTGAGAGGACATGAGACAATTTTCATGAGATGTCAAATCCTGTTTCCTGGGAAATTTAGAAAAATATTTAAAAATGTCGTCTGCTGCGAAAAAATACCCAGCATGCAGAACGTTAATTTACCTTTGAACACAATTTTATTTCATTACCCGCGCAATGCTGCCCTTTATTAGACAATTTACAATATGTTATGGCGCCTTATTCACAAAGTTACTACCAAACTTCAAACAAAGGGAAAGTATTTAAAGAAGACATTTGAATGAAAATTTCTTAAATTTCTTAAAAGATACTCGTACTTTGTCCTCCGTCGTGTTGAATTAAATAGTCGGACCAGCATTAGGTAAGTGGCCTTTTTGTTTGCAAGGTTATATAATGTGACAAAAGTTCTCTATCTGTGAGCTTCTACAAGAGCTCATCTTGAAAAAACCTATAGTTTGCGACGAGGCAAGACATAATTCGACCTGCTCACTGTACACAGACAAGCAAGGGTTGTAGAAATTTTCGGATATATCCAGTCAGCGAATACTAAGAGATTGGTAAATCTATGAATCTGTACAGTCTGAGCTGCGTCTTTGTTGTATGCAAAGCCTTAATGAAAAAGTATGGTATTGCCCATATAAAAGGTATTCTGTAAAGCTTTGAAGAGACACTTGATTCCGTTTATTTTATTGCAGACACAGAAATATAATCTTTTGAACTTCGTAGTTCTAACGATTTCGAGAACCTCCTGTCTTGTGTTGCAATGTTTGTCTATACTCATTGCAAAGACCAAAAATTCATTTATAACCATCGTTCAGAGAAGGTTGTCGGATTTTCTAATGTGAACAGCAGCAATATAGTGATATTGTTATGGCTTTCATAAATTTATTTTTCTGTTTTTTCTTTTTGCTGAGTTTGGAAAATACTGAAGCTTGTAACTGTATGTATGAATTTTTTAATATGTAATTCAACCTCAGTCTGGTGTAGTGACACATTTTGATGACAAACTTATTGCCGTGATCAGTTGAGAGAGAGAGAGAGAGAGAGAGAGAGAGAGAGAGAGAGAGAGAGAGAGAGAGAGAGAGAGAGAGAGAGAGAGAGAGAGAGAGAGAGAGAGAGAGAGAGAGAGAGAGAGAGAGAGAGAGAGAGAGAGAGATTCAAACGCAAACTCTGGGTAAAACGTCTACTAAATTAGGATTTCACCGTTGTCTGCTGAAATTATACTGT